>CM019122.1:2400000-3125342 GCA_009720345.1 Fragaria iinumae | reverse complement strand
CAAAGACTTGTAAACGTCTTCAACGTTTGTCGTGGTGCGCGCGGGCTCCGCATGTCCCTTCCTCGCGAAGTCCTCTACGCGAGCTAGTTCGCCAGCTCGCCTCGCTTCGCCTACGCGGAGAGTCTATCTCGCCTCGCCTATGCGGACTGGCAATCTCGCCTCGCCTTTGCGGACTGGCAATCTCGCTTCGCCTCGCGGAGCGTTGAACAGTCATTCCGCGCGCGGGCTAAGTAAAGTCAAATTCTCATGCAGTTCGTTCCGCGTGAAGTCTAACTTGGCTCGCGTGGACTTACTGGCGAGCTATCACTTATAAACTTAGAGAAACTCCATCTCGCCGGTACGACGTGGTCCAAGAAATAATTAATATTTACATAGACATTTACTATTCAGTAAAATATTAATTCAGGCGTAAACATTGCCCCCTAGCCTCGAAGTTATGAAATGTCGAGAATGACTGAAGAAGTTTATGTTCATGTTCATGTTGCTCCAAAGCCAATAGTATTAGCTCGGGTCATACCTAAAAGGAGTGTGAATCGTAGCGAACTGCTCTATGGCTCGCCTTGGTACCTTGGACTTGAACTTCGAATGTAATCGTCTGCCCTTAGCTCGCATTCGCTTGTTCCACTTTTGCATTCGCGTGGTTCTAGTCCGCATTCGCCCGCTCTACATTGCTTGTACGGCGAGCAAATGTAGCTCGCATGGATGTATCTAGAGTGGATGTTTAACTTGGCTACATTCCAAAAAAGGCTCTTCGCGAAACCTTAGCAGTGGCGAATCAACTTGGTGATAAACAAGGAATGACAATGGCTAAGTACTTCGCTGCCCCCCAGTGCGAACCAAAGAGAGACAACCAAACAAGGTCGGCGAACTGAGAAGTACTTGACTGAAGTTGTTTTTATTTAGGGCCTTTGGAATAGGCCTCACTCTTGTACTGGTCTGTTAACTAGACCACGCATGTTTACAAAGGGAGAAACTGATGACACGAGAAACACTTGAATAAAAAATTTTGAAAAATATTTAGGGCCTCTGGAATAGGCCCCAATCTTGTACTGGTCTGTTAATTAGACCACGCACGTTTTAAAAACTAATTACATGCTTCTTCCTGGTGTTGCCCCCTAGTGTGAGGCGATGGAGTGTAAGCGCGACGACGCGTTACACTAATGACAGTGGTCGTGGGATCAGAGGGGGGAGGAGGATCTGCGCGTTCCCAAACACTAGCGATATGGCGTTTTAAGAAACGACCATTAATAGGGTTAGGATGGAGCGAACCGTCGAGGTCACGCAAGTGGTATGCCCCCTTAGGTAATATGCGATGAATAATAAAGGGTCCTTCCCATCGCGCGGACCATTTCCCGCGGCCGTCGGTTTTCTCTCCAAGGGGGAGCACAGCACGCCATACCGTCTGGCCTTCGGCATAGCTCCGCCCTTGAGTGATTTTATCATAAGACCGTGCAACACGCTGCTTCTCGAGGATGAGATTGTTGAAAGCAGTGATGCGATGTTCGTCACGGTCTTCAAGCTCCTGCCACATTGCCTGCACGTAATCGTCACCGAGCAACTGGTGCTGCTCTTGGACACGAAGCGAGGCGACGTGGACCTCCAGGGGAAGGACGGCATCATGGCCAAACATGAGAGCATAAGGGGTGGTATCGGTCGGACCGCGCTTGGAGGTACGGTAGGCCCACAAAGTATGGTGAAGTTCTAGATGCCAAACGCGGGGGTTCAACTCTAGCATCTTGCGCAGGATGCCGAGGATAACTTTGTTGCTCGCCTCCGCCTGACCATTGGACTGGGCATAATAAGGGGTTGAATGCAGGAGTTTGACGCCATAACCGGTGAGGAAAGTGACTACAGAATCCGCCATGAAAGCTGCCCCCCGGTCCGTCACGATGCACTCTGGAATACCAAAGCGGGAGATAATGTTGCTGAAAATGAAGTTACGGACCGAGGTCGCGGAGGCAACCTTGAGTGGCTCGGCCTCAACCCACTTGGTAAAGAAATCTGTGGCCACGATAAGGAACTTTTGCTGCTCGGAGGAATGGGGGTGAATGAGACCAATGAAGTCTATTGCCCAACCTCGACATGGCCAGGGTTTGATGATCGGCTGTAACGGAATGTTTGGAATGTGTTGCACTGGTCCGTGCGCCTGGCAATCCTGACATCCTTTGGCAAAAGTAATACAATCTTTGAGAATAGTAGGCCAGTAGTAACCGTGGCGGCGGATTAACCAACGCATCTTGGGTCCAGCCTAATGCGAACCACAAACACCGGAATGCACCTCACGCATAAGCCGCTTAGCCTCATTGCCATACACGCAGCGGAAGTCGTTACCGTACTCGCCGCGCCGGCGAAGCTCACCATTACGAAGCACAAAGTTGAGGGCGAGAAACCGCATTTGCCTGGAATGGGTAGCGTCATGAGGGTGTTCGAGGTTGGCAATAAACGGTACCCGTCAATCCTCATCAATAGGATCTAAGGCGGCGACGTGTAGAGGCTCTGTGTCATATTGCCCCCTGGCAAGAAAGGAAGGAAGTGTACGTCGCTCGACTTTGAGGAGTCGTTCGCGCACTCCATCGCGCAGGCTAAGACCGGATGCGATCTGTGCGAGCTCGTTCGCCGCGAAGTTGAACTCGCGTGGGATGTGTTCAATGTGAACATCGTCGAAGCGGTCCAAGACATCAAAAGCTTTCCGTAGGTAAGGTTCAATGGATGAGCTTAAACACTTGAACTTCGCCACAAGTTGGTTGACCACCATTAAGGAGTCGCCAAAGACTTGAACCTCGCGGACTCCTAAGTCCAACAAGATTTCCAGTCCGATAATGAACGCCTCGTATTCCGCCTGATTATTGGTACATTTAAAGTCCAGCTGGAAAGAGTAAGAAAAACGGTCTCCTGCATGGTTCTCGATGGCGATCCCAGCACCGGCAGCGAGGTCAGTGCGTGAGCCGTCAAAGTAGAGAGTCCATGGAGAAGGGGAGACTGCAACGACTTCCAACTCGCAGAATGCTGTCAGCTCAGTGGGCGGGTGATGCGTGAGGAAATCTGCTATTGCCTGTCCTTTAACTGCCTTCTGCGGAACATATTGCAATGAGAATTCAGACAAGGCCAAAATCCATTTACCTATGCGTCCGCGTAGGATAGGGCGGGAAAGCATATATTTGACTAGGTCGGACTGGGCGATCACCACCGTGGTAAAGGCCAACATGTAGTGGCGGAGCTTACAACCTGCAAAGAAAAGGGCGAGACATAACTTTTCCATTGGGGAGTAACGCGTCTCGCAATCGGTCAACACCCTGCTAAGATAGTAAACGGCGTGTTCCACCCCATTCTCATCATCTTGTGCCAAGAGTCCACCAATGGACAAGTCAGCAGCGGCAATGTAGAGTTTGAGCGGAACGCCCGGGCGAGGGGGAACCAAAACAGGTGGAGTTGCAAGATAGGCCTTAATACGATCGAAGGCCTCATGGTGTTGAGGCTCCCAAACGAACTCGGTTGCCCCCTGGAGCTTTAGAAGAGGCGAAAAAGGCTGAACCTTTCCTGCTGTGTTGGAAATGAAACGGCGGAGGAAATTGATTCTCCCGATCAATTGTTGGAGCTCCTTTTTGGTCGTAGGAGGCGAGGCGTTGATGACCGCCTGCACCTTGTTTTTGGGGATCTCAATACCCCTTTGATGGATGAGAAAACCAAGGAAGTCGCCTGCCTCCGCGAAGAAAACACATTTGGCGGGGTTCATCTTCAGGTGGTGTTTCCGCATCCGCGTGAAAACCTGCCGAAGGTCTTCAACGTGTGTCGCCCGCGTCTTGGTTTTAACCACGACGTCGTCGATGTATACTTCGATCAACTTGCCTAAGATGTCGTGGAAGATGAGGTTCATGGCGCGTTGATAAGTTGCCCCCGCGTTCTTGAGTCCGAATGGCATGACAACATACTCGAACGCGCCCGCGAACCCCGGGCAGCGGAAAGCAGTCTTGTGGCGATCTTCTTCAGCGACAGGGATCTGATGGTAACCAGCGGTTCCATCCATAAAGGAGAGCACTTCATGTCCCGCGGCTGCGTCAATGAGGAGGTCAGCAACAGGCATGGGATATATATCCTTAGGCGTCGCATTGTTGAGGTCACAGTAGTCAACACAGACGTGCGTTTTGCCGTTCTTCTTGCGGACTGGAACGATGTTGGACAGCCATTCATTGTATTTGGCCACGCGAATGATCCCTGATCGGTGCATGTTCTCAATCTCTTCTTTGACCAAGATCTGGGTCTCAGTTCGCATGAATCTGCCGTCTTGGCGAACTGGACGTCTGTCGGGGTGAGTAGGCAGACGGTGACAAACTAAATCCGGGGAGAGGCCAGGCATGTCTTCGTACTGCGCGGCGAAACAATCCCGGTATTCATGTAGTAAAGCGAGAAGGTCTTCCTTTTCTTGTCCCGCCAACTTGGCACTGATGGAAAGTAATAAGGGTTTCTCTGCAGTTCTCACGTCGACTTGTAATGTGGGATCGCGGACTCGAGGCGGTGTGTCGTCCAAGGCAGCGGGAGCTAACTGAATAACTTCTTCCTCGGCATCGGTATAGTCCACTATCTCGTCTACGTACTCTATAGTGGCGACTCTGTCATAGGCTTCGCGTTCCGCCCAATATGAGAGTAGTCTCTCACACAAGGACTCGCCAGCCTCGCGCGCTTCTTCTGAGGATGTATTAATCATAAGATGGTTGGAGGGGGTCTGCAATGGTGTGGGGACGTTGTAAGTCGTCCCTCGCCTGAGTGAGTCCCTATCTTGTCAAGTTGGAGGCGGTAACCCCATATGGGCGGCCTTTAGAATCAACGCCTTGGACATCCAAAGGACCCAAATCAGTATTGTAGTAGCGGGCGTCGTTGAAGTAGGCGGAAATGGAGAAAGGACGCGGGTCCGCTTGGATGAGGACCGTCTCGCGTTTCTCTGTATCCCAAATCAGGAGTTCTTGGTGCATGGAGGAAGGCACACAGAAACTCCTATGGATCCAGTCGCGGCCTAGGATCATGCTGTAGGATGAAGCACACTCGGCGACGAAGAATGTGTAGACCCTTGAAGCCGGACCCACCTTGACCCGTAAGAACAACAAACCTAAAGTCCTGGAGACTTGTCCAGTGAAGTTCTTGACTGTCAAGGACGTAGTCTGGATCATCGAGCGTGGGATACCAAGGAGTCCCATAGTGCGGGTGGTGACGACATTCACTGCCGCCCCCGTGTCGACCATGATTTTGTTTATCATGATCCCTTCAACTTCAGCCGTGATATACAATGGCCTCATGTGAGTGGCCATATCCAGAGTCGGAGTGGAGAAGGTCAGAGTCGGCATGCGTGTGACGCTGCTCGTAGCTTCCACTGGCGGAGCGTTCACAGGTTCCGCCAGGGCTGGACCCATCTCGCTGCTGCAAGGGGGCGATATGTCGCAGACAACCTCACTATTGTCTGGAATATCTGCCGCGTTGCATGTTGTATTTGGCGGGAGAGCGTATCTCTCAGATATGAAGAAAACCATTCCGACCTGAAAAGAAAATTGCTCGTGGACGGGGATTAGTGGAGTCTCAATGGGTCCATTGTTTCCTTCGAGCACAGCAAATGCGCTCTCCGCCGGGTCGACTTCTTCAGGTTCTGGCCATGCAGAGACCTCGAGCATATTGCAGGTGAATGATTCACCCTGCCCTTCCGCTTGGTCGTCACCCAAGTCGATTCGAGGCTCGGAATGAGTCTCGTCATTCAGTGAATTCTCGCGGAAGCATTGGGCCATGAGCTCCGCGAGGTTAGGGCTGGAGGTGCTACTTTCGACCCCTGGCGAGAAGTTGCCCTCTGGCTGCCGTGGTCGCCATACGAGTTTGGTCGAAGGCAGTTTGTCCGCGGCTGAAAGCTTATCCGTGGCTAGTGGGGCTCTGGCATTGTCCTCTGCCCTAGGAGGAAGGACTGAGACCTGAGGCTCCTGTGTAGGTTGAGGATGGGTCGGACCCGGTCGTGATAGCTCCCTTTTAACCTCAGGTTCCTGGCGAATAGGCTTCGGAGGATGTGATGACCGAAGCAGCTCGCGCCTTGGCTCTGGCCTTGATGCGGCGGATAGCCTTCGCTTCGCTAGGGAAGACGGTTCTCGTCTTTTCTCAGCCTCTGGCGACTGCCGTCGCCTTGGTGAAGGTGGCGGGTCTCTCCGGCGTTCAGCTTCCGGCGACCGTTTGCGGCTTGGAGGTGGTAACACATCCCTTCTTCTTGCCGCTTCTGACGAAGGCTTGCGACGGGAAGATTGTGAATCCCTTCTCCTTTCTGGCTCCGGAGATGATCTGTGCCTAAAGGGGCGCGGATCCTGCCTTGGTGGCACGGTGAGGCGACAGAAAACATTCGCTTTTGGAGCGGGGTCGACTGCTACCTGCGCACAGACACGTGGAGGCGTGACAGGTGGTCTTTGGAGGAGAGCGCGCAAGCCTTCAGCTTCTCTCCACATCCTCTCGGGTGTCTGCGCTAGCTGCGAGGGTCGGATAATGCCATCATCAACCGCTCGTAAGGCACGCAGGATGCTGCCATACTTCTTCTGCAGCTTCCGCTTTTTCGATCTGCTGATAGTAACCGACTTTCCTCCTTGCTGAGTGTACCAGAGCCCTTCCTTGATCGCTGATTTGGATGTCGGAGGAATATAAGGGTCAGTCAAAATACCCCGCCTGGGGCTTGAAGCCTCGCTATCTTGGCGTTCGCTGCCGGAGTCGGAGATATCCATCGCGCTCGAAGCTGGAGAGGCAGGTACATCTTTAGTCTAGTTTGATTGGACGAAGGTTTCGAGGCGCTTGATCCTCTGTTCCAGCTCCTCGCGAGTCCTGGGACTCATGGGTTGATAGTTGTCAGCTGGGGACGGCATATCGTCCCGCATGGTAGCTTTGCCTTTATCCTTTCTTGAAAAGCGATCGGGCTGTGGTCTGGCGGCTACCTCCCTTGCCGGGTAGTGGTTTCCACCTTGGTTTGCCAGAACGGTGTAGTCATTCGCCGGCCTCTTACGGTTTCGACCTGGCGGGTCGCGTTGGCCCGCGGTTGGAGACAAGTCCAAAGTTATCGCGCGCTGGCCGACGCGAGGCCAGGCGATGTCAGCAACTGTGATCATGAAGCCGCCTTTGTCCTCGAAGCGAATATACTTGAGGTCTAACCAGTCCTGGACTTGCTCGCGGAGCTGGTAACAGTCGCGAGTTCTGTGTCCCCAACTGTCGTGGAGCTTGCAGTGGACGCGGCCCTCCTTGTATTCAACATAAGGCAAGGCCCTCGACACAGTGACGAGTCCGCCGTCAATAAGATCGTCTAGGACCTCGTGCGCGAGGTTGACGTTGTAAGTGTACCGGCGAGATGGCTGACGTGTGTCATCATTACCATCTTCTCGGTCTCGCTTAAGCACCCGGCGCAGACTATCATCCTCTAGATGCGCGGTTAGGTCTAAGGTAATTCGCCGCTCGCCTGGCTATGGTGCGCGGTGACGACTTTTTTCCCTTGGCTGGTCGGCCCAATTCACCTCGACCATACCAACCATGGCGGGGAAAGGATCCACGTCCACCAGAGAAGCTGTGCTTCCTGGCGTCTTCATTTTCAGGGCGTCCGAATTCAACCAAGTCTGCAGTTGGTCGCGAAGTTTGACACAGTCCCTGGTGTCGTGATTGTAAGCATTGTGGAAACTGCAATACTTCCTGTCCTTCAGCTCTTCCTTGGATGGGATCTTATGGTCCAAGCGCACGTAGCTCGCCTCAATCAAGTCATTAAAGACAAGATGGGCGTTTTTCGCATCATACGTGTAGGACTCGTATTCGGGCTTAGTCCATGCAAAGGACTGAATGGTGATTGGCTCGCGGGTCATCTTGAGATTCTTCAGTTTGTGAGCCAAAGGTTTCCCGGTCAGTTCGACTGCTCCGACGTCGTCAACATACCCCTGCGCGGCCTCATTCTCCTCTTGCCTTTGGTAGTAAGGATCGAACGTGGAGGATTGGAGGTTTAACGCCCCGACTATCCCGTTCCTCCCCGATACGTACGTCCCTTTGGAGGCTTCGCCTTGTCGTCCATCTCGTTGAGGATCAGTTCATAGCTGCCGACCTTGTTGATGAGGTCGCCCATAGACATGAAGCGTTCCCCATGGTGCTTCAGCCGCTGGCGGTGCTCGAGACCACGGACAGCCAACTTAATGGCTTCCTGTTCGGGTAGGAGAAAGTCACACTTGGCTTGTTGGATCTTGAACCGCTAGAGGAAGGAGACTCCTGACTCCATGCTCTGCTGACTCATCTGAGTGAGGGAGTCAAGGCCGACCTCTGGCTCAATGGTACTGTAGGTCTCCCGGAACAGCTTCTCCATGGTAGGCCAGTCCGCGATGGATCCTGGCTTCAACCTGGAGTACCAAGTAAATGCAGCTCCGGACAGAGAGGTCCCAAAGAGCTTGAGCTTGAGGATGTCGTTGTTCCCATACTGGCCGCACTGGACTTTGAAGCGGGCCATGTGGGTTGCTGCGTCCTCCCTTGTTTCGCCGGAGAAGGTAGTGAACACTACGTTCCTAAACCCATGCGGGAAGGGGTATTGCGCCACGCTATCCGGATAGGGGTCACGATACTGCAAGTTAGCATCACCGTGTCCGGTTTGCTCCTTGACAATGGAGGAGATAAGCTGGCGCCAGTCGGCTGTGGTCGCGGGCGCAGACTCCGCCCCTTCCCCATGGTTTGGCCATGCAGAGAAACTGACAGCCTGTCCGCGGTTCTTGGGAGTAAAGCTGGAGTGAACGAGAAGCGGGTCGTCTGGTGTCCCGGTCCCTTGACGTAGAGAGCTATTCAGCCCCCTAAGGGAGGCAAACGAGCCATGCGGGAGCGGGCTCTTTGACGTTCCTGCCCCTGGCACGAACTGCGGGGACTTCGGAGTCCCGACCTTAGGGTTTCCCCTGGTGCGTTCATTGGGAGGAATATACTTGGCTGTCCCATCGCTCGCGCTCGGGCCGGTAGGGTTCAGAGCAGGGTTTTTTGGCGCCTGCGCCCTCATCCAGTCCTCAACTTCAAGGACCCGTAGGTTCAGCCGGTCCTGTTTGTCTTTGAACTCGTCTAGCTTCTCTAGACTGTTCTTACTTCCAAAGAAGGAAGCATTCTGCTGGTCATGCAGCTTGGTGTCGTGCTCGTCCAAGCGGCGGGTCTGCTCGTCTACTGTCGCGCGAGTGAGTGACAGGATCTCTGCATGTTGCTTCACGGTCTCCGCGCCTTGTTTCACGGTCTCCGTGTTCTGATCTAGCTCCAAGCGGATCTGTTGCAGGCTTCCTTTGACCAAGCCTTTGGTTTCCCTTGTCTCGCTGACAAACTGGTTGAAGTCCTCAGTGAGTACGGTAAGGTTGTGCTGGTCCGCTTCCCAAAGGGTTTTGTCCCTTTTGACTTGGTCAGCGAGGCCGTCGACCTTAGCACCAAGGTCGGTGAGGCTTTGTTGAGTGGCAGAGCTTTGGGTTGACAGACCCTGGATATGCCCCGTGAGTTGTGTGAACATCTGGACGACTTGCTCCATAGATGGAGCAGAATCTGGATCTCGGGTCGGCTGAGAGCCTACCATGGCGGTCTCGCTGTAATCCGGATTACCAAACTGAGCAAGAACCTGCTCTTGATTGAGGGATCGGCAAGCCGCACTATTATGGGGCTTGTACCGCAGCGATCTATGCTTGAGACAGGAAAACTGGGGTTTTCGGTACGGCGCTTCCTCCGGCTTCCCAATGATGTATTTGCTTGTACTCCCTGTCCCACTGGCGTGCCAATGTTTTGGCCACGATCCTCAGCGCGCGGAGCAGAGGTTTCTAGCAGACAAAGAGAGGGGAGTGTTGCGGGCGTGCCACCTCGCGGACGAGGAAAAGGTTGATGGGGGGTGCGCTTGACTTCTTGATCAGGCAGAAAGAGGGGTCACAGGTGCCACCTCAGAGGAGGATTTACGAGCACAAGCGGGTCGATACTCACGGCGGTGCGAGCAGAGCAATCACAGGGAGTTCGGAGAGAAACGGGGATGCAGAGTCCGGAGAGCTCTGGAAAAAGACCTAGGCGGCGGCGCTTAGGGTTAGGTTTTCGAGGAAGGCTCGAAGGGAAACTGGGTTTCAGTTTGTGTTTGTTTGCGAGTTGTCTCTGAGTTGTTGTTGTAAAAGTTGTGTCTCCTTTTGAGAGAGCTTTCGAACCCTTTATATAGTGGAGCTTGACTTGCGGCAGAAGAGAGAGATAATCCTACTTCAAGTTGGATTCGGAAAACCTAATAGCACAAGGGCACTGTTTCGTTCATGCGAACCAACCATCTTGTGACACATGTCCAGTTCGCACACTTCATTCCGCGCTGCCAATTGTAGACTCCTATGCGAACTGGAATTAGGAGCATCCTCCTCTCGCGGGCTGCTACAAGGTGCTATCTCGCGTGCTTCTGTAGCTCGGGTTCATTTCGCGGGCTATTGCAGCTCGCGAGCCTTAAAAGGGCTTTTTATATTTAATGGGCCACATGGATTGGCCCGAAGCATGTCAAAGACTTGTAAACGTCTTCAACGTTTGTCGTGGTGCACGCGGGCTCCGCATGTCGCTTCCTCGCGAAGTCCTCTACGCGAGCTAGGTCGCCAGCTCGCCTCGCTTCGCCTACGCGGAGAGTCTATCTCGCCTCGCCTATGCGGACTGGCAATCTCGCCTCGCCTTTGCGGACTGGCAATCTCGCTTCGCCTCGCGGAGCGTTGAACAGTCATTCCGCACGCGGGCTAAGTAAAGTCAAATTCTCATGCAGTTCGTTCCGCGCGGAAGTCTAACTTGGCTCGCGTGGACTTACTGGCGAGCTATCACTTATAAACTTAGAGAAACTTCATCTCGCCGGTATGACGTGGTCCAAGAAATAATTAATATTTACATAGACATTTACTGTCCAGTAAAATATTAATTCAGGCGTAAACAGGGTGGAGATGGAACCTTACCTAAATGAGGGGTGGAAACATGTGTTTATAGGGATAGGGTGATTGTACCCTAAAAGTATCGTTTTGTCCTTATTGGAGAGTGTATTTCTCTTGCGCCCTCAAGGAAGAGTGTAGGTTGTTTGGGCTTAGTTAAGGCCCAAGCCCCTTTTACGTGGCAATATGTGTCTTTTTAGGCGAGTATGACCGATGTTCTATCTCTCACATATGATGTATTAACAGACATCATATAGAACAAAGTGAACCAATAAGTTAAAAACACACCACAATTCAACCCGTGTGAAAGTATGTATCTAGTAAAATTGCTAACATAACTATTGTTGGGGTCATTTTGAACAGAGGTTGCTAGATTTGCTTGAATGACTTGTTTTCCTCTTTATACCCCTTCTGAGTTCAAGAACTGGGCCTAAAGCTTCAAGGAGCATGTTTTGCCCAGGATCTCTCATGCAGTAATATTGGCTTGCTGCGGGGATGATAGCCTGCTGCGGTGACATGTTGCTTGTGATCTGGAGGCATGAACGTGATATGGTTTTGATTGCATGATAGATGAACAAAATACATGAAAGAGCTTGCAAGATGGCATGAGGCGTGAGAGCTAGAAGCACATGAGTTGCAGAAGATGAGAACTTGCTATAGCTAAAGGTTTGCTGCGGGGTAATCTATTGCAGTGAGCAGAAAAAGGATTTGATGGTGTTTGATGGGTTTGAGGGTGTGTAGAGCTTGAGAATGGTTTCGGATTGGAGGCTAGGGATGCTTGGCTTGATGCTTGAGGTTTGCTTATGTGATGTAGGATGTATTGCTTGGGGTTGTATGTTCTGCTGCCTGAGTTCCCCCCTCCTTGCAGCAACTAAATGCTTTATTTATAGGCTGGAGGGGGTGAGGCTAATACACGGGTGAATGAGGCAAGTCTGCTGGACAATCAAAGAGATGTATCATGTTGAGTTCAAATGTACAAAACATTGTAGTGACCACAAGATTAAGAGGTGATGCGTTAAGTTGGAATTGGAGCAGCATGTTTTAAGGAAAAGTTGTTGTTATGTGTTGATAGATGTGTATTTTGGAATAGCTGGAGGCTAGAGCTTAGAATAGAGTAGAAGAAAAGGTTGTTAGGGACTTATGCTTGGCGTAGAAGAAGAGGACTTACTGCATGGTTTAAAGAAAATACTGTTTGTTTGATCGGGTAGAAAGACTATTGCATTAGGGTTAAAGTAGGTGATTAGGTTAAACATATGGGTTTTGATTATCTCATCTTTGCAAGCCCATTAAGCAGTTTAGATTGTTGGGCATGGATTTCGGTCCCAAGTCCAAAATCACCAACAACCAAAAGTGAGAATGAGCCTCATGTACTTCCTTTACCTTCCACACCACACCCAAACTTGTAAGCCCCATGGTTGTAGCTTGGGTCCACATACGTGGCATAAATATTCGAATAAATATGTAACTTTTGTATTTCGACATATTTATTCGAATGTGATTTGCATGTGTATTTCTTTATTGAGTTTGGTGTTTGAGCCAGAGGGTATTTTTGTTCAAGTAATAATAATTTACTGGACTGTAAAATATCCATGTGAATATTAGTTACGTTCATGGTCCACGTCGCAACCGGCGAGCCCAAATCCTTTGGGTTTACAAGTAATGGCTCGCCGGTGAGGCCACGTGAGCTGAATTACATAGTTCGCGTGCGGAATGGACCACGCGAGCTGAATTACACAGTTCGCGTGCGGAATGGACCACGTGAGCTGAATTATAGAGTCCGCGCGCGGAATACAGATCTCGCACGTGGAATGACTTCACGTGTAGGCAAGGCGAAGTGATACTTCGCATAAGAGCGGAGCCTTAGGCGAGGCGGAGTACATCGAGGCGAGCTGACGAACTGGCTTGCGTGGGAAACTTCGCAAAGAAGCCACAGACGGAGTCCGCGTACACCACACTAATCGTTAAAGACTCTCACCAGTTTTTGACATGCTTTGGGCCAATCCCTGCGGCCCTTATTAATTAAAAAGCCTTCTTTTGGCCTGCGAGTTAGAAAAGCCCGCGAGATGGTTTGAATTCGCGGCCCGCGCAGGTTAGCAATGTCCTTGTGGAATATTGATTTTTTGGGTATCAACAACTATTCAGCTTGTCACTTTTTTTTACGGTATGACAAAAAACAGTAACGACGAATTGATCACAAACATAAATAAATTAGTATTGTGTTTTACTCTTTTGGAAATTTTATCATCCAAAAACAAAAGGCTCATACGTTAATCCAAAATCAAAATGTTTTTCCTTTTCAATTTCTGTAAAATTTGTGTCAATTAAGAATTTTCTTAATCATAAAAAATGGATCTAAAGGAAAGTGGTGCAGAGCACGAGCTTGGGCCAACTGGAAAAATACCAGTGTGAACACACAGTAACAGACTTTCAGTCCAAAAACGAAAAAAAAAAAGAATAGAGCTTTCAGAGAGCTCCTGGTTAAACTTTCACAGATGTCGGAAAATAGCCGGAACCACGATAAATACAACGATAAATACAAGATAAAAGTTCATAATAACAAAAACACAGAGAGACGAAAGAAGAAGACAGAGGGGGCTCCCCCAAATTCCCTGCTGCCCAGTTTGCGATTGACTCTCTCTCTCTCTCTCTCTCTCTCTCTCTCTCTCTCTCTCTCCATCCCTTGATATTTCGATTATTAAATGCTGGGTCTCTCTGCTTCACTGCGTTCGTCTACTCCGCCAAACCCTAGTTTCAGGTACTCTTTCAATATTCCCAATTTCGGTCTCCAATTTTCTCTAATGCTTTCTTTTTTATCAATGGAAATCCCGTTCTACTCATCTGATTGCTCCAATTTGCGAAAGTTGCATTGGTTCAGTAAAACCCAATAATTTGTGAAATTTTACTTCTTTTCGAATTGGAAATTGTATATGGAGTTTTCATGTTAAAATAGCTCACTGAGCTTGTTCAATTGATCAAAAAGTGAATATTAACTGTACCATGCGAAAAAAGAGACAATGTGTGAATTTATTTTAGTCATGAATTACTCTACTTATTGGTGCGAACTGACGATTTTATGGCTAGGTGTGTTTAGAGTTCATGGAAAGTATGTATGTGTCAGAAGTTTTAGGTTAGTTTGTGATTATAATATGTTTAGGTGAAAAAGGCATCCTTTTCTGAACAAGTGAAGTGCAATGTAGATATATCTGTTGTTTATTGATTTTAGGTTTCGAACTCTTTGCTGTGTTTTGGCAGTCTTTGATGGCACTGCGTCGTTCGTGATTAGGTTTATTAAATTCTGAAGGGCTTGTTTACAGGTAGGCCTTGATTCGCTAAGAACATTAGGAGTTCACTGCAATGGACCTACGTTTAGGCCCTGGGAATGGCGAGGATAATGTTGGCATTCCTGATGATATGCGATGCAAGAGATCGGATGGGAAACAGTGGAGGTGCACGGCCAGGTCTATGCCTGATAAAACAGTATGTGAGAAGCACTATATCCAGGCAAAGAAGAGGGCAGCTAATTCTGCACTGCGCGCTAATATGAAAAAAGCAAAGAGAAAACCGTCAGGCGAAGGTGATCTTTTCTTGGAGAGTAAGAGTGATGATTTTGATGTGTCACTGGCAACTAAGAGCGATGATATTGATGTGCCACTGGAAAGTATCAAATCAGAGGAGAAATCTCGTCCATCCCATGGGAAAAAGTTCACCAAGATATCAAAAAACCAGTTTCGTTATTCACCTGATCCACTGCCTATGAAAAGTGTGCCTAGGCGTAATCTTCCAAATGAAGAGAGAAAATCAGACGAGCATGAGGATGATTGGAGTTCTTATAAGTCACCACCTGTTTCTGCTTTGGACTCACCCAGGAATAGGCCACAAAGAAGTTTTGATGCTAATGCTATGCCCGTTTCGGTAAGTTGACTCTCATTATATTAGTGCCATTAATTCTATTGTGATGTTGCTGCCCGTTTTGCTTCTGTAATGAACTGTTATACAAAATATGACAGAGGAGCTTTTTAAGGTTTATTTAATCTCAGTCCTTCCATGGATTGCAGTCCCTCAATATAACCAAATTATTGAACATAGGGACTCAAAAGTCAACTGAAGCATGACATTTAATCTACTGGAATGATGTATTTCAATCTGTGTCTGTAGTGTGTTTGTCATTGCAACAAAGCTTTACATTAAGAACATAAAATGAAAGCTTTACAAAGAACACATCTTTGTCTCTTTGGAATTCGGTGACCATTACTCACTATGTTTTCTGATACCGAGGCAAACATACTTCTTGCAGGAATCCGCTGATGGAGGCTCAGAATCCTCTGAAGATGCTGGTGGTCAAACTTGCCATCAGTGCCGAAGGAAGGATGACACAGTCATCTGGTGCCACAGATGTGATAGACGAGGGTACTGTGATAGTTGTATTCGTACATGGTGAGGTTGAGTCTCTTGGAAAAAATGCTTGTGATTATGTATCATGTCCGTATTGTATACTTATGCTTTATCTATCAGGTATTCGAATGCCCCACTGGAAGATATTCAGAGCTCTTGTCCTGCATGTTCTGGTACCTGCAATTGCAAAGTGTGCCTTCGTAGAGACAATTTAGTAAAGGTAATTCAGATTTTGGACGGAGTAGTCTGCTACTGGTTGGATCATTGAGTTTAAAACGATCAATTGGTGGATGAGTTATTCTGACATTTGTGTATTTTAGGTAAGGATCAGAGAGATTCCCGCTCTAGACAAGTTGCAATATCTCCACTGTCTGCTGTCTTCCGTGCTCCCTGTGGTTAAGCAAATCCATCAAGAACAGTGCTTTGAAGTTGAACTAGAAAAAAAGCTTCGTGGTAAGATGCTCTCAGTAGCATTTCTGAACTTGATACCTTTATATATTATTTTTACACTGAGTGACCATTACATATTTTGCAGGAAGTGATATAGATCTTGCCAGGACAAAACTGAATGCAGATGAGCAGATGTGCTGGTACTTTAAATTTCCCTGCATGCTTGATATTATTATCTGAGACGTCAATTAAGGTCCCAGTACATGTCAAGATTCTAGTCATTTTGTTTTAGATGAACAGAATTGTAATCTTGATTCCTGAAACTGGAGGAACATAATGTTTCCATCTTTAGGGTTGTTATCTTGGTAATTGCCTGCAATTTCAGGTTTATTTTGGGAGAGCTGTGTTTTTACAATTATTTGTTTCCTGTTCTGAAATACATATTTTGTGTGTGTTAAATGCAGCAATTTCTGTAGGATTCCCATCATTGATTATCATTGGCATTGTCCCAGTTGTGCTTATGATGTGTGCCTTAACTGTTGTCTTGATCTTCGAGAAGCATCTAAGCAAATGGTCAAAGGAGAAGTGACAGAGGAGATTGATGATGAAAGTCAAGAAAAAGAAACCATGCTGGTGCAATTTGCCAAAGTCAGACTAAATTTTTCGGAAAAGTTCCCTGACTGGAAAGCAAATAGTAATGGCAGTATTCCTTGCCCCCCAAAGGAGTATGGTGGCTGTGAACATTCAGCATTGAGTTTAAGTCGTATATTTAAGATGAACTGGGTTGCAAAGCTTGTCAAGAATGTAGAGGAAATGGTTAGTGGCTGTAGAGTTAATGATGCTGCCAGTCTTGCGCAAACTGAAGTTAATGATCCAAGACTATGTCAATATGCCCATAGAGAGGAAAGTGACAATTTCTTGTACTGTCCTACATCTGAGGATATTAAATGTGATGGGATTGCCACTTTTAAAAGACATTGGCTCAGGGGTGAGCCTATCATTGTAAAGCGGGTATTTGATAGCTCAACAGTTTCAAGCTGGGATCCCGCAGTTATATGGAGGGGGATTCAGGAAACAACAGATGAAAAATCGAAAGATCAAAACAGAATGGTGAAGGCTATCGATTGCAATGACTGGTCTGAGGTTCGCTTATCAGCTATTGCTTGTATCTATCTCTATGGCTTTTCTTTCTTAATTATAGATCAACTGTTATAATTGACTTTTGTTTTAATGAAAATAATCTACTAGTTGGTATTTTTTAATACTGTTTACCAAACCTAAACTATACCTTGGGATTGACATGATGACAGGTAGATATAGAGCTTGGTCACTTCATCGAAGGATACTCTGAGGGACAAATTTATGAAAATGGTCGGCCAAAGATTTTAAAATTGAAAGACTGGCCCTCTCCCAGTGCATCTGAAGAGTTTCTCTTGTATCAGAGACCTGAATTTATCAGGAAACTGCCTTTACTTGAGTATATCCACTCCAAGTTTGGTCTTTTAAATGTTGCTGCAAAATTGCCACATTATTCGTTGCAAAATGATGTGGGACCTAAGATTTTCATATCTTATGGGACCCATGAGGAGCTTGATAAAGGCAATTCCGTGACCAATCTTCATTTCAACATGCGTGACATGGTTAGTTGTTCTCTATTCTTGTTGTAAGCACTGCTAAATGCTTAGTCTGATGTAATTTTTTCTTTTGACAGTTATTCATATTCAAGTATTTTACAATAAAATGGTAAATAGATTTTTTTGGGGGGGGGGGGGGGGGGGGGGTTGGTACTTAGGACCTCTGCAAATGTTGGAGAGAAGTGACTTACCACTCGTCCAAATGTTTTCAGTTGGGGGACATTTTATTTTATATATTTCAAAGAAAAGAGGATAAATTATTATTTTATTTTTGTATCTATCAGGTCTATTTGCTGGTGCATGCATGTGAGGTGAAGCAAAAAGGTCAGCAGAAGACAAAAATTGAGAACGTGCAAAAACCCTTTGAGGAATCTGAGGTTAAAGAATCTCATGATGATATCTCTCAAAAGACTCATCTGGGAGTTCTTTGGGATGTTTTCCGTCGAAAGGATGTTCCAAAACTGACCGAGTATCTAAGAATACATGGGGAAGAATTTGGGAAACTGAAGAGTGAAACAAACGACCTTGTAAGTTTATCTCTTGAGTATTATATCCCTTTCGCTCAGTAAAATGTAAGTAGCTGCAATTCAGGCTAAGAGCTGATCCTACTTTTTGGACAGGTGACAAGACCTCTTTATGATGAAACATGTTTCCTGAATGAACATCATAAAAGAAAATTGAAGGAAGAATTCGGTAAGGGTAACTGACATTTTCCTTTTAATCATTTTGGGTGGAGAGAAACAGAGGTCTGACTTTTGACAAAGATGATTCCTTAGGAAAAATGTTAGTGGCCACCTAATTCACTGTTTATGATTTGATTAAAACAGATTCTGACAGTGTCTATTCTTGAATTTATAAATGTGAGCCCCCAATTTGAGCACTTTGACCATGTAGACCTGTATTTCTAACTTGTTAGTCTTCGATATTTTAGTGATGCTGCAGTTTACACTTTATAACAATCTTGCCCAGTTCTCTATGACTTCAATTTGCGACACCCTTAACTATGTTGATCATGTTGGCTCTGTAAAAATTGATCAATCGTAAGTGTTTCACCACTGAAAATCTGCATGTGTATGGTATGGATATGTATGAGTAATAAATTTGTGTATGTCTTGGATTTGTTAAGATGGTCCTGGTAATTGAGAAGTCAAAATAGCATTGGTGTTTGAGTAAACTTTCTTCTTTCTTTATCAGGGGTAGAGCCATGGTCCTTTGAACAGAATTTGGGGCAAGCGGTATTCATTCCTGCTGGATGCCCGTTTCAAGTCAGGAATCTTCAGGTAGTGCTTTGTTGCTAATAATACTTCTAGTGAAATTCTCAAAATATTAAAAGATAACGTGAAGTTTGCAGATTAACTTGACATAATGTTCCATTAGAAACTTTATGGTGGCGTTGGGCCTTTGTGGCGTCATTTAAATTAGTGTAACAGATAAAACTAAATCAGATCCAATGAATAGAGATGCATTAAAGATTTTGATATAGTTTTCCTTGTTTCAGTTATATTACCGTATGGCTATCCTGAATTTCTCTGCTGTTTATTTTATAACAAATATGATTTATGTTTGATCTTTATGCACTTTTCTTTTCAGTCTACCGTTCAGCTGGGTCTTGATTTCTTATCTCCTGAAAGCCTTGGTGACGCTGCAAGACTGGCTGAAGAAATTCGCTGTCTTCCAAATGATCATGAAGCAAAGCATCAAGTGTCGGAGGTCGGACAAGGGAAATTTTACGTAGAAGTATTCCGTGCTATCCTCTCTATTTCTTTTACTTGTACTTTTTCCTATTAGTTGTGGAACTATTGTGCTCAAATCGCGTCTAGTAGCTTAATCTAGTTGCTTTTCTTTTGTTGGTATTCTCAATATTTGGTTGGGTTCTGATACAGGTAGGAAAGATATCACTTTATGCAGCAAGCTCAGCTATTAAAGAAATTCAGAGATTAGTACTTGATCCAAAGTAAGCAAACCAGGCATTATATCCATCTTTTTATTGTTTGTTACTACTTGAACCACCATTGTTTTTCCTGTTTTTTCTGAGTTAAAAACATAAACGAGTATTGTTGAGCACTTCCATCTTAAAGAATATGCATCTAACTGCACTATTCACTACTCCAACCTCCTAAGCTTTGCTTTCTCCTTATATGTATGTCCTGAGGCTTTAGCTTTTATGCGTCTCGCGCAGATTCAGTGGAGAGCTTGGGTTTGAAGATCCAAATTTGACTGCAGCAGTTTCTGAGAATTTGGAGAAAATTATGAAGCGGAGACAGATAGCATGTTCTTGAAACTGTCTACAACGACGGTGACCGATGGTAGAAAATATATTAAAGAGGTGTCTAGAGCCTAGATGCCTCTTGATGAGTTTTCGAAGTGTAAATGCGATATGTGCAATATTGTGAATTCTTAAGCTGTCTGATTGTAGGGGGTAGTGCCTCATACCAAAAACAACAGTGTAGCAGTTGTGCCATTAGTTAATGAAAAGCTATATATATTAATTTCTGCTCTAAATATCGGCTGGTTTACCATTCTTTTGTTTACTGTCATATTTGCTCCCATAATTGCAAATGAGAAGGTACAAAATCAGCATATCCAAGACGTGCCTTCTCTCTTCAAATCAAGAGCTAAGACTAAATGATTCAGCAATCCTTTGGAAATCAGACTTCACTTCTGGCCACTTCGATTCAGGTGCCTGAGCATTCAGAGTAAATAACCGACCACCGTGAACGCAACAGACGGCGATATTATGACGATGAAACAAAGGGCTCTCAACTCTGAATTCAAGCTCATAGTAGTTCACATTTCTTAAGCTGTCCTCTCTCAGATTTGATTTCACCAAAGTTCCCTTCACATCAGGGCGTTTGCCAGCTCCTGTAATCGTCCGAACCACAGCTTCTCCCACCTCTTTTGGTCCTCCAAAAGCTTCAATTCTACAAACAAACACAAAAGTCACTCATTAGCCATTTTGCATTTTGTGCTCATACTTGACATCAAACGTTAGTCACTTGCTTACTTGAAATCAAGAGAAACTGGTGACACAATGACACTAACATTGAGCTCGCCGCTGGTCCCAGGCGGTCCAAATGCAACAACAGGTTCATTGACATTTCGCCGGCGTCCAATTCCATCACCGGATTTGGTATTCATGTTCAAAGGAGGTGGATCAAGTGATCTTTCAAACTCTCTTTTCTCAGCTGCTCTATACAACAATGTCTGATCACCAACCCAATTTACTGGGTATATGAACTCTGTTGTTCACAATCAAAGCCATAAAGTAAAGATTTCAGCATGCTAATGTATCCCAAGTAAAATGTAACATGTTAAAACATCACATATTAATGTACTTGTTTTACTGACCAAATCCTTCATTTGTGTCAATGCACCTACTGTACCCTCCTATAGGATATAGCACATCCAACTTAAGATTCCTACTACTTTCTGGCGACAACCCAAGAAGGAAACTTGTAATGCCTAAAAAGTTAGCACCAAGAGCAACCACAGAAGCTGACCCCAAACCAACTAGAAGCCGCCGGCCAAACCTGGACGCCAGTGGTGCAAATTGCTCCGCCGGAGATCTCTCTGCCCTGATAGCTACAACTCGCAAAGCCGCTTTCTGGCTACCGGAGAATTGTGTCACGCATTTCTGGTTGAAGCAAGCGTATCTGCATGCGTACAAGTAGTGTGGCATTGTGTTCCTTTTGTGTGAAGGACTGCTTGCTTATTTTAGTTCAGGGCCTCTTATCCAAACGAGTGGTAGTGGTACTAGTATACTTACGAGTCATATTTCCAACCATATATATATAAGCTCTTGTATTTTACTCTCCATCGTATATACTGGCCTTCATCAACGCGCTCGCGCGTGTACGAAAGTGCAGTTTTGTCATTATCATTTTATGTGTTACAAATTAAGTGATATTTTTTCTAAAAAAAATATTAAAAAAAAATTAAGTGATATTTAGATGTAAAAACATCAAGTAATTTATCAAGCAACAAATTGTAAAACTAATATCGACTGAATAACTGACTTTAAAGGTAAACAAAATGAATATGATAATATTTTCAGAGACGGACGTGCGCCTCTAAATGTCAGTATATATAAACTATATGAAGCAACTCAACGTGACGCATAAATTGCATTTACAACCAAAATATATTCTACAAACGTAATAAACCCTAAACATAAAAATTGATTATTGAACTGAATGCCCTTGACAGTCCGAAAATTAATATAACCATGACCGCTCACTTCACATTCTTTACTTTTAATGTTGAAACCATAACGAATGAGACTTTTTTTCTAACATTATAGGCTTCCCCTAATATGCTCATATTCTCTTCCTAAGCTGTGAACTTTTATGCATTCTTTTTCTACAAAACTTTCTAAGTTAATCTCAATCGAAAAAAAAACTTCCTCAGTTAATATCATATACTGCTTTCAATCCCTCTCTCCTTAATAGATTTCCAAACTCAAATCAACAGATTCAACCTGAGCTCAAAGTCACCATGAATCAAGTAATTCATCCAAACTCTAAAAGATCACTGAAAGAATCAAAGTCAACCTTTCGACCTTCGATTTCCTCTCCGAGATCCGGGCATGGATAATCCACCACCATATGTGTTGACACTGAGAAGACGAATCCAAAGTATATGATTTCAGGCCATGAGTTAAATTTCACTACGCAGCCAGTTTGATGTTTTTGAATTGGAAAATTTGATTACGAAGCTTTGTTTGATCAATATCTTTGCCTGACCATAGATCTTTGTCTGATTTAGATGACCATAGTAATTTCGACCAAATATAATAACAAAAGTTTCTTCTCCCTTTTACGTTTCCCCTTCAGCAAAGAAGAATTAAATTACCGCATGATTAATTAAAAATTTTAAAAACAGCCAACTGATGGTAGAGTTGCAAAAACACTAAAAGCAGGAGGGTAAAATGGACAAATCAGCCAACTGAATGACATAATTGTAAAAACACTTAAAACATGAGGGCAAAATAGATAAATCAACCAACTAAATGGCAGAGTTGCAAAAAACCAAAAACACGAGGGTAAAATAGACCGGTCACGTGAACAGTATCACCCCAGCTTCGCTTAATATATAGTAAATGTTACCATTATCACAGTCGGAATCCTAGCTAGCTTTTCTTTATATTCAAGTTCATCTGAGAACACAAATATCATCATACAATTTCAATTTTTGTGGCTAATTGATAATACTCATCCTGAGAGATTTGGAGATTAAAACAAGATAACATGCAGCTCATTTTTGTTTGAACATGAAATTATAAAGAAGAAGAAAACAACACGTACATCAAGTGAAAATTTACCAGCCATCTTAGCTGGTCAGTACAAAAACTAGCACTCGATCGATCTCTTGCTCGGTTTCCTCACATGTGCTTTTCCATTGCTAGCTTCATGTTAAAACTGATGCATCATCATCATCAGCCAAACCACCTTGCATATATTCTTCTGAAAATTAAACGCAATATATAGTTCATCAACCCCAGCTCCAACCAAAGCTCGCGGCCGATTGATCATCATCCTCTTCCTGCTGCTTAATTTGTCGTTGCTGCTCATCATGGAGTACTTGTCTTTGTTGATGATCATGAAAACTTTCTGGTCTGTTACCTCCTCCTCGTCCGCCACCTCCTCTTTCTCTTCCAACCCCAAGAAAGTCTACGGTCATCGTATCTCCGCCGCTACTCACATTTTTACCATGCAAGCTGAGACCGTTACTAGTATTGTTGTTGTTGTTATTTCTGCCATTGACGCTTTGCTCCATGTTCTTCATCAATTCCCGATTGCTCTGATCAAATAATAGCCCACTAAACATTCCCATATTCCCATTACTAGCACCAAAAAACTGCGACGAGGTCTGTTGTACCGGAATATTGTTACCGTTTTTTTGCTGCATGAACTGGTTATTCACGTACCTAGAAAAGTCGCCATAGGTTGAAGGTGCCATGCTCATACCACTATAATTATAATTGCTACTCATTGTTGCACCCATTTGAGACGCTTTCAGGAGCAACTCGGTCGCCGACAAGTGACCGGAGATTGAGCTGGGGAGTAGCACTTGGTGCCCGTGGTGATTATGAAACAATGCACTGCTTGTTGAAGATGACAATGAATTGTTGTGCAGGCCGCTTCTCGGTGATGACAACAACATGTTTGAGGGGACTCCTTGGGGCACTAGGGTTAAATTAGGGTTTTTGGTGTCGAAATGATCAAAGTGATTCGATGTCTTGCTACTTGTTGATGGGTTTGCGGTAGCTGTTTCGGTGTTGCTCATCGGCACTGATGCCGGGATCATGAGCTCGCCGCCGGACACTAGTTGGCCTCCTTGTTGTAAGCTCTGTTGTCCCAAGTTGTTGGACATTAGTACTACTCCTTGTCCTTGAACTGATGTCTTGTTTTCTTCAGCTATGGCATCGCAGAAAGCTCTGTGGGTGATAAAGCTATCTCTTCTGCATAACATATATTATACAGAAACGTCAAAAACTTAATCACAGAAATTATTCTCTGTAGGCGCCGTGGATATAAAGGTAATTTGACTAGCACCAGTCTCTTTGTCAAGATCGAGCTTATCACAAGTCGGCAAGGTATTACAAGAATCAATTTCTATTTTATTCTTGCTTGCACTTCAATACTTCCGATTTCTTTTTGAATTTGTCTCTTGGTATTTTGGACTGTTTTATTTGTCTTCTCCAATAATTGGGTGCAAGAAGCTTCTAGAAATCTGTACGTGCTAGCACTCCCCCGATACAAATTGGTTCAGATTTTGTATATGGGTATTCTATTTGATTATATCATTGGGATTAATTAGGACTCTCAGGCCACAAATGATGATAAACTAATTTTTCCCATCTGTGTTTAATTATTCCGGCAAATTAATCAACTTGGCGTTTTAAAAGATTCACATGATAGTCTAATTCTACTCATGCATGTCAATCATGCATTCATGCAGTGCACAATTATCTTATTAGAGTTGTTTACCATTTACCAATCTAATTTTGTATGGTTTATAAGAGAAATTAGAGAATAATTAGCACAAACCTGGAGAAGACAGTTCCACAGTCACATTTGTATTCTCTAGTACCACAGGTCTTAGAATGAGCTTTCCAGTCCGATTGCACAGCATACTTCTTCGAGCACTTGTCACATTTCCACTTTTTCTCACCGTGCTTCCGGCAAAAGTGCTTCTTGATCCCGGTGAGATCTCCGAGTGCCCGGGAGGGTTCGTGGTGGACGCATGAGGGTTCGGGGCAAACATAGACCCTCTTCCGGATTTCAGTGCTTGATCTTTGCTTAAGCTTCCATGGCAAGTTGTGGCCTCTTCGGTGCAGTTGCAGGTTTTGGTCCCTTTGGAACCCTTTCTTGCAAATTTCGCACACGAATCGGTTTGTTGCCATCAGGGTCTTTGGTGACAAGGCTATCACTTCAGCACTTGGATCTGCGTTAATGTACGTAGAATTAGTACATAGATCATTTTAACATTAACATGATATAATTAAACGAATCCATTCATTAGTCATTACCAAATTAAACAATGTAACTAACAACTAGCAATATGAAGTTCAAAATGCATACAATTTCAGCCTGCACAGTAAGAATTTACAGAAAAAGACTAAATGCCCCAAGAAATTAAGGAGAATGATATATCTGATCGCGTTTTTTGAGCACCCCATCGTACACATTTCTTCGAGAAAAAAAAAACAAAAGAAATGTAAAGAATGTGTGAAGAAATCTAATTCCTTTAAAGTTAAACAGATATTGAAACACAAAATATAAAGGAAATGGGGTGGGAGACCAGTCAAAATAAGCCAATAGTTAAGTGCAATGATTGAAATATAGAAGCCAATAATTGAATCCTTTTGAACTAGTTACACATCAATAATACACAGTTCATCTTTTCGAATATTGCAAGAAAATCATTTCTCCACGCCTCTCTTCAAATCAAAGGTGTTTCAAGGTAGGAAGAACTGATTATAGATTTTTAACACACAAATACACGCAGACATGAATAAGCATTTAGCTAGCAGCTAATTAACTTAATTACTGAATTAACTCACAAATAATTGATGGAATATAAAAGATGGAATCTTAATGAGAGATAAACATACCACTAATGGTGTCTTTGAAATCTACTAAGTTCAATTAAGCATATGCACTATACAAAAACTAAATCTATCAATTTCAATTAGCATGACCATCAAATCAGAAAACAAAACTCTAAAGACTAGAATACTAGTAATATTAATCATGAAGATCGATGTAGTTTGAACTGTACCCGGAGTTCCTGGTAGGTTTCTTTTCTTCTTGGCTGGTGGAGGTTGCTGTTGTTGAGTTGCAGAAGAACCATTGACTGTAATTTCCTGAAGAGAATCGGAGCCATGGAAGTGATTCAGTAGCTCTTGTTGTTGTTGTTGAAGTACTTCGTCAGCACTGGTAGTATTTCCAGAAGAGAAGCTCCCAACACCACTGCCTGTGATAGTTGACATGGGATGAAGCTAGGAAGATAAAGATAAAAGGGAAAGAGAATTATATTCACTAGTTTGTCTTTCTTGAAAACTAAAACTAGCTCTCTAAATTTGTTTCTTTCCCAACTCGATCAGCTAGCTCTATCTTGTTCTTGCTTCTCTCTCTCTCTCTCTCTCTCTCTCTCTCTCTCTCTCTCTCTCTCTCTCTCTCTGTCTCTCTCTCTGTCTCTCTAATCGAAGACACTAGCCAACTCTAAGTTCCAGAGCAGTAAATTATAATTAAAAAAGAAAAAAGAAACAGAAAATATGGGATTTGTTTCAAAGTGGAGGGAAGACAAAACCCAGAAAATTCTCCTTCAATTGTGGTGGAAGGGACTTCTGGTTGGCATGATATGAAACTTAAGAAACCAGTTCTTTCTTTGGCTTTGTATTGTAGTAAACTGTTAATAGTTTTCAAGACATACACTGTTTGGCTTTGATATAGATATGCCCCTAACTTTATTGTATATTATAATCACATTGCCATTTCATACCCTTTTCTTGATTAGCTACATATTTGATCATATTTGGAGCTCCAAATTTCAATTTTCAAATAATTTTTTGTTTTCAAATATTAAGCTAATCGAACAGTTAGTGAACGAGTTATTCTACTTTGAAGTCATAATTTGACAATTTAGGACGTCCTTCTCTTCATGGTTGATGAATATTTCGGCATCTTTAGTTCATCAAAAACAAAGTCAAGATCACAACTTGTTTCTCTTATATTAAATTGTGCGTCTATATTGTCGAACAATCCAATTCAACTTGTTTAAGATTTTTTTTTTCCGCATGTTTATAATATTACAGTAGTACTGTTATTTTGCTCGAGCCACTTCAAGCTATCGTTAGATCAATCGTTCTCAAAAATCATTTTGTGATCATCATCAATAAAATTTGTTTATTTTCGATATAAACAAAATTAAAAAAGAAAAAGAAAATAGCAATTTCGTAATTACATGGCCATTTAGGGGTATAGGACTTGTCCAACTATGGAAACGTTTGCGTCAAAGGCCAGTGGCACTGTGGCAGACAAGGCTTCTCGCCGGGAATTGTCCGTTTGTGAAGAGATTTTATAAAAGGAATTCTGTTCCAAAAATGTCACTTTCAGCGACTCGAATTCACAACATTGCCACTGTGAAATTTTAGCCGCCCTCATGCAGGTCATGCGTGGTAAATGACCAAAATATCCTTACCGGTCACGGGTGTGCGCTCGAAAGGGACCCGACATGGGACTCGAAAATTCTCTAATTCACGTGCAGTTTGGTATAGACCGGAAGGTCAATTTACCCGGAGGGGTATTTTCAATAATAAACGAATAATATTATATTGCCAATAAAAATTAATAATAATAATAATAAATGAATAATTCATGGTCAGTTTGGTAGGCAGCGGCTTGCTTCAAAATTGTGATAGGATTATGATGACGTGTCGTCGTCAACCCACTAATTGTGATTGGTGGGAAATATATGAACACCCACTAATTGTGACCAACAATATAGATCAGTGAAGATGGTTGGTCTAAAAAAGACAATATAAAAAAAAAGGGTAAAGAAATACAAAACATTTTTTTTTTATGCTAAATACAAAACATTTTAGGATCTCAAAGTTTATAAATTGTGGAGAATGTCGGAATTTGCTTTACGATTGTGACAAGGCACCACAAAAGAAAAACTCCCCGATATATACAAAAGTACGTAGTATTGGATTGCATTGAATTATTTTTTTCATTGCGGAATGAAATGATATTTCATTTGAAAGTTGAAGCCTAGCTAGTAGCTATGCGTATGAGATATTTTGAAATGTTGGACACAATTATTGAAATTTGGCAATATCGATCCCTAATGCTTGAGGTAGTCAATGAGCTACCTAGCAGGCTAGGGAAAGAAAGTATTATCAAATCTGTGAAATGAGCTAGCTAGCAAGGCAATCCTTGATACTTTGAAGAATCGGACCAAAAGTTTGATTAGAAATCTCATCCATATTTTAAAACTTTTTCTTATTTTTTTGTATATAAACGAAGAATGTGACAATCACTTGAAGTTTTGAACTCGATCGTGATCGAGTTCTTATCCGTAATTCGGAAAATAACGACGAAATCGAATAATGGTCGACGTAACCAACAAAAAAAGAAGAAGAAGTATATATGGTCGATCAGTCAGTCAATGGACGCATGTGAGTCTTGATCTGTGATACAGTACGTAGAGATTAGTACTGTCTGAAAATCAAGGCTCGAGGGAGCAGTCTAGGCCATAATGCCATACGATAAAAGTCTGCATTTGCCTCTGTAAGTTACTCTTTTACTGCATATTTAGCTGGCTAGGGTTCCACACTTCTGCATGCATGTCATTATCAACTGCTGTATGTTCCGGCCTGTTCTACATTTTACCATCTTACTCATAATTAGAGTCTTCAAGAGATTACTACTCTTCACTTTCATTTTTTCTTGTTGGCTTCTTGTGTGATGAATTCGATCACTGATTCAACAAACTGATACGAGTTAGTTAATTTAGTGTTCTCTATGCATGCATGCATGTCGCTTAATGCGTTTGTCTTCAACCAAGCTCGCTATTTCTAACGTAATACGATCGTGTATTTGTCGTTCATGTATGTCTGTAATCTAGCTAATCTGAGCAAATGATTCGAAAAAATTAACGCAGTCGACCGGCCTGGAAAATGAAACGGCACCAGCCTAGTTAATTATATACACACACAACGAAAACAAGGGCAATGATCCAAAACTGATAGAGGGATTGATTACGCCTCATACTTTTGAGATCATAATTTGTCAAGATCGTTCAAAATCCACAATCATTTAAACAAAAAGGAGAAAAGACCCACATTCATCTGTCAATCGTTAACTGAATAACTAATCACTATAAAAAAAAAAAACTAGATAACTAGTAATCATTAATTTCATGACTAGTTTGTTACCAGCTATAAGATTATCGTCTACAGTTAACACACTAGTCTCGAAGGAAGTGGGGGATGAGGTTTCGAGTAGCTAGCTAGGCATTTTACACTTTTTTCTCCCACAAAGTAAAAAATGATCTCTGCTTTTTGTTGATAGAGGGATCTAGACAGTGTAGTTGTAAAGCTACTTTCAAAACAGATCCCTAGATTTTGTTGTCTCACTATCCGATGAATTTATACAAAGTGGAGCTCCAAATCCTAATTCAAAATGCCAAATAAACAGTTTTGATTCATTCGATCATTCACAGATTATCATAAACTCATAATCATGTACACGGTTCGTTAGTAAACACTTCGATTACGTACCTCGAGTCCCTCCATTTATGCGTCCCTAAGATTTTCATCGAAGAGGGAAGTAGTTAAAACTTAAAAGGCTGAATGTTGTTTAACGATATCATGCATATCCCTCTAGTAAATCCTTCAATTCTATGTGCGTTTCTGAATTCTAACGATTTTCGTCAACTGTTATCACAAACGGAGCAGATCATGCTCGAGATGGATGAGGTGAATGACATGTTATCTTCCATGTTGGAAGAAGTAACAAACTTGACGACCGGAGTGAGGGAGGATGTCAAAGAACTATAGAGAAACAAGATCAATGTTCTCAAGAGGGCATTAGATCATAAAAGCCCGAATGCTCCATAGATCAAGGTCCCGCAACCAAAACTTATCCAAGTAATTTGAATTACGTGTTTCTATGTCAAATGATAATAGTTAAGAAATATGGATCACCAGCATTTGATCCTTGAGGTTCTTAAATTCTTATTCTCTATTCTTCCAACTTATTTCATTTTGCTTAATCATCGACTCAAACTCAAAGTCTTGAATTTGATTCTGGTTTTGGCGCCTAAATGTGAGGCCGAAGATGAAAAATGTTTATATAAAGATAGATGAGGGTCACATGATTGCAGGGAAAAGGGCAGTTCATCTTTCACTTTCTTAAAAGAAACTACAAAAGAGAATAGAGTTGTGGACCAACTGAAGCTGGGTTTACTAATAAATCATGAACACTCTCTTGCACCATGGTTAATGTGTAGAAAATATTGAAAAGATGATAATTTGGCTGAATAGTTTTCATTGAAAAACAAAATCCTGCACTCCCAACTAGCGAATCAGAGGAAGAAAAGTTTTCTTCCCCAAAGCCTTGGTCAGAATGTCTGCCAACTGATGTGATGAACTTACAAATCTCGTAACAATGGATCCATCTTGGATTTTGTCCCTGATGTAATGACAATCCATCTCAATATGCCTGGTTCGCTCATGAAAGACGGGATTTGCTGCAATGTGTAGCGCTGCCTTATTGTCACAATAAAGTGAAGCAGGTTCTCGATGCTCTATGCCCAAATCTCTTAGTAAGTATCGGAGCCAAGTCAACTCACAACATGTTCCAGTCATAGCTCGATATTCTGCCTCTGCTGATGAAAGCGATACAGTCTTCTGGCGCTTTGATCTCCAAGAAACTAGTGAGGGTCCAAGAAATACGCAGTAGCCGGTAGTAGAACGTCTAGTGAGCGGGCAACCTGCCCAATCCGAATCACAAAATGCTCTTAACTTGAGGTCATTTTTGGATGAAAAAAAGAGGCCCTGACCAGATGCATTTTTGAGGTAACGCACAACTCTAAGTGCTGCCTCCATGTGAGATTTCTCGGCTGAAGCATAAAGCGACTCAAAACATGAACTGCATAAGTAATATCTGGCCTTGACACAGTCAAATATATTAACCTTCCAACCAATCTTCGATAGCGACCTTGATCCCTGAGCAAATCACCCTTATCATATAACTTTAAACCTTGTTCCATTGGTGTAGCAACAGGGGCTGCACCCAAAAGTCATGCATCCTCAATAATCTCCAATGCATACTTACGTTGGGAAATAAAAATCTCATTCTTAGAAGCAGAAACCTCAATGCCAAGGAAATATTTTAAATCACCAAGATCTTTGATATGAAAATGACTATGCAAGAATTTTTTAGTTGCAGCAATACTTTGAGAATCATTTCTAGTGATCAGTATATCGTCAACATATATCAAGAGGGCAGTAAAGGACTTGCCTTGCTTCCTGGTGAAAAGAGAGTAATCTGCCCGAGACTGTACAAAACCTGCAGCACGAATGGCTTCTGAAAACTTGGCGAACCATTGACGAGAAGCTTGCTTCAGGCCATATAATGATTTGTGGAGGCGACAAACCAAGTCTTCCTCCCCCTGTCGCCGGAGCCCTGGCGGCGGGGACATGTATATCTCTTCCTGTAAATCACCATGAAGGAAGGCGTTGTTGACGTCCAATTGATGCAGAGACCATCCCCTGGCAGCAGCCAAAGCAATTAGGCAGCGGACGGTGATAATTTTGGCTGTGGGGGAAAATGTGGCGTGATAATCAACACCTTCAAGCTGAGTGTAGCCTTTGGCGACCAGGCGTGCTTTAAATCGCTCGACGGAGCCATCAGAACGATGCTTAACCTTATACACCCATCGGCAGCCAATAGGTGACTTTCCCACTGGAAGTTTTGTCATGGACCAGGTGCCATTAGCCTCGAGAGCCTGCAACTCAGAATCCATGGCGGCTTGCCACTCAGGATGAGCAACGGCCTCCATATAATTCTTGGGTTTTGGAACAGCACTGATTTGAGCAACAAAATGTCTATAGGCAGGCTTGTATCGATGATAAGAAACATAGTTCACCAATGGATATCGCATACCTTTTATGGGACCTGGAGTTAAGGAAGACGATTGATCGGAGCAAACACATGAGCAGACATAATCGGTCAATTTGACCGGAGGAGCAGTGTGGCGGCTTGAACGACGGAGCGGTTGGGGAGCTGGTTCGGGAGGGATTTCCAGTGATTGGAGAGGTGGGTCGGCCGAGGAGGCATGATCGGCAGGGGAGGACGGTGACGTCAGGGTTGACGACGCCGGAGGACTTGACGATAGAGGGCCAGAAAGAGGAGCGGAAGCGACTATGAGTTGTGGAGGAGGAGGCTTGGAGCGACGAGAATATGTTTTGAGAAGAGGAGAAGAAGGATCGGTGGGAGAAGGTGAAGACGGGGCCGAGACCGGCGCCGGAGAAGAGGGATCGGTGGCAGGAGGCGGAGATGGTGGTGAGGTCGTGTTGTCTGGATTGGGAAGAGAAGAGGTGTTGTCTGGTGTGAGAGGGGCGCGTGGTTGGGTTGAGGGAGAATAGGAATCAAAAGAAAAATCAATGAAAGAAGGAAGGGGAAGTGGGCTTGACTGTTGGGCTTGCAAAGGAATAGTTAGATTGGGCTGAGAATGAGCATAAGGAAAAATGTGTTCATGAAATCGGACATCTCGGTTAGTAAAGATCTTTTTTGTCGATAAATCAAACAATTTGTAACCCTTTTGCCCAATAGGATAACCGATGAAGATGGATGGCATGGCACGATGATCAAATTTATGTGATGTGTGAACATTGGTGGCATAAGCCAAGCAGCCGAAAACACGAAGATGAGAATAGGAAGGTGGTTTGGAGTAAAGCAGCTCATATGGTGTGTTGAAAGAAAGCAGCGGAGAAGGTAATCGGTTGATGATATGGACAGCGGTGAGAGCACACTCCCCCCAAAATTGGATAGGGAGATGAGCATGAAATTTCAAAGCTCGGGCTACTTGCAAAATATGACGGTGTTTGCGTTCCACAACCCCATTTTGTTGAGGCATGTAAACACAAGAATGTTGAAAGATGACACCGTTATCTTGAAAAAAAGAACGAAGTGAAAGAAATTCGCCACCATTATCACTTCGAAAGGTTTTAATGCGAGAGTCAAATTGTGTGGAAGCAAAGCTGAAGAAACGTTTTATAAGAGGTTGAGCTTCATTTTTGAATCGCATCAAAAAGATCCATGTGAAACGTGTATAATCATCAACAATAGTGAGAAAATAATGAGAACCAGAGAGAGAAGGATGTCGATAACGACCCCAAATGTCACAATGAATAATTTCAAAGGGTTTTGTTGAAGAAATAACACTAGTAGTGAAAGGTAAACGACTTTGCTTAGCCAAAGGACATATATGGCAAGCATTATTAAACTGAATGGGCAAATGCAAAAAATTCTTGGCAATAAAGCTCAAACGAGAAGGTGATACATGGCCTAGGCGACTGTGCCAGAGATCGGTGGAAGAGATGGTGAGGTTACAAGCTGGTATGTTTGATGGTGAGGGTTGGTTGGTCAAAGGTTTCTCCGTCGCTAGTGCCGCCAGGTAATATAGTCCGTCACGTTGTTTACCCAAACCAATCGTCCTCCTTGTAGCCAGATCCTGCAAAATACACCAATATGGATAAAAAGTCACTGAACAATTTAGCCTTCTCGTCAAACGACTAACAGACATCAGATCAACTTTGAATGTAGGCACTGATAATACATCATGCAGATAATATTTGGAATTCAAAGGAAAAGACCCTTTTGCAATAATTTTGGCTTGTTCTCCACTAGGCAATGACACGAATGGCAACGAATAATTCTGAACTTTATGCAACAGTTTAGATGAGGAAGTAATATGATCCGTCGCCCCACTATCAATGATCCAATTGCGGGTGGCGACTTTAGACAAACCTGGTTTTGTTACGGCATTGGCCTTGGAACTAGAACCTTCATCTTGAGACTTGGGGATAAGTGACAACAACTGTTTGAATTCATCCTCTGGTATTGAGACTAATCTTTCCTCCGATGCATAATTAGCAGCAGCACCCTTGTTATTGTTATTTGCTTCGGGATGGCCTTCTGGGTACCCATGTAGTTTATAACAAGTCTGAACCCAACAAGTCTGAACCCAATGACCCAAATCATCACAATAGGAACAGTGAGGCCTTCTTCTCTCACCAAAATGACGCTGATTTGAGTCAAGGCGTCGTCCTCCAGTCCAACCACGATTGGCTCCTCCTTGGCCCCGGTTTGCTCCTCCTTGGCCCCGGTTTGCTCCTCCTTGGCCCCGATTAGCTCCGCCATTCCAGCCGCCTCGGTGTTCTAGAGGACCAGACCGATCAGCCTGAGTAGCTCCGTCATTCTAGCCGCCTCGGTGTTCTAGAGAACCAGACCGATCAGTTCGGTCTCTCCTCGCTTCCACCGCCGGTCTGCTACTGCCGGATCGCACAGCCATGGAGGCACTACCAGATCCCTCCGCCATGTATGTTGCAGCGACGAGGCGTTGTTTTTCTTCTTGGAGGACAGAGGAAAAAGCTTGACGGACAGTGGGTAGAGGCTTCATGAGAAGAATTTGTCCGCGGATAGCCTGGTATGTGTCATTCAATCCCATGAGAAACTGCATCAATCTTTGTTGATCGGTTGTTTGTGCTGCTTGTGTCTCATCTAGTGTGGCCAATTCATCCCATAAAGCCTTCAATTTCGTGTAGTAGACTGAGATAGAAAGCCCTTCTTGTCGAAGAGAATTGATGTCTCTCTGAATTTCAAAGATGCGTATCACATTTGCTGGAGAAAAGCGTTCATGGAGGTCCTCCCAAACTTCATGAGCATTAGGATAATAGGTTACACTATCAGCTATTTCTGGATCGCAGGAATTGACGATCCAGGAATGAACCATATCATTGCATCGCGACCAAGTCGCATATCCTTCAGTATCAGTTTCTGCTGAGGGAGCTGTGATGGAACCATTGACAAATCCAAGTTTGTTTTTGGAATTTAGAGCTCTAACCATAGCCCTTTTCCAACCAGAATAGTTATCCCCATTTAGGAGTTTGGAGACGAGAATCAATCCGGGATGATCCGAATGGTGAATGAAAAAAGGATTCGAAGGCTCTGCCTTGAAAAAAATAGGGATTTCTGACGGGATCTTTGGAATTTCTGACGAAGCAGAGCCATCAGGTTTGGGAAGTGGTGGGGTGATATTGCCACCTGCCATGATGATGATTGAAAGAGAAGTACTACACAAGAGATTAGAATGTAGCGTGGAGTCATGATCTTAGACCTGCTCTGATACCATGATAAAGTAGTATGAGGTTCACATCCAAAACCAATTGGTGATGGATGGAGTAGCCCAAACCCTTATTAACCCACATGCAAGGTTTTATATTCCCGATGTGGGATTGATATCTCAACACGCCCCCGCACGTGTGGCGAATTTTCAAGCCTAACACGTGGACAACATTTTGGGTGACGTGGAGTGCGTGTGGCCTTTGGGCTTCACACGTGGACATGGGTAACCCGCTCTGATACCATGAAAAGATGATAATTTGGCTGAATAGTTTTCATTGAAAAACAAAACTGATTACATATACAGGGAGCTATGTATCACACTAGGAAACTATCTTACATAAGGAAACAAATATACACATTCCTAATACAGAAGATATACTAAATCAAATATACAATAGCTGTATATTTTCCTAATAAATATTTCCTTCCTTTTTCCTTTTCGCCTAAATGATTTGTCACGAACGAGCAGCATCCATCGAATACAAGTACAGGCGAAACAACTCATCTTCGACCTAAATGTCAAGGCATGAAAGGAAAAAGACCCTCTTGACGAATGTCTCTGTCAAGCTCTTCCAAATGAAACGCTGATGACACAAAGAATCGAACTACAGGGTCTGAGAGGAATGACCAGGCTTTGCTAATTTGTTCGCACGCCGTAGAACTTAAGAGTCTTGTGAAGACCGAAGAATGCAATCCATCAAGACTTTCGAATCTCCCTCAACAAGATCATGATGATATTGTTGTAGCAAGAAATTATATCTCAAAGCAGTGACTAATTCAGCTACCAACACATCCTATCTGTTTCCTCTATCTCTGAAAGCGCAAGAAAACATTTACTTCTATGACAATGGCCCAACGGGTTAACTAAGCAATGCCCTCTAACAAGGCAGGCCCAGTTCCTCTCTTTCTTGTTATTTTTGAAGCAAGAGTTCCTCTCTTTCTTTCTAGTTTCTAGTTCAGCTATGGTTTCCCGTCTCTCTCGAACCAACTTCCACTCATGCACTACAATTTATGCTTCATGATGTTAAATATGAATTTATCGAGATCAGTTACCGAGCTTGGTTAAGAACTATTCTTTCTGCAAATGGAACGTGGTCAGCACTCGATCCACTTCAGTGATAGGTAAACCACAGCACATCCAGACGAGCATGAGAAAATAATATCGAATCACTCGTTCAAGCTAAGAAGAGATGCTTTGATAGTATATACCATAAAACCAATATATGATCCACTTCAAAGATGCTGAAATCTCAAGGAAATAAGAGGAGGCTGTACTTATATGAGACCACATTACTTGTATAAACTATTAGACTCGCTAAATAACTAAAACAGGTGCTTCTTCTCGGCATTCCCTCTAGCATGGAACTAATTTTGACAATATCTAACAAGGACATCTATACTTACTCTAATGCGATCTGGAAGACTTTGATTCCACTTTCCACCAGAAAACTTCAAGATTACACAAGTCTTCAAAGATAAGCTAGTAGCTAGTGAGCCACTTATCTGCCATTTGATCAAGAGGTTTCCTAACTGTATCTTCGGTAGCATTGCAAGCTTCATTGACTTCCATTTCTTCCTTTGGAGTCACAGTTCCACCAACAGTTTCAGGAGGGCTTGAAGTTGCTTCGCCTCTGCTGCGAAGCCTGTGGGACTTGCGAGAGGAACGTGACAATGAGTTTTCTCTCATACCAACAACTTTCTTTTGTCTAGTTTTAATACTTAAGTACCCATTTGCAAGAGCTTCCATTGCTTTAGTGGTTAGCGGTCGGGTCCTGGTGCTTTGCCTCCTAGAATTCATGTTAGAGGTTCCCAGAGAATCATCAATGGTCTTTGTTCCACAAGAAAGGCCTGAACTATCTGCATTTGTCTCATGGTTGAACCCAAAACATGTATCACCACCTGTTCTGTCCACCAAATCCTGAGGTTGGCTCAGGTCAGATGATGTGTGGGTTTGGGAAGTCTGCATGCCAGAACAATCTCCACTGTGAGTTTCCAAACTGCTCTCCTCTTCTAGATTACCTTCAGCCTCAGAAGTACTTGATGATTCCTTTTGTTTAGGACCCACTAGAGCAACAACAAGCGTTCCTGAATTTAGATCAGTCAATGTTCCATGGAGTCCCACTTGTTCCACTTGTTCGGACTCCAAACCTTGCGAGCAGTTTTCAATGAGGCTACTTGTCTCTGCCTTAACACAAGCAGTTAATTTTCGCCGTTTGATAAGAGGACCTGTGGAATCAGAATAGCTAGATTTAGCTCTCCGACTGAATTTGCTAAATGTGCTCCCTTTTGGCTGCTTGTCATCAGACATGCTGGTTTTCTGATCCTGGTGGCTTTCTACTTTTTCTGTAGTAGCAAATGTATCTTCATGGCAGTCGATGTTGGAGTTATTCACTTCAGCATTCTGTGAAATATCAGTAGCATCAGGCTTAACCTTTTGCAGTAAATCCTCAGATGAGACTGCTTCAGTTTCCCAAGAAGTACGTTTTGACTTGAGTACACATTTATCTACAGCTGGCAAGCATCTTATCTCTCTCACTGTTGATGATTTTCCTCCAAAAACTAGACTGGTATCAACAACGGTGAACCTCTTCAGATCACTACCACCGCCACCATTCTTGGCCTTGTTCTTTTTCAATGGCATTTCACCTCTTTGAGTAATACCATTCTGGTACTCATTCAGTACAATTTTATACTCAGATGATTCCCCTTCACTGTCTGATGAGGAATCGGATTGTTCTGTGTTAGTCTTCACTTCACCTGGCAAGTTCATCAGTTCCACTACGCCACGTGATTTTCCTCCATGGGCCAAACTGGTATCAACAACAGTGAACTTCACATGGTTTGAATTGCTTTTAGAGACTCGGGGTTTGAGGTAGCAAGGACGTTGAAAACAAGATTCATCTTCCTGGTCTGATGTCACCTCTGGAGTCCACCCACCTACTTCATTCCCAACAGGATCATTTTCAGCTTCCAGCTGAATGAGATTTGGCTCAGATGCCACTTTGTTCAAAACGTCACTAACAGAATCCAAAAAATGATCACCCTTTGTCAATTTTCTTTTTGAGTACTTCTTTATCCCAGGCATAAGAAAAACCAAATAATTTTCGGAACTGACATAACCTCGATCCTTGGGTTGCTCAGAGTGCCATCCATTTGCCAGCAATCGGGGCCATACAGCCTCCCAAAAAATTTCAGTACATCGAGCTTTGCTCAACCGAACCCCTCCAGTCAAAAGCTTCACTATTTCCGTAAATGAAAGAGAAGCAAAAGCTTTACCATTTGGTACTCTAGGAGTTGGACAACCTGGAGTCTCTTGATTATTCTTTCCAGGCTCTATGGGAAAGCCTGTGAGGTCTTCTTCCCCTTTCCCAATTCCTACAGCTTCCACAAGTACAGGAATGCCAACTGTAGACTTTAAAGTGGAGACATATTCTTCTAGTGAAGTTCTTCCTTCTGCAAACGACCTATAGCCCTGATCACAGATCAGATGGAAAGCGACAGTGAGAGAAGTTACGTGTACCTCTCAAATAGATCATGATTTTATTTAGAAACATATGTACAATGCCTGTATGTAAATATTTGGGGGAAGCACATTTGCAACAAAGGCCAATTACATTTGACAGTTAGCAGCTGAAAACAAACTTCCAAATAATATTCAGTAAAGACTCCAAGACATCAATTGTTGATTATATTGGTGAACAGTAAGGGAGCAATGGAGTGGTGAAACCATTGGTGTACTCAACGATTTTTAGTGCACCTTTAAAAGACTTATATTTTTTCTGGCATATATATCATAGGGAAAAAAATCTTTCTTTTAATTCAGCCGCTAGCCTATAAGCACTGCACTTTACGATCATTTTCAAGGACAAGACGAAAAAGGTTGGCCAGTGATGAATGAGAAAGTACCTCAAACAAAGTGATTCGCGATTCTTCTTGGACATGAGGAATCATACGAGAACACAATTCTCGTTGCCTCCACCCAGTAAAAATTTTCTCGCCAATAATGCATTTCCTTCTTCTACCTTTCTGGCAATCTGACCATCTGTAGTATTCATCAGACCTATAAAATATTCCATAGTAAAATGACATTATTTCTCCTGTACTCTTGTGCTCCATGAATCTCTTCACCTGAATGAAGTTCTTCCCAAAAATGTACAAGCCAAGAAGAAAACTATCAGCTTCAGCGTCACTCCAGGGTTCCCTAGATGAATCGGGAACTGGAGAACAGCTTTTGCTCTTTAGCAGCTGATATGATTGCCTTTCTTTCAGCAACAATGTTTTTAAACTTGTTGGTCTTGAATCTCCTCCCTGGCCCAACCCAGATTCCAAGTGATCAGCATTGAGTTCTGAATTTTTCTTCCTTGCTTTCTTATGAATCTTTTTTCTCTTTCTAGCTTCCAGAGACTTCTTTACATTAACTGCATCATCAGGGGTTGTAGGAGAATCCAACCCTTCAGCTTCAATGTTATCCCCTTCTTTGACCCATGCAATTGGGATGGGTAATCCCATAAGAAAGGAAAGGGAATCACTGGCAATTTCTGAGTCAGCGGGATTAGTCAAAAGCTTAAGCCGCTCAGATTCCATTGTCTCCACTGTCATAAAAGGAATTTCCACCTGATACTTGCCACCAACTCGGGGAAGCACATGTTGATCTCCAAACACATTGCTTGTAGGAGTATCTGAATGAATCAGATCTTCAATAGGTGTTTCTTTCAAGGAATTACCCACAAGATCCGACTCAGCTGATTCCATCTGCCAAATAATATAGAAACATAGTTACAACCAATAAGGAATGGTAATGCCATTCATGCTAGAAGTTATCATGCAAAGTTTAACTTACCAAACCCATGTATCATGATATTCAGAAATTACTTGTTCCATTATGAAAAATATTATGCATTATAGCAATGGCAGTCTCCAACTCATAATATGCACAACCAGAAAAGCACCAGCTTTCTTAGAGAACAAACTCTATGAAGATACGAACTTTTGTGAACGAATGTACACCAACAATAACTACACATATAAGATCTTTTCCTGGACAAGAAAAAATCTGCAGGGCTTAATATTTCCTTGTTAAAATCTTACAGAATACTGAAAAAGACAGAATCAAACTCCTCTCACAATTCAAGGAAGCAAACCCAATATTTGAGAAGAAAATTATCTTGATCACCCACTGAAACTCACAAACTGCATGTAATCTACAAACCCATTAATTATCTGGTCTCATATAACTAGAAAACCCAACTAACCACATCCACATCTGATCACTCTAAGCACAGTCACATCTGTAATACAATCAGAGGATTTCACTAGCACAAAACCAAAATCCGTAACTGAACCAGATCCATATTCATCTAAGATACAACACCAAACCCCATTTACCATGCCAAAGCAATAATCAAGACGTTATGTGACAAAACAACAGCCGACGAAAATATCTGAAACCAAACGTTGAGTCCACTCTTCAAAGCTAAGAGAAGCTAATACGCAATCACAAATCACACAACCAAACCAACACACAAAGTTTATGGGATCGAAACCAAACCAACCACAACTCAGACCCGACTTGTACACAAAACCCAAACTTTGATTCCAAAATCTCATACCAAGCACCAAAATTTAGCTCATATCAAACAACAGAACAACTCAAACAATAACAACAATGCAAACAGCTACCTCACAATGAAAACGAGCATTGAACATGAACATAAAATCAGTAATGAACTAACCTCCATTGAAGAGCTCGAAAAACGTCAAGAACCCACGTGAAAGATTAATCCTGGGCAAATGGGTTTTTGTGTTAGGCTTGGATTCACATCAATTATCAAGCTTTACTATATATGGAACCACATCGAAACCAAGTACAAGGCTACAAGCAATAAATAATACCAAGAACAAAACAAAGCAGTGAACACAAACGAAACATAAGAAGATATGTAGAGAGAGAGAGAGAGAGAGAGAGAGAGATGAGAGTACCTAGTTCAAGAGAGGTTGAACTCTCATGGGGCGTGAAATCACAATCACGAGGTTAAGAGGGAAGGAAGAGATAGATAAAGAGAGAGAGAGAAGAAGAGAGGAGAGGGAAGGTGAAAATCAAAGTAGTGTGTGTTGGTTTTGCATAGAGTAGAGAGGAAGGGAGGAGACGAGAGAGAATATATATTGTTGTCTCTCGTGTCAACCAAGAGTTTTAGTGCAAAGAGAGAAATAAGTGGCAACAACATCAAATGCTTTTCATGGGGTTTTGGCTATATTGTTCACACTCCTAAATTGTTATTTTTGCAATGCATGATTTGTGTTTTTGGTAATAAAGTATTTGGAAAACAGGATTCCGTTACGTCATAATGCTCTAGGCGCACACAGATAAGTCTGGAGAGTGTTGATAGTATTGCAAGAAAAACAATGCCATCAACCTTAAAACCGTAGATGCATTTCTTTAACAGGACGCTGTCATTTACTCTAGCATTCGAGACAATATAACCCACCAAGTGTTGTGTGCAAAAGATTGTTACTATACAATGCATGAGTATGTAAGTTAACTAAGAAAATATTTAAAAATTAACTTTTTATCACGTCATAATACTCGAGGCGCACACATTAATTATAAGGATTAATGGAAAAAAAAAAAAAAATCAAAGCTATCAATCCCCAAACTGTAAATACACTTAGAGTCATACAAGTGATTAGCAATTACTCTAGTATTTTTTTTTTCGATACAAATTACTCTAGTAATTGAGCTAATCTTACCGCAAGTGTTGCATACAACAAATTATGAGCCTTATTTGTGGATGTATTTATTTGTTGTTTTTATTTAAATACAATTAGATAAAATATAATTTGATAATAATAATAAATTCATAAAAGACTTGTTTTAGGTACCCATTTAGAGGATGTTTTATAGAACTATTCAGTCTATTTGCTTTGCATGTAATTTTTTTTCAACCCTTCTGACTTTGATTGTTATTTTTATACTCTTTGATATCTGTGTGATTAGTTTCAAAGCTACATGCAATGCGACCCTTCAAACTACTAAAAATTAGACTTCTTCGCTTTGGCGTCTTAGGACTTCTTCTTCTTCTTCGTCTTTCTTCACAATACTCGAATACGATAACAACATGTGTTAAATATTAATTTGGCCGACATTTTAAGTCAATCCAATGCTAATCCCCCACCAAAGGTTTAATGACTATTAATTCGTTAAATTTGTATCTCCGTAGTGAATTTTTTCTGAAAGAGTGTATAAAAGAAAATGTTACGTAATTTTTGAGTTTCGTCAATTTGAAAATCATTTTATGAAAGTGAAAAGTTTTGTAATATAGTTCACAATTTAAGTAAGCTACGAGTGTGTTTTTCATATGGCTTATTTTCAAACAAAAGACGACAAATTATATGAAATGAATACAAAGAAGTACATAGAGCGAGCGATGCAAAAATTACTCATTTTTTTCTTTCTAATTTTATATGGTTAGTTCAACATTTTTAGAATGTTACATGCATCCCGTTTCATATATCACCCAAAATTATCTTAAGATTCGTATACACACACGTCACAAACACCATTAATTTGAGATGATCAAGTAGCATGATCTGAAACTCTACCCCTTAATATCCGATATACAGGACACACATGTGATGATGTGATCTTACGCAGCTCTTCCTGTCTCCGCCAACCTTCCTCCATGGAAAATAAGAACCCGATCCCAAATGTCACATCCAAAAAAGTCCATCCAGTTTTACCCGACCCGACGTTATCTGGGTCGGTCCACCGTTATTTGAAGCTTCCCGGTTTCTCACGGTCAACGCCTTTCATATATTAAACAACAAACTCAGATTTGTGCAGAGGATTTAGGGGACTATTTAATTTTATTCAAACTCATTTCTGATCACAGTTTCTTCATGGAGATTCGTGCTCTTATGCCTCTTGAGTAAGATTCATGCTTCTTTTATAAATTGAGTAATCAGAATGACATTATATATTGACCAATTTGATCAATTTGGAAAGCTAGTAAGCTTCAAGAACACGAATTTACAGCTCTAAAAGCTCAATTGGGAAGTGTGTTTGGAGTGTTTTTCACGTATTTACTGAAAGATCCAATCTTTTTGTTCATTTTGTTTTAGGTTCTTGTGGGAGAGAGTTGGAGTTTGTGTTGAAGTGTGCACATGGAGATGGGTTTGGCTCCACTTTGATGCAAGTTTATGGAGATTCTTCATCTGGGTATGTCAAAATTTAGATACTTGATGTCAGTTTTGGTTTTGCTAGTTTGTGATTAGCTTCATTTGCCTATCTTTCATTTGTTTACGAAAGGAAGTTTAAGTTAAACTACTTGTGTTTGATTTGGTTTTGGCATTTGTATGTGATGTTTGGAGGGTAACTATTTCAAATGGTAGAATTGTGGTAATGAGAGTTGGGTAGGTCGGTAGGTCCTGAAATTTTGCAAGAGAATCATGTGTTTTGGCTTTATTGTGAGAGAATCGGTTGATTCTTTATGTTTTTTCAGAAATTCATTAGCTAATGTGTTGATAATGGAAATGGTCTTCATTCTGATTCATGTTGTATGAGACATATGTAGAGTAATTTGGTTTCAGAATCACCCTGCATCTTGGGTTTTGCATGCTCTGATCTCACATTATATGTGAGTATTCAGAAACACCGTGAATCTTGGGTTTAGTATGCTCTGATTTCACATTATACGAGTCTTAGATACTAGAGTACTTGCTCTTCTTATCTGTTAGACTGTTACCGTGAGAATAAACACTTGGCGAGGAGTTTCTCTAATTCTCTTTCCATGAATAGAGTAACCGATCGATAAGTGATTGTAGTTACAATGTGGCTTGGTGATTTTGAGATATTAAGCTCAGTTCATTCGAATAATAGCTGAGAATCAGTTTTCATTTTTACTAGGTTGAGGAACTAAGAACAGAGAAGACAGAGTTTGAGCTTGGTTAGAAGAAAAGCTGAAACTCTCTGCTCTATCAAGGATGAGGAGGTCATGCCTTCCCAAGTGCAGATTTGGTAGGATAATGGGATGGATCCAGATTCTACTGGGAGGGCTTGTTATAATTGTCAGCATATCCAGCCTCTTCAAGTTCTACTCTGCTGGATTTTTCTGGCGCAATGAAGACATATGCCGACATTTTTATGGGGTCAGAAATGAATATGAAGATTTCGACATAAAAGCTTTGTCTGATCGAGTAGGGGAAGTGCTAAACAAATTGGATAGTTTACAAGAAAAGCTTGAGTCAGCTGTGCAGCAAATGGAGAAGAACAAAGATGTCTTGCATACTACTAATATCACAAAATTGGAGTTCAAGAAGTATCTGGAGGAGGAAGTAATCAGGCCTCTTTATAGCGCTCACATTTCTCTGAGACTGATTCGGTTACCTATCCCAGAAGGTATTAGAAACTCAACAATGAAAGAGGAACCTTTGATTAATACTTTTGTGATTGAAGAGATAAGGAAGTACATAACCCCAAAGGAGAGCAGAATTGGGAAGATTAATATATTTGGTACAGAAAGGATATACAATACGATTGGACATGCTTGTGTGTTGTACAAGAAAGAGCTGGAAGAGTATATGAACTATGACATTGGGTCTTATTGTGACGATGATTGGAACTTGGCTCAGAAGCTGATGTTTAATGGTTGTGATCCTTTACCCCGGAGGCGGTGCTTGACAAGGGCTTCAAAGGTCTATCAGAAGCCTTATCCGATCAATGAGTCTCTGTGGAAATTGCCGGATGACAGAAATGTGCGGTGGAGCAATTATCAGTGCAGGAACTTTCAGTGCTTAATGAGCAACAACACCAAAAGGGGTTATTTAAAGTGCGTAGGATGTTTTGAAATGGAGAAGGAAAAGCTTAAATGGGTGGTGATTAAGAATAGCTCGCTACCAGTTGATTTCCTGATCAGTGAAATTTTGGCTATTAAGCCTGGGGAGATAAGAATTGGTCTTGACTATGGTGTTGGCACAGGTACATTTGCTGCAAGAATGAGAGAAAATAATGTTACTGTAGTCTCTACTGCTCTTAACCTTGGGGCTCCTTTCAATGAAATGATTGCATTAAGAGGTTTGGTGCCGCTGTATGTAACACTGAATCAGCGTCTACCTTTCTTTGATAACATTATGGACTTGATTCACACAGCTGGTTTTCTGGATGGCTGGATTGACCTGCTGTTGCTGGATTTCATCCTGTTTGATTGGGACCGAGTTCTGAGGCCCGGCGGATTGTTATGGATCGACAGGTTCTTCTGCAATAAAAAGGATTTGGATGATTTCATGTACATGTTTCTGCAATTGAGATACAAGAAACACAAGTGGGCTATTACTCCTAAATCAAAGGATGAGGTCTACTTCTCAGCAGTGTTAGAGAAACCTCCAAGAGCTATCTGATCATCAATTCATTCAATGGAACTTCTTGCTTGGATATTACTTTTGTCTAGTCATTAACATACTGGGAATAGGATTTCACTTGCGACTCTTGTCTTTGTTTTCCTAATTGACATTTGGTTTTAACTCGGATTATGAATTTATGAGATGTTACCTAAATTATGGCCATTAGCTTTAGATCGCCAAGTTAATTTATGACATTAACTCTTTTTTTTTTCTTTTTTTTTTTTTGAGAAAAGAGGAATTCCTGTACACTAATTAACTTGCTTCTTTGTCGAAATGTTCGATTGATAACAACAACGGCACTGACCCACGTACCAGAACAAAACAAGAGGAGAAAAAATTACACTGAGGAAACCTGAAATAGAAACTCCTCGTCCTCGTATCAATTTATATGGGTTCTCAACAAAACCTTAACACCCCCAAACCCTAAAGCTGTATATAACACAAAGAAAATCCTAAAGCCAAATAATTCTTTATTTAACTAAATAGATTAGAGAGGAAATGACTCGTTAAAAACATAGAAGAGGATTCTATATACTAATAGTTACCATCTACTAGCTAGCTGCACCATAACGACAGACCAGCCTATACTCCTCTAGCAGTACTAAGCAGTACAGTACACTTGTTCTTGCAGTCGATGGTGCAACCACCGCCGCCTCCGCCGTAGCCCTTCCCTGAGTGGCTGTGTAGGATCGGAGGTGAAACACTTAGCAGGACACACGTCAGCTTCTTGTTGAAGCAAGTTTGCACCACCACCTTTGTTCTTGTTGCTGGATCGAGTGCAGCAGTACGTGAGGCGTGGTCAGAGCTAGCTCCGGTAGTGAGTGGAGTACTGATGATCCAGCTTCTTCAGAAATCGGGTCGGGTCGAATACCGGGTTGTCGCTCTTCATAAAAGCGAACCCTTCCGCGTAATCCAACTAGTCGTCACCGTCGTCGAGACGGCGGCGAGTGACTAGCGGCTCAGCGTCGCGTCCCGTTTCAGCATGCCCCTCCCACGGATGTTCGACGCGCGCCTTCACCCACGACGCCGAGTGGTTAGTCACTCGCCGCCGCAGCGACGACGGCGACGACTCGTTCGATTACGTGGAAGGGTTGGCTTTTATAGGACAACCCGATATTCGACGAGACCGGACTTCCTGAAGAAGCTGGATCAGTACTCTTAAGTGTCTCGAGCTCGCTCGTCTACCTCTGAGCTCCCCTCTGTTGTTGATATGGGTGCTTTACTCATGTCCAATACGTGATCATATATAGAGACTCAAGTTCAGCGGTTTTTCTGGCTTTTGAAATATAGGAAAATTATTTGAGTTGATGTATCTCTGGGGCTAGTAGGTTTACTTTTACAGGCTTTAATCGCGCCCAGCTGTCTGCTTCAAAAAGCAATTCAAACATTGCAATGAGATGTAGGAGGAACCAGAGGGAGAGAATAGTTCGACATTATTCCTTTTTTTTTTTTTTAACATTATTCTGCATGGGAAAATGTTAAAAACTATGAGCATGTTAATGTATGAGCAAGATTGCTATTGCAGAAGGAATAGGTTGGGTTGAGCCGGGTTTGGCATAAGTCTTGAATTTAAGACTTCAGGCGGAACGGTCATACATACGTTTGTTGTTGATCTAAATTACGACCGTGTCTTGGTTCAGAGAAGTTTTTTTGTCGTTGTGTCTTTGTGCTCTTGTTTTTCTTGTTAATGTCTGCATTTTGTTTCTCTTGTTGAAGTCTGTGTCTTTTTGGATTTCGTCTGTAGAATTCGGTGAACTGAGTGAGTAATATGCAAATGTTCGGATTTCTTGTCTTTTTGGATTTCTTGTCCGAAATGTTCGGATTACGTTTAGTTACGAAATTGTTGTACTCTTCATCTTCATCTTAATGAAGGTTTCTTGATAAATAAATAAAAAATAAAAAATACCTTGGCCTATCTCTGGAATGGTAGTACAATCACCGGTCAACATGCTTCACATAAGTTGAATTGCAGTACTGTTAGATGGCCACCTTTATCAGTCAAATTATTATTTTTTCCCACAAATAAACATAATTATATCAAATTCTGATTCTTTTGCAGAAAATTATTGAAACATGTAGTCAACATTTACATCAGGGGTGGGGAACATATTTTTGCACCCTAAGCTTACAGAAGAAAAGAAGAAGAAAGAGTGCTGAAAGACTGCAGGAAAATAGACCAAGTAATTGATAATGTATGCTCGACATGTCTTTTAAGTTGCTTATACATGTCTTTTAATTCATTAGTAGTTGTTTTGTTATGGATAATATATTAGGGATAATATAGTCTTAGGTCATGCGTGATCAAAGAAAGAAGGTATTCAAAGTGGATTTGTACCATGAATCAAAGTCTCACTCTCACCGGCCACCATGCATGCTTGGTCAATTGTTGAACTTTCTCAACATGAATCCTGTAAAACTGATAAAGAAACTCAGTTTCTGAATTGGCCGGATGTTGAAATGTTGTGCTTCAAAAACACCTGATTATAATTTCTTTATAACAAATTTGAGTATGTGCTCATTTTCTTGTCTATTCGACGAGTGTGTTTGTTTTGTTTGTTGGTTTGAGTTTGTTCTATCATCTTCTGTTCTAGTATTTGTATTTTCTATTTTGCTTAAAATTGCATATACTAACTAAAAAAGAAAATTCATATGATCATGCATATATTGATATATAGCCAGGATTCTCACACAGCTCAACCATAATAGATGGTTAATTTCTATCATCAACCCTTGCAATATAAGCTTTCCAATAGTTGGCTCATATCAAAGTAGAAATAACTCATGATCTCTGTTTTAGCAATCAAATTACTTCATCCCCAAATTGGAAGCATACACAAGGTTGAATTATTAGGCACTTGTCATGTCCACCCTAATAGATGCATGTATAGATGGAGCTTAACCTAAGCAAACTAAAGAAGATGTAGCAGTAGTAGAAACCGTCCATTTGCTGCTCAATTTTTATCAACAAATGCAAGTAATTAAATCGCTCATCTATATCAATGATTCAATATATGCATGTTTGTTTTGGAGTCTTTGGAATGGAATGGCATGCAGAAATTAGAAAAGCTGCTGATATATACTACATGATGGAGTGGACAGGTCCGACTGGATTCTAGCTGCTTCTCCTCTATTATTATTCGTTTTGAAATCCCCATCCAAGCTCCAAAGATATTTCTGGTCATGCAAGTATCAAAAAGTAACACTTGCCCCTAGCCCCTTATTTTCAAAATTTAATCTTGTAGCCAGTTTCATTGAGAGTCCAAATCACTAGTCAATATATGATCTTGAACACAGAAGTCATGCATGGTACGTTATAAGGTAAAAGAGATGCTAACTAGCTATGCGAGTTCACGCATTTTATTGAAATTGGTTTAGTGTCAACAAGACTTTGTTAACAAGTAAACAAATTTTCATGAAATATGTACATTTCATTTTCCAAATTATTGAGTGTATGCGCTTTTGGCATGATCGAGTGCCAAGTGAACACCACGGGAACCAGAACAAAAGAAGGAAGGAGAACAATCTCATATATGTTAATGGTGCAAATGCTGTAAATCGAGCAAAACTATTGCATCTACACAAAGAAATTCAGCTAATTAAACGGACACTCATTATTTGATAGATCTCCGATCTTTATCAATTGAAAATCTCGGCCGGAATTCTGCACATATAGTTAAAACGTACACCTTCAATTATGGAATTCATTACGATTATAATAAAACAATTATGGTTGTCATACGTATGGAATTCATACGTACACCTTCCTCATGGTTGTAAATGCCAATCTTAATGGCTCAATCAGGGCCAGAAATATCGTTATCTTTCCATCTCTATTAAAGAGGGGATCAATGATTTGCGATGGAAAGTGAATATTATGGCTTATAGTTATTAGGACTAGAATCATTTTCTTAATGCAGTTCTTATCACATATATTCTAGCTTTCGAATCGTATGTATGGATCTATCTCTATATATAAGTGTGTGTGTGTGTGTGTGGTTTAGCACGAAATCTACATAAATTTGTGGAATACTGAGAACACGTACATATCGACACAAAAGAGACTGAAAGATAAAATGGCGGTGTCTGAGAGTAATAGATATTGCCTCTATGCATGCATGTCGTTGCTTCTAGTGTTTGGCTTCGTTGCAAATTGCTCGAGTTATGTCGTTGATGACCTAGGCCAAATTGGTTCCATTATGAGCAACAACGGCTCTGAAAGTGAAACCATGAGGAAGCTGCCCAAACCCTCATGTAGAACCGGCAATTCCATCGATGACTGCTGGCGTTGTGATCCCAACTGGTTCTACAACCGAAAGCGTCTCGCGGAGTGCGCCGTTGGTTTTGGCAAAGACGCCAAGGGCGGCCGTGATGGACGCTTTTACGTTGTCACCGACTCCAGCGACAATGATGTTGTAAACCCTAGACCAGGCACTCTCCGCCACGCTGTCATCCAGACCGAGCCTCTCTGGATCGTTTTCTCTAAGGACATGTTGATCACACTGAAGCAGGAGCTGATCATGAATAGCTTCAAAACCATTGACGGCCGCGGAGTCAACGTTCATATAGCTTACGGAGCAGGCATAACGATCCAATATGTCACAAACATTATCATCCATGGTGTGCACATCCACCACTGCAAGCCTACAGGCAATGCGATGGTGAGAAGCTCCCCATCTCATTTTGGATGGAGAGGAATGGCGGATGGCGATGCCATCTCCATCTTCGGATCGAAACACATATGGATCGATCACAACTCACTCTCCAACTGTGACGATGGCCTTGTGGATGTTGTGCAGGCCTCAACTGCAGTTACCATTTCCAACAATCTGTTTAAGCACCACGATAAGGTGATGCTGTTAGGGCACAGTGATGCTTATACTCAAGACAAGGTGATGCAAGTGACAGTTGCTTACAACCGTTTTGGGCAGGGATTAGTGCAGAGACTGCCGCATTGTAGGCATGGCAGTTTCGATATAGTGAACAATGACTACCCTAAAGGGTGGGGGGTATATGCCATTGGAGGATCTGCAAACCCTACCATCAACAGCCAAGGCAATAGATTCTATGCCGATGCGGTTAAGCATCCGTATACGAATCAGGTTACCAAGAGAATTGTGGGAAGCGAGTCAGAATGGAAGAGATGGAATTGGAGGTCGTCGGGAGATCTGTTCTTGAATGGCGCTTACTTTGTTCCGTCTGGTGATGCAAGTTCGGCGGCCTATGTCAAGGCCTCAAGCACCTTAGCCAAGCCAGCTTCCATGGTTAGAGCCATGACGGCTAATGCCGGTGTTCTTACTTGCCGCAAAGACCAAGTTTGCTAAGTTTTTACCAGATCGATTAATTTGTGCCTTTGCTCGATCGTGTAGTTAATTACTTGTTACATCTTTGTCGGTCTAGAATTCTGATTGAATTAAAAAAGAAAACAATAAATGGCTGTTGGCTGAATCTCGTTAGTATGTGATCTCTCTCTTTATCTTTTTTTCCTCTAACACTTCTATGCACGTATATTTTCAAATCATGCAAGTATATTTTCTTCCTTCCGCATGATCATTATCAGTGAAAGCTAGATATGGCCTCACAATCAATATCAAAAGGAATCACTTAAGTCCCGTTCGTATCATGTCCCCGAAAGGCTGAAACAGTATTATCACATCAAAATCTCTCTAGAACATGACGTGTATTTACATATAACATGTGAATGATCAAAATTAAAGGTCATAAGCACATATGTTTGGTTATTCCTACACATAACCGTGTGTTTTAATACCGCCGAGTATACAAAATGTTTGCTTATCACATACTTGCAAGTTACAAGAACAGTCGTCATCTCGTTAATAAACGAGAAAAAATTCAATATTTTTAATTTATTTGTATTTATTTTAAGGAAAAATGGTACAGACAATCTTTGGTATTCCAACTTTTAGAGAAGCAAAACTTTGGTATTCCAACTTTAGCAAACTTCAAAACAGTCTCACGTTCTTATCCCGATTGAAGTTTATTATCTAGAACCCTTAGTTCCGTTAAAAATGCAACAATCATATTTTAATGTTAAATTTCTAATTTACCCTTGACTTTTTATTTTCATTATTCTTTTAGTATAATAAAAAAGCAAAAAAAAATCTATTAGTTCTAAACAGTTTTTTTTTTTTTTTTTTTTTTATATTTTCATAATCTATCTCTCTCTATTGATCTACAAAGAGAGATGAGTTGCTCATCAACAAAAAAAAAAGAGACCAAGTATTGAACAAGATCGAGTCTTTTGAAAGGAATCTGAAATCGAGTCCTGAAAGGAATTTTCTGCTCAAATAGATCTCAACAATTTAGGAGGAAAAGCTACTGAACAACCACAAGAACTCCAGTATCCAAAGAAGAGATTGAAGCTATTTTGTTGAGAATTATGGGTTTGTCCGCCTTTAATGGAGAGAGAGAATATGAAAAAAAAATGTTTTTATTTCTCGAGAAAAAAAAATTGTTTTGGAATAAAAATGTTAAAATATTGGAAGGACGAAAATATCCGTCATCAGTTAGTTTTTCTTTTTTTATCGGAGCTAAAGGTTCTAGATACCAAACTTCAGTCGGGGTATGTAAGAACGTGAGATATCGTTTTGAAGTTTTCTGAAGTTGAGATATCAAAACTTTGCTTCTCTAAAAGGTGAGACACTGTTTAAAATTTTGGTTCAAAAAATTAAAATTTAAAATCTAACCCACCCCAAGTTTCTAAATTCAGCCCACATATTGTTAAAATTAGTTCATTTCTTACATCAATATTAGTTCACGTATATTAGGAAAAAAAAATTCTAACCCACCCTAGTATAAAATCCTGGCTCTGCCATTGCCAACACAATGTATATATGCACATTGTTCTTATATTTGTAATCGTGTTTGTGAGCCTAGCTTGCAGTAAGATATAGATTATAGTTCACTCTAGCTTTGATCTTTAGTGATGGGGTTTGAATTAAATCTTTAAATGAGGAGCCGTGTAGCAAGAAAGAAAGTATATATGGCTCGATCAGTATATATAGCTTTGTTCTTTCCTGCCAACTTTGAATTGAATCTTTAGAACTTAAGAGCACTAGTACTGTAGTAACACTTCTGTAACCCTATCTATGTAAATGTAAAGGCATAAGAATACATAAATGGTACATGATCGAATATATTCACGTTTCACTGTGAAATTAAGTAGCTCTATCTACTCAGAAAGTCAGAATCATCAAAAGGAGACTTGTTGTAATGCCGTAGAAACTGTGCAGGACACAGCAGAATTTTCGACCTCCTAGATCACTAGATGACCAAAACTACTTTTATAACACGAGCACCGTCATAAGGATAGTGAAACACCCAGGAAGCAATTGGGCAATTCCACAGTTTTGTTCAACGACCTTGTTGCAAGGTGTGGCATATCTCATAAAACGTGAGGTTCAGGTACTCTATAATCAAATATATACATTATCAAATCATTATTACCACTAAGGACTAAGCTATAGCTCATGCTCATGCTGTAAGACCAGTTTCAATATGCTCTCAACCTAATACATATGCTTAACAAGAACAAACAAGTGATTAAGATTAGCACAAACGTACCATCAACATGAACAACGCATCCTTCCATTGCTATTGACTTGAAACACAAAGTACTAGGCTAGACCTTCTGTTAGTCACCGACTTAAGCTTCTCAATGGACAGAACTTACGCTTGTAATCGGTGGTGATAACAGAGACCAAAACCAAAACTATCTATTTATATAGGAACACGTAGCCCTAAGATTCTTTCCATTAAGGGATATCTTAGTCGCCAAGTATCCTAATTAGATACCAGATATAATACCGATATTTTGTCTTTCTTCTAGACAAGGAATATGATTTATTACCATAATGATTTAATACACATAATCATTATCAATCTAGATTTGATCTTGTATTTGTTTCCATGTAGAAGTAGATTTGATATTATGCTGAATCATCATATTCCATTATGATAATGTGTGACAAGTCCATATCATTTTTACAATCTCCCACTTGGACTGACACAGATTATACATGATGATCTGCATCTTGAAACATCAAAGTCTATTCTACCTACTGTAGTGCGCGCCAGATACAAATATAAACCAAAAAATCCTTTCACAACATGGTCAGATCACAGTCACCTATGTAGAGCAAGAAACGACATACACTTTAACAAAAATGCAGTGCTTCAGTACCACAACATAACCTTCTGTTATCCACATATGTCAATGTGTATTAACAAGTAAAACATATATTTAGTCCTACCTTATGTTTCCTAAACCAGAAACTCAAGAAATTTCACTTTACACTAATGGTTCAAAATCTACTTGAACTGTATCATCATGCTAAACATGATTTAAGCCACCTGATAGCAAGTATAACAAGTAACCATAATGATAAATTTTTTTAGAACAAAACACATAGTTGTAGCAATACCAAAATATTTTGAAAATACCTCAAAATTTTATTAGTAACCATAAACTGTCATTAGAAATAAGTTGTGACACAAAAACTTAGATCACAACTGCAGAAAATACAAGAACTCAAAACTAAAAACAAAATTTTGACTTGACTTTGCTCTTAGCTCCCACTGAACCTAACTACTTAAACTTGGTAATACTCCAATGCATTCTGTGTGTTGCTTGAATGCAGTTACTGATAGAGGTTTAGTAAAGGGATCTGCAAGCTGAGAATGAGTATCAATATTCAGAATAATAACTTCATCATACTTCACCCTTTGTCTAACACTCAGGTATTTCAAATCTATGTGTTTCAAGTTATTTGATCTTTTATTGTTCTTACTGAAGAAGACAACAACCTCATTGTCACAGTAGATTACCAGTGGATCATCTACTATATGACTTAGCACTTTGGTTTCAATTAGAAAGTTCCTGATCCAAAGTCCTTCACACATAGCTGCATACACTACAATAAATTCTGCTTGCATAGTAGATGTGGAAATCAACTTTTGTTTCATGGTTTTCCAAGCAACAGTCCCACCAACTAATAGAAACACATATCCACTAGTCGACTTACTTGAGTCTGGATAATTTCCTGCAAAATCAGAATCTGAAAATCCAATGAGTTCCAGATTTTTCACTTGCTTGTAAATAAGCATGTGACCTTTGGTTCTTTGCAAATACCTCAATACTTTCTTTCCAGCTACCTAGTGCTCATGAGAGTTTTCCCAAAAGAGCAATTTTCTAGACCAAATCTTTTCAGAACTTTGGTGATGTAATTTTGTTGGCATAATCCCAACATTCTTTGTGCTCTATCCCTTTTAATTTCAATTCCTAGTACATAGGATGCATCTCCTAAATCTTTCATGTCAAAATTGCTTGACAGAAAGCTCTTGGTGTCTTTTAGCAATTTTTATCACTGCTGGCCAAAAGTATGTCATCCACATACAGTACTAGAAAAATAAATTGGTTCTCAACTGTCTTAAGGTAAACACACTCATCCACAATATTTTCTGTAAATCCAAAAGAAGAAATCACAGAGTCGAATTTCCTGTACCACTGCCTAGAAGCTTGTTTTAGCCCGTAAATTGACTTGTTTAGCTTACAGACTAAGTGCTCACTCCCTGCTTCAATATAACCCTATGGCTGCTTCATGTAGATCACTTTATCGAGACCTCCATTTAGGAAAGCAGTCTTCACATCCATCTGGTGTAGCTCCATGTCAAAATGTGCTACTAAGCCCATAATGATTCTAAAAGAGTCTTTACCTGAGACTGGAGAAAATGTCTCAGTGTAATCAACACCCTCTTTCTATGTAAAACCCTGAGCAACCAGTCTTGCCTTATGCCTTTCTATTCTCCCAGTTGCATCTTTCTTGGTTTTGAAAACCCATTTGCAACCAATAGGCTTTTGTGTAGGATTTGATTTAACTAATTTCCAGGCTGCATTTTTATACATGGACTCCATCTCTTCTTCCATGGCCTGATGCCATTCTGGTGACTTAGAGTCTTCAATGGCTTCATTAAAAGTCTTAGGATCATTATCTTCTGCATAATTTTTCTCAATGTCTGCTTCTTGAAGATAAACGACATAGTCACTATCTTCCTCCCCCCCCCCCCAATATTTTGGTTTTCTTGCTCTTTGTGATCTCTTAGGTGCAGGGTTTGGTTGAGGTTCAGGGATTTGATTAATTTAAGGTTCCTGAATGGGTGGTTTTGCAGGGATTTGTTGATCATGCATAACTGTATCTTCAACTTGATCATCATCATCATCAATATGCATTTCCTAGTCAGTTTTGTCACGCCCCGGTTCTTAAGTTATTTTACGGTTATTTACTTTGGTAATATTTTGGTCTTTTACCGTTTTAAGTAACCGTTTACTATTTAAGACTCCAAAGTTGACTTTTTCTTCCGCATGGAATTTGGGAAAACTTTCTTCATGAAAGTCGTAGAGGATGTTATTACGAGTTCGTAGACATGCTACGCGTTAAAATCGGAGTTAGCATGTAAAAATTATCAATTAAAAATATAAGTTTTATTGGGGTATTATTTTGGGGTGTTAAATTTTGGAGTTGGGTTTTGTTTTTTAAGTTGAACCGGGCCTTGTTTTTGGTCAAAGCCCAAAACACTATCTCCCTCTCTTCCTCTCGTTTCTCTCTCTCTCTTTCTCCCCCGTGAGTTTCCCTCCGCCCGGAAATTACACCACCGCCGTCCGCCGCCGTCCGGCCACCACCGACAGCCAGACCGGTCCCGTTCGGACCCCCGACATCTCCTCTTCATTCCTGGGTAGGTGGCCGATCCCCTAACGCCGCCGTGAAGGAGCAGCCGAGCCCGAAAGCCACGGTTGCCGTGGTTGCACCTTCGCCGGAGCTCCGTCCTCCGGCCACCATAGGTCGTGATTTTTGGCTCAATTTGTAGCCCTCATCTAGGTGAGTAATCCCTCAAAAGGATTCGGCTAAATTCGATTTCGTTAGGGTGGTTTGTATAATTGAAAGTTTTAGGGATTTATGGATGTTTTGATTCGATTACCATAGTTAGGCTTGGAATTGGTGTTTGTGCTAGTTAGAAAAGTTGTAGAGGAGATTGAGAGGAAGATTCTGTTAAAATTTGGTAGCATTTGCAGGTTGCCGGAGTTGGTCGCCGGCCGCCGCTGTTTTGGGAAATTTTGTGGTTTTTGATGTAGAATATTAAGGGGATATTATTGATGTGAATTTAGGAATTTTTGGAGGATTTTTGGTTAGGTTTTGGAATTTGTAAAGTTTGGTATTTTTGGCGGATTAATAAGTTAAAATCTGGTCATTGGATTATTTTTATGATTAGGACGTTGGAAGGTGATTTTTGAGGATGTCGGTATTTATAGAGATTTTTGGTTGGCAGTGAAGTTAAGATTTAGGACGATAGGCATGGTTGAGCGTGAGAAACTCATATTTAATTATGCCTATTTTCTTTAAACGTTGAGATTTTATTTAAGGAATTATTTATGTTTTGGAACAGGACGCGAGGAGGCTCGAGCAGAGGAGACCTCCGACTGACTTCAGGCTTAGGCCTAACTTGTGAGTGGACTTTTGTTTTAAATAATGTGCATGCAGTTGTTTATTTAGTTGGACCATTTGACGCCATTTTTATTTGACGATTTTACTCATTGTGATGAGTTACCGAAAATGGGATTTTCGGTAAATTATAATATATTTTTAAGGAGAGTATGTATATAAATGCTAGCTAGCGATATGTGTCTGTCCACCTTAATGACATAGTATATAACTGCATTATGGTGTGATGTGAGCGTTGGACGCAAGCGTAGTAGCCTTATATGAGTGTTTAATTCATATAAGGGGTATGGGCACATATTTATACACCCGTCTGTCCACCTTAATGACATAGTGTATCACCGCATTAAGACGTGACGTGAGCGTTGGACGCGAGCGTAGTAGCCCTATATAGATTATTATTAATTTATATAGGGAGTATGGGCGAGTGTAAATATATACATGTATATATTTTAGCCTGAGAGGCTGTATTTTGATATATATATATATATATATATATATATATATATATATATATATATATATATATATATATTAGCCTGAGAGGCTGTATTTGGATATATATATATATAGTTTTGAACAGTAGCGGCTCGATATTTATAACGATAAGAGAATTATCGTTTAAGACATGCATTCGTTTTCTTGGAAATTAAATTGGGAAAACATAAATATTCTTTTTATTTATTTTTGTTCACTCACTCTAATTATTGCGAATGTTTTTCCCCTGGGCTCTTCGTTTTTAAAATGCCCAGTCTGCAGAGTTCGAGTTAGAACGAGTAGGAGACGACGAGGCATAGTTACCCATTTCTCAGCCACCATTCACCAGTAGGTTACCTGTTTAACCTACTAGAGTATTTTTCCTACTCCTCTAGTGTATAGTAGCTCTGAATACTCTTTGGGATTTATTGTAATGTTTCTGGTGGTGTGCTTAGACTTTTATTGTATTTTTGAATATACGAAGTTTGTAATTATTTACTCACTTTCGTATAATTGTGAGTTGATTTGGAGGATGCTCAAATTTATTTAAGAAAGTAACACTTTAGTTTTCTAGGTTAGGGTTGTCCATTTTCAAGGGAGGTTTGCTTTTTAGTAAATTTTCCTTGGAGGTGGTCCCCGCAGGACTTACCTCGGGTTTCGGGGTGAAATTCGGGGTGGGTCTTGACAGTTGGTATCAGAGCTTTAGGTTTCATTTCCTACCTCCTTGGTACTATTATATTTGCCTAAGAAGCACGTAGTTCCTATAGAGTGGTGATCCGACCGCGGCGGATTCACTAGCATTTTATGCTTTGGATGCTATGTGTTATTGGGTATGTGTGATAGATCTATTAGTCTTGTGTATAGACTACTAAATATCTTTTTCTTCAGGTAATTATGCCTCCTAGACGCCGACCCCGGGTAGCTACCTCGACCAACGTGGATGAGGGTGATGAGGTCAGAGGATTAGTTGATTCCATTGGGAGTATGCTGAGGGGTGTTGTAGATAAGGGTTTTATTCGGCCTAGAAAGTCTCCATGGGGTGCTCCGGTGTTGTTTGTTAAGAAGAAAGATGGCACCATGAGACTATGCCTTGATTATAGGAAGCTAAATCAAGTCACGGTGAAGAATAAATATCCGTTACCCCGTATTGATGATTTATTTGATCAGTTAAAGGGTGCTACTGTTTTCTCAAAAATTGACTTGAGATCTGGTTATCATCAGTTGCGGATCCGAGAGAATGACATAGCCAAGACTGCTTTTCGATCACGCTATGGTCATTATGAGTTTGTGGTGATGCCTTTTGGACTTACTAATGCACCAGCTGCGTTCATGGATCTCATGAATAGGGTGTTTAGTCCATATCTTGACCGCTTCGTGATCGTATTCATAGATGACATTTTGGTTTACTCAAGAAGTAAAAAGGAGCATGCCAAACATCTAAGAATGATATTGCGGACTTTGAGAAATGCTCAATTGTATGCCAAGTTCAGCAAATGTGAATTTTGGTTGGATAAAGTGGGATTCTTGGGTCATATAATTTCGGCTGAAGGTGTTAGTGTGGATCCCCAAAAGGTGGAAGCAGTGTCAAATTGAAGAAGACCTACCACTGTGACGGAGATTCGTAGTTTCTTGGGATTAGCAGGTTATTATCGACGCTTTGTGCAAGATTTTTCAAAGATTGCTGTTCCACTTACAAGATTGACCAAGAAGGGAGTTAAGTTCGAATGGTCAGATCAGTGTGAGCAAAGTTTTCAAGAGTTAAAGAATCGCCTGACCAGTGCTCCTGTTTTAGCACTTCCGGATGATAGTGGGGAATATGTGGTTTATTGTGATGCTTCTAAACGAGGTTTAGGCGGGGTATTGATGCAGCATGATCGAGTTATTGCCTATGCTTCTAGGCAATTGAAGCAGCATGAGGTAAATTATCCCACTCATGATTTAGAGCTTGCAGCAGTAGTTTTTACTCTCAAGTTGTGGAGACACTATTTTTACGGAGCCAAGTGTCAGATTTTTACCGATCACAAGAGTCTTCGGTACGTGTTCACTCAAAAAGAGTTAAATATGAGGCAGAGAAGGTGGATGGAATTAATCAATGATTATGATTGCACTATTGAGTATCATCCTGGAAAAGCTAATGTGGTAGCTGACGCTCTTAGTCGAAATCCCACCATATCCTTGTCTCACTTGAGGATGGTTAGAGTTCCTCTTCTTTTTGAGTTACGAGCTACTGGGGTGGATTTAGCGGTGGATAATGTTGGTGCCTTGGTAGCTAGTTTCCATGTCAGGCCAGTTTTGGTTGATAAAGTGCGGGAAGCGCAGTATCATGATCCTTCCATTGTTCAGTTGATAGAAAGAGTAGCGAATGGAGCCGCCGTGGATTTTTCGGTAAGAAGAGATGGAACTTTATTGTTCAAAAATAGACTTTGTGTTCCAAAGAGAAATGAAGAGTTAAAGATAGAGATAATGGATGAAGCTCATAGTTCTGCATATGCTGCTCATCCGGGTAGTACAAAAATGTATCGGACTTTGAAAGATTATTATTGGTGGCCAAACATGAAGAGGGAAATGGTAGCTTTTGTAAATAGGTGTTTGATATGTCAGCAAGTGAAAGCTGAAAGGCAGAAACCTTCAGGATTGCTTGAGCCGTTGCCTATTCCAGTGTGGAAGTGGGACCACATCACCATGGATTTTGTTTTCAGTTTACCTCGTACCCGTGAGGGGCATGACGGTATTTGGGTGATTGTGGATAGACTCACCAAATCTGCACATTTCTTACCGATGGGAAAGAAGTATACAATGGATAAATTGGCGGAGCTTTATGTGAATGAGATTGTGAGACTTCATGGTGTACCTGAATCAATAGTGTCGGATCGGGATCCTAGATTTGCTTCTAAATTCTGGAAAGCTCTTCAGACAGCTTTAGGTACCCAATTACACTTCAGCACTGCTTTTCATCCTCGGACTGATGGGCAATCAGAGAGGACTGTTCAGACTTTAGAGGATATGTTGAGAGCTTGTGTCTTGCAGTTTAGGGGGAGTTGGGATAAGAACCTATCTTTGATGGAGTTTGCTTATAATAACAGCTACCATTCTAGTATTGGTATGGCTCCCTTTGAGGCACTTTATGGGAAACAGTGTCGTACACCTCTATGTTGGAATGAAGTAGGAGAAAAAGAACTTTGTGGTCCTGAGTTAATCCATGATACTAATGAGAAGATCAAGGTGGTTAGAGATAGACTCAAGGCCGCTCAAAGTAGGCAGAAGAGTTATGCAGATGTCCGCAGGAAGGACCTTGAGTTTCAAGTAGGTGATTGGGTGTTTTTGAAATTATCCCCTTGGAAAGGGATAGTACGTTTTGGTAAGCGTGGGAAGCTTAGTCCGAGGTATATTGGGCCGTATGAGATAATAGAGCGAGTTGGCTCACTTGCTTATCGATTACTTTTGCCTCCAGAATTGTCCAGGATACATAATGTGTTTCATCTATCCATGCTTCGCAAGTATATGGCCGATCTCTCTCATGTGTTGCAAGAGCAGCCAATTAGTTTGACGAGAGATTTGACCTATGAAGAGGAACCGGTACAGATTCTTGACCGAAAGGAGCAAGTACTGAGGAACAAGACAATTCCACTTGTCAAGGTGCTTTGGAGAAGTCATCAAGTAGAGGAAGCTACTTGGGAATTAGAGGAGTATCCCTACCTTTTTGTTTGATAGTTATGTAAATTTCGGGGACGAAATTTTTATAAGGAGGGGAGAATTGTCATGCCCCGGTTCTTAAGTTATTTTACGGTTATTTACTTTGGTAATATTTTGGTCTTTTACCGTTTTAAGTAACCGTTTACTATTTAAGACTCCAAAGTTGACTTTTTCTTCCGCATGGAATTTGGGAAAACATAAATATTCTTTTTATTTATTTTTGTCCACTCACTCTAATTATTGCGAATGTTTTTCCCCTGGGCTCTTCGTTTTTAAAATGCCCAGTCTGCAGAGTTCGAGTTAGAACGAGTAGGAGACGACGAGGCATAGTTACCCATTTCTCAGCCACCATTCACCAGTAGGTTACCTGTTTAACCTACTAGAGTATTTTTCCTACTCCTCTAGTGTATAGTAGCTCTGAATACTCTTTGGGATTTATTGTAATGTTTCTGGTGGTGTGCTTAGACTTTTATTGTATTTTTGAATATACGAAGTTTGTAATTATTTACTCACTTTCGTATAATTGTGAGTTGATTTGGAGGATGCTCAAATTTATTTAAGAAAGTAACACTTTAGTTTTCTAGGTTAGGGTTGTCCATTTTCAAGGGAGGTTTGCTTTTTAGTAAATTTTCCTTGGAGGTGGTCCCCGCAGGACTTACCTCGGGTTTCGGGGTGAAATTCGGGGTGGGTCTTGACAAGTTTCCTGATCTTGTGCATTTTGATATTCTTGTTTACGCCTAAATTAATATTTTACTGGATAGTAAATGTCTATGTAAATATTAATTATTTCTTGGTTCATGTTATACCGGCGAGCCCAAGTTTCTCTAAGTTTACAAGCGATGGCTTGCCAGTAAGTCCATGCAAGCTGAGAACAGAGTTCGCGTGCGAACTGGACTTCGTGCGCGGAATGGACATAGGCGGACTACACAGTTCTCGTGGAACACTTAGCTCGCGCGCGGAATAGACCACGCGAGCTAACTTCAGAGTTCGCGTACAAACGACTTCGCATGGACTACACGGTTCGCGCGCGGGATGACTTCACGCGGAATTACTATTTAACACTCCGCGTAGATAATGCGAGATTGACTCTCCGCGTAGGCGAGGCGAGGCGAGCTGGCGAACTGGCTCGCGTAGGAGAATTCGCGAGGAAGCAACATGCGGAGTCCGCGCGCACCACAATAAACGTTGAAGACTCTTACAAGTCTTTGATATGCTTCGGGTCAATCCCTGTGGCCCATTTAATATAAAAAGCCCTTTTAAGGCTCGCGAGCTACAATAGCCCGCGAAATGGAAGCGAGCTTCAGGAGCACGCGAGATAGCATCCTGTGACAGCCCGCGGGATGAGGATATTCCTAAATCCAGTCCGCATAGGACTATACAGTTGGCGGCGCGGAATGAAGTGTGCGAACTGGACATGTGTCACAAGATGATTAGTTCGCATGGACGGAACAGTGCCCTTGTGCTATTAGGGTTTCAAGTCGAACCACTATATAAAGGCTCGAAGGTTTACAGAAAAGGACAACTCTCAATACAAAAAAAATCAACTACTCAACAGAAGTATACAAACCCTCGACCTAGTCGAACCTCCAACGCTCCCCGGAGCTCTGCCTTCGCTTCCCTGTTGAAGCAAAAGGACTCTCTCAAAACAAACACAAAAACACAAACACAAACTGCAAACCATTTACCCTTCGAGCTCCTCAAAACTCTAACCCTAAGCGCCGCCGCCTAGGTTTCTTCTTCAGAGCCCTCTGGACTCTACCCCCACTTCTCTCTGAACTCCCTATTAGTTGCTCTGCTCGCGCCGCCGTGAGTATCGATCGCTTGTGCTCGTAAATCCTCGTCTGAGGTGGCACCTGAAACCCCATTCGCCTGATCGGAAGTCAAGATCTCGCACACCCACAACTCTTTCCTCGTCCGCGAGGTGGCACGCCCGCAACACCACCTTCTATTTGTTCGCTAGAAACCTCTGCTCCGCGTGCTGAGGATCGTGGCCAAAACAATTCTAAAGTGTCTTCATCTGCTATTTCTTCGTCTACTAAAGGCAAAACTACAGCTAAATTTTTATTTGTCACAATTTCCTCAAAATCAAAAGATAAATCCTCAAAATTTGTATTGTGTACCCTTTCATTTAGAAACTCTACTTGATTAGTTTCAAAAATTCTAGGTGAATGTTTAGCTGAATATAGTTTGTAGCCTTTAGATTTTTCCGGATAACTTATAAAATAGTAGCTTACTGTTCTTGAATCAAGTTTGCTCAAGTTTGGATTATAAATCTGAGCTTCTGCATGACATCCCCACACATGACAATGGTGAAGACTTGGTTTTCTACCACATTATAATTTAAACAAGGTTTTCTCAATGGCTTTACTTGGTGTTCTGTTGCAAATATAATTTGTTGTTTTAAAGCCTCACCCCATAAAAATTTTGGTAAGCCAGTTGTACACATCATACACCTAACCATATTCAAAAGGGTTCTATTCTTTCTCTCAGCAACACCATTTTGCCGAGGGTTATGTGGTGTTGAATACTGAGCCTTAGTCCCATGCTCCTGCAAAAACAGGGCAAATGGACCCTTTTGTTGACCTGCTTCTGTGTACCTACCAGAATATTCCCCACCTCAATCTGATTTTACTGTTTTGATTTTCCTTTCTAGTTGGTTTTTTTACCTCAGCCTTAAATATTTGAAAAACTTTAAGTGCTTGAGATTTTTCTGAGAGTAAATAAACATACATGTATCTAGAAAAGTCATCAATAAATGTGATGAAATACACATTCGCACATATAGTTTGATGTTGAAAATGACCACAGATGTCAGTGTGTATGAGTTCAAGTAAATTTTGGCTTCTAACCGCAGTCTTTTTCCTTAGTTTTGTTAGTTTTCTCTTAAAGCATTCAATACAATCATTAAGATCAGAAAAGTCTAAGTTGTTCAGGATATTGTTTTTCACCAGAAGTTTCATTCTCTCTTTTGAAATATGGCCGAGTCTCTTATGCCATAAGTATGCAGACTTTTCATTTGAATTGGTTCTTTTAACATTTATAATGGTGTTAGTACTTTTAGTGTTTTCTTTTTCAACAAGTGAAATTTCTTGTTGAGACATAGAACAATTAAGCTGTAAATAATCATTCAATATCACATCAGAACCAATTTGCTCATAATTTCTTGAAATAATAATTTCATTATCATCAATCAAAAGTCTACAACTAGCTTTAACCACAAGAGAAACCGAAACTAAATTCCTTCTCATGGAAGGTACATAAAAAACATTATCCAATACTAAGAAATTTCCAGATCCTAAGTTGAGCTTTAGGGTTCCAATAGCTTTGACTGCCACTCGCATGTCATTCCCCACGCACAGGTTCACATCATCACTTCTTGGGACTCTCCTCCTTATGCATCCCTGCAAGGAGTTTGTAATGTGAATAGGTGAGCCTGAGTCTAACTACCAAGAACTAGGGTTAACATTTATAAGATTTATTTCTAAGGAAAATACTGTATTAGAAATCATCTTACCCTTCTTCCCAACCAGTTTTTATAGCCGTTGCAATCTTTTTTCATGTGCCCAACTTTTTTGCAAAAATAACACTTGAATTTTGTAATACCCTAATTTTTCTTATTATTTTCCTTATATTATTTCCATAATTAATGAATGATTATTTATGAAAATTCTTTAGTTTGTCCGAAGTTTAGGGTTTAGGGTTTGTCCGAAGTTGAAGTTTCGGGAGTAATTTTTAAGGTACTTTGACTTTTAAGAGGCCAAAAGTTGACTTTATTTTCCGTAAGTTATCTTTAAAAACTTCCTTCTTGGAAGTTGTAGAGTTTGTTGATACGAGTTCGTAGATATGTGGCACACCTGAAACGGAGGTAGTATGAGAAAGTTATGATAAGAAGAAGTTAGTTTCCGGGTTTGGAAACTGTATAAGTAGAAAAATGTGGAGGAGTTATTTTTGGAAACCTAATTTCAGTCTCACTTTCTCTCTCCTCCCTCTCCCGACCTCCTCCCGCTCTCCTTTCTTCTCCGGCTCGGTTCTCCGCCGTCCGGCCACCAAACCGGACGCCACCGGTCCCGTTCGACTCCCACAGCCGCCCTCTCCATTTTTGTAGCAGTCCTGCTCGCCGTCGCGCCGCCTTGAAGCCGCCACCGAGCGGCGGAGCTGCTGCGGTATTGCCGGAAAACTGGCGATTTCAACGGCGTTTTCGGTGAGAGTTAGGTGAGTCTTGCTCCTCTCCTTCCTCTAGTGATGTTTATACGTCTTTGGTGACCTGAAAACCAAGTTTGGGAGCCGGTTTTGCAAGTTTGGTTTTTGATTTTGTTTTGGAGTTTCGGGGCGTTTTCCGGCCGATTTCGGCCGAACCAGTCAAAACCTCAGGTATTAAAGTTGTTCACTATGCTTCAATCTACAAGTTTCATATTGTGAGTTTCTCCTAATTCTGAAGTTTTGGGGTGGCGCGTGGGGCTCACTCGCCGCCACCTGTAACGGCGCGTCCGGCTGAGTTGTGGCCTTAGTTTCCTGTGGTTAGTTAGTCCTTGCTGCTGTGAGCTTGTTGAGAGGTAGTTGTTGGACCATAATATATACATATTTATATTCCCCTAAACATTGACTTTGACTTGTTTTTGAGTTCATTTAGCTATCACTAAATCATTTGTTTAATTGTCTAGGAATATTGCATTTTTGGCTTAGAAGTGGAGAATTGGAGATAGAAAGAATGACAATCAATGGTGGAGCAAAAATGTAAATTCCGGATTCCGGCGAACCACCATTATTGACGGCACAAGTGACCGCGCACCACCATTTTGGGTGGTGTCATAGCTTTTCCGGTCATCATAAAGGAGGAGCAAGGAGAAGAATGGTGATTGAGTAACAACTTGAAATCCATGCTATTATCCTTTGGATGATATGTATCACCATTCACATATGCTTCTCATGTTTGTCCACTTGATTTGGGTGACTCAAAAGTATCTCTACACATTTTCTCTTCTTTTTCCCAATGCATTTGGAAAAGCTAAATTCCCTTTCACTCTCTCTTTAGTCATTTTTCCTACTCTACTCTCTCATAACTCATCATTATGCACTTCTTTCTCTTCTCTAACACTCCATCTCCCTTTATTGACTTTTGTTATTCTCTCTTTTCCTTTCCCTTGCTCCATCCGGATGGAACAAAGAGGAGTGCTCCATTTCTCTCTTTTTCTCTCCCACTTTCCATCATTTTTTCTCTTTATATATACATCATCCACCCATCCACCACTCTCTCTTTTCATCCATCTCCACCACAAACCTCCATCTCCTTCTCCCAAAATCCAAAGTCATCTTCTTCCTCTTCCACTTCCAAACTCTATCTCCTCCATCACCTGTCAAGACCCACCCCGAATTTCACCCTGAAACCCGAGGTAAGTCTTGCGGGGACCACCTCCAAGGAAAATTTACCGAAGGACTCGGCAAACCTCCCTTGAAAATGGACAACCCTAATCCGGAAAAATATAGAACACCCTCTTAACCAAAATATTAATCTTCACTTTAATCCAAATAACTGAATAAAATAATACACAATTATTTTTCCGAAAATATTCAGAGCTACTACAAGAAAGACAACGGAAGCTGATAGAAATCCTAGTGGGTTTAAACAAATGACCTACTGGCGAACAGTAGTGAAAATGTGGGTGACTATGCCTCGGCGCCTCCTTCTAGACCCCACCCGAACTCTGCAGACTGGGCGATTAAAACGAAGGAAAAACTCAGGGGAAAATATTTAATCACGTCAGGGTGAGTGAACAAAATAATCTCGACAACAATAATATTTCCCCAAGAAAAACTTTCAAGGATACGACTAGTTCTGGCTAGTCTCCAAATCTTAAATAAATACAGCCTCTCAGGCTAAATTATATAATTATATCAGTATGTATTCACACCCGTCTACTCCATGTATGCTATCTATGAATAAGCTTAAAGGTAGATAGTCATACCAGGCTAGGACGCTCGCGTCTAACGCGCACGTCACCCCATAGTAGTATTTTTCCTCAGTATGGAGGTGGGACCGGGTGGTATTTATACGTGTTTACTCCCTGTACGAATTCTATGAATGAATCTAAAAACATAGAATGAACTCGGAAAGTAGAAAGTCGTACAGGGCTAGGATGCTAAGGTCTAACGCTCACGTCACCTCATAATGACATTTTTTCTCATTATGAGGGGAATACGTATGGCTAGCTAGCGTTCTCTCATATACATACTATACTCGTAAACGTTAAATAAAATGAGTAAAATCACTGAAATTCTCAATTCAGGATAAATTCCAACAAAAGAAATTATTCAACAATAAAACATTATTTAAAAACAAGGTCCACTCACAACTTAGGCCTAAGCCTGACGTCGGTCGGAGGTCTCCTCTGCTCGAGACTCCTCGCGTCTTGTTCCAATACATAAATAATTCCTTAAATAAAATCCCAACGTTCAAAGAAAATAGGCATAATTAAACATGAGCTTCCCACGCTCAACCATTCCTATCGTCCTAAATCTTAACTTCACTGCCAACCATAAATCTCCATAAATACCGACATCCTCAAAAACACTTTCCAACGTCCTAATCATAAAAATAATCCAATGGCCGGATTTTAACTTATTAATCCGCCAAAACTACCAAACTTGACAAATTCCAAAACCTATCCAAAACTCCTCCAAAAATTCCAAAACTCATTCCATTAAACTCCTCAAAATATTCTCCACCAAAAACATTTTCTCGGCGGCGGCCGGCGACCAACTCCGGCGACCTCCGATGCTCACCAAAATTTGCCAGCACCTTCCTCTCAACCTCCTCTACAACATTCCTAACTACCACAAACTCCAATTCTAAGCCTAACCATGTCAATCGAACACAAACACACAATAAAGCCCTAGAATTTCAAATACCGATTTCTCCTTACCTAGCTCGAGATGGAAGGAGCCCTTTGGAGGGATTGAAGCACGGGAGGAGGGCTTCCTTTTGAGCCAAGGCTCGCCGGATATGGCGGCCGGAGGAAGGAGTTCCGGCGAAAAGAAGTTTCCGGCAGCCGGGGCTTTCGGCGTCGATTCCTCCTTCACGGCGGCGCTAGGGAGGCTGCCACCGGTCTAGAACTGTAGCTGGGTTGGAGACCGATCGTTTGGAACCGGTGCGGCGGTCTGAGGCGGCCGGACGGCGGCGGTCGGGCGGTCGGAAAATCCGACAGGGAATGAAGCTCGGGTGCGGGTGCGGGAGCGGGAGAAAGGAAGGAAAGAGGGAAAAGAAATGGGCTTGGCCCAACCGGTCCAACCCACTATATTTAACCCAAACTCCAAAAATTCAACACCCCAAAATAATACCCCAATAAAAATTACCTTTTACTAGCTAAAATTTACCATTTTTACCGTCGTCACATTTTCTTCCTTCGAATAATTCTTTCGAAATATTCGTCCCTCAACACACCTCTAGGGACTTTAGGACTATAAATTCAATGACGAAGACGGTAAAATTCTTATTACCACGATGCTAGTAATTAAGGTAAAATTTAAGAGTCGGGGCGTGACATCACCACCACCACTACTACATCATTTCTCCACTCTCTATCCAATATCACTTTCTCCATCCACTCCATCTATTCATATAAAACATAGATCTATCTTCATTACCTTTCATCATTAAGTATTCAAGAGCAAAAAGGAGAGGGAATCACCACCATCACCACTGTTTTGGCCACGGTCCTCAGCGCGCGGAGCAGAGGCTTCTAGCAGACAAAGAGATGGGAGAGTTGCGGGCGTGCCACCTCGCGGACGAGGAAAAGGTTGATGTGGGGGGTGCGTTTGACTTCTTGATCAGGCAGAAAGGGGGGTCACATGTGCCACCTCAGAGGAGGATTTACGAGCACAAGCGGGTCGATACTCAGGGCGGCGCGAGCAAAGCAAACAAAGGGAGTTCGGAGAGAAGCGGGGATGCAGAGTCCGGAGAGCTCTGAAGAAAGGCCTAGGCGGCGGCGCTTAGGGTTAGGTTTTCGAGGAGGGCTCGAAGGGAAACTGGGTTTCAGTTTGGGTTTGTCTGAGAGTTGTCTCTGAGTTGTTTGTTGTAAAGTTGTGTGTGTTTTTGAGAGAGTTGTTGAGAGCCTTCTGTTAGGTTTCGAGCCCACTTATATAGTGTTTCGGCAAAAGCAAAGTGATTAGAATCCAAGTCGGACTCTGAAACACTAATTCACAAGGACACTGCTTCGTCCATGCGAACCAACCAATTGGTGACATCTGCCCAGTTCGCACACTTCATTCCGCGCTGCCAACTGTAGACTCCTATGCGAACTGAAATTACGAGTATCCCCATCTCGCGGGCTGCTGTAACTCATTTCCATTTCGCGGGCTATCGCAGTTCGCGAGCCTTAGAAGGGCTTTTTATATTTAATGGGCCACATGGATTGGCCCGAAGCATGTCAAAGTCTTCAACGTTTGTCGTGGTGCGCGCGGGCTCCGCATGTCAATTCCTAGCGAAGTCTTCTACGCGAGCTAGTTCGCCAGCTCGCCTCGCTTCGCCCACGCGGAGCGTCAATCTCGCCTCGCCTCTGCGAACTGGCAATCTCGCCTCGCCTATGCGGACTGTTGAATAGTAATTCCGCGCGAAGTCATTCCGCGCGCGGGCTAAGTAAAGTCAAATTCTCATTCAGTTCGTTCCGCGCGAAGTCTAACTTGGCTCGCGTGGACTTACTGGCGAGCTATCACTTATAAACTTAGAGAAACTCCATCTCGCCGGTATGACATGGTCCAAGAAATAATTAATATTTACATAGACATTTACTGTCCAGTAAAATATTAATTCAGGCGTAAACATTGCCCCCTAGCCTCGAAGTTATGAAATGTCGAGAATGACTGAAGAGGTTTATGTTCATGTTGCTCCGAAGCCAATAGTATTAGCTCGGGTCATACATAAAAGGAGTGTGAAGAAACAAGCCTGTGAATAAGCCTTGAAACTTAAGCACCCAGTAAGGCATCGTAGCGAACTGCTGCACGGCTCGCCTAGGCAATTTGGACTTGAACTTGAAAATGCATGCATTCGCCTGCTCCACTTAGAAGACATAGTACATTGCATATACCGCGAACGAATGTAACTCGTATGGTTGTATCTTGAGCAGACGCATGTGACTTGACTAGATTCCAAAAAAGGCTCTTCGCGAGATCTTAGCAATGGCGAATCAACTTGGTGATAAACAAGGAATGACAATGGCCAAGTACCTCCCTGCCCCCCAGTGCGAACCAATGAGAGACAACCAATCAAAGTCGGCGAACGGCCGTACAAAGCTGAAAACTTTTAAGAGGCCATGCACTTCGCTGCCCCCCAGTGCGAACCAGCGAGAGGCAACCATAGGAGTCGGCGAACCAATGCATAAATATGGCGAACCAACTTAGGAAATTTGGAGGCCACAAGGATTGGCCTAAATAATGACTAAGACACTTGAAGGAGATCCAAAGTCTGAAATTTCTGGAACACGATCCGCCAATGTGCTCCCCCAGTTTTGATGTCTGTTCGCCGAAGCTTCTTGAGAAAAATGAAGGACATCAAAACTCTAGCATGCCCCCCAGGGAAGGAGTTGCAGTACCAATTTCCCCCAGTGAGGAAAGCATGTTTCAAGGTCATGAAAACACATTGAAAATGCACGATGCAAATTCGTGCGTATCCTGACCTGTCTGCATTCAAACTGCCATAACTTTCTCCAGGAATGGCGAAATGACAAGCCGTAAAATCCTCTGGAAAATAGACATCCAGGGCTTTCGGTCGGTATAAGGCGGGCCTGCTAGTGCTTCCTGGATCATTCCAATGGAGCTCGCGAAGTTGACTGTCAGGTAGTGGCTGGTGGAACTTTCAGAATTGCAAACTAGTTGTATTGCCTCTCGGACTTGACTTCGCTGGCAGTAACTCAAAGGCATGTGGAATGCCTGTTGTTGTCAAGCCTCAGGGATAGGCTCCGACGTAAAGTTCAAGCCTGTCAGAGGCAAGAACATTGTCTTGCATTTCAGCAAGACCAAGGATCTCTTTTTGGGTTTTCTGCTATTTGATTTTTTTTGTATTTTCTTTTTTCAATGCGAGAAAGAAAGAAACCGAAAGTAAACAGGAGTAAAAACTGAAGGAAAGCTAGGAACAAAGAACAAAGGGTATCACAGCTTGATTAGGTACCCTTTGTTAGGCCACGGGGGAGGCCACCAATGCTTCACTCCAAGTCTTGGCGTCGTCATGGTTCCAAAATGAGACTGTCGCTGTTGAGAATCTCCAAGTGTTGAGCAGGGTTTCGCATCAACAAATTGAAAATTTGAGCAAGGTAGTTCGTAGGGTACTACTCGCTGCCCCCCACGCATTCTTGTCTTTTGGCAGAGCAAGATCTTCAACTGCATTCTCGTGGATCGTATGATGTTGAGATCTGCCTTGTTGCCAACTATCAGGTCATAATGCATGGTCTTAGCGGGAATAACCATGCATTGGTTAAGGAAGAGAACCACTTGCTGGTCTCTGTTCACCCCATCAAGAGTGTCACTAGGATTAAACTCTTGTGGAGTATGACTATGCGACAGACGTACCAACATGTAGTCTTCGTCGTATTCATCATAAGTTGGCTCTATGTCACATGCAGAACCAACAAAGGTCGGTGGCTCGACCTTCTTTGCAACTATAGGCATATATGGGACATGTACGTACTTCGCCCATAAACCAGAGTCCCCTTTAGGCCTCTGAACATGCATGCAGAGACTCCAAGTACGTTGCAATGTGAAACCACGGATTGGCCTAGGGATACCGCCACGCCATATATAGTTAAGCTTAATATGACCATTGTTTGGCGAAGCGGACTGAGTCATCTCCCTGGTGAACATAAGATTGGCGAGGCGAATTAGTGGGAGAAACGGATCTCGCCAGCCTTGACGCCCCGCGTGTACAAGCTGAAAAAGAAACTCAAGAGGCTCTGGTCCAGCTGCATTTCGCTTGTCATGATTTGGTAAAGAAAACAGGCGAGCTCCGCCGTGCCCCCCATGCGGCTGACCTGTGTCCACATATACATCTCGCATAGGAAAGCTGGCTCTTGAGCCACCTTTCATGCGAACTTGCGGTTCGCCATCAGTGTTTGACCCGCTCTCTTTTTGTGAGGTGGACTGTTCTGTCCCACCTTCAAACTTATCTTCCTGGGGAACAACGTCGGTTTTTGAGATAAGATCATTATCCAAAGTCTCGTCGGCCTTGACCTCAGATACTTTGTTATTGATTGACAAAACAGTTCCTTCCTTGGACGTAAGTTCATCCAAAGAAGAAGCTTCACCAACCGTAGGCTTTGCATTCTGGCGTTGTAAAGCCTTTTTCATGGTATCCCACCACTGATGAGACTGATCCAGAAAAGCCTTCCTTTCGGCTTCTTCCTTTTCTTTAGCAACCGCTCGAGCAGCCCTTTCCTCAGCGAATTGCTCGAGAAGGGCGGCCATTCGCTCGGCACATCTTCTTTGGACGGCAGCTCTTCGCTCGTGATGACGTTTATGGAAGGCATCTAATCTTTCACAGCTGGCCGCTAACTTTTCTTGCAAATCGCCCCAATCCATTATCTCATTTTGTTTGTCATGATTTGGGGTGGCGTCTTGATCGCGTCCAGTAATTGGACAAAGCTTGAGTTGATCATGCCCTTGATTATGTTGGAAGTTGTGGTTCGCCATCATGCAAAGTTGTGGTTGGCTGCTAGACATGCTAGACAACTCAATCCTTTTGGCAAGGACATGCTCGTCAACTATAGGCTTTACATTTGGGCATTGTAAAACCTTTTCGTTTTTTTCAGTAGCCTCTCTGGCCGCCCACTCAGCTTGTCGCCTGTTGATGGCAGCTATTCTTTCCTGGTTAGCTGCTACTTTTTCTTGCAATTCGTCCCAATTTATTATCGCATTTTTTGCTTTCGATCTCCGATCTCGATGAAGCTGAAAACGGTATTGATGATTCTTCTGGCTTCCCTATGATGTATTTGCTTGTACTCCCTGTCCCACTGGGCGTGCCAATGTTTTGGCCACGGTCCTCAGCGCGCGGAGCAGAGGCTTCTAGCAGACAAAGAGATGGGAGACTTGCGGGCGTGCCACCTCGCGGACGAGGAAAAGGTTGATGTGGGGGGTGCGCTTGACTTCTTGATCAGGCAGAAAGGGGGGTCACAGGTGCCACCTCAGAGGAGGATTTACGAGCACAAGCGGGTCGATACTCAGGGCGGCGCGAGCAGAGCAAACAAAGGGAGTTCGGAGAGAAGCGGGGATGCAGAGTCCGGAGAGCTCTGAAGAAAGGCCTAGGCGGCGGCGCTTAGGGTTAGGTTTTCGAGGAGGGCTCGAAGGGAAACTGGGTTTCAGTTTGGGTTTGTCTGAGAGTTGTCTCTGAGTTGTTTGTTGTAAAGTTGTGTGTGTTTTTGAGAGAGTTGTTGAGAGCCTTCTGTTAGGTTTCGAGCCCCCTTATATAGTGTTTCGGCAAAAGCAAAGTGATTAGAATCCAAGTCGGACTCTGAAACACTAATTCACAAGGACACTGCTTCGTCCATGCGAACCAACCAATTGGTGACATCTGCCCAGTTCGCACACTTCATTCCGCGCTGCCAACTGTAGACTCCTATGCGAACTGGAATTACAAGTATCCCCATCTCGCGGGCTGCTGTAGCTCATTTCTATTTCGCGGGCTATCGCAGCTCGCGAGCCTTAGAAGGGCTTTTTATATTTAATGGGCCACATGGATTGACCCGAAGCATGTCAAAGTCTTCAACGTTTGTCGTGGTGCGCGCGGGCTCCGCATGTCAATTCCTAGCGAAGTCTTCTACGCGAGCTAGTTCGCCAGCTCGTCTCGCTTCGCCCACGCGGAGCGTCAATCTCGCCTCGCCTCTGCGGACTGGCAATCTCGCCTCGCCTATGCGGACTGTTGAATAGTAATTCCACGCGAAGTCATTCCGCGCGCGGGCTAAGTAAAGTCAAATTCTCATTCAGTTCGTTCCGCGTGAAGTCTAACTTGGCCCGCGTGGACTTACTGGCGAGCTATCACTTATAAACTTAGAGAAACTCCATCTCGCCGGTAAGACATGGTCCAAGAAATAATTAATATTTACATAGACATTTACTGTCCAGTAAAATATTAATTCAGGCGTAAACAACCACCACTACCAAGACATGAGCTTGGGGACAAATCGACACACCACTAAGCCAACTCTCTCCCTTAAACTCTAGATCTATTTTGATGTTTGATTTGATTATGGAGTTTGTTTATGTAATTATGAGTGAGTAGTACTTTGTTGGGGTTAGGGTTGAAAGCCCTAACCAATCTTGTATGGATTGATGCAATTTTAGTTAACATTCCTACATGCTAGTTCAAGAGTTGAATGCATATGCTTAGAATTTACCACTTTAAAGTATGTGTATTTGCCATGTCATGATATGATGTTTAGAGCTTGGTAACCTTTGAATGTTAAAGCATGAAAGCACACTAGGTGTGCATGTAGGGGTTGTGAATTACAATCACTTAGAGATAAGCTTGGTTGGTTTGCATAGTTTCTTCATCTCCAAACTTTATGCACTTAGAGTAATGCATTAGATGCCTAACCGGATTGAAATGCATGACTTAAGTAATTAAGTACTACACCCGAGAGGGGTTGCTTGATACCACAAAAGGAGCATGTCCCTTGTCATACCCGAGAGGGATGCAATGAGAGAAATTGGTTGAACAGCTTAGCATTATTCATAGTGATTTGCATTAATACTTGCAAGAGAGGTTAGTGGTAGACAATTTGAATCCTAAAACCATTCATTATACCACTAGTTTAGTTTAGAGTAATTTAGTTTACATTTGAGCATTTAGTTTAGTTTAGTTAACTACTTCAAAAACCCACAATCAAATCACTACTCCATGTTGCACATACTCACCATGAGCCTGGATTTTCTTGTGTGTTTAGGTTTGTGATTGTACATTTGCACATTCTAGCTCTCCTAAGGTTAACACCCTAGCTAGTGAAAGGAATCCAATCCTCGTGGGTTCGACAACCTTTCTTAAATCCCTATACTATTACTTGTACCCCTTATACTTGAGGGTGGCTTTTTGGCTAACAGTAGTATGGCTAGGTTTTGAGCAAGGTTTGCATGTTAGGACTTAGTTTTATTTGTTTTGGCTTGGTGGAGTTTGAGTTTAGGTTTTGAAGATTTGAGGCAGCTCTATTGTGTCGTTGAGTTCAACGACTTCGGGAAGTTATCCTCCCTTGAGCTAAGGGTTAGTTTAAGGGTATTGTGTTATCCTTTAGTATTTTGGTTTCTAAGGTTTTTAATTGTGTGATTTTAGGTGATTTGTGATTTTGTGATTGGTTTGCCTTCGTTGTGTTGGAGGTTTTGTAACGGGATTTCTAGGTGATTAAATCTCACAAAGGTTCATTTTAGGACAAAATCTTATTATGATCATTTGTTGATAAAATTAATACTATACTATTATTTGTTTTAAAATATATGAGTTTGATCGCCAACAGCTCATAGGTAAGATAAAACAAGCTTTTCTTATATGTTTATTTCTAAGGTTCTTGTGATCATAATTTTATTGATTATTAATAAGTTATTCTTGTGGAATAATATATATTGTTCATATAATTATATCCTTGTGAATGATATAATCTTATGATGTGATCTCGTGTTGTTGATGTTGATGTTGTGATATTGTGATTGTTGGATAAATAGTCAAACCGGGTTCCAAGCCTTTAATCGGGTGATTGGTTACGGTTAAGATGCTATTTATTATTTTGTGTTTTGATATTGGACAGTTAAACCAGGTTTCAAGCTTTTGGCCGAGTGATTGGTTACAGTTAGGAATAGAGCTCTAATCCGTCTGTCAGTGTAGGTCATGTGAGATACTTTATGGTATCTGGGACCCATGGGTACACAATTTGTTGTTGTAGGCCATGAGAGGTATTTATTAAATATCTCGGACCCATGGGTACATTTCTTTGGTAATGTGTTGGATTTGTGGTTTTTAATTATTGATCAAATCTCTCTTGTGGAATGTTGGATGTGATAAATGTTGTGTTATTTTTGAGTTTACTCATACGGGCTTTTTAGCTTACCGGGTTTGTTATTTTACAATCCCGGTGCACCAATTATTGGTGTAGGGGTTAGACCTGCAGGTGAAGATCAGCAAGATTGAGGCGGAGGCTTAGTGGCAGGGTTCTTTTTGGCTTTTGTTGTACTATGTATAGTTTTGTTGATTGGGTAGAAAATATTAAACTCATGAGATTGTTCTCATGTTTTTGTGCTGCAAGTTTATGTAAACAAGGAAGTGTAATATTTAACTCAGTGATGGGTTGTATGATATTATTTTTCCGCTATTGAGTTCTAATTGTTTGGATTTGTTATTGAAACAGGTTTGGATATTTATATTTTAAATTAGATAATGCCAAAAATTTTGAAAATTATCTTTCGAAAATTGGGGTGTGACAAATTTAAACGGCTTGTTATCTGCAGAGGTTGATGCCTTGGTGATGGTTTTGACAGGTTTGAGTTTGTTATGTGGCTTCTTTTTCTTTTTACCTTTCTCGACAAAATTCACCATAGTCTCACCCTTCTCAGCCTTGAGTATTGAGTTCTAATTGTTTGGATTTGTTATTGAAACATGTTTGGATATTTATATTTTAAATTAGATCATGCCAAAAAATTTGAAAATTATCTTTCGAAAATTGGGGTGTGACAAATTTAAACGGCTTGTTATCTGCAGAGGTTGATGCCTTGGTGATGGTTTTGACAGGTTTGAGTTTGTTATGTGGCTTCTTTTTCTTTTTACCTTTCTCGACAAAATTCACCATAGTCTCACCCTTCTCAGCCTTGAGTATTGAGTTCTAATTGTTTGGATTTGTTATTGAAACATGTTTGGATATTTATATTTTAAATTAGATCATGCCAAAAACTTTGAAAATTATCTTTCGAAAATTGGGGTGTGACAAATTTAAACGGCTTGTTATCTGCAGAGGTTGATGCCTTGGTGATGGTTTTGACAGGTTTGAGTTTGTTATGTGGCTTCTTTTTCTTTTTAGCTTTCTTGACAAAATTCACCATAGTCTCACCCTTCTCAGCCTTGAGTATTAAGTTCTAATTGTTTGGATTTGTTATTGAAATAGGTTTGGATATTTATATTTTAAATTAGATCATGCCAAAAATTTTGAAAATTATCTTTCGAAAATTGGGGTGTGACAAATTTAAACGGCTTGTTATCTGCAGAGGTTGATGCCTTGGTGATGGTTTTGACAGGTTTGAGTTTGTTATGTGGCTTCTTTTTCTTTTTAGCTTTCTCGACAAAATTCACCATAGTCTCACCCTTCTCAGCCTTAATCCTCTGTTCCTCATCAGCACAAATAGACATGAGTTCATCGAGGGTTCAGTTTTCTTTCTGAGCATTATAGGTTGTTCTGAGATAGCTAAAACTGTTTGGGAGAGAATCCAGTGCATGATGCACCAGTAATTCATCCTTTATTCTCATTAGCATCTCCCTAAGCATGTTGTTGATGTTAATCAACTTCATAATATGCTCCATGACTCCTTCAGATCCTGAATATGTTAGGTTGTGGAATTCCTTATTCAACCTAGCAGTCTCACCCTTCTCGCTTTCTTTAAACCTTGCACTCACAGCCTCCAAATAGTCAATGGCTAGTTTTGGATCCTCCACACAACCCCTTATAGTTAAGGACATATAGGTCCTGATGGTGTTTTTAGCCATCATGTTGGATCTCATCCACTTATTATAATGTGCCTTAACAACATTTTTGTCATCTAAAGCAGGCACATCTGGCTGATCCACAGTGAAACAAAACCCTATGTTTTCATGCATATTGATGTAGTTCATGACGGAATCTCTCTAGGCCCTATGGTTTGAACCAGTGAGCATTAACACATTGTTGAAGTTCATGTAGGTGCTACCTAAAAGAGCAAAATACAATTTTGTGAGTTCCTTTATTTGTAAAGTTTTGTAGAGTTTTAAGTGTTTTATGAATATGTTTAAGTCAAAATACCATAACGAAAAACAAACAGAAACACACATACAAAAAACTCAGCACACATTATACTTGCTCATATATATCAGTCCATAACTTTAAAACAATATTAAGTCACACTTTTGAGCAAAAAACTTAATATTCCATAGTTCCTTATCAATAGGTCATATAAGATAAAAAAAACATGTGTGCTAGTAAAGATGTTTGTGAAAAAGAGACCCCCAGTTTGGACAAATCCTGCACCTCCAATAAGCCTGGTGAAAGCACTCCTAATCGAGAAGCTAAGGTTATGGAACAGCAGAAACCATCCACAGTACTACGTGCTAGTAAAGATGTTTGTGAAGTAGCAACCCCCAGTTTAGAGAAATCATCCATCTCTAAGAAGCCTAGTGAAAAAGTTAAGGTTATGGAGAAGCAGAAAACATCCCTAGTATTGTGTGCTAGTGAAGATGTTTGTGAAGAAAGGATCCCAAGTTTAGACAAGTCATCCACCTCAAATAAGCCTAATGAAAGAGTTGATGTTTTGGAGCAGCAGAAAACATCCCTAGTATTGCGTGCTAGTGAAAATGTTTGTAAAGAAGGGACCCCAAGTTTAGAAGTTACCTTCCAAGAAACTAGTTCAGTTGCTCAAAGCTCCTTGCCAAATGTTAGTGAAGATCTTCGTCAAATAGCCAGCCCAAGTCCAAAGGTCACCAGGCAAGAAGAAGACAATTTCTAAGTATCCTAATATGTTGAAATCATATATGCATACTGTTGTTTGTATTCTAAAACCACACTTAACCACTCCTTTGGGAGATTGAAAATAGCACAGCTTTAAAACACAATACACAATGTTCAGTTTGTTATACCATATGCTTTCCTGCAAATATCAATAGAGAGTGTTTTGTGCAATACATCCATTCATACCAACATAAAATCACAAACTATTCGAGTTTTAAACTTTCATCTTCTATCCAGGTTTTAATACCCTTATAAGAAAACATGAAACTCTTGTGTCTGTAAAATTTTAACAATGTAAAAGAACTTTTGGGAGATTAACCACATTACATACATTGCAATTTCATCACATAAACAATAGAATGTGATCCAAATTACCATGTATATCAACATTCAAATATACACACAGATATTTCAATTCAATACCACAGAGTAGATATAAAATTGAATTCCTTCCAGACATCTCCAGCTATCCTAACGTATGTGCACTACGGGCATGCTCTAGGGTTCTTATGCATAATCATAGATATAATATCATAGATATAACATGCTTTGAATCAAAAATTTCAGATAAAACCTGGTTTTTGCTTTTTCCCCAAAACGCTGCAATTTTCAGCGGAAGCTTTTGAACTTTATATCTTAATGCAGCGCCAATCCCTTGACCTTCTTGATTCACATCAGTTGGGTTTTGAATCCCTTTAGAGATGCGATCATCTCGAGCGTTTCCCATCCAGTCTCTTGCCTTCTTTTGATCGAAAAATCTTGTCGTTGTAAAAACGTCTGTTTCTGATTTTGTTCTTGAGGATCGGGTCAGGTTTGAGACTAGATCCACGCTTGCTGCGATTTGGGCCAAGGGTTTGTTAACAGGCCTGTTAACCTGTAAAGGAAACAAAAAACTTTTTTTTTTTATAAAACTTAATCGATTTCTTGTTTAAGCAAAACTGAATTTTGAGAGCGAACGTGGTTGCTCTGATACCATATTATAAGACCAGTTTCAATATACTCTCAACCTAATACATATGCTTAACAAGAACAAACAAGTGATTAAGATTAACACAAACGTACCATCAACATGAACAACGCATCCTTCCATTGCTATTGACCTGAAACACAAAGTATTAGGCTAGGCCTTATGTTAGTCACCAACTTAAGCTTCGCAATGAAAAGAACTTACGCTTGTAATCGGTGGTGATAACAGGGACCAAAATCAAAACCATCTATTTATATAGGAACACATAGCCCTAAGATTCCTTCCATTAAGGGATATCTTAGTCGCCAAGTATCCTAATTAGATACCAGATACAATACCGATATTTTGTCTTTCTTCTAGACAAAGAATATGATTTAATACACATAATCATTATCAATCTAGATTTGATATTGTATTTGTTTCCATGTAGAATTAGATTTGATATTATGCTGAATCATCATATTACATTATGATAATGTGTGACAGGTCCATATCGTTCTTACACATGCTCCACTAAGATACGTCGGGTTATGGTATTGGGAAGGTTCTTAAACACGACGAACACTTAGTTGATCGATCGTACCTTTTGTAGAAAACTATGGCCGAAGAAGGCTAACTTTCTTATTGAATGAAAGCTGTGTTACAAGCTATATATATATATAGTCTGTTACAAAACCCTACACACCTTAGGATTTTATGTACATTTACAAACCTAGCCTTTAGTGATAAGGCTTCGGTGTTACAACAACCTAGCTATAATAGGAAACTGTTAGCTAGTCTCTATCTCGGTGATTCCATGATGATCCTTTCCTTCAACACTTCCCCTCAAGTTAGTGTGTATGTTGACTACACCTAGCTTGTTAAGAAGGATCTCAAATTGAACCGAGCTCAAAGGTTTCGTGAAAAGATTTGCAGGTTGCTCTTTAGTACTTACATGTGCAACTTTGATCACTCCATGTTGCATCTTTTCACGTACAACATGACAATCTATTTCAATATGCTTTGTCCTCTCATGAAATACTGGATTAGTAGCTATGTGGATAGCAGCTTGATTGTCACAGAATAATTTTGTAGGCCGTACCTGTTTGACGTGCAAGTCCTTTAATACGTTTCTAAGCCATGTAACTTCACAGCATATGGATGCCATGGATCGATACTCGGCTTCCGTGCTAGAACGTGAAACTGTGCTTTGCTTCTTCGTTCTCCATGATATAGGTGCTTGTCCAAACATGACAAAGTAACCTATGATGGACCTTCTCGTATCCTTGCAGCGTGCCCAATCAACGTCACAGAAAGCTGTCAACTCGAGCTTTCTTGTAGACGGTAAAAGAATACCTTGGCCTGGAGTGTTCTTCACATACCTCAATACATGATAGGCTGCATCAAGGTGAGGTTCGCGTGGTTTTTCCATGAACTGAGTCAAAATATGAACTGCATAGGTCAAGTTCGGTCTAGTAATGGTCAAATAGATCATCCTCCCAACAAGTCTTCTATACTGTGATAGATCAGATAACAACTCTCCCCCTGTTTGCATAAGTGCCAGGTTCTGATCTAATGGGAATCTAGACGGTTTAGCAGCAAGAAATCCCTAATCTTTAAGTATCTCCAATGCATACTTCCTTTGTGAGAGAGCTATGCCTTGTCTTGACCGTGCCACTTCAATTCCCAAGAAATATTTCAGGTTGCCAAGGTCCTTGAGCTTGAAATGCCGAGAGAGTGTCAATGCAATCTCTTCAAGACGGTTGCCAGTTAATATTACATTATCCACATAAACCAAGAGTACTGTAAACTTGCCATTTCAGTTTCGGACGAACAATGAATAGTCTGGCCAGCTTTGTGTGAATCCTGCTGCCCTAAGCGCCAAAGACAGTTTAATGAATCACTGTCTCGATGCTTGTTTAAGGCCATACAAGCTTTTATGTAACCGGCAAATTCTATGCTCCCCCTTTTGACCAAAACCGGGAGGAAGTTTCATGTACACTTCTTCTTCAAGGTCACCATATAAGAAGGCATTGTTGACATCAAGCTGATGGATATGCCAATTCCGGAGGGCGGCAAGGCAGAGAAGAAGACGCACTGTAGTGAGCTTGGCAACATGAGAAAATGTCTCTCTATAATCAATTCCTTCAACCTGACTATATCCCTTGGCAACAAGTCTTGCTTTGTATCGTTCAACAAAACCATCTGGATTGAGTTTGATTATGTAAACCCATTTACATCTGATAGGACGTTTGTGTGCAGGAAAAGGGACAAGACTCCGAGTACGGTTCTGTTGAAGTGCATTGATCTCTTTTCTCATGGGATCCCGCCACACCTGATGTTTCATAGCCTGTTCATAAGTAGAAGGCTCCTTGTGGAGGGTGAGATTAATAGTGAAGGCTTTGTGAGAAAGAGACAATCGATTATAAGAAAGAACTTGTGAGATTGAGTGGGAAGTACCTGAACCCGTAGAAGATGCCGGTAGGTCACGAGAAGGAAGAGCTGCCTTAACATGGTAGTCATGCAGAAAGTCTGGAGTTTTTGTAAGACGAGAAGACTTGCGGGCAGAGGATGAGACTGATTTTTGAGAAGAGGGGCATGCAAAGGTGGTGAGGGTGTAGGAGCGGAAGCTGTTTGTGTGGAAAAGGGATGAGGAGGGACAGTTGTAACTGTATCTTCAACAGAAGATGGAACCAGTGAGTTATCTCCTAAAACCCTTGTAGATATCAGATCACCCGAAGACCCAGTATGCCGTGTTTGATCAAACTTTCTAGGCGGATTGATATTGCCTGGATGTATATCTCTAGCATGGTTGTTTTGATTGAAATTACTAGTGACTGGAGGTATTTGTGTTTGACCCAAAGTATGAACCCTATCACTACCCATAGTATCGGTCGACTAGGTGTTTGACTCGAAATTTGAGGAGAGATTGGTCGATAAGGCAGAGAGGAAGTAGTATCAGCATAAGGGAATTGGTTTTCAGAAAACGTAACATCCCGTGAGACAATGACCCATTCTTGATCGAGATCACGAAGTTTATAGCCTTTCTGACCAGTCGGATAACCTAGAAAAATACATCGAGTAGCCCGAGCATCAAATTTGGTAGGTTTAAGAGGATGGGTTAACGCAAAGCAGAGACATCCAAAAACCTTTAAATGATCATATTTCGATGCAGTATTGAATAATTTTTCAAAAGGGCTAAGACCTTTGAGGAGAGGCATAGGAGTGCGGTTGATCAAATAGCATGATGTGAGGATGGGCATCTCCCCAGAATGGCTTAGGGATATGTGCCTGAAATAATAAAGCCCTAGCCATATTCAGCAAGTGTCGATGCTTACATTCAGCAACACCGTTTTGTTGTGGTGTGTTAACGCAGCTAGTTTGATGTACAATGCCTTTGGAGGAATAAAAAAATTTGAGAGTGAATTCGGGGCTATTGTCACTTCGAACAATTTTGACTGTTGTATCAAACTGATTTTCGACAAGATGAATAAAATTGATGAAGAATTGACGAGCCTCTGATTTTTGAATCATTAAATAAACCCATGTGCACCGAGTATAATCATCAACAATAGTTAAAAAATACTTTGCTCCAGAAATTGAGGGTTCATGATAACCTCCCCAAATGTCTACATGAATCAAATCAAAAGCTTTGTGACTAGAAATTGAACTCAAAGGAAAAACGTTTCTGGTGTGTTTGGCTAAAGGACAAATTGAACAACTACTTGCATCGCAAGTTTTATTTGCTAGGAAAGGAAATAAGGGAAAAACTCGAGTAGAGGGGTGACCGAGGCGCTGGTGCCATGTTGAGGACTGCCTATCGACCGAAATTGTGTTGCATTTGATTTGATGAGCTGGGTTGAGGCAGTACAATCTTTCCTTCTCAATCCTTGTCCTAATCATCTTCCCCGAGCGAAGGTCCTGTATAAAACAAAGCTCTTTGAGAAATATAGTCACACAAAATGAATCATGGGTAGGTTTGGTGATGGAGATTAAGTTGAGATAAAATATGGGAACACAAAGGACATTGTGTAATATGAAATTAGGAGAAAATGCTATTGTTCTGATATGAGAGACTTGTACTTTTGTGCCATCAGGTAACTTAACGAATCGATTTTGTGTAGGATATTTGTTTGTGAGGAGATTAGGATGACAAACGATATGGTCAGTGGCTCCGCTGTCCAATATCCAAACACTATTGTTGTTCAAAAATTTAAAGGCTTTACCTGATAGGTTATCAAAGTGAGAGTTGTTACCGACGTTGTTGGCTGCCGAATCTTTGTGTTGGCTCAGTAACTTGACAATTTTACCGCACACTTCTTTGGAGAAGGGAAAGCTGATGTCTGACTCAGATAGGTCATTGGAATCGACATGATTGCTTCGGCTTTTTCTATCCTCATCTCTCTTTCTTGTGCGACAATCCTCAATGGTGTGACATTTCCATTTGCAATAGGTACACTTGAGATGTTGGCAACAATTTTTGGTTTGGTGCTTCTTGCCACACTTTCACATCTCACTTCACGCTCATTAGATCGAACATCACGCTCACTGGACTCTCCTTCATCTCGGTGGTTTTGCTTAACCGAGAAAGCGGCTTCCTCTGGCTGTGAAATCTGCTTTTTGTTGTTTGAAGCAACTGCCTGTTTCTCATGCCGTAAAGCCATAGAACAAGCTTTGTTAGAGGTCGGCAATGGATCAATTGCGACGATGTTGCTACGAAGGATGTTATAGCTATCGTTCAATCCCATGAGAAATTTCATTGTCTTCTGGTTTTTCATATACTCCGTAAGCTCACATTTGCAAGGTGAGAGACTGCAAAGGGCGTCTATGTCGTCCCATAGAGCTTTCAGCCTTGTGTAGAAACTCGTTACGGATTATGCGCCTTGAACGCAACCATGAATAGCATGTTCTATGTTGAACAATTGGACGGTGTTCATCTGTAAGAACCTCTCAGACAACTCAACCCATACATCTCTTGCGGTCTTGCAGTGTCGGACGCTGCTGGCAATCGGCTTGGACATTGCTGCAACAAGTCATGTTTTCTCAAGGGTGTCACAGCGCTCCCACTGCTGCAATTCCTCCTCATTGATGCTAGGTTTGATTTGAGTCCCGAGAACAAACCCCAATTTGTTTTTGATTTTCAGGGCGTCGCTCATGGATTGCGACCAGTCGGTGAAGTTGTCCTCCATTAGGGCCTATGTGACAAGAACAGCGCCCAGTTGATCCGAGTGGTGCAGGTGAAGAGCGTGGTTGGTGTTGTCCCATGGATTCCGTGCGTTCAAGTCAGAAGTATTGGACTTGACGACCTTCTTTTCGGCGCCGGTCATATTTGAGATTGAAGGTTAGGTTTTGTGATGGATTGTGGTGTTTAGGATCGGTGCTCTCTGGTACCATGTAGAAAACTATGGCCGAAGAAGGCTAACTTTCTTATTGAATGAAAGCTGCGTTATAAGCTATATATACAGTTTGTTACAAAACCCTACACACCTTAGGATTTTATGTACATTTACAAACCTAACCTTTAGTGATAAGACTTCGGTGTTACAACAACCTAGCTATAATAGGAAACTGTTAGCTAGTCTCTATCTCGGTGATTCCATGATGATCCTTTCCTTCAACACCTTTCTTTCTGGTTGAGTAGTCACATCAACGCAGTGCACTCCTTTGCTGGAAACCAGGCTAGAACTCCGGTGCCGGGCGGCAACTGTACCATGGTTAATCTCACGCCTGGAGGTGGCTCAAGATTTGGAGACCCTGACCCCTGAGGAGATTGTCATATCCAATACATGAAAAATCTCACTATTTCATTGTGGGGAACTAGGGATAGTTGCAGAGACAATAGAGTTTGCCCTAGCAGCTCCTCAAGAAAGAAAATATTTTCTTGACGAATCGCTCAGAAAAATCCCCAGAACACCAAAGTGCTCAAGTTCTTCATATCTCTATTACTACAGCAGCTAGACAACTCTAACCCCTAACCTCCCCGATAAGGCGCTAACCTATACCTCCAAGCAATACGTACCCCGCCCGCTGAGACCTAATCTAATCTAGGGTTTCAGAGTGCTGTGATTTTCTACATGCCAATTCCCCGAGCTGCTTCCTAGGGTTTGAGTTCAGCGTGGGCCAAAACTAACCCATATGTGAAGCCCTTGCAGGTCCACAAGTTAATGATTTCGTTTTCTTTTCTTACATCAAACCCTAGTAGGGATTGCGTGCTGGCTTTCTGCAGAAGACCTGGGGCATCGAATCTTTTCCATTCTGATCTCTTCTAGTAGGGAGTTGAAAAGAAGAGCAAGACAAAACCCCTCATTTTCACTTCTGATGGTACTAGTTTGGCTGGTTTGCAATTTTTTTATACGATATTGGTTTGAAACTCTGAATTGTATCACTTATTACTATTACCAACTCCTCTTTTTGTGTCAGTACTTACCATTACTCGGCGAGGTCTACTGCAATCTCTGATAAGGTTTTAAGAAACCGAGCGAGAGATGAATGCGGTGGATCCATCGGTGTAGGTTGAAACGAAGTTGATTATCGACGGCAAACTTTGGAGGAGGATGGTTATGGTTGGGTTCTGACATCGTTAACTCGTAAAATGAATGATCATCTTTATTAGTAACATCGATCTCATGAATCATATTCTGTGCTTGAATTGTGGAAATTGTGGTGTATAGAATGCGATTTCATTATAGTCATAGACTCAAAGCATATACTTAAAACAAAGATCCATAGAACCAAAGGTCATAGCTACGCACCTAGCTATTTAGAAATATTGCATATAACCATGCCAATTAGGAAAACCCTGTGGTCTAACAGATGTTTAATGAATTTAAGCAACCATTTGAATCTTAATGAAGGTCAGTTTGATGACTTTGATCTATGCGCGCATGCCATGCTTCATCAACACAAACACGCTACATGCCTGTTCCATCAGATCAAACACAGAGAGAATCGGATTCCGCTCTCAGGCATCTATGAGGTGGAACATGACGAACACCAAAAGCCAGCCTTCCATGATCGATCTCATTGAGGGAAAACAATCAAATGTTTTTGCGGTCCTATAGAACTGTTGGCTTGTCCTTTGCAGTTTGTCTTTCTAGCTTAAGATAGAAGAGAGTACCAGGACCAGCACAATGGACACCCCTCTTGTCATATACTTCTATATCTCTTCTAAAGATTTCCTGTAAAGAAAATTTGGAGGTGTATATGTACTGTTCAATTATACAAACATGATTCACATATTGTGCTATATATGAGCCACTTGAGCACATATGCGACGTAGTCGAGCCCTGATGGTAACCTAGAGTACTCTCACTAGCTGCTCCAAGGTGGTTGATTTCCGAAATAACTTGGGTGACCAGCTATGGTTACTTATGAGTGACAAACACCAATGAGAGATGGACAAGTGTCAACAATAATTATAAACAAACATGCCAAATACTCAAAACCCTCGTGTTATTTCCTTAAATTGCAGCCAAGTCTTTTAAAATAGACATATGTCCCATGTTCATTGGCTTTGGTCACCTTAAGGTGACTAGCCCTTGTCACCGAAGTCGGGTTCGTTGATTTTTACGGCCTCTCTCTTCTGCTTCGCTTTGCTAGTTTGCTTCAGAACGACTCATACCTCTCTTCATTCAGTTCTTATCCTACAACTGTCTCAATGCAATTACATTAGGTTGTGAAGTTGGTGAGATTTGGCTTCAAAGATTTATGAGGGGCCTCTATAGCTACGGTTGGACCATTTGAAGTTAGTAACTTATGGCCAATTACTATGCTTATTTCCAGGGAGAAATGAGGCAAGTCTGTCCATTGCTCTTACATCATATATGTGACAGTATCGAAGACAAAACTTGAATGAAGACGAAACATACTTGCCCATGCATTCACTACTACTGTGTTGTATCGATCCTAAGGCTTTTGAATTAACAATTGCCACAACAATTATGGAACGAGCTCCCCAAACACTACCATAAATATGGGCAATTGATATCATCTTATACCCTCTATTGCATCAATGGTGACAACACTCCTCAACAGACACCAATACTTGAAATTAGTTGACACTAAAGTCACAAATAAAATGTAATGGTGTGCTTTGAAAATCACCTTGAAAACTATTGGTGTGTATTGAACATTTGAATGTCACAAACACCCACTTTTCTTATTTTCGATGATAACCACCACCCACTTAATTGTTTAAAGGATTTATTACTCTCTAGTGCTCTATATAATCTGAACATATCTCTACTCTATCAACAGTCAATTGTTTATAAATCTTTTACTTTGTTCCTCATCTTATCTCTAACTATATCTGTTTTCTCTAGCTCTCTCCGTCAAGATTCAAATTTCAATGAATATCAGCAGCCAAGATCTCCACTTTGTCTTCACAATTCGTGGCCGAGGCTTCCAAGATTTCCGATGAGATCCAGGTTATCACGAACCAAGCCGGCAACAACTTAATTGAAAAAGAAGATTGAAAGTCAAAAAACGGGATTTGAAGAAGCTCATCAAAGAAGGTGAAGGAAGAAGAAGCTCAATCTATTGGTCATTTCCCCTTTTATCACCAGATCCGACCAACGCCTAAAGATTTCTCAGCCTTCGTCAAGGAGGAGCTCGTTGCAGGCTCGTCGGAGACGCTCCCCCTCAGGTTTTCGTTTGTTCCCAAAATTGTGTGTTCGATTTATTGGGTTTTGTGTAATAATGATTGCATGTGTTGCAGAAACAAGAAGATGAACTTAGTGGAGGATGTGGAGGACGAGTACAATGAGGATGATGATGATGATGATGATTGGCCAGATTTCAAAGATTTGAGTTTTGGTTGTTTTATGGGTTGAAGTGTTCTTGGCGAGCTTGTTCTGTTTAGTCTGTAGAGCTGAATTATAAAGGGTATGTAGGGTAAGTGTTTGAAGCCTTAACAATTTCTACTACCAGTTGCCTGGAATGAGATTTTGGATCAAAACCTTCACATTAATTCACGGCCTGTTTGAAACCTTGAACTTCTTTGAATCGTCTGACTTTGACATGGTTATGCTGCGACCTGCATCTTTACCAGAAACTGACTATAAAATTCTAATTCAAATGCATATGCATCATCGAAAAAATTCAAATACAAATGGGTGTTTGATATGTTATTATAGTGTGTTGAAGGAAGTCATCAAAGCCCATAACAGTAATCTGAAAATGGGTCACCAAAAAACTGATAGTGAGCGTTTTAACTTAACCACGCCAGCAATAGGTACTAATCAAGTATTAGTGTGAGAGGCCGTGTCTAAACCCTATACCTACCATTAATTGGTGCCCAATAACACAACACACACCATTTCTAATGGTGTTTGTTGCCCACTTTTGTGGTAGTGAAACCACTATATAAAGAACCCTTTGATGAACCATTTTCCCACACCATTCATCCTCTTTTCTTCTCCTTGTATGCTCTTCTCTCTTCTCGGGCAATAGAGTTAGGTTAGATATATAGAGCGATCGAGTTGAGTGAGTTCAGTCAAAGAGAGATACATGTTAGTTGTGAAAGGAGCTTCCTTCAATCCAATTGAGAGGGCTAGACAGTGGTTTGAGCCGTCAAATCATGCACTTGGCTCACCCTTAATCGTCATGGAAAGTGTGATGCTAAGGGTTTGCCAGTTGCATGATATGAGAGCAACTCTGCCGCTGCTTGTATTTCCCATTGGATTGAAGGGAGCTCCCTCATTAACTCAGTGTAGCTTACAATATTCCTTAATTGTTTTGATCTCACTTAACATAACTATGCTTGTTATTTTGATATATTTTCCGAGGGTTGGTTAAATTATAACTGTACAGAATAGTCTGAATAGATGAAAGTACTGATCTGTTGTTTTTATGTTTTCTCAGGAGGAGATCCAAATATTCTCACCGTCAAGATGGCGAAGCTTTGACGAATCACTTACCGGCCGGCTCACAGAACAGAAGGAACATCCATAGGAGGATTCGGATAATTAACAAGTTAACCTTGTCACCCTTTCACTGCTACTTGGTTAATCTATGACTGTAATGAGACTATTGTTTTAATCAAAAGGCTTATGCTTTGAAACAGAAGCAAGATATGTGATTGTGTTACTGAATTGACTGTATTAAATCAGTAGGCTTATGCTTCAAAACAGGCCAGACAATAACAAGGGGTACGTCTCACACACCAGATTGCTTAAACCCATATATTCTCAACCTGGATTTGAATATGGGCCTGTTTAGTTACAAGATTAAGCTAATTTCTCTCAAAATTTCTTCACCAGAATCATCAATTATCATCAGATCAGATGCCTCTCAAACTAAAGAATGGTATATATGGCCGGCCTACAAAAAGAGGAGGCGTAAAGCCCTCACAATTAGTCACTCCAAGTATCTAGGGTTTTTTCTGGATCGTCTCCATTACTTAATACCGTTTGTGTTGGTGCACTATACTAAACCTAATAAAATTTTACCTAGGATTTGTTTAATTGATAGAAATAACCTTTCTAGTGTCTACAACCTGAATTATTAATAGAAAAGACTTAAAGAAACATTCTTAGCTAGCCAGCTAGATTGCATAAGCGAATATTCTTAATAGTCTAGTTTGTAAGAAGATCAAGCAAAGTAGCAAACCAAATCAAGTAGGCTCAAATCAAACTATATATATGGTCTACTAACTGATCGATTAAAGAATGAGCTTACTAATGAAGTTACAGAATACAGAATAATTCTGGGAATAAAGAATACATGGGGTATCTGCATATATACTTTGATGGTAAAAAGCTGGTCTGTATCATTTTCCTTTTTTACAAATAAATATACGCAGATATGTGATTAATATATTGCTAGAGTGGGGAAAAGCTTGACTGCAAAAGATATGGATGGACTACTCTGGAATAGTGGAATCTGTTAGCTTCTTTACTTAACTATATTAGCTCATAAAGTGCAACTGGAGACTCATTTGCATTAATCTAAATACTTGCTTGGAGTACTTATCGATCAGTTGCTTTTGCATATGTTAAATTTAACTGAAACTATCCATTTACTTCCAATTATTTACATCACGACGTAAATTTAGACAGTGAATGGGTAGAATTATTGTAAAAGCTAGGTGGAAACTAACTTACGTCAAATTACTTCGTTTTTGTAAACTCCTTAGTTGCTTATAACCATCCTACGTGATTTGCTCTGATGAACAAACTAAGTAACAACTTAATTACAAGCATATATACAAGAAGCATTTTATGAGAGCACAATCAGGAGATTAAAATAGGCCCAGTTATATACATTAGCATCTCTCTGATCCATAAGTTAAGTCAGCTAGTGAAAGAGTTTGTGAGCCAGGCAATACACATCGACCAGGACCTAACAGTACTCCCTCAAAATAGAGTGACAAAATGAATATGAGCTAATGGATGAGCTAATCAAACACTAATGTTGGTGATCAGTTCTTTTTAGGTAATTCTTGATTGGATCCATCCCTAAGCATGAGACGTGCACGGATGTGATCCACTCGATTACTCAAATTAGTCTCACCATTACGAACTACAAGACCACTGATTAATTTAAGCTTATATAGCTATAAAATTAATCCAGAATACTAATCAAGCATATCTTAGAGGTTTAGTGGGGACCATATATAGTACTACAATTAAGGGATTCAGTTTCTCTGCTGTTTGCCATTTATTCGAAAATTGTTGTGCTCCGTCGAACTGGCTAGAAATGTATTGATATGACTAAAAGGTGTCTCTAAAGATTTTTTTTAAAGATATACAGTAAATATAATAAATAAATAAAATTCTCTTTTGAGAATAATCGATAAACAACATTCACATGCGCGTACGCATAAACATGCGTAAACGCTTATAAAAACAGAGACAGACGATCTGATTTGAAGCGACGTGTCGGCGTTAGAAAAAATCAGTTAAATAAGTAAACGCCAGATTTAGCTAGCTAATTATAGAATTATATATATATATATATATATATATATATATAGAGAGAGAGAGAGAGAGAGAGAGAGAGAGAGAGAGAGAGAGAGAGAGAGAGCTAGCTAGATATGGTTGATCATGAGGAAGAACAAGATCGGTTGCTGCCAATTGCAAACGTGGGGAGGATCATGAAGCAAGGTCTTCCCCAAAGAGCAAAAGTCTCCAAGGAAGCCAAGCAAAGGATGCAAGAGTGTGCAACTGAGTTCCTAAGTTTTGTGACGGCAGAGGCTTCTGACAAGTGTCACAAAGAGAATCGAAAGACGGTGAATGGGGACGACATCTGTTGGGCTATGAGTGCTCTTGGATTTGATAACTATGCTGAGGCTACAACAAGGTACTTGAACAAGTATAGGGAAGCTGAGAGACACAGATTAGCTGCTAACCAAAGCAATATTAATATTAATACTAGCTCATCCAGCCAATTAGAGATCAGAGAGGGAGATCAGCTTCCAATCTATTTAAGTGGAACTCAGCCTCCGAATCTGGAGTTTAGGATTCTTGAGACGGGTGACAACTCCTTTGCCAAGCCATCTTGAAGATTAGTTTCTGCATGATTACCATGTTAATTGTAGGCGTAATTATCAGTACGAACTGACTTAGTTTGCTTGCTAGCTAGCTTGGATCTGAGAGGTAATGTTGAATCTTTTCTGCTGGTGAAATGTTCATGCTTTTCTTCAACTTTTGGATGTTAATTATGTATCGTTTTAGCTTAAGCTGATCTGTTTTAGAAACTTCATAGCAGAGAAGGGATTGGTTTGCTTATGGATAATGAGATGAATTAGATATCAATGTGTTTTAGCTCAGAATGTTATGCTGGTATTTGAATTTTGAAACAGATCTGAGTTCATCTGTTGGAGTGTCAAATTGCAAAATCGATCTCAATTCATTTGAACAAAATCTTTGAGCTACGTACTTCGTATGCGAAAGGTTTGACATATAGATGCTGGAAATACAGATTTCTCACTACAAAGAAAAGGTATATATATCTATTTAGGTCTTCTTCTCTTATTGAAAGGGATCTATTTAGGTCTTTAGGGTACTGAAAAATCCTTGTTTCTCTATCTCTTAGTTCAGATCTTATGTAAATTGGATCAAGACCTACATCTGTCTATGGTTTGATTTCTTTTATTCTATTTCTATTCCTTCATTGCTTTTATTTTCTCTGGACTAAAACAGTGTGTGTGTGTGTGTGTGTGTGTGTGTCAACTACCGCATTTCTTAGGAAAATTTAGCTGATGTTTGTTGTAATTCATGAATGCTTAGCGTTTCACCCATGCAAACTCCAGAATGTTTTAATTTTTTGTTTTTGAACAACAGCACCAAAATGATTAATAATATAGAGTTTTGCAGTATAACCTAGCAGCCTATTTATATATATACGAGTATATAAGTAATAATACTTCCAGGCAGAAGAGTTCTTCATATATGAGTACATATGAATTATTGTATAGCCAAATACCCAAATCCTTTTGAACCGCCAGTTTCCTCAAAATCCCCATCTCTAGCTAATTGTCCAATATATGATCAATGAATCACAACCAGGCATAGTATTATCCAAAAGATCGACTAGCTAGCTAAGTTGTAAGTGAGATTACGATCACCAGATAACAAATATATTCCGTACTAGCCTTATAATATATATGTATGACAATATTACAGTCTGATTAATAGTTCTTGATGCCTTGATATCTGGATCTATATATAATTAGTATGCACGTACATCTTAGTGATCTTACTATTAATCGTTTTGAAGTTAGTTTCCTCAAAATAATTACTATATATCTGTAAAACAAAATTAAGTTAGCACTATCTATGATGCTTGAGGATAAGATCACGTACCCTCTCAATTGTATGAGAACTACTTCTAGTTGTATTCGTACACTATGATGCTCTAAATACACTTACCTTTTGTAGTTAAGAACATTTCTAAGCTAATGTTCATAAGTTCATTACCCTCCGTATCTTAAGTTATTCGATTTTATTTTTTTTCCAAATAAGAAACTGTTTACTGATCGACACATTATTTCGTATAGGTGAAACAATATGCCTGGGTTCAAGCCTTCTAAGAATTGAATAAAATTATATTGTCACTTAGTTGAGCTAAAATGTTCTTATTATTATTCTTGAAAACATAGTGTTCTCTCCTGTATATATGTGTATTTTCACAAGAGTAAACTGACTTATTGAACTGAAGACATTCTATGTGCTAAACTGCTAATGCCATCAGATTTTTTCGCCTAGAACAACTTAATTTTACCATACTCTTCAGGTTGGACAGACAAACTCACATGTACAGCTGAATCTTCCATCAATTAAATTATAGTAAAATATGTTTAGAATGTGCTAGTGTATTACTAGGGTTTTTGGTTAACCCTAGAAGCAAGGACCACAACAATTGTGGCATTAGGGCTTAGATATAACATGAGTTGCCATGAAAGTACTACAATAGAATTCTCAAGCATGCTTAAAATAAATTACTATATGAATGCTTAAGCCCTATTAATAAAGGATTAGAATAATTTTCCTATAAATAGTAAACTAGAAGTTTCAGATTTAGGGTTTGAACATAATGCAAGACCTAGCAGGGTTTCTGCAACTTAATTAGGTTCTTGCCTCTTTTGGGACCACTTCTCAACTAAGATGGCAACTCTAGAGATGATCTCTTCAAAACAAATTTGTCAGAATTGAGATGCAAAAGCTGAAAAAACTCCAAGATCTTACACTAATTAAACCATTGCAGTACTATGTGATGGTCCTATAGATATATAATTTCAAAAATATAAGCTATAGTACAAAACCATAGCAATATAATATGGCATAAAGCTCTCGTCTATGAAATTACAAGCATTTTGGATGTCCAAATTTGTGCAACATACTTCTTGGATACAATAATGTGGTAAAATTTTATCTAGATTAAGTAATACTGAAAGAGTGTTATGGGTCCCACAAACATCGATGGGCGAGAGATTCTCGCCCATATTGGGTACTTAGGCGTTTTAAGTCTAGCGTTTTTCAATGTAAAAACCCTAAAACAAGCGGACCAAATTATTGATGTACATGTTATGTTTTGGTTTTCAATATGGGTTGAGATGAGATACAAGTTGCTTCCATGAACTCTGATCATTGAATCACGGCATCGAGCTTCATAATAGTAAACCTAATTAATGGTCCATGATTTATAGTTACCACTATAATGCATCTGGTGCACCCAATTTTCTTGACTAGAGGTTGTGTTTGCGAGTTCAACCTGGCTCAGAAAGACGCATTCCAAATTAGGCTCTGATATAAACTTGTAAAATTAATTAACTCTAGTAAACCTAGTAACATGTGAACTTGGACATGGATTTCCATGTTTGAGAAATGAGAACACCCAAGGAGGCTCTCCTCTCTCATTTATATTTTTTAATTTTTTTAGCTTTTGAGAAACAATGTGGTGAAGTCTTGATATCCATCAGTTCTGCCAAAATGAGAAACGGGAAGAAAACTTCTTAAGTAATGTGATTAACAAAAGCTTCCACATAACCACAACCATCATCAATATCAGGTCCTACCCAATAACCATGTATGATCATGTGGCTACAAGAATCTACATTCATACGAGAATACAAGATTTCACAGAGAGGTTTTGCGGTTGTTGAAAGAAGATGTCGACAGCTTCGATTCAAAGATGATATGGCTCCATTTGTATTGCAGGAGGCAGAATGCTTTGCAGCTGCATATGGAATTCAGATTAGCATCTTTGAACTTTAAAAACAAAAATGCCTAAGATCAACTGAGAAACTTGAAAAGTCTAGAAAAATGAACAAACTTGGACTTAACTTTCAACACTTGACACTGAACTCATATTGGAACACCCTGAGCTGAAATTCTCTTAGGAAGCTTGAGGTGATACAGTGATACTAGTTCAAATACAGCCTCACCCTAACAAATGTTTAATGAATTTAAGCAACCATTTGAAACCTAATGAAGGTTAGCTAGTTTGATCTATCCATGCCATGCTTCATCAACAAAGACACGCTAGCTGCCTGTTTCATCAGATCAAACACAGAGAGAATCCGATTCCACTCTCAGGCATCTATGAGGTGGAACATGACAAACACCAAAAGCCAGCCATGCATGATCTCATTGAGGCAAAACAATCAAATGGTTTTGCGGTCCAATAGAACTGTTCGGTTGTCCTTTGCAGTTTTTCTTTCTAGCTTAAAGACAGAAGACAGTACTAGGACCAGCACCATGGACACCCCTCTTGTCATATACTTCTATAGAGATTTCCTCTTCGTTGCTATGCTATTCAAAATCAACACAAGCCAACTAATTTCTTTGTACGATTCAAATTATAATCAATGATGATCAATGCATCCACAACCCTAGCTGCTTGTGATTGGTCAATTCGCACATTAAACAAAAAAGATCTGTTTTACTCTGTCCTATAATACATGCAATTGCACAAATATCTTCTGTCAAAAATGTGTTTTTTGAGAAAACTTGGAGGTGTATATGTACTGTTCAATTATACAAATACGATTCACATATTGTGCTAGCACTTTAGCAGATACTTAAGCTATGGAAGCAACCATGCGACACAGTCGAGCCCTGATGGTAACCTAGAGTCTCACTAGCTACTCCAAGGTGGTTGATTTTCACGGCCTCTCTCTTCTGCTTTGCTTTGCTAGTTTGCTTCAGAACAAGACTCAGGCCTCTCTTCATTTCAGTTCTAAACCTACAACTGTCTCGATGCAATTCCGTTAGGTTGTGAAGTTGGTGAGATTTGGCTTCAAAGATTTATGGGGGCCAAATACTACGCTTATTTTCAGGGAGAAATGAGGCAAGTCTGTCCTTGCTCTTACATCATATTTGAATGAGGACGAAACATACTTACCCATCCATGCATTCACTACTACTGTGCTGTATCCTAAGGCTTTTGAATTAACAAGATTGCCACAACAATTATGGAACGAGCTCCCCAAACTACTATATAAAGGACCCTTTGGTGAACCATTTCCCACACCATTCATCCTCTTCTCTTCTCCATGCATGCTCTTCTCTCTTCTCAGGCAATATAGTTAGGTTAGATATATAGAGCAAGTTGAGTGAGTTCAGCTAAAGAGAGATATATGTGAGTTCGGAAAGGAGCTTCCTTTACTCCAATTGAGAGGGCTAGGTAGTGGTTAGAGCTGCCATCTCATGCTCTTCGGCTTACCGTTAGTCGTTATGGAAAGTATAATGCTAAGGGTTTGCCAGTTGCATGATATGGGAGCAACTCTGCCGCTGCTTAGACTGCCCATTGGAGTGAAGGGAGCTCCTGCATTAATTCAGTATAGCTTACTTTTCTTAATTGTTTGATTTCTCTTAACATAACTATTCTGGTTACTTTTCTTAATTCAGTATAGCTTACTTTTCTTATAGTATGTCTGTTCCACTAAAGCAATATTCATATTTTCCAAGGTTTGGTTAAATTATTACTGTGCAAAAAAGATGAAAGTACTGATCTATTTGAAGTTTTGAGCCTCTGATTCTCTCTGGCTTCTTATGTTTTTCTCAGGAGAAGATCCAAGTATTCTCACCCTCAAGTTGGCCAAGCGTTGACGAATCACTTACCGGCTCACAGAAGGAACATCCATAGGAGAATTTGGAGCATTAACAAGTTAACCTAGTCACTCTTTCACTGCTACAGACTCTCTGAGCAGTAGCAGAAACAATGTAGTATATGGACTTTACTTGGGTAAGGGTTCCATCCGATCTATGACAGTAATGAGACTATTGTTTTAAACAAAAGGCTTATGCTTTGAAACATATGAAGCATTGAAGCAAGATATGTGATTGAGTATTACTGAATTTACTGTATTAAATCAGTAGGCTTATGCTTAAAAACAGGCCAGACAATAACAAAGGGACTCACACCAAATTGCAAACCCATATATTCTCAACCTGGATATGGGCCTATTCAAAATGATCTAGTTACAAGATTAAGCTAATTTATCTTAAAATTACTTCAACAGAATCATCAGTTATCATCAATTGATCTGATGCCAATCAAACTAAAGAAAGGTATATATGGCCTACAAAAAGAGGAGGCATAAAGCCCTCAGAAGTCACTCCAAGTATCTAGGGTTTTTCTGGATCGTCCCCATTACTCAATACTGTTAGTGTTAGTGCACTATACTAAACCTAATAAAATTTTACCTTAGATTTGTTTAATTGATAGAAAGAACCTTTCTAGTTTCTACAACCTGAATTACTAATAGATAAGACTAAAAGAAACATTCTTAACTAGCTAGTTAGAGATTGCATAAGCTGAAAATCTTATTAATCTAGTTTGTAAGAAGATCCTAATGTTTAAAGCAAACCATATCAATAATTAGGCTCAAATCCAACTATATGCTCTGCTAACTGATTAAAGAATGAGCTTACTAATGAAGTTAAAGAATACAGGACAATTCTGGTAAAAAGCTGGTTTGTATCATTTTCCTTTACAAATAAATGTAGATATGTGATCTATATATTGGTGGGGAAAAGCTTGACTGCAATAGATATGGACTACTCTGGAACCTGGATGCTTATCTTTAATCAACTATACTATACTAGTTCATAAAGTAGAACTATAGACTCATGTGTATTAATCTAAGTACTTTGGACTTATCAGCTGCTTTGCATATGTTAAATTTAACTGAAACTATTCATTTACACCCAATTAGTTACATCATGACGTAAATTTAGACTCTGAATGGTAGAGTTATATTGTAATAGGTGGAAACTAGCTAACATACGTCAAATTACTTCGTTAAATTTCGATGCAAAATGGATGAGACAGTTACACAAAGGATGAACACACTAACTAATCATGTTTGAAGTGCCCTAGTAAGCACAATGGAAACTGAGAAAAATGAGGACAAAGAAGTAAAACCTGATCCGGAAATTCTTCGGCTTGAAACTCTAACCAGACCTGATTTTCTCAGAGCTACTTCCTAAAATTCAATAACCAGCATCAGTAATAAACACAGTACTCATTTTACAACACAACCCAACTTTGCAATCAGGGCATCATTATCTGGATACTAACAGTTCCCATATAATTTCTCATACAAAAAAGGAACACCCAGAAACTAAATTGAACCATTGTTTGTGTTAACTTCAAAACCCAAGTGATTCTAACATTTTTCACAGCACAGACCCAGAGAGTGATTTTGAATCAAAAGAATGAAAGCTGAGATTATGGTTTTGGGGAAGAGGTATGGGAATTGAGGACTTACATTAGTGAAGGTGTGTGAAGCAGAGAGAGGCGTAGAGAAGGCCATGGAGACAAGGTACGCCATTGAAGCTTTCAACTTTGAGTCTCGCCTTTTCTGCTTCTCAGGGTTTTAAGATTTCACAGGGTTTTGACTTCAGAGTTTAGTGCCCAACGGCGTCGTTTCGCGAGGAAATATGCAGTGATCTCAGTGTTTTACCATTTCACAGGGTTTTGACTTCAGAGCTTTGTAGAAAATCTCATTTATTTATTTTGACATCCTTTGCGATAATTTGGTTCGAATCTGACTCATCAGTGGTATGTGCATCTTCTAAACGCCACAGATATAAATATGATTGAATGTATTGAATCACAGTCCAAACTCGGAATTCGTTTCTCCCATTCAGTCTTCACCGATTTAATTGACAATACAACAACACAAAAGTGAAATGTAAGTGAAAGGAGAGTAGAGAATGTCAAAAATTTCTCTCTTTTACAATCAGTTGTAAAAAGCCTTGAAGGGTCTCCCGGAGCAGAACAAAACACTACCATGTAATTTGTCAGGAATCAGGAAACCTAGAACAAGAAATTGCTTAGGAAACTCAACCGAATGGTATGTAACATATGCTGGTATCCAAAACTAAACAGGTAAATTTACGGGTTGTGCTTCATTTGAACTCTTCTTCGACTTGTGCTTTGATTTCTTATCCCGCTTCTTGCTTCTGAAAAACAATCAAACTTTTCATTAGCACAGAAAAGAAAGGGCACAGCACTAAACGCCATTGTCCAGATGAGAAAAGAGCAGAGGAAATACTCGTCACGCGAACTTTGACCCCAGCAAGATTTCAGTTTCCGATTGATGTGCAGGATTTCCTTGTCTGAAGGAAATTTGTATCTACTTACCTACACACATAGCCGTGAGAAAAAGCAGATTAGAGAATGAAAGAAATGTGTTTTACTGGCCTGATAAGCAGCAGCAAATAAACTCTTTAAACCCTCAGTTTTCTTTTAGACATTTAAACCCTGAGCTTGATAGTAGAGATATCATGTGTAATTTTCAAATAATATTGTGCTGCTATGTCAAAGTACTATTAAGTTTTCATCAATATTTTTGTAGATTGCGACAAAGTTAGACGAATTCTTACCCAAAAATCAATTGCATCGAGGGATTCAACTAGCTCTGAAATGGTATGTGCAGAACTCTTACGAGAGAGCATGCTCCCCAGGTATCTGAAAACGAGCATAAATCATAGAAGGTTTATCAGCATTGAACAACAACAAAAACCGAAACCCCTCCCTTGTCTGACAAATTAGTTTATAAAGACTAGAAAAAAAGGTGGAAAACATAAAGGAAACCTATATGGCAAATACAAAACTTTGGAGATCTGAATGTTAAATCAAAACCTGTCAAAGTCAACAACTCTGTGCACCCGATTTGCACTACGCAATGCAGCCAAGGCCAACTGCATGTAATACAATTGGGAAAGTTAAAGGGGATGCATCTATATTTATCTCTGAGTGTATGCATATCTTTTGTGGAGAAAGAAACTGCATGAGACAATATACCAAATAGTGAAAGAAGAAAAGGAGCAACAGTACATGTCAACACTCTTTTACTTTGTCAGCACTATTATAATCGACATTTATGACATGAATGACTTTCCCAACAAATCTAAATCACTAAATACTGCTACTATTACCTAGCTCTTTCCAACAAATCATAACGTTGAAGAACTTAAGGGGTATACAGTAGTATTCTGCTCTTAAAGTAAACTTCACCAGCTCGGTTGCAAAATTCTATGTTTAAAGAACCAAGGAATACATTTAGAGCTTAAATTTACCTGCCCAGGAGGGAACATAAGTGGTGTATCAGTGAGCATGATTTTATCAACATCCATCTTTGCAGCATCACGCAAATTCTACAAATCATTACAACATACAGATTTATATTGGTTAAGAAAAAGCTAAAATACTCACAAAAAGTTGAAGTTTACATTCCCAATTATCAACCCCTTGTACAGATGTTGGAAATTTTGCTTCTGACAAGCCAACATACAACTACTAACGCAAAAATGTGAAATCTAAAATATAAGAATTACCTGAAGCATTGGAAGCTGTTCATCCTTTAATCCACAGGAATCCTATAAACCAACATTAATTGTCATCAACATATGTGGAAGGAACTTTGTACGGAAGTTGTTCTGTATAGGAGAGACGAATAACAATGCACTAGTGACGAACCTCCATATCTTGGACAAAACCTTCAATTGAGCGATATGGTGCATACACAATAAGATCAAATTCCAAACTCTGCAAAATAAATGCATATTATATTGCGAAAAAGGACAAAACATAATCAAAACCGAAAGAAATGTGTGGCACATCCATGCCTGATAAACTATCAACTCATTATTGAGTATCATTTGATGATCCTGTGAGATCCCCTTACCGAGCTCCTCTGCAGATACATGGTTTTCTTCTATCTTACAAGCCGCATATATACAGGTTAACCTGTGCAAAAGTGAATTACGTCATGTCAAGCTTTCACTAAGCATTAAATGAACTTTTGCAATCATGGACGCTGTGAAACAAATATAATGAAACGTATGGTATCATAATCACTAACAAATCTGTCAAGGACATGATTTCTACAATGTCCATCAACGTCTAACTGAATTTGGACCTTAAATTATTTATAGAAAAACATATGTGTTTGACAGGGACATTAATGGACACATCCGAGCATTCTTACAAAAAAAACATGAATATATGGCAAACTTACATTATATTTTTTGGTTCATGTTGCATAACTGACCACCGTAAATAAAACCTTTTGAAATATATGAGAGCTGTTGCCTGCAAATAAACCATTGAACAGGTTAAAGCTTATTGTTTTTCGCTTCTCATACTGATCAATCTATTATTTATCCTTTTTCTTCTGTAAGGAGAGACAAAATACCTGAACTTTATGAGGGAAATGGAAGTTGTTACACACTTCTTGAAGCTTAGTTTCATAAAATACTCGCATCATTTGCTCCTCTTCAACGGTAACCGCTTTTGGACGAGAATGCTTGTCAGCTGACATTTAGAGGAAGAAACAAAAAACAATGTCACTTGGAACCAGTTTATTCTGAAGCACAAAAAGCTAACTAGTCAAGAACCTAGGAGCTAAAATCAAAGCAAGAAAGATTGGGGAGATGGAACCAGTCACGAAAAGAGCATTACCATTCTCTTTTGCAATTTCGGGGTACGATAATGAACCATCATCATTTACTTTCGCCAGTGCTACTCCATACTTCACACGATAAAACAATTCATTAGATGCCATGCTTCAACGAATATCTCCTTTCTATTCATTCTATGGTAAATAAAATGCCGGATACAACTAAGTAAAGTCTTTTGTTATCCTCAAGCAAATATTACATAGACTTCCCTGATTTCAACATAGCTTGGGCTTACCTAAAGATCATCTCCTTAAAATATCTATAAGCGATCAAACATACACTGAATGCATCATTATATATGCTCTCATTCCATCAAGAAAAATAATGGCTTCATTCAATTGATGCACAATGACACGAATGCAGTAAAGGATAGGCATCAATACACAATGAAGCGAGACTCTAAACATACCTTCTCCAATGTTTCTATTGACTGTTGATTAGCAGCCTTGTACTTTTCAACCTGTACAACAGAAAAAATCAAACTTTTACCATCACATACAAGTTTCCAAGTCAACTTCCATAACTTCCAAGCATCAAAACCCAAACTAACTCCTACACCAGCTTTCACTTTCGTCTTCCACAAACTTTACTTCCTCTAACTTTTTTGCTTTGAATCAAATACATATACACTATCATAAAGTACGCAACTTTCTTAAGGTTTCTACGTGGGTTTTTGTTCAATTTCGAATCCGACATAGTTAAAATTAAAAAAAACCCTAACAGCTAAAAAACCCCCAAATTCAATTTCTTCATACCCTCACAATCGAATCCCTGAAACCCCGAAAATCTTAGCTTGGCGAACAATTACCAGTTGCTCCGGCGTGAAGATCCACTTGCTCCGGTGAGTCGAGGTCTGGAAATCGGCCATGTTGAAATCACAAACCCTAGCTCAGGAGCTCTGCAGAAAACTCAAATAGGAAAAGAAAGAGAGTGACAGTGACACAGACCCAGACCCAGAACCGGGTTCAATTTATAGTTCCAGCCTACTCAAAATACGACACGTCGTTTTTACTCCCCCTTCCCTATTTCCCGCCATTAAATTTATTTATTTATTAATTTCCTTTTTTTTTCTCCAAGGACCCCTCTATATATAGACCAGTGAGAAAGACCCAATAATTTGAGCGTCACTGAACTCTGCTCCGCTCCCAAATTGAGAGAGATCGGAGATTTCTGACCCAAACCCATTCCGGTAACTCCAAGATTTCCAAGTTCTTTTTCAAATTTGTATACTTCATATTTTTCAATTTCTTTACAATTTGCATTACTTTGAGCTTTGGTTCTGTAGAGATCGTTTTAGGGTTTCTGGGTTATTGAATTCTGCATGATGTGTTTGGTGAAATACCCTAATTGGAAGTTTATAGGGTCTTGTGAGGGTTTTGCTTGAACTCTGGGTTTAGTAGATTTTCACCCAAAAAAAGGTTTGGTTGATTGTGAAAGATTGTATTCCAGAGCGATTTTCGGTCAAGAATTTGGGGGATCGTGTAGAATGTGGTTAGAAATCTCTGATAAAGTGGATTTATGAAGTGGGTTATAGTAGATACTGAGTTTTATTGTCAGTTGTTAGTTGAAAAAAAGTAGTTGTTGGTTTTCAGTTCTGAGGATTTTTCTTTGGTTTTAGAGCTTTTGATTCTCTTTTGTATGGTAACTATCAAAGTGAAGGAATTTACAAGATCTGCTTGATTGAGATGGATCTGGTGTAACAGGGTTATTTTTGAAGTGAAGCATCGAAGATGCAGTTTATACAACTTGATGAAGGTTTAGTGATTATAGATGAGGCATTTCAGAAGGCAAAGAAGATCGTGGAAGGATACCCTGAAACAAAGTTCACAACTGAAGAATATATGAAGTTCCATGCGTATCCTTTACACCTGCAAGTTGTAAACCTTCATGCACACACACATATGTATATGCATACCTGTTTACTGGACATAATTACAGGCTTTAATGCAAAGGAGTTCATATAATTAAATATTGTATAGTCCCCGTGGTTTGAAGTTGACATTTATTCAGTCTTTGTGGTTTCATTTTAATCTGAATGGTCCTTAAAGTCACGATTTTTCTTCTAAATAGTCCTTCCATCAATTTTCTTAGTCAAATTGCTGACGTGGCCGTTAAAAATTGTAATGTTTTTAATCAGCCAAGTCAGCACTTTAACGGAAAAAATTGACGGAAGGACCATCTGGAAGGAAAATCGTGACTTTAGGGACCATTCAGATTAAAATGAAACCACAAGGACTGAACATATGTCAACTTCAAACCACATGGACTAGACAAATTTCATTTCATTTAAAAATGTTGAGGATATTTCTTTGACTCTTTCTTTAGATGTGTTTATACTTTGTGTTATAAACCTGGGGATGGCAACAAGGCTGTTCTCCATGAAAAGTTTAGGAGGAGCTTGGAAGAGACCATTAACTCCACAGTATGTGGTATTCTGTATTTAGTTGATTCGTGTTATTGTAGGAGTAAACATTATCTCTTGCTTGAAGTTCTTCAGGAGTAGATTGTTACTTTCTCCATATAAGATTTCTACACACATTAGATCTTAATAAGTTTGGAGTTTGAATTAGCTTTTGTTAAAGAAATTGTATGGACCTTTGTTTTATCATTTTAGAACTTTCTCAGTGAGCTTGGCTGAATAGTTAGTTCTTAATTACCTAGGATGTTTGTGGAGTCCATGAGTACTATTACCATATTAAAAAGTAAGCTCCACAAGTTTCTGACAGAAACTAGTTTCTTGTAGCAATTTTTCATTAAAATGACAGGAGAAGAAAGATACCTTTATAGTGATTGATGTCTTGTACATTCTCTAGTAATCACTTGTGCAGTAACAGATTCATTTCTCTACTAATCTTTGTCTTCTCTTCTCTTTTTAGGTACTGCCCTCTTTAGCCGCTAAAGAAAATGAACCTCTGTTGAGGGAATTGGTGCTTATGTGGTCAAATTACAAGTTAATGGTCAGGTGGTTATGTAGATTCTTTGAGTATCTGGATCGCTATTATAGCAGTTTTTGTTGTGGAGTTTCACTTGGTGAGACCTCAATTGATTGCTTCCGCAATTTGGTAAGTACCAAGTCCTATCTGTATGTTTGCACACTTGTGCAAGCATAACTCTACATACATTCCTGCTCTTTTCTGTACTCTAAATTGAACTGAATGGATGCCAGAAATAATTCTCTTTTTCTTTCAGGTCTTCAACGTGGTGCATAGTAGAATACAGGCAGCTGCATTGTCTTTGGTTTGTTTATTTGCTTCAAATGGTTTAATAACTAAAGCCTCATGTTTGGAGCTGTATTTGACATATATTTGCTACAGATTTATGAAGAGCGTCATGGGAAGCAGATTGATACGAAGCTGCTGCAAGATGTCATGAGTATCTTTATGGAAATTGGCAAAAACATATCAACACCATACTATGAAAACTTTGTGCAGGCTATGCTTGATGAAAGTGCCGCTTTCTACTCCCAGTTATCTTCTCAGTGGGTGGTGCATGACTCATTGACTGATTATATTCAGAAGGTTTTTCTTTTGTTCAATCCCTTAGGGTGTAATAATAACTAATGGGATAAAGTATATGTGATGGTTTACCCTTTATTCTGCACTCTGCAGTTGAACTGGTGCATGATGCAGGAAAAAGAAAGAGCTAGCCACTATCTAGATCCGACATCCGTGTTAAAATTGATACAGGTACCCCCCCCCCATCTTGTTTGCAGACTCTCTGTTTTGACTTCATGACTTCATATTAGGACTGCCTCATGGCTATGATATTCAGTTGGGGTGTTAGAATTGTTTCCATCTTGTGCTTAATCTAATTCGTAATGCAGGTTTTGCGGTGCCAGTTGCTGGATATGAAAGCACTTAAATTGGTTGAAAAGCTACAGTCTCAGAACTCCAGTCAACTGGATTATCAGGTGTGAACAAACCTCCTAGAACTTCATTGCCACTAATTGCTATGATTTTCAATCAAGGAATGTGTCATTTCTCATAGCTGGCCTAATGCTTATATTAACGTTTTGATTTTCATGTCTTATTTGTTGCCATTCAAGTTTTACAACCAATAAAGTGGCCCTTTAGCTATTTTCAAAAACCATAATAACTGATATAAAGAAAAGTGTCACTGACCCTTTTCCTCTAGCAGTGATCACCTGAAACATGATAACTAAAGAGCAGCTAGCTTGCTTTCTTAAACCAATGGTTGTTGCAAAATGTATTGGTATATTTCTGTTTGCTCAGATAATATGATGAACCTCCACTCTAGAACTTCCAACTGAATGATCTACAATTGATGCTTCTAAGCTTGACTCTTTCAAAATTGAGTCAAAATTGACTCTTTCAAAATGTATTGGTATCTTTATGTGATCCTTATTTTCATCACTCTTGTTCAAAATTGAGCGTTGTTTACTGTCATTGTCATCATTAGTTCAAAGTTACAGAACTAATTATCTGTTTCATATCTGCTATTGGGGATCATTTGTAGGAGATATTGTCAAAATGTGCCAGCTTAAATCTTGGAGAGGAAAGCTCTACATCAACTCTCGGGGATCATCTTTCTGCTTTAATGGCAAAATCAGCTCATATTCATTGAGCCTGTTCAGATTGACTAGAACACGGGTAGAACCATAGAAGCACTGATATTATTGGGGACCGGGCAAATGCCCCATATTCACTTGTCAGATCATGTATAACGGTTATGAAACTTTTAATCTTGGAAGAAGTAGATGTAATTGAATGACAACAGTAACAGCGAGTGGGTGTTTATGCTGCTGGAGTGAACTTATTTGCCCAACAAATTTGAATAATCTAAATCAAGTTCATAACCTGTGATTCAGTTTAACCTATTGTTGTTAAAAGGAATGAGCAGGTATCCCTAAACAAAGTCTTTTGGATATCTAAGATTCTAAGGCTTTCCCATTATCAGTGCTTGCCTGCTTGTCGATCTCGTCCTATGATATCTTGGCCTACCCAATGTGAAGCCATTATTCTCATACTTGTACCAACTCGTTCTTTTGATAAAGCATCCAACCTAAAACCAATTGCTTTGAGATAAATGAGATAATGATGTTTGCTGGGGTGATATGGATGTCTCATTTGAGATGACACTACACCAATATATTCATGAGATGTCGTCTAATATACTCTGGGTACTTTGCTGAGTGCAAGGGAATGAGATTCCTTAACTGCCTGTCGACAGAGGTCTAATATTGACAGAAAATTGTGATCCCATCATGTCAGTTGGTAAGGAATCTTCTTTTTGAGGGACTTGACAACACTCTGAATCATTCTTCCAAGCATATATGAAAGCAACCAGCAAAGTTCACAACGAGATCATTTCATCGTGACTGAACAAAGTAACTAGAAATTATAATATTTCGAATATTGCGAACACTAGGAGTAGGAATCATTTAGTGATTTGAGTTACACACTAAAGCATATCTTGGTGTCCACATTAATAATGATCAGCCTGCAAGAGGATATTTGAGCACCTGCCTGATGAACATAATAACCGTGTTCCGGTCAGGTTTTCCCTTATGAGAAATATGAAGGGGTAGTCTTCTTCTTCCTCTTCAGGTTCAGAGTCGCAACCATGCAAATGTGAACAAGTAGCAGCTGCAGCTGTGGTTGTGCCATTTTCATCGACCTCTATTACAGCCTCATGAGAGTAGATCACAACCTAACCCTAGTTAATTTCTTCATGACACCTGAAGCTTTAAATCCCAGAGACATCTTAAACTTCGTGATCAGAATTTTCCAACCCTTACACTCCTGCAACCATGAAGATGGTGATCTAGAAACTCCTAATCGGAGCAAACTCTCTCAACCAGAGGCGGTAGCCCATCTCTTGCATTTGGAAGTGACCATAGCGTAGAGAAACTGCGGGTCGGATTTATACGTATTGTCCATGAGATATTCACTTGCATATTTTTTTTATTTTTATTTTTTTTGAGGGAACACTTGCACACTTTCTAAAATGATAGATGAAGCCACATTTTTAGATATCACATATATCACACCTTCACTAACATACAGTGTCACATAATTAAGATGATATGTCGTTCACCTACCATTACGCTTCGAAAATCTAAGTCTCAAGATCTTGGAGCCGATGGAGTACTGGTAATGACTGCTACTGTCATGAAAGGCACTTCTTTAACTACTGAGCCCCATTCAAATGGTGAACCTTTCACTTTGTTTTTTATGCATTGAAGTAACGACCATTCGACATTGGTTTGAACTTGAAGTATAAGGCCTTTGCAAATATATATGAGCATCGTCGCAGTGTTGAGTGTTATTGACTGATCCGGGAGTAATAATTTGAGCCATTGGTTTCTTTCTCCAGTGTGATTCTGACCAGCTAGTTCCGGATTATTGGTCTTGAAATCGATCTGAGTTTTGATTCTGACTAGTTCTGGTTTATTGGTTTTGAAATATTCTGACTAGCTAGAGCCCCCTCTTAAGAATCCAATTACTATCCAACACCGCCTGTTTGTAATGACACTCGTGGTCGACGTACGTATGTCGGAAACTGTTTGTGACCTCGCTGGAGAAATCGGGCAGCACCGAAGTGACAAGATTGAAGGCGATGGCGTACGTTAAAGTCGTCGATGGACTTGAGTACTTCAGAAAAGAGAGAGAAACTGGGAATGACTGCTGGGGTTTAGGGTGGCTACATAGACAACCGTGAGTATACGTAGATCACGTTCCTGTCCTTGAGATCAGTTTGAAGGAGTACGTTGCTTGGTTAGCTTCAGTTCAGTAGTAGTGAGACGTCGGTCGGTTTGGTTGGTGATGGGTTCTCTTTGATGTTTGAGATCCATTTTGGCTCCATTTTTGGTGTGAGTTGAGCTAGCGGCTCTATAGACGACTATATAGAACAGAAGAACCCTAAACCCTGAGTTGTTTGAATAATTTATGAAGGAGTATATATACTATGTTTTCAATATGAATTCGCAGAATTTAGAAGTAACTATTAGTCTTTAATTTTGACTTTGAAGAAAAAAAAAAATTCTGATTTGTCACGCAAGAGTAAGACATATTGTACATTAATATATATAATTAACATGATGCCATAGTTAGTTCAAATATCAACAGGTAAGTGTAAGGTTCAGTGATCTTCAAAGTAACATGCAACTGGGTAGAAGAAGTAGTTCTGCAAATTCCAAACCTATAAGCACTGCTTTCCTCTTATTCTCCGTTAGTATATATTGGTCATAACAATGTTTGGTTGGGATACGAGATGTGAAGAACCAATTGAAATGGTGCCGATTGCACTGTCTTGATGTGTCTAATGAAGCTGCCCGAAGAAGTGCTGCGGCATCGTTTTCTCTGCCGCGACCTCTTTAACCTATGTGCGCGCACATGCGCCGCAGAAAGACAGTTTGTGTGGCTGCATTTAGATCACTCTCATTTTCAAAGGACCGTAGCCGCATCAATAAGTTGAGAAGAAAGTAGCCACAGTTGAGTACCAGCACTGCTAGGCAAAATCATCATGAGGACCATTCCTGACCCTTTTCCTATGGGTGAAGACACTGTTGAAGTTGATGTTTTGCATATGGAAGTTGGAAACTCTCATTTTAGTCGGTATCTAAAAAGTACTCTCACTACAATTGTTGATGGAACAGCTCCTATTGTTTCTATGCAAGCATTCCTATCGGAGCTCGGTCCTTACAAGCATTTGATATCTCTTGAATATACATCAAAGCCTTTGGGATACATGGAAGTTGAAGTTTTGCAAATACTTAGGGAATCTGATACTCACTACGTCAAATTAACTGATGGACCATTTTTCCTTCCTAGCTATATTGTTTCTATACGCAAGCAATTCCTACACAAAGGTCCCCTTCCTATAAAAGCATTTGATAGCGCTTAAGTATACATCAAAGCCTTCAAATCAGATAGCAGCTACATTTCTAATTGCACTTTTCCTATGCAATTTAATCAATACCTTATTCATGGCATCTAAAGCCTAGCTTCAGTACTATTGTTTTATTGTGGTGTTTAAGAATCAAATTCTTATGTATATTCCAACATTTTCTGATGTGATTTTGTGTGTTTTGAGGGAGAGAGATAGAGGTGCTGGTGCCATGCGCTGAGAGAGATTGATCCCAAAGAGAAAACTTTGTCAATGAGTCCTCAATCTCCATTTATTTTTATTTCCACAATTTAGTTTGTAAATAATAATTTCATGATCCAAAATTATTTCGTATATACATAATTAGAACTTAGAAGAAGAAGGAAAATAAACGACACTGTAAAAGCAAAAGATTGTGTTATTCGAGAATATAGACACGTGGTAAGTCAGGACTGCTTAACAGTTTGTGTTTAGTTTAAAACGTGAAGAAAGGGTAAATTGGGTATGTTACAAAAAAAAGAAAAAAAAACAATTTAGTTATGTATAAATGCTGACATAAATGCTTTTCTATTTTTCTGCCACAAAATCCCAGTAATAGTGTACTACAGTTTTGATTCTGGGATGAGTCCCTCTAACAGTAAACTCCTCAGGTAATTCCTGGAAGGAAAGGGATCCGTTTCTTCTTTGGACCTCTCCCTCTGCAAAAAGGGCTCCAAAGTAATTACACAGAGCACTCCCAGAGATCGAGAAACAGTGAGAAAAGAAGAGGAGCTCCCACGTAGGCGGAGGACTGGCAAATGATTGGATGGAGAGGGCTGGGCCCGACTGTGATGTTGCAGTGATTCTGTGGGCCCCTATGTCAAGTCACCCTCATGGTCGTCGAATCGGAAGGATTTAACCCAAGTACCCGACCCGTCAAATCTCAGTCCATATTCCTCTTGATTGCATCTATGAAAATTGAAGAACTACTACACATGTTTTTGGTTCTACCCGTTTTGTTTTCATATGATTTGTGTTTTAAAATTTGTCCTTTTTTTCTTGGTTCATGGTAGTATAGTGTGTAATTTCCAATTCTCAATTTGTTATGTAATATCGAATCAAAAGAATTTGTTATGTAATATTTTGTTTGTTTAAAAGTTCTAAGAAGAGTAACGGCCCGGTTTTTACGCAAATAGCTATGAAGAATTAGACTTGTATTTTAGAGATTTTTTAAATATGTTTTGACAAAATGTTAGTCGCATTCTCGTTCTTTCTACTCAATCACGTCATAATTGTAGATGACATAACGTGTCTTGAACATCAAGATCATAACCCTACTTTGTTCATCGCATTTCATTGTGGATCATAGTTTATTGATCAGTTTGTCTACTAAACTAGATTTTATGAAGAACATATCACACTCTCAAAAGACACTAGCTGACATGATTTCAAATAACATATTATTTAGTTAACGATAGTCGTAAGATTTTGTCGATGGCTACAAATTTGTCGTGAAACCATATTTGCCTCATCTTCTAAATTATTGCCATGTCTACTCTTTGGTCAACTTCTTTTGATACTAATCAAGGCGATCAAAAATTATGTTATTCTAGTACATTTATTTATTTGATGTAATTTAACCGAAATACAAATCTCGAGAGAGAGATTGAACATGACGTTACTTCAATCCATTTATTTATTTGATGTAATGTAACAGAAATACAAATCTCGAGAGAGATCAATGACGTAACTTCAGTTCATTTATTTATTTGATGTAATTTAACTGAAACACAGATACCGAGAGATGCCGATTTTATGTATCCATCACGTAATTATTTTGATGGAAAGTCGTGTTGGAAAATGAAATCTTCACAACCTCCCGTTTTAATTTCATTATATTGAATCACATAAAGATATTCTCTCTCTGACCCATTGTTCTTTCTTCATCATAAAGAACCAAATGAGTTGACACATCAACAAAAAAAACAGCCTCATTTTGATTATCGTGATTAGTTTATCGTTAGGTTAGTTACTCTTTTTACCCAAACAAACACAGGAAAAAATTTTAGGTTAGGTTAGGAGGTGCATTATGCAAAACACTTAATAGTTGAAGGATGCATTAGCTAATGTTTGGCCCCTTGAGTGAAAAAAGAGATAAAAAAGAGTTAAAAGACACAATGCTGCTTTAATAATAAGGAAAAATTTATGGAAAAATTTCCCTTTTCTTGATAGAAATTTTTTCCCCCTTCTTCACCACAAAGAAGAGAAAATTCCACTTTTGTGTCACCATCACTAAAAACTAACCTACTGCTGCCACCTTAATAATTGTCCTCTCCTCTCTGTTTTTTTTCTCTCTTTCTTTCTTTTGAGGTCTGTTTATAGAGGACACACTTTTGAAGATCCAAATCAATCCCATACGGCCATAACATTACTCCTCTCTCTCTCTCACACCCATTCCTTCACAATTAGGTTTTCCTCCTCCTCCATCCCTCTCTGTTTTTCTAGCTATTATGGCACCACACCCACTTCCTGAGTTGGATTCTGAACCCCAGTCTTGAGCTTTTGGTTTGGATTTGGTGGCAAAGTTTGAGTCTTTGGTGTCAAAGTTTGAGTCTTTGGATCACAGATCGAATTTGGGGTGAAATCAGAGGTGTTTTGATGGTTTTTTGAAGGGTTTTGTTGACTTTTTTGGAACACATAATTCGATCACTGAGAAAAAAAAGTTTCAGATTTTTGGTGAACGGTGCGTGAGGATATAGACAGTGTGTGAGTTTCAGTGAAAAGCTTTGTGGGTTTTGAAATTTGAAGTTTGAGCTTTTGGTTCTCAGAGGACTTGTATGTGTAAACTTTAGGGTCCTCTGCTCAGCTGTGGAGGATTCCTATTTTAGTTAAGCAAAACAAAAAACAGGGATTGGGGATTTGATGTTGGATTTGGGAAGTGTTAGTGGATTGTGATTAACAGTAATTGGTTGGTGGAGTTGGGTTTTGAGTTTGCAGTTTGTGTGAAAACTTTAGACTAAGTTTTATCTTGTTTGGTTGGAAATGTTTGGTTCTGGCAGTACGGCATACCAAAGCAGAGGACTTCCCGGACCCATTTTAATTCCGACCCGGTTTGTCTGGCCTTATGGGGGAAGGAGGGTGTTTCTCAGTGGCTCTTTTACAAGGTGTGAATTTGCGTTGGTTTATTTTCAACTCAAATTTCACTATTTGTTCATCTTACATTCTTGTTTAGTTTTAGTTTTCAGTTTTCATGTTAGAGTTGAATGTATGATTTAGTATATGAGCTCATGTCGGATTTGCTGAACCTTACAAGGTGGGTAGAACATATACCTATGTCACCTATGGAGGGGTGTCCTACTGTGTTTCAAGTTGTTTGGAACTTAACTCCAGGATATCACCAGGTTTGTATATGCTTATTAATCGAAGTTGTTGTTACTAGTTCAGGTATATGAAATATAAATAATATTCTTTCTTACTGTCTTAGGGCTAGAAGTACTGCAATGATTGACATTGCTAAGAATGTCGTTATGATACAGGATGCCTGATTCATGTTCCAACATTGTTTATTTGTGTGCTGATGATCTGATTTTTAAATTCGTCGAAGGGTGGTAGACACTGTCTCTTCACTAGCACCTGATATATTATGAAGAAGTCTTGTGCTGACATTGAGATCTGTTGGTTGTTTCAGTACAAGTTCTTTGTTGATGGAGAATGGCGACATAATGAGCACCAGCCTTTTGTAACTGGGAATTTTGGAACAGTGAATACCGTCTTTCTACAAGGGGAGCCAGATATAATTCCATCTAGTTTCAGTCCCGAGACTTCTGGCAGAGCCAATATGGATGTAGATAATGAAGTCTTTACACATATGGTATGTTTCTGTTTGCCTGTACGTCAAGGACCTAGGAACTGGCTTCTTTCTTACTTCCTCTTAATTGGGTAACCAATGCATCGCCACTGTGGTGGATGTTCCATCACCATCACTCATCCACGCACACAAACATAGAAGGATTACTTGATAGAATTCTGTGATATATGTATTAATAGGACATGACTCCTACCATACAGATTAATAGGTTATGTGGCCTATTCTCTGATGGTAATCTCTCAAAATGATACACTGCAGTTCATAGAAATGGATTTGGTAACATTGATCATCTTGATAATACTCAGATGAGTGGTAGACTTTCCAATCTCACCAATGATCAAGGAACAAGCAAGGCTGTAATTCTATAATAACAACTTTGTTTATAGTTCCTTTTAATTCTATTTAAAAAAAAAAAAAAAAAAAATTTGAGTAGTTACCTTTGATTTTCTGAAGAACAGTTATCATAGATCAACTTTCTTGTGAACGGTATTATGCAACAGCCAACAGGTGGTATGATTTAAGTTCAGTGTCTGATTGGACCTTTGGAGAAGGCGAGAATGCCACTGCCCTTGGGAGGGAAACAACAGCTGGAAACGGCTGCTAATACCCCGTAGGCTGAGGAGCAAAAGGAGGAATCCGCCCGAGGAGGGGCTCGCATCTGATTAGCTAGTTGGTGAGGCAATAGCTTACCAAGGCGATGATCAGTAGCTGGTCCGATCATCACAATACTTGGATCTCATAGTATTGAAGGGTCCAAATTATTCATTCTAAAATAAAAGGGTCTAAATTATTAATCTCTTAAAAGACAGAAATTCTTAGATTGGATAAAAGTGTGATAGGGAATTACAGAGAACTTCTGATGCTATTATTGATAGTTATCTTTGTGCCTCCTTTATTATTGTTTTGCACTACAGAGTGGGTCATGCTGTTAGTTGGTATCTCGCAGGAAGTAGCTCCTAGGATCTCGGCTGCTGATTTGGAGGTCTCTCGTGATCGTATTGCAGTGTTTCTATCCACACATAAAGTTTACGAACTGCTTCCTGAGTCAGGCAAGGTTTGAAAGCTTTACCCTTCTTTAGGTTCTGTTTGTGGTCCTGTATTAGGATTTGACCACTTTAATCGAGTAATTTATAAGTTTTATTTCACTGTGTTAACTGCAGGTCGTCGCCTTGGATGTCGGTTTAGCGGTGAAGGAAGCATTCCATATCCTATATGAACAGGTGAATGTCTTTTGCAAAACTTGCGATGCACAAAACCACATAAGGCGGGACGGAACTTCAGTTCCCCAGCTTTCCAAGTTTTATTGTATTCTTCTTTTCACATAATTTTCTTGAATTTCTCTGCTGTTTAAAGGATTGTAGCTTTCTGATAATTTGCTACTTGCAGTATAGTTTTTGGTTGCTAATTTCATTTACCTTCAGGGAATACCTGGGGCTCCTCTATGGGATTTTGAGAAGGGACAAATAGTAGGAGTTCTTAGCGCGTTGGATTTCATTTTAATTTTGAGAGAGGTGTGTTCCAAATTTAATTTCTGCCATCCCTTTTTGATTGCCAATATATGCTTATGCCAGTATTAGATGAAATATAAAAAATAATGTGAATACGTGTATATATAATCATATATGAAACGGGCATCATAGGTTGATCTCCAGGGTAACGTAGAGGCTTCTGAGCCTCAACTATGTTTGAAGTTGAGGATATGCCAATTTCTCTTTTACAATCCCAAATTACATCTTCCTTGTGAAATTCTCTTCATTTAACATTCATCAATTGGACATCTATCATCTGCCTGGCACCACCAACGACTGACCTAACAAGGGATTCTCTTCTTCCCAAATCTTGTTAGAGTCGATTTATGATAGAGGAAGTAGTCTGCATCCCAGGAATCATCAGTATGAAAATTAAAAGTTAAAGAAGAGCAAGAAGACTGTTACCACCTTTCCATGTACCTTACTATTTCTCAGTTACACATTTCCTTTACCACTCAAACCATTCTTCTAAAGCACATTACCATGAAAATTGCTTATAATTGGCGCACCTTATAGCTTGGGAATCATGGGTCAAATATAACGGAGGAACAGCTGGAGACTCATACTATAGCAGCATGGAAAGCGGGGAAATTAAATTTGAACAGGCAACTTGATGGAAATGGGAGATACTATCCGCCACAATTGATCTCTGTAAGTATATTTTGGAATAAAATGCTATCCCATGCAATTAAATCATTTTATCAATTTTTGCTGTCGAAGAAAGAAAATATTATGAACATATGCTTGGCTATCTTTTGAAAAAATCTGGAGAATGTTCTACCTTTATGTTTTTGGATTCATATGTGGAGCAAATACTTCATATGAAAAGTTTCAGATTTTTGATATAGCAGTATATATATGTACTAAGGCCCTGGATTCAGAAACTGCAGTGTCTTCTCTGATTTCTGGTGCTGAATTGTGACACCTGGGGATCTTGTGTTTTGAAACTCATATGTACTGCTTTGCATCCAGGCCAGGCCAGATGATTCTCTCAAAGAAGTTGCTGTCAGAATTCTTCAAAACAAGGTGGCCACAGTTCCAGTTGTTCATAAGACCTCAGAGGATGGTTCATTTCCACAGCTATTGCATATTGCCTCCCTTGCGTGTATACTAAAATGTAAGCTTTTCTCCATTACTTTAGTGCAGGATACATGAATATTAATTACTAATCTGTGATATAATTGTCAGGCATATGCAGGCATTTCAGATATTCTTCTAGCTCCTTGCCAATACTCCAACATCCTATATCAGAATTCCGTATCGGTACATGGGTTCCAAATATTGGGGAGTCAAATGGAAGGCTGCTGGCAATGTTGAGACCAAATTCATCTCTTGCTGATGCCCTGTCTTTGTTGATACAAGGTTCTCTCTCTCTCTCTCTCTCTCTCTCTCTCTCTCTCTCTCTCTCTCTCTATATATATATATATATATATATATATATATATCTGTGTGTGTGTGTGTGTTGTTCTATCTTAGAGCATAGTTTGTAATCTTTAATTGTTATGCTAAACCTTTCATGGCCACTAAAGTGGTTTCTGTTCTCCCCCTTTCTCCCCTTCCTTATCTGGTGGCCAGTTCTATCCCATTATGTCATATCTTCTGTTTCGGAACGTGCTAGTGAAATATCAGGAAAATCACATCCTGTTGAGGTTCTGATACTTTATGCTACTGGGGGATGGAATTTAATGAAACATATATCTTGATTACCGTCTTTATTACACTTTGATTCAAGAATTAGACACATGGTTTTATCTACAACCAGTCCTGGTTCTACTTAGGCTAATGCTATTGGAAATTCCTTTTGCAGCTGAAGTTAGTTCAATACCCATAGTGGATGAGACTAACTCATTGCTGGATGTTTATTCACGAAGGTGAGTTGATGTTTACATTTACTTTCTTGACCGAGTCTTATGTAGAACTGTAGAAGTAGTAACTTTGTTCCTTGACCAATTGGGATGTCCCTGTTATATGTTATTTTCCAGTGATATTACGGCTTTGGCAAGAGATAGAGCTTATACACAGATTCGCCTTAATGAGTTAACTATCTATCAGGTAATTGCTAAATCAAAAAGACTGCTGTGGCTTTTACATCTGAGATTCCGGTGATCACCCTTTTCAGTAGGATTACAATTTTTTTACTTGAAAGTGCATGACCAAATTAAGTTAATATGGTTCTGTAAATTATGGTATTTTAGTTTAAAAATAAACACATCCACAACCTACTTGCTGGGATTAGGAGATGCTATATAAGTGAGAGCTTACAAGAGTCTAAATACCAATTCCAAAGACAAAATGTTAGTGAATATGTCTGTTGCTACACGTAGATATGTGTCCCTTTCATTGGAATTGTGCACACGGTTGCACAGATTTTGAGAATATAAGTGCTTAGCAATGACGGTTCTACATTAGTGTGCCTAAACTCAATGTGGTTGTCTGCATTTTGTAGACCTTGCAACTTAGGCAAAATGCAAATTCTCCTCACGGCCGTGGTCAGAAATGTCATATGTGTTTGCGATCCGATCCTCTGCATAAAGTGATGGAGCGGTTGACCGAACCAGGTATTTTGATGTCTCTCATCTGCTTTGCTATTCTAAGACCTCTATCATCTTGGTTAGCCTATTAGAAGTTTTTCAAACTCCTTTGTGCTTCAATTGCTTTCAGGGGTCAGGAGACTTGTGATTGTGGAGGCTGGAAGCAAGCGTGTAGAGGGCATCATTTCATTGAGTGATGTGTTCAATTTCTTACTAGGTTTAGCTTAAATCGGCTTTGCGGTGGTGGATTCTGAGGCCATTTTTTTGTTCTTTTGGACACTTTGTATGTCATACACATACCGAGTGGGTTCCTGTAATCACTCAAAGTCATAGGCCTCATGTTTCTGAGCCCCACACAGGCATTTCAAGGAGGAAAAAGGAAAAGAATCTGTAAATTATGAGATTCAATTTTTTCCCTTTCATTGGTTTAAACCTATAATTATCAACGGGGGTGTTAATATCAGGTTTGAAATTCCTCTTATTTGTTATGACAAAATTGAAGTTCCTTTCTCTTCCTTGAAAGTGAAAAGGAAAAGAAAAGCATCATATTATCTAGCTCAAAACCAATCAAGAAATTTGCTTGTAGATTGCTTCCATAGTATCCAGAGCTGTCAGTGTTCGAAATTGCAAAGCTTTGTTTGGAAGAAATATTTGTTCCCCTGTAAACTGCATTTTTCCACCACCCTCGAATTTGATATCCGCTTTTGTGTTCTTTTGGAATCGTCGTACCCTTTTACTATGAACAATGTGTCCATAGTAATGTGCGGCCTGTGTCAAAGAATCACGGTAGATATAAGAAACTATTTCATATACATAGATCAAAAATCTTTGAATATCAAAAGGTTGGTGCAGGCTAAGGATCTGCAGTTGAAGTATGAACCTTACCACCTTCTCTTTAGAAAAGGGTGGTGTGGTCATACTTGCTCTTACACTTCTATATGTAAGGTCGCCTGAGTTTCCTATAGGTATCTCTTTGTACATAATTCAAACTGAGTGATAGAGAAACACCAAGATGAGAGAACTACGGTTTATATTCTAAAGGAAATAATAGATTTCGACATAACTGAGTTACAGTTAGTCAGTTATCAATGGTGGGATGATTGCTCACATCTGTAAATAATCATCACCCTATTTATTTATGCCCAGGGCATATCACATACAAGTTACAAATGAAAAAGGGGAAGAAAAAGAGCTGGAAACCAAGATGAAGACCAATATGCTATTGGCGTATGTATACACAGGAAGGTGCTTCTAATTCACAGGTTTCTTGGGAATAACCAAGCAATTCTCGAGTTGCTTTTGGCAGTTGGTACTTGGTAATAACTTAGGCGATCAGAATGACTCCAAGGAATCGATGAGAGTCTAATACTCAAGTTGGCACGAGTGCTAATATCTGGGTCTTGATTCTGCCCATGCACATTTGAATTTCTCTGTACATTCCAACATTTTGGGGACAACGTGGATGCAAGCTTGTTACTGCATAATCTAACACTTGAGCCACAACAGCCGGAGGATATTGTCGTTCAGTACATGTCTGCAAATGACAAGTGACAATTTCAGCATAGCAAAAGATGGTGGGGAAACATTAGCTTTCATCTTTAAATCCAGGCTGTTGGTCTATATTTTTCAATTGCTTGTGCTTAGTAGTGAACAGTAGTGAATTGAGTACTTAAGGCCTGAGAGTGTATAATATCTTTGTTACCTGTATCATGTTCATAGCCATGACGCAAGCAGTGATAACCTCCGAAAGCATCTGTGATTCATTTTTATCCGTCTCAGTATGTAACTTGGGACCAGATGAATCACTAGTGTTGGGCTCTGACGCACCGGAAGTCAACTGGTTGCGATGTCCCAATGTGCCATTGACCTGCTCTTGAGTCCTGTTGACTGCTGACCTAGAGTCTGATGTCAGATTCTGAATATTGATGGAATCTAGAGCTCTCCTTACCCTTACATAAGCTTCTTCCCCTTCCTTCCTTGATGACATTGCCTGTAATGACTTGATTCATTATTATGTTGAGACTATATTTATTCTCACACCAAAGGAAATGGAAGAGGAGATCTAACTAATTAGAGCCATATACATACAAATTAGTAGAGGACCAGCAAAAAAAGAGTATCGTACACCAAAGTGAATACACAGAACAGAAATTGTGACATCCAATTTCATACCGAGAGAAATCCCATACCTGAACAGCCGCATTTACCAATGTATGTGCTTTCAATCTTGAAACTTCTACAATTTCAGCAACGCTGGATCCTGACTCTTGAGAAGTAGATATATCAAAGGAACTAGGGAGGCTCCCATAGACTGTGGAATTCATTGGGTATTTCAGCGGAGGCAGGGTATTTCCAGAGTAAGTATTTCGGTGCCTCAAATTAAGCAAAGCAGAAGATTCCTGCAGATGAAATCAATTATTTTAAGACCAATACAAAGTCCTTCCAGAGTACGGTATAAAAAAAATAGTACACCAAAAGCTTGATATAAATTCACGGAAGCCACATGCCTGGCCACTGGCTTCCTTTAGCTGTACAAGTACTGTGGCGTAATGCTTCTTATCGCAATCTTTTAAAGAGCATTCTCCACTGTTCTGGTTTTCCAGGATGTTATTAATTGTGCTAAGCTCCATCAACAATGCTTTCTAAAATCCAAAAACAAACCCTTTTCGAGCATCATTACTAATGCAATTGAAGGAGGTATATTAAACAAGATTATCAAATTGGCTTGATGCGGACAGTGATGGATTAAAATTAACAAGAGAGTATATCTAGGTGACACAGGATAAGCCGTGGCTGATTCCAAGTAAATGCTGGATCTTATTTTTGTAGGTTCATCAGTTTATGCAAAACCACCAACAGGACCTAGACCTCCGGAGTCCAGCAGGAGAGTGGTATAGAAGTCAAAAACACTAATGCCCCAAACTTACAATTATGAGAGAGGTTTCAAACCCAGTCTCGTTAGACTCGCATTACCCATGGTTAGAGGTCAGAAGGCTGTTGTGTTGTTAACCAAATGAAAAAACATAACAAAAAAGACAGGTAGACCAACTAAAGTTACAAGTGAAATGCATAGTTTAGCACCAGAAGTTCAATCTAAACCTAATACAACACATAATTTATTAAAATTTTGTACATCTATAATCAACTCCAGGGATACAAGGATAATAACCTTTTTATCAAGAGCACGATTCAGGTCTGAAAGAGCTTGTATATCAGCTTCCCTTGCTTGATTGTGTGCCACCACGCCAGGTTGACTAACCGCTGTCTGTGCACCAGCAATATCAACAGATGCTCCTTTTGGTTGTGAAATTATATGGTTTGTATCCCCCTGTGCAAAATTTAAAAGATACTTGAGTTTATTAAAAGTATAACTGTGAATAATCTCTCACCAGGATTCCCAAGACAGAATTTATTAGATCTGTACATGGTCCACCCATTTTTAAACAGTGAGACACTAATTTTGCAAGAAAGGAAACATGACTAGATATAATTACCTATATATATAATTTTTTTTTTCTTTCCCCTAATCCATGAAGGGATCATGCCAGCTAAAACTCCAAAATGCACATATGTAGTACTTCTCTAAATTTCATATCCATTGGCATTAAAAACAAAAAAAACAAAAAAACAAAACAGAAAATCTATGAAAATAAAGATATCCATTGAATATAGGTAGCACTTCTCTAAATAGACAATAAATAGAAAATAGTGAAAGAAGTAGAAATTAATCATTTCAATCATGCTTTTTTACAATAAATATATGAACTGAGTTTGTCACAGAGCCTGTAGTCTGTAGAAAAACATGGTCTATTAATAAAACTAGTGTATATTTCCCCCATAAGAAATAAGTGAACCTAGTGTATCTTGGGAGTCTGGAGCTACCCAACTGAAACCAAAGAGGCTTGGTCTTAGGGAATTCAAGCTACCAAGTGTGTTATGATCAAAAGGTTGGTACCATGTTCAATATGTGAATTCAATGAAAGGCATAACGTATTACTCAATTTCTTTATGTATAGAAAATGTGATCTACTCATATGTATGTAAACTTTTTGCTTAGCATGAGATCTAACCTTTCCCTGTGGTGAGGAAGTATTCATGGGGCTGGGATCTTTCTCCAAAAGCCCACTTGAAACATTCATCACAGGTCTTTCAAAATTTAAATTCCCATTCAGAAGGGGTGATGTGAGAGGGAATTTGTCAAAAGCCATATTCTGTCTCTTAAGGGCTTCTGGCATGTTATCCAATGGGTTTGAAGGCATACAATCCACATCCTGCAGTGAAATTTGGTCATGTTAAATCTCAAGACAGAGATTATTGTGATATTACTGGTAACTATTAGAATCACAATAAATACTAAGAATCTTATATTTATGTGGGTGAGTGTCACAACTAATGCAACCCAAAAAAAGAACAGTGACCACTATGTCACAACAATATATATATATATATATATATATATATATATATAAAGGAAAAGACCGAAATGAAGATAGGTTAGAAAAGGCCTGTACCATGACGAATTCAACACCTATCTCTGGACGATCAAACTGAACCCTGCACTTATCGTGATCAACAGTGAGCACACTTCCATCGTGAACTTCTCTTGTTTTGGGATGAAGAGCGATGACACGTTGTCCAACTGATAAAGGTCTTGCCAAATCTGTTGGAAGTCCCTCCCTAACACCACTGCGGAGTTCAGCATAATGTTTTCTCACAGATTCCCGATATTGTTTAAGTTTCTCTCTTTCTTCAGATAGGAAGTGCTCAGAAAACCTCCGAGGTTTTCCCAGGGAACTGTATATTAACAAGAATTAGAAAAAAAAAAAAAAAAAAAAAGATGAGTAAAGATATTATGTTAAATGTTTCCCAGTAGCATTTTCTAACTGGAAATGGTAGATAGATCAGGGACTCGAAAAGTACCTTCTAATCACACCCCATTCAACGCGAGTTAGCCTCGGAATGTGTCCAAGTCCAACATGATTTAAGTACTCCTCAAACTCTCTTTTGGCAAACCAAGGGTAATCAATTGCACTATAAAACCACTCAAATGTGCACCATCTACGTACCAGATGTGATGACAAGCAACAAGACATCTTCTCCTGTTTTTAATGGGAGAACAATATATTGGTTCTAAACTTAATATTGCTAAAAACTGTTCATATGAATACATAACGCCATGAAACTTACCTTTAGATAGAGAATTCTGTCCTGCAGTGAGTTGGAGTGTTTATGAAGTTGAGTTTTTAATATGTTCTCAGATGACTTGGGCACCGTTGCTCTGGGTAGATACCGTTTACGTCTACTTCTTTGTTTAGTTGGGGAATGAACTTGCTTTGCAGTGGGTCGACCTTCTGCAGTCGCTACCCTTACATTACTCACTGTTTGCCCAAAATCACTATTCAAAGAGCCGTCCCCTGGTCTGACCGACTTCCATTGTTTTGAAGGAGTGGAGATTTGACCAGTACGTTTCCCCTTAACCACTGATTTATTCTCTTCTTGACCAAAGACCTACAATATATGGCAAGGAAAATGAGATACTATATCAATCATTGCCACTGGTATTTTCTCTTCAGAATGTACAGAATCCATGTTTCATACTAAACAACCACACTTCGAAACCAAGTAGAATCCTAGTAATTGATAATAAAGGTCATTTGCATATTAACAACTTACCAACTCTGGACCATCAAAAGTGATTGTATGAAACATAATAGAAGTTAACACCCTAATTCAATGAGTTTATGACATTTGACCAACTTACTAAAAAAATGATATATTTGGAAAATGTCCATATCCTTATATGTTACTCTTCAAGAAGTTCACTAATATTTTATTAGTGCCAAACATAGCCACAATACTTCAAAGCAACAGAGTGGAGGTGATACAATTAAAATCATCTTAACTTTCTGATTCAATTGTTTCTTTTCGGACACACTTAACGAGAGAGAATAAGGTGGAAGTTGAAATTTCCTATCTTCTGAACACGAGAATGTGAGAGAGAGAAAATGCGGGAAAAGAGGAGGACGCGGAGAAAGAAATAAAGAATAACCAAAAACATTATTAGAATTTAAATGTGAAAAGGGTAAGAGATGAAATGGCAAAATTTGGGAGACAAGTTTTTATCTGAATAAATAGTAATGGATCTTAAAAAAGAACACCTCCTTGTCATCAACGCATAAGATGTATAAATCAATGACCATATTGAATGAAATATAAACATGTCTATAATGATCTATATACCTCAGAATATGAAGGTTCATTCACAGTAGAATCAATATTTGCTTCGGCATTTGATATCTGCAGCTTAAACAAAAGCCGTCCTTTATCATCAATCAACCCAAAAGTTTAAAGTAAGATTAAATATGAGAGAGGGCGAGGCAATGGGTAATCCTTCATTCCTATGTTTACCTTTGATACTGTGGGTTTCCGCTTCCTTCTCCATGATTTGCTGGTAGAGTGGAACTGTTCTGATTCGGAGACAACATTGATATCAATGGGTGTCGAGTCCCTTGCAAGTTTGGATTTTTTGGCATTAGTACCCTCAGTTTGAGAATCTGCAATGGGTTCTCTCTGTTTCCCCCCTGGGAGCTTATTCTTGTTTCTAAATTGGCTGGTAGATGTGGATTCAGGCATATTAGATTTTTCTTCCATCTCGGAAGCTGTTCTTTCGTCCTTCAACTGCATTGAGGACCCTACATCCGACAAAAAGAAGAGATGTGATCATTGAACACACATGATTAAAGTCATTAGGACAAATTGAACCTATATAAAAGCATCAAATCCTGAAAAGTAATCGTAACTTACATAAGAGTTTTATGATCAATTCATCTAATCCAATTTTCTAAAAAGATTTCATCGCTCAGAAGTTATTGTGATAACAAATGTGATTGAATGTTCAGTACAGTGAAATTCAAAAAGCTGCCCCTTTAGAGAGAGAGAGAGAGAGAGACTGCATTGCAAATAAACCCATAGAGAATACAATAGAATAGCACCACAAAACACTTACCAGATTCCATTGTGGACGCTGGCATCATCAATGACAAATCAGCCAAAGTGTGCAAAGCTTCCAGAGCATCCAGTTCTACACTATCATCTACATGAAGGGCAATTGCGGTATCAATATATTGTTTCAGGCACACACAGAGAGCAAAATCAGTAGAAGTGTATTATTTTTTCCCAACAGACAATTACTTTTGATTCATATAGTAGGTTGTTTACCCATAGCTACAGAAGCTGGAAGGTAGTTTTTGACTTAATAAAATAAAAGAGAGATTTAAGATAAAACAAATTGCTTCCCTATCAATGTTCAATTGATGTTTTATCCAATAAGGTAGAACCAAATATATCCAGCAAACAAACTGCATAAAAAATCCAGAAATAAAATACATAATATATTATATACGGAACTTGACGACTCAAAATTGGCCAAACAAACTAACTAATCGTATGTTTACAGTTGCATAAATTCAACCATATGGTCTAGTCTGCTCAACACAAAAAGCTTCTCAATAACAGATTAACATAATCCATACTAGCTTTTTTCCAGCTCCTGTCTCTAACACTAAGACCTAAGCAATTAAGTTCAACAGTCTTCAACAAAGAAGATAAGAATATCATAGTAAATTTCATTAACCAGGAAAAACTCCAAAAAATAAAATAAAAGATAACAACATAACTCCAATTATTTCAAATTTCAATTTTACCAAGAGAAACAGAGTAAAGGAACAATCGTATGGTAACCTCCCTCTGTTCTAAAATAAAAAATGTAGGACAGGAACAATATATAAATGCGCAGAACCAACATTACCTCCAAAATATGGTTTCCCGCATTCCTGCCTTGGAACTTGTGAGTAATACCGATCTCCTTTTGCATCTGAAACTTCAATATCAGTTTTTCCCTTGGTACTGACATGAAGTCCTTCTTCAGTGCCACTACATGCTTCACCACCATCATCAAATTGATGGTTTCCAATGTCTTTAACTTTCTCTTTCTTTCCCTTCCTAATTTCTACTGTACCTACACCTTCCATGTCCATCAAGGAGCTACTATCTCTGGTATAATCTCCAGTTTCAGCCCCTCTACTTCCTACGCTACCTTCCAGACAGTCTTCTTCCATTGAAGCATCACGAAGGTCAGCTCGAGCTTTCCATGATGGTGGCTGCTACAGTACAACGTAAGGGAGTTGGTTTATTTTTGCAAGAGATAGTGACAGAGGTAGTGACACAATAAGTGAAAGCATAGTTATTTACCATTCTTTGCGAGCTCTGAACAGTAAATCTTCTGTATGGTGTTTGCGAAAGTCGGGGAGAGCCTCCTCTGTGAGAAGCCTCAGTTAATAATGCTGCAACCTTGGCGACATCATACTCATTATCAGCCTCTGATTTCCGGCCCTTTCTAATTGGAGAAGCATAATTTTCTCCATCATCTTTCTTAGATGAATATTGAACTGGGAAGCGTGGTGTTCTCTTCCCAACTGCACGAGGCTGGTTACCTAATCGAAATTTGATATCACATGAGCAGAACTCAAACTTCATATTATGACAACTTCAAATATATGTATAGCACAGGAAGAAAATTGTATCCAGCTAATCCACAATTGACAAAGACATTCAGGTAACAGTTATTGTCAATTGTTATACTTGTGAGCACCGGCGTTAAAGCATAACTGAACATTTCTATGCTACTCTCAATTCTATATGACTACCGATAGTGAAAGTCACAGCCAAAAAGAAGCAATCCTATCCCAACAGCACACAAATAATTTGAATATCAGTTGAACAGATAAAACATGTTCTGTGTTACCCGGGAATACATCTTTTTGCACTCACTCTATACAAGAATGCTCCTTTTGATTTATGGACATTGCAATATATCAGAAATCCAACTAAACAAAATTATTACTATTTTGAAAAACAATGACTGTGATGCCTTCATGTAGATTGTAGAATATCATACCATCAAGTCTTCTTCGTTTTAAGTACGATAGGCATCCATCTACTGAAGCAGTAGAATGAGGCTGGAACATGTCTTTCGACACGCTATCTTTACCAAGTTTACGTTTCTGGGGTTTCCGAGAATATCTTATAGCATCATTGCTTTCCCGTTCACTTTCACTGCCTTCCTGTCAATCGATAAGCATGATATCAATTTACAAAGAAATCCTGATTTAAATTAATATTGACATAACACTAAATAAAAAAATAGCACTTTTACTTTCACTGACGTAGCACTTTCACTTTCACTGACATAGCAGTAGCACTATATATCTATCATGCATTTCGTTTTGTCAAGTTTATCTCTAGAGTAGTACCACATTTTAACTCAAATTACCTCCAAATCATTTATATCAGACGTACAAGCAAATGGAGACACAAACACAGTGCACACACTTGACATTGTTTTAATCAGTAATCTGAGACACTTAACTTGATACATGACTCCTTTCCCAAAAATACACATAAAAGAATAGCAAAAAAGGGACACAGGTTTAGATACTGGAATACCATCTCCAAATATATAGGTCGAAACTAATTCCAGATAGAAAATAGTAAGAGTTCAAGGGATAAATGAAATTGTACTCTCACCATAACATTATAGTGATCTGTCATCATTGCTATAAGGCCAACAACAGAAGCCGTGCCCTCTGGCAATGACAAGTACGCCTGAAATCAAATGAAAAAATGATGGCTATAAGTCAGAGATTCTATAAGACCACCTTATAGCCAATTTTCAATGGTGTTGAAGTAGCATAATGGACACATACTCGGTTCATATTGTAAAGAGCCTCCACCATCTCAATATTTCTGTTGCGCACTACAGCAGCCACCTAGAAATCCACAGAAATCAAAATTCAGAAAACTCGTACTACTTTATCTATAGGCTAAAACAAGCATTATACACCATGAAATGACAAAGCCAACAGAATCAGGAGAGCATATAATGACCTACCTTCTTCCAATTCTGCCCATATTTCCGGTACGCTTCATAGAACCGTTGAAGCTCTCCCTTGCTCCACTGCGGTCCTAACTGATCGGTAAACTTTCTCTTCTGCGCATTAAAAATGGGACAAAACATCAACTAGTTCACATAACACTGATCCACAAAATGCTAAAATGAAAAACCAATAGATAAATAAAACTAAGACTTACCCCTTGCTTATTTTTGCCTCCAGGAGAGGCCTCACTCAAATTTGAATACCGTTTCACGGTTTTAGCTTTTCTGGTGGGCGCCATCGAAAATCTTCAATCTGAAACACAATAAAATAGCAAAAATTCACCACAAAATCTCCAGGACTAAAATCAAACCAACTACAACGAAAGCTAAATCAATAAACTAATTCCTGATAATACCAACCCAAAACATAAAAACCCGCATTCACCCACCGAAATCAAAGACCCAACAAGATCTATAACCTCAAAAGACTGATCATCAAACCACAACACCCAAGCAACAACGAGTACACCCATCAAACCACAAGAACACTCCAAACCAAAACCCTATCATCACAAAACCAAAACCAATTCCGAAAAACAGTCCATTCCAACTCTCAAATTCTAAAAACTCAAAATCAAAAACCTCACACACACCAAATTCAAATTCCTCCCAAAACCTCTCAATTCCCCCAAAAACCACCCCACATTTCAAGATCAAGCCCCAAAATCCAAAACCCCAACCACTTCCGGCCACAAAACCGGCCGCCGGAAACCGATTCCCACCAAAACAACACAAAACCGAAAACGGAAAATCAACTCAATTGGAACAAACTCCGGCGCTACCTGACTCTTCACAAAACCCTAAAATCGAACCAGATCGGAGGTACTTGCTCGGCGGTAGGGTTTAGGCAAACGAGAATTGAAGCATCGGAGAGGGACAAAGCGGGAAATAGTTTTAGAGAGAGAAAGAGAAAAGGTGGATTTTCTTTTTTCTAGAGAGAGAAAGCGGAGGCGAGGAGAGAGAGAGAGAGAGAGAGGCGAGACGTTGCCGCGAAACTTGAATATAAAGGAGAGGGAGGGGCTGGGGGGGCCAATGGAATTTCACAGTCTCTGTTTGGGTTGTAGAAGATGAGGGAGACTCTCACAGGGGTTTTATTTTTGGGGGAGGGGATCGCCGTACACGTGGAGGGAGGGAGGGATCAGAGCGGTGGAGCCTTGGTGCGGGTGTTTGGTTGGGTGGGGAGGAGCGTAGGGGATTGGATTTGAAAATACGATTGGGGATGTGGATTATTCTAATTGTGCCTCGTGTGGTTTTTGAAATACACGGGTGAATTTACTGGGTTCTCCTTTTGTGGACTCGTCTGGGTTGGTGTTTGGGCCGGCCCAGCTTTGTTATGGATCGAGTTTCATTTCATAACCCAGTGGCCCAACGAGAAATGAAACTTCATAATTCATAACCTTTAACTCGTGTTTTTCATACGTCACAGAAAAACACTCATGTGAATGGCTGAGATTAGATGTTACTAATACAAATACAGAGTGATTCTATGAATTGTTGAGATTGCACCGTGCACTTGCATCATCGCGTATACAAGAAATTTTACCGAAAAATATGTGTTTTTTTGTACAGTACCTTAACCTGCAACTTTGACGCCGAATAACTGACGTGGGAAACGTACATGTCTCCGTAGCCTCCAGATATGTATTTATGCAAGGAGATATACAAAATGTGCGACCCAACATTAGACTGCAGACAACAGGGTCGAATATGGATTGGGGCTCAGCCACAAGCACACACCCTCACCAGCTGAACCAACTAACGTTGATTCAGAAAATATTTATTTTCATGAGGGAAAAAAAAAACGTATACAGACGATTTATACGTGTGCTCTACAATCTAGATGTGAACAGGAGTGAAATTGTGCTGCAAGCAAAAGGCTGGAAAAAAAATCATCCAAAGAATAATGCTTCGGAAGTTTGGAGCAAGATACTGAGTCGAGTAAGTTCATTTACAAAACTTTCTGGAGAACTTGGATTGATTCTATACGAGACGTTATGGTATTGTCTGAGCACTTGAGCAGGCTCAGTCTATTCCCGCTCAAAATTACTAAATCCCAACCTTGCAGAGAGATCCTGCTGGCGATGAAACTGAAATCTGCTATGAATGAATATTCCTTCTGCCAGGCTGAGTACATGAAGAATTCAAATCCGTAAAGGGAAATCTGCTCCAATATGTGCTGCCAGTCTAAGGGTGAACTGAGCATACAAACTCTTAGGACCTCATGTTCTCAGTAGCCCTGATCCATGTGCTATCAGAAGCAACTTACTACCATCACCACAGGAACAAATTATCAGATCAAGAAATCACCATTTATCATGGATCTATCTTTCAATAACACGACGGCTATTGCTAAAGTTACCAAAGTCCCCGTCCTTGTCTCTATCATTATTGAATCTTTCACGCTGCGGCTTTCCAAATCCTTCTCTTTTAGGTCCCTTAAAATCGTGTTTGTCAAAGCCACGGTTACTCGTTCTGTGCCCATCAAAGTTTTTTTCCCGAAATCCTTTGTTATTACCACGAGATACTTGTTTAGATCTATCAAAATTGTCACCAAAAGAGTTTCTCCTACCACCATTTCCAAATCCTTCTCTTTTAGGCCCCTTGAAATTCTGCCTATCAACACCTCTGTTACTCATTCTCTGCCCATCAAAACCATTCCCTCGAAATCCTCTGTTATCACGAGACCCTCGGGTTGATCCACCAAAGCCATCATCACTGAAAGAACTCTTCCTGCCACTCTTCATTCCGTTGGATTGAAATTGTGCACCTTTGAAACTGTTTGGTTTATTTCCTCTGGGCCTATTTTTATGAGAATGAAAATCATCATTCTCTGATTCTGAACCAGACATTGAATCATCTTCGCTATCAAAATTTCTTCTCCTCTGAAAGTCTTTTCTCCCAGAACCCAGTTTGTTTGGTTTACCTTGTCTGGATCTAATATTTTGATTTAGATCATCATCCACATCAGAGTAGAGCCCAACGTCATCATCAGAAACAAAGCTTACTCTCTTTGATGGACCATTTGAGTCTCTACCCCTACCTCTTGATCTAGAATCAGCAACATGATTTGATCTCCGGTTGGGAAGAACTGGAAGGTCTTCGTCAGAATTTATATCAAGTTCATCATCATCTGAGACAGAGTATGCTGCTCGTCGAGGCATAGGCTTAGATGGCTTATTGTAAGATGAAGAGTTTGCCCTGTGAGCGTGCAAATTATTGTCTTGACCTTCACTGTCTTCTGATTCAGACCCCTCCAATTCAGAAAAATCAATTGAAGAAGTTTTCTGTGCTGAATCTTTGGTACGAGTGTCCAACTCGTAATTGTCAATATCATCATCTTCATCATCAAAATCATCAAACCCTCTGCCTGGCTTAATATTGTCAGCATCAGAATATTCTCCATGGTCAACCCTTGACACTCTCCTATTTTTACTCAAATCGTATTCAGGACGTCGAAAATTTTTCCCTTGACCCTGGCTGTCAAGAGACCCTTCTCTCATAACTGGATCTGCATACTCAAAAGTAGCAACATCCGCCCCATCTGACTCATTGTCATCAAAATCAAAATTCCAGGCATTAGAGGCATCGGGCCGAATCGCAGTGTTATCCATCCTAGTCCTAGGGCCACGTTGCTTTTCTTGCATGTTGTTCTCAATATATTCATCAGGTGGGCGCTTGCAATCACAATGAAAACATGCCATATTTCTCCTGTAGTTTAAAAAATTGCACCTGCATATAACGGAAATACATAAGCAAAAGCAAGCATTTTGAAACCAAAATGAGTAACAGGACTAGAGTTTAATTGGTAAAGTACTAGAATAATATCTTACTCTGGGCATTCCCATTCTCCTGGAAGCAGCTGTCTCTTTGGACGCTTGGCATCACACTGCAGGCACAGGCTGTTCTTGGCAAAATTCATGAAGTCGCACCTGATAAGAATATTCAGCATCCTCATAAAATTGTAATCAAACTTCCCAAAGATAAAAAGTTGACTGCTTGCATTAAATTCATCCATGCTTCTTAATAACAAAGAAAATTGTAACGCCACTGAAACCAAAACATAACTATTCCTCAAAGCAGGAAGAGAAATTGTGGTGGAGGAGGGTAGTCAGGGTACCAGAGCATGTAGCATAGCAGATTTTACATAATATCATAGCCAAGGCTACGTTGCTATTTGACACTTCAGAAATCTAAGTTGTAGATACTTATAAGAATGCCTGAATGCATCATGCACAGAATAAGTTAAGTTTCACGAATGCCTGAATGCATCATGAGCAGAATAATTTAAGTTTCACACAGCAGCTAGGAAAGGAACGCAAAATTTAAATGAATGATCAAGTACATTATCAAACACAGTACTAATGAACCAAAAGAACAAAATGAAGGACAAGTAGAAGAAGCATACTTAGAGCATAGCCAGTCCCCTTTTTTCATCTCAATGTCATCGCGTCCAACTCGTTTTCTTGGAGGGGGAGGAGGCTGCTTCACTTTTGGGGGTGGCTTTTTGATCACCGGAGGAGGTAGACTAGGATCAATTGGAACTGAACTCATCTTGACAACCTGATGAAGCAATTTGCGGACTACAGTTTTAACAGATTTCTGTTTCAGAAGTGACTTGTTTTGTACTGATCCGTTTATAGGATCAAAGCCGTAAGTCAATAAAACACGCATTATATCAATGGTCCGGGCCTCATCCTCTTTGTTAGTAATCAGATATGCTCTTTCACAGGAATTCCTTAAACTGCAGGAACTACAAACCTGGCATAAAAGGAACACATATTACTCGAAATGCTAAGTCAAGAAACCGTATGATAGTAAATATGAGGGAAAAGAAATTAGACAGTGGACATTGACCATATAATTTTTCTTTCAGATTCATGAACTTGAGGGCTTCACTATAAATACTCATGTATAGGAAGAGAAGTGCCAAATCATGTAAAGGCTGACAAACTCTAAACATGCAGATACCCGATTTTACACCAGTGGATCCAAGAGAAAGAAATTAGCAAATAGGCACAATGCAAAGCAACAAGGAATAAGATGTTGGTGTTTACTCATCATACACAATCTATATAAGCAAGCAATACGAGGTTTAGTCTAAGTAGCACTCACATCTCCTTCATCAAGGTGGGTGTGCTTCCTTAACAGCTTTGACGAGAAAACCACCTTCTTGTCTGTACTGGGGCATCCAAAACCAACCAAAATTTGAATATCCTTTCTTGACAAGGACCTGAAATTAATTATACGACTCAGAACTCATCAACTATACTAACATCAAACACAAAAACCAATGCCACCCAGCACAAGCATTTGCAACAGCTACTTCTACAACAAACAGTTGAACTACATACATTTCGGAACTACACTATTACACTAACCGATGCATCAGTAATCGAAAGCAAGCTAAAGCATCCACATTGCACAGGCTGAAACAGTAAAACATTTCCACAAATCCATAACATTTCCATTACAAACCTGAAGATATCAAACCGGTCCTTGCCGAAATTAAGACAAGCAGTATGAACAGCCTTGAAATCCCCAAAATCCAAACCCTGGCAATCATCGCCGGCCGGAGCGACTTCAGAAGCATCAACCCCCATGACTTGGACCATTCTGTCCTCGTCCTTCCTCCTATGGTCAAAGTAGTTCTGCCCCACCAGCCTCTCCATCAACTCAATCCACTCCGGCCACGGGTGCACCACCTCCGCCTCCTTCTTAACCGCCGCCGAATTGGGCTTCTCCGGTCCCACATCGGAAGATGATACTGCTTCATCGACATGGGGATTTTGAAACCCTAGTTCTGGGGTTTGGGGGTTTTTGGATTCGCGCCAAGCTCGAATCTTTTGGAGGGTTTGGTCTTTCTCGGAGCGCTCTTTCTCGATGACGTCGATTTGGTCGAAGACGAAGCTGAGGCGGGCGGAGAGGGAGGAGGGGTTTGGGGAGGAGGTGGAGTAGGGTTTAAGGAAGGAGAAGGGTTTTGGGTTTGGGGAATAGCGAGAGAGGCGTTTGAGGAGTAGGGAGTATGGAGATTGAGCCATTTTTAGAGAAGTTGGGAGTGTAGTGAAGCAGCTATGGTGTTAAACCTTTGATGGGGTGTTGGACCTTAAACCCTCGTGTTTTTTCTGTTTTTGTTTTTCTGTTTTTTTGTTTTGTTTATAATAATTAGTTGTGTAACTTTTATTGATTATCATGATGATGATGGTAATAGGCAGACTGACGACGGCCCTCGACGCCGTCCTCCTCCTTCAAAGCCGAAAGTTGTGTCACGGACGGGCGCTATCGTGACTCTCTTGGTCGATATATTGCGATTATCATTGCATCTATGACTTCAACTTATGATTTTGTGTTTCGATTCATATCACAGTTTCGTGTTACCGTTTATTTTCATATCAATGATGTTGTAATGCATATTTTTTGTTTTAGTTCATATCACTTTACATTTCATGTCATAACTTGCGTTTTCATGTCATAGTACACGTTACGCAATGTTTAGTGTCAAAAATTGAGTAAAAGAATCAATTCTGTTAAAAAATCAACTCTTTTCTTTTCTTAATTACATGAGTAGAAATCATGACATCCAACTTACAAAGAGGAATCTTGTGTTATAAACCAAATGGCTTCGAGGGCCAATAATAGACACCGATGACAATTATAACAGACGTTGATACGTCGACGATCAACACTCACTGCCGACGACTATTAGATCGAGACCTCAGATTTCCTAAGATGCATATAAAGTGACACTCCAATCACGTAGGAAGAGATATAGTAAGTATAATGCAAGTCTGTTTTAGGTACTTTGGGTCAGCAAAAATAGTACGCAAACAAATTGATTTTGATCAAACGGGGCCAGAGGTAAATGCATGCCGGCCATTTCCTCCCAGCTATTACGTCAGGGACTATTCAACAATGATGTTCTATCTACTTACTTACCACCTACCTGTATTATTTCCATCTCTCGGCTTCTGCATGAGTTGAAGTTCTATATATTCCCATCTTCTTTCTTTCTCTGTTTCTACATAGTAGTGAAGCTTAAAGTTCTTTCATGGCTCGTGATCAATCTCACATCGAGTTTTTTGAAATTTCAAGTGATGGAAATGAGGTTACGGACCCAAATAGACGAGCCGAAAAGCCTGAACACGATGACACTAGTTTCGACTACTCCAAAAGAACGCAATGGCTTCGAGCTGCCATTTTAGGAGCCAATGATGGTCTGGTTTCGGTTGCATCGTTGATGATATGGGCGTGGGAGCTGTGAAACAAGATGTGAAAGGCATGCTGCTTCCCGCGATAACGGGGCATGCAGCATGGCCCTAGGGGAGTTTGTCTCCGTGTACGCTCAGTACGACACGGAGATGTCCCAATTGAAGAGAGAAATGAAGGAAAAAAATGGCGGAGATGAGAAAACTATAGATGAGCAGGCAGTGAAGAAGAAGAATAGGCTGCCGACTGCCGAGCCCGGTGAAGGCGGCTATAGCATCGGCCATTTCACTTTCTATTGGTGCATTGGTGCCTTTGCTAAGAATGGTTGTGGTGTCTGTTTTGGCAAGCGTTGGATTGGTTGTATTGGGAGGAGTAGGAGCAGCGTTGGGTGGAGCACCAGTTTTGAGATCTTCTGCAAGAGTGTTCCTTGGAGGATGGATGGCTATGGCTATCACTTATGGACTCACCAATTTAATTTGTTCTTCTACTACGTATTACTAATTAGTTCTGATTTGTAAACTGTTGTCTTCTTTTGTGTATTTTGTGAAAATATAGATAGGGTGAATGCTTGTTTTCCTCAAAAAGTTCATACGTACAGTCCTAACTAGAGAGAGAACTCAAGTGTACGTGAGTGGCGCGCAAGTTCTCTCTCTGAGTTCTACCGGTAATCTCTAGATTGCCTAGTGTTCGTTGCTTGTCACAACAACTCTAGGATCCTTAGTGTTGCGAGTTCTTAACTGCATGCATAGGGTGTTGTCTCATCGACTGCCTGCCTAGTGGTATTCGGTTTCATTCTGGCACAGGCTTCATGTGGCCCTGTCGCTGGTGTGATGTGGTGGGCTTCAGTTTGGTGGGCTTCAGTTTTTATAATCGAGCACACTCACCTCCGTCTTATTTCACAACAATATCGATGTGGGAGTCTCAATGTTTACAAAGAGTAAACGGCTGGCTATCAGAGTATCAGTTATAAACTTTTGCCTACGTATATGAATCTGTGTCCCCCGACTTGTTAACGATACTTAAGTCTCAGGCAAGCATGGCGATCAATTACTCTTACCCCAATTCATATAAAGAGAGTCCATGATGAATGTTTAACCGTATCTCTTCTCTGCTAAAATAAAAAAAAAAATAAAAAAAAATAAAAAAAAAACCTGCTGCAGATGCTTGTTTTAAAACCGACTGTAAAGAAATTGAAGTTTTCTTACACTGGTGAGAAAGAGACTACAGAGTGACAAATTCCTAGCAACTACCCTAACAATCCATTTGAACTGTTCTGGGACAGCAGGGAACCTAAATTGTTACAGAAAGTCAACATTGAATTGAAGCTTGGGTACCTTTTACATGTCACTGGAGTCGGTATTACTAGTTTAAATCATAACAGTAGCATGAAGTAAGAAATTGTTAACCATGTTCATTAGCGCAGTACAAAGTTACTGTGAAACATGTTCATTAGCGCAGTAAAAGTGTGAGAGACATTTGGAGTTAGTATTTGGGCAGGGGCTGCGCGAACGCAAGCCCCCACAGCAAGAAATAATGACGTTGGAGCTCCTACTATGAGGAGACCATAGGCGAGCACCCCTCCTAAGTGCAATGGAGGTCACAAACCTAGGCCATGAACCTTGTTGATCGTCCATAGACCCCGTCCAGGTAAGTACTTACTTCTGAGCCTCCTTGTGGTTTTTATACTCCTCTTGAAACCTTCTCAGACGCTTCAAACCGATGTGGGACTCAATCAGCAACAAAATACATGCTTCCTAAGTCTTTTTGTAATCAGAAACTGGTGCTTTTGAGTTCATCTCCTTACTATTGTCTTTTGGTCACGGATCAAATACCCATGCAGAGATTGAACCACTTATGATAGCTGTGAAAGGCCTCCCACCTTGCTAACATCACCAAAAATGGAGAGCCGTAACATTCGCCGCCATCAAATGGCATGCCTCTGCTCTCCATGCAGCTCCGAGTTCGGACAGCATACTTAAGGAGGCAATGTTCTAAACAACGATGTAAGCCGCTGAAAGAGGAAGTCCTGTATCTGATGAGCTCGAGTCCAACACATGATTTGTACATACAATCGTGCTCAGCTGTAGAGCTACTTTAGTTACAAGCTCTACTGATCAAGTGCTGGGGCCTAGAGCTACTTTAGTTAGAATCAGAACTATGCTGAACAAGATGGCTGCGTAAGATGACTGATGTTGTAGTTGTTACAAGCGCTACAAAAGTTGAGCTACAGATAAATCACTGATATTGGGAATCTTTTCTACAAACTTGTTAGCCGCATTTTGCCAGCATAAATATGTATACACGGTAGCTCAAGTTGACACAAACGCTGAGCCTATCTACATTGTTCATTTGAAGAGCCAATTGCATTTACAAGATGAGGGAAGTGGAAGAACGTAATAATGTGCACTAAGTTACTATGTGCACTAAATACAACTATGCCTCTGTTAAATTTCATCAGGGTAGTCTTCAGATTTCAGGATTGAAGTCTATCTGTAATCTTCAAAACCACTCGACCAAACATTGAGGGTAGAAACCTGTTTCTGCAGCAACAGAAGCAGTTCCCTGCAGTTCTTTCTGGACTTTGCGTCTCTCATAAAACACTGAGCATGCAAGAGAAGTGCATTTGATGCCATTTCCTTCAAGTGAATCCCCACCTCCACAATGTCGACAGATCTACAAGACGATACATGTTTGTAAAGCTAATGTCATAACAGAGCAGAGAGATTCTGAAAGGAAACAAGTTATATTATCTATTTTTGTTCATGACATCATTGAAGGATAAATCAACCAGAGTGCTTACAGCAGCTAGGTGTTGCATCTCTTTCTCCAGCTTTGAAGTCCTTCCAATTATAGCTGCTGCTGCTGCAGTTTTGTTCTCAGAACATTGATTGCATAGATGGGCTGATCCCTGGACCAAGTCACCACACAATATGCAATGCCTTGAAAGATAGTAATAGTCAATTCTGGTTCGGTGTGCATTTGAAGCAGAAGAGGGGCGTTTCCCCAAGGCTTCCCTTACTGGGCGGGGCATATCTGAAAACCACTGCTGCAGGTCAGCTCCAACAAGCCCAAACACTCGCTGCAAAGCTGGGATTATCTGTTTATGAATGTAATAAAGATCATTTAGTCTATAGGGTGAATCAGTGGCCAGTAGGCTCAAGGGATCCACAACCACATCAGCCAGACGGGCCCCAGGCTCCCCATGTATTACAACGTAAGGTACTCTCTCTGCATAACGTGGTTCTGCCCTCGGGTCAATTCTCATAGCTTTTGTAGCAACAATTGCAGCTGGTGGAAGTGATGAACCACTAGCACGGTAAGTTCCTAGACGAACCTCTTTTGCAAATACAAAATCCTGAAGACACACCCTTCCAGAAAGAATTCGCTTCCACTGGCGCTGTAAGTATGCTTTGACCTGTGCACAAAAAGATAGGTGATCAACAAAACAAGTAAATGAAGCATTTAACATTATAAAAAGCCCTGAAGAAATTTCAGGAAACACAGCAGATAGACATAAAATCAAAGATGTAAGATCCTAGTGAATTGATTCATAAGCAATGGATTACTGATCATAAAATATACTGATACATTTTTAACTAGACGGAAATATTCATCTCCTTATCTTTTAGGGATCCTCCTAAATGGGTAAAGTAGATTGAAACTTCTATATTTATAAAACCAAATCAGCCAGTCACATGCACCTGTACCTCAGCCATGTCTTGATGTTCAAAAAAAAGTCTCAGAGACTGCTCCATTGTCTTGGCAACAGCCGCACATGTATCCCTGCGAACTGTCTCAATGCCTTTAGCATCAAAAATAGGTTCACTCTGTCCAGGGCTTTCATAGCTGTAACCAACATATCGCTTCTTGGTAAGAAGGAAACATGGCTGATAAACTTTTTCCATCTTCAAAGCAACTGGAGTCGGACTCATAGAACTGATTTCAGAGGCAATCTCCTGTCCAATCTGAAAAGATTCTTCCCTAGTGCGGCCTTTTAGAAGGACAAACATGCTGCAAGACACAGTAACTGATCATCAAAAACATGCAAGAGCAAGAGACACAATTGCTGAAAAGAAAAATCACTCAAGTAGACCACACCAAAAAAACAATCAAGTCTAAAGACTACACTATGATATGCCTATTTATTTTTGTTAAGATAACTATGATATGCCTTGTTGCATAATATACACAAAAACAGAAAATCATGAAAACTCCTGATTGACTCTAGATTTTCGTCCCATTTCTAATAACAAATTTACAGAATACCTGTCTGTGTCGCCATAAATAACTTTAGCCTTCCACTTGTCATGTGCATTTACATATGAAATAGCCTTCTCAAGTGTGCTACGGCCACACTGGACAATACTGTCTGCAATCTCTGCACAAGGCATGCGGCCACTAAACCCAGCAGCAGTGTAACCATACGTCACGTTTGCTATCAGCTTCAGTGCAAGTTGTCTTGCATTAAATATCTGGGGAACAATGCCTGGTAATTAGAATGACTCAATGCTAAGGGGGTACTTAAAAGAGCAAGATTAACAATTACTGTATAAATTTTTATTCCATACCCTCTGAAGAACTTTCTGTGATGGAGACAATTTTTTCATTGCTTGTTTAACCATTATTCTGGTTGACAATATTTCATCCAATAAGCGGGGTAGTACACCTTTACGGACCTGTATCGCACCACGGAAGGATGTCACTCTATCTCATCTCTCTTCGGAGTCCACACCAACATAAAATGCATGCTTTTTATATGCAAATGAAAACTGTAAAATGTGAATACCTTTTCTGGCACGTACATAACACCATTTGGAGTAAGAAGTATTTGATCTTTTAAATCATGCAGATCATGTGGATCTGGTGAAAATGAATTGACACCAAGTGTATTTGATTCTGAAGGTGCAACTTTTCCAAGGCATGTAGAATAGCAAAGGTTGTATGCAATTATCATTGATGGATAAAGAGATTGAAAATCCAAAACAACTACTGGATCTGCATAAAAACCAGATTCTGGTTCCATTACAAGAGGGATGCATTCCATTGCTGGCTGTGATGCTACCTACATCAAATGAGTCATCATACAGTCAACACAAAACCTAATGCATAGATAAGTGCATTTAGCAAGTATAATCTCACACACTAGAACCCAATGGCCAAGAAAAGAAACAAATGAAAAGTGCTGAGAAATTGTAAAGAATTTGCAGAATGAATCAAATTAACCAAGTGACAAAACTCCAGCTCCAAAGACTAAATACCATTCATACAACGAAATACAACTCAGCATCAGGAGAGAGAGAGAGAGAGAGAGAGAGAGATTAACTCAGTGCAACCTGTTGTTTCCCAGGGGAAATGGCAAGATAGTTTTGTATATGTGCCAGTCTCAGAACCATAGATTCAACACGGTATTGGGAGCCTCTAGAGAGAACAGAAAAAAAGTCGATGCCAAAGACACGGGCAAGTTCTGATGTTCGATTTATCTGCAAAACCAAAGTCCTAATGAATCCAATTACAATCGGGGAAATACAAATAATTTTATAGAAGAATACATGATACTGTCAACATCAAAAGATTATGTTGACTAATCCAGTGCAAATAGAAATAGAATCATGTGTCTCATAAAGACAAACTGAAGAAAGATCGGAGCATTTCGAATACTTTGTCATGCTTCAATAGGGAAAAGAAAAAAAGGAAACAAAAATTGTAAGAAACAGCACTTAAAGCAACCTCATATCTAACTGCACAGCAAGCGTATCAGCATATGCACCTACAAGGCATAAAATTCACTCTAAAGTCCAAACACACACACACACACACACACAGACAGGAAGCAGGTGACAAGTCATATAAATTCTAAAACGAATACGAAGAAGAACATTAACATACCATATCTAGTTGATTCATCATCTCAAGGTTCAGTTCTGCTCTCTCCTTCACATATTTGATACATCGGTATCTTGCTCTTCCAGGACCACTTAAAAACCATTTTGTCAGTACTTTATTAGGAATATATGGGACTTTCCGCCTCAACACAACTTCAGAAACAGCTTCAACTGTGTTCATATTAAGCTTCACTTCACTGCGCATCAGCCGCCAGACATTAAGTACAATTCTACCACCAACATGGACACCGCTGGAATGAGTTCTTCCCCATTCATCCTCAATTATTGGATCTTCTAATACAACTGAATCAGTAATCGATTCAGCAACTAGGTTATCTTGTAAGACTTTCTCCGGAACTTCAGAATCCTCAGCCACCATCTGGGCTTCAGATGGTGTTCGAGATATCTTGTTGAGTAAGCCTATACCAAGATGTGAAGCCCTTTCAGCCAAAAAACCAAGAGAACCGCCCTGAATGTCCCAACCCATCAATATATCGGGGTCCAAGGAGCATACAAACTTGATAAAATGATGAAATAAGTACTTCTCTTCATGAAACAACAGCAGCTTGCAGTCAGAAATTCCGTCATGACTCCTGAAAAAACAAGCATAAAACTCTTTTGTAAAATGTCTGGTAATAAAACCTAGAAACCATCTATTTCTCCGTACTATCTTCAGGGATTTTACATTTACAAAGGTGCTTATCGCTTTCCAGTGATTATATCATAACTTCCTCAAAAGTCAAAACTATATGAAACAAATTACTTTTCACTATGTAACGTATCAACTACTCAATCTTGAAAAGTACATTAGATATTCAATGTAGTAACAATAATTTCTACCTCTTACAACTTTTGGCATTGCTGCGCATAAGTACGTGAACTTCAACGATGGAATCACAATCATTCTGAATAGCAAGCGATACAATATTGATAGCATCAAACTGAGGATCGGGTCGAAGATCACCCCTAGATTCTGCTTGAACCTGTCAACCAATGTGTCCACTTTCAAACTGTACCATGTAAATGTGAAGATATTTGAACCAAGTTATCAAGCATATAACTTTCTGGAAAAAGTGCTGCTTTGGTTTACTAAATTCAGTTGAAAAGGAAGGGGGGAAAATGATAGGAATATACCTCTATACTTAACAACATCAGCTGCTGGCCAATACCAACACTTGCTGGGTCTCGAAACCCAGTTTGACTAGGTGGAGTGGATTTCGATCTCCTATCTGGACCAGAGATCTGAGAACTATCTTGCGAGCGATCAGGGTATGTCTTAACTCTTATAACATCTGCTTCTCTTTCCAATGCTTCTGTCATGTCATTACAAAAAGGATCCCTTTCTGCTTCAAGATTTCTATGATCTACTTGTGGTCCTTGGCATAGATTAGGTTGAACATCACATACAGAACCATATTTGAGTGAACGCTTGTCCAAATCATCAAGCGAAGACTTCTGTAAACCAGTCAGAATCGCAGAAGATCCTGCATGTGGATACACACTTGGTAAGAAATCCTACTTCAGAAAGAGTAAAGTTTATCTTCCAGGAACACATAACTCTAGTGTACAAGTTTTCTGATTCACACTTCTTACTGCTTTCTGCAGCAGTACCTAGAAGTGCATAAACAAGTCTCAGAGTTAAGGAGTTCCAGTGAAACCATGCCCAACACAGAAATGTCTAGCAGGTACCTTTGCCGCCACTTGATAGCCAGCAGTGTACATTTTTGGCAGAAGGAGGTGAAATTGCAGGTGTTAACAGATACAAACAAGAGCCATCAGCTTGAAAGTGAGTAGGGACACCTATGGCACTTTCTTGATGAGAATGAGACTCACTAATTCCAACACGGTTGTGCTGGATCTCTGTCTCATCTTGGCAGTCTCTCATAAAGAACGGAAGAATATCATCCGAACCTCCTTCTAGAATAGAAAAAATAAATGCTCATCAGTAATAATTTCAAACAAGCTTTATAACATGACACTGAAGCTATACCAAATAAATGGAATAATGTATGACATTTGAGAAGATTTAACCAATGACTTGACATGAAAGAGAGAACACAACGGTCCAATTTTTAAGGGATGCATAACGAAAGACACTAACGCAAATTTCAAGGGTAACACTTAAAAAGATTTCAAAGTCCATTTCAACAATTTTAGTTTATCAGATTTCATAATCTAGTAAATTACCCTCTTGTAAATATGAAGAAGCCAAAAATCCCCCATCCTTCCAGTCTGCAATCGGGGGTTTCGAAGAGAAAGTCATGCCAATTAAGCCCTTATCATCAGATTGGATGACCGAGGGCAACAAGTTACTAAACCCAGATGAAAAAGAATCCCTCCTCAGTTTCTGGCTACCACACCTCTCATTGACTAAAGCAGTTGTGTCAGATGTGACATTTGTGCCCAGAGGAATCTCAAAAGGTATCGCAGATACTCCATTCCCAGAAGATGAGGAATTAATGCCCTTTCCAGTGTGACCATCTCCACCAGAAACTTCAGGGTCAGCAGCAGTGCTATGAAAACTCTCATCAACAAAAATGTCTCCCTCAGTACCTGACTTGTTTTCCTCAGCACCTGACTTGGAAATCTGAGCATTAGATTTTTTAAAGGTTTCACAACGGCCAAGGGAAGGTTCAGACTTGAGCTTGTCAGGTTCTAATTGCCATAATCCTGTATTCACAGGAGGAGCTTCAGAAGAGCATGTCATTACGATGTTCCCAAGTTTAGCGATTGCTCCACTGCCAACCTCCGTGTCAAACTTTCCATCTAACGTACTTGCATTTAAAGAGTTAACACTGCCAGGCAAAAGTGGAAGTTTACCATACAAGGGACAGCCAGAATTGGTTGTTTTAACATCATTAGCCTCATGACTTACTGAGTGTTGGTGATCTAGGGATAGCCTGTCAGCTAAAGACTCACGAGACTTTCCATTAAGTTCGTCAACATGCAACATTTGATGAAGTGAATCTTCTTTTGCAGGTGGCTCAATTCGATATGATCGCTTTCTCCTCATCAAGTCCCGCACGGAGCATGTTTCCACCGTAGTATCACAAGCATCAGTGCCTGCATGTTTTCTCACTTCACTTTCAGAGGAGGAACTTGTACAAACAGAATCCTTACTTTCCTTGTACAAACTGACAGGTTCCCTCTCAGTCTTCAGCTTTTGGGCAGCAGACAGAGGTAAAGAGCATCGTAGTAATTTTTTCCTTTTGAGTTTATGATTGGAGCTTAAGCCATGTTTTAAAACCTGGTGTTCGGGCGTCCTAAATTCATCCTTCATCTCTACTTCAGAAACTTTTTTGATTGATCCAGCACAAGGAGATGGAGTCGAGAGAACATCATCCCCAATACCATCCACCTGCGGAATCATACATGCAGGTTCACTTTTAGAAGAAAAGTTTTGGTCAGCGGGATAAGAAACTTTTTCCTTTGATCCCTCAAAGTCACCAACTGAATCAAGGATGTCCTGACATTCCTTTTGAGATTCATTCTCATAATCCATATTAGCTTTCTCCAGAACTTTGTCAATAGTTGTTGCAGGCAACAAAGGACTCAGTATTGTCTCCCGAACAAGTTCATCATCGGAATTCAAATCATCAGCTGCCTGAGAAGTTGCAAGCCATCTAAGCAGTGCTAGTGCTTCATTATCTGCGGCCTGAAAACATATGGCTTATCAATGCAGAAGACAATAATAACCAACTTCTTAATTCTTCAAAATAGGCATCAAAACTCCAACTAGTTATCTCCATGACTCCACCACAGTAGAAACTGTTATTGGTTAAGAGCCCGTTAACACTACATATAGCAGTAACTTCAATGAGCAATAACGCTAAACAGCCAGAGCTGTTATATACCTTCATGCTTAATGTCTGAATCACTTGAGAAACTGGCAGTTCATTATTCAGTTTTGCATCCGTCTCTTCTGTAGAACTTCGTCTTGATAGAGATCCCATCATCTCTCCAGAAATAAGATTATCAGTTCTATGTCCAACAGAATTTCCTCCATCTTTTGGAGAGGTTATTTGGTGCGTAGACTTTACATCTTTCTTCAATTGAGTTAAAGGCAGATAGCTTTCAGTATCAAAATGCAATTTGACAAGTTTCTCATTAAATTCTGGACCAAGTGATAGAGTTCTCAAAACATCTTCGGGAAGTGGTTTAGCAGGATTAGAAGATATTGCTGCTTCATGTATCCCACTCCTTTCAAACTCCTACAAACCAACAGAAAGTCAAAAGAATTATAATACATCTAAGAATACATTGAAAGATAGCAAATGAATGAAATAAAAACAAACCTCCCAAATTGGTATAAGAGATTGAACCATTTTCACATCAGATCGAGTTTGCGAGAGGGATGTATACATTTTGAACTGCTGATTGAGAATCTCTGCAAAACCACAAATCATGTTCATCATATCAGGAAAAAAAAAAAGGTAACCGAACTAAAAAGACACCATTTGAGCATTTAACAAACCATCTGTCGTAGCATCCCCCTCAAGTTCACAAATACTTTGTCGTTTAGTGGAGATAGCATCTGCATTCAATGAAGCCGCAACATCACCGGGAGAAAGCCATATCCAGTCTGCTGGAATTGTGGACGATATCCAAACTGGTGAATCTAAAGGCAGATGATCACTTATATCTGCCTAAAGTGAAGTTCCCAAAACATCATTCAACTAATGACACATAAATCCTCATAAAAATATTCTAGTGAAGAGCATCAACACTGCTAATGCCTATCCAAAATCATTTTGAAAGAATAGAAACAAACTTGACCTGGACATCTGTAGACGTGCCAATTAAATTATCTATGACCTGTTTAGACGGTCCATTGTAAACAGATCTCCTTGGGGTAAAAACATCTGGCATTGGATGCCGGAACTTCAGTTTCGATAGATGCAGATGGCCCATCCCATACAAGTTGTAGTCAATCTACCAGAAAAAAAAAAAGCTTGGGTCAGAACATAAAAAAGAGCTCTTCATAAACATGCAAAGTTATTACAATAACTAATGCGCAAATCTCATACCATAAATTGGAGAATGAAGGGAATGTGCGATTGATGGGGCTGTAAGCATTTATCAAGAACTGCCCCTCCCTGAGAAGCACGTAATGGTATTCATGCATTGAATCGATTATGTATTTGGTAAAAACTAAACCAAGTCCATTAAAAAAATGAGATTCACAATTTAAAATGCATATACTCATATATGATAACTAAATTTCAAACTCGAAAACGTATACAAGAACTAGTATGCACTTTATGCAATGGATATGATAATGATGATGTCATTCATAAAAAATTCAATTCCAGGTTTTCAGAAAGATTCTCCAAGGTTGATTGGCAAGAGATTTTCAGATACCAGGCTAAAAAACTATAAACTTCAAAAAAAAGAATAAACCAAAAGAATCAGAAGCATCTAGTCAATCCTAAGAATGTATGACCCTGACCTCATCTCATTCAACGCTACCAGAAAAGTAGAGTACCAAATAAAATCTCAAGTGGTATATCACTTTACAGCCAAAAGAAAGAACATCGCAAGTTGCAAATAGAGATAAAATATAGTAAAAAACCCAATATCAGCTAACAGAAATTGATCTCAAACAGTAACATAAGTAAGATGTTAAAGAACAGCACCAGAAGAAGATTGGCTGCGCGAGTCACATCATGTGGATAATAGCTTAGTCTCTTGTCAAGGTGTCACATAAAAGATCCATGTGGACCGCTATAATAATAAATCAAGAATAACTGAAGGATACAGGTACATCTTCACAAAAACCTCCTCTGATGAATGGTAACCATAAAGCTTCCTTGCCTGGACAAGGCTGCAACCATGTACATGTTGTCGCTTTGAACCAGCATTGCTTTTGAGCTGTAAGAATTCATAAAAAGTTCATTTATTCACATTTCAGTACCAGCCATGTCCAGCAGAAACACATATACAATATTTATTGCACAGAGCACCCTATCTACTGCAATGAGCCATACCTTCAAAGCTCTCTCTAAAGCAAGAGATATATCATATGTGTACGAATCACCTGCACATTAAGGGGGGAAAAACATCAATGCATCACATCTGTTTCCAAGAAAAAAACGTACTTAAAGCATAAACACAGCTAAAATCATATCAAGGACCTTCAATTTCAATATAAAGGAATTATCGGACATGAGAATGGGCACATCCTAGTTACACAAAATAACTCAACAACTACTCCATAACAGAATTTGCCAAAGCACCTTAAGCCTGATCATCAACACAAAACTAGCATTATCAGCCTCAGTAAGGCCTTAACCCCTTATTACTAGGAATCTACTTGATCCATTTTTCAATATCACCAATCACCCTAGTTCTAAACAGACTAAATACCTGTCTGATTTGGTTGAATTGGTATATCGGCACACGGCACATATAAGTATGGTAATGCCTACAAAACAAACAGTAAAAAATCAGCCCGAAAAACTTGATAAAACCACATCGCAAGTGCTCTGGTAGCGTCACAACTCAACTTATACAGCAAACTAGAATTAGACATATTTGCAGTATTTAACAAAAATGTTGTAATTTCCAACCAATTTATGCAGCAGTAGACCTTAAAAAATAAGAATTTTTCAATGAAGAAGAAGAAAGCAACTAATCTTACTCTGTGAATATGCAAACAAGTTTTCTGACCGGCCGGAGTCGAGCCGTAGATTCTGATTACAGGCACCTCATTCACCTTCCCGCCTTCATCAGTATTTCAAAAAAAAAAAATTAAACCAAAACCTTCACTCCCTCACACACTCACACTTCTCACTGGTCACAATGAAGTATCAAATTCCACAATTTCAAGACTAAAAATGACTGGAAATCCAAGCAAGTGAAAATCTGAGCGAATTGAGTGAAAACGGCGTCGTTTTAAGGGTAGGGGATTCGCACCGTGGAAGCTACTGTAGGAGATATCGACGCCGGGGATGGGCGGCGCCATGTAGAAGTCGACGGAGACGATCCGGACGCTGAAGCCGTCGGACGGCGCCATCGGATTCGTGGCGAAATGACGATTTGGGCCTCAGGAGAGAGAGAGAGAGAGGAAGGGCGGTTTAGAATTATTTGGAGGGAGGAAGACGGTGGTTACCCGAGACCCGGTTTTGTATCTGAAAAAGATTTGGGCCCTTCTAATCGGGTCGACCCGCTAGGAGACGACTGATCTGCTTGACAAATGAGCCCGAGTCTCAATATGGATCAGAACAGTAATGGGCCGCAAAGGTCTGATATGTTACAAACCCTAGAGGAGCTCTTCTCTATAAATTGGTAGGATGTTGCCGTCGTTACAGGAGCTTGAAAGATGGGTGGGAATGGCAGGTGTCTCGAGCAAAGTCATTCTCCTACAGATCGAGAATACATAGTTCCATTCCTCTTGCTCCTACAGATTTGCTCAAGTCATTCTCCCTTTCCCGTTCCTTCTTTCTTTACTAAACAGACTCATCAACCCAAAAACGCAGCCTTTTGAAAAAGCTCTGATCTTGATGGTGTGACAGAGAAGAGAAAGGAGTTGGGGGGAAAGGGAGGAGTGGCCGGAAGTTGTGGAGTGGAGTTCTGGGAAAGAAGACCATGGTTTTTCTCCAAGTAATTTGGAAAAAAACATTGGTTCTTTCCTGGTCCTGCCATTCCTTGATTTCCTGTCATGCATCTCTTTCCTGTCTTCTCTTGGTTTTTTTTATTTACTTGTTGCATTGTGTTGTTTGACTATACTATATAGCATGCTGCTTGAAGCTGAATTTGTGTTGTGGAATGTTTGAAACTATATTAGTTTCTTTTTGCAGATCCCAATATGTTATGAAGAAGCTTATGTTGATGGGGAACAAAATGGACTTGTTTGGAAAAGATTTAAACTTTAAAGTGCACCCATGTATAATGCGATGCAATTGTATCAGATTACATTGTTTGATGGAATTTTCTTTGATATTAGAGGTTTGGTTCTTGTGTTGGAAGCAACCCAAAATGAAAATTCGTGTCTTGCTACCCTATAGAAATGAACTTTGTTTGGGTATATAAATATTTTTGTTTGATTCTTCATCTCTAAATCTCTATATAGCTGAAGCTTAATTGTTTCCATCCAATTTAAGTTCACTCGTCACATAATAAAGCGATTTTCTATTTATTATGGGATACATGAATGTTTCCTGGATATTATTCTCAAACCAATGCAAAATTTAAGAGAATTAATCATGCTCACAAACTTAAGTAATAATCACTCTACATGGGGCACTAGATTGAGACACTGTTGGGAATTCCCTTTCCGGTGAGTCCAGGTTCGCTGGAAGGATAGAGCAAAGTGTAAGGCATCTTGGCCGGTCCAGTCCGGTTCTTCAATTTGTCATCCTTGTTCATCTTTGTCACTCTTTCCCCAACTGCTTTGAGCTTGCTTCTGAAATTCTCGGACGCTTCCAAGACCTTGATGTCTGCTGTCCATTCTTGACTCTCTCTCTGCCCCAAGTAAATCTCATCAGCTGAATGCCTTGACAATATCTCAATGGAGGCCATGCCAAGAAGGGTCTGCAGCTGAGGTGTAACTGTTTCCAAGAAGGCCTTTTCGGGGTTCTTCTTGAGTTGCTCGTACTCAGGAGTGCCTATCTTTGGCATGAACCGCCGGCTTATGCTGGGACGGTTTGCAGGGTATCCTCCATAAGGGTACTGCCCGAAATTGATTGCTGCATGGTAAGCTGAAGCAGTCCATATGATGATAGTGCATGATTCTATTAGCTCTTCAACAGTCTGCATTTTAGGCCACCAAGGCTCATCTTTCTTGTCGCCATGACCCTCTTCTCGGAGTTCTTTCCACCACGACTGGAGTTCCGAGTCCTTTTGCACCATTTCATCAGTTTTGAAGTAGAAGGAGCAATACTCTTCCACCCATGTTCTGATTGCAGACCAGATTTCAAGCCCATCAGCAGCATATGGATAGTCCTCTACTAGTAACCGCACACCGTGTGAGGCGCTTGAATCTTCAACTGCCATTCCTCTGAACAAAGAAAAAAGAAATTGATCACATTGTTCTAGTACGTTCTGTATATAAATGTCATCAATGATGAGACTTACCTTTTGATCAGATCCTTGGGGAGTGCTTGTTCAGGAAAAACCCAGCTGTTCTTGTACATCATAGACGACCATTCCATGGAATATTTTGCAGGAAAGACTGTGTTCTCTAGCACTCCACCAGCATTAATAAGAATCTGTCGTGCTACTGCGTTTACATTCATGGTGTCACGAAAATGAGGATGCAGAAGCTTGTAAATTGGGTGAAGCACACTCAACTGCCTGTTTGTTGCTATGATAACCGGCTCAATCACTGCATGAGTTCTCAACCTGCAATCAAACACGAAGATATTTAAGATGAATTTAGGAAAAAGAGAACAAAGATGTTAATGATCTAGTATGCTAGGCTTAGTATGACAGAGTTATACCAGTGGCTGACAAGCTGATGATAGCCTGAGTCGTTTATAGCCACATAAGCTTTGGCGAGCTGCCAAATGTGACTCTCAACGCCTTGGCTAGCTGGAGTGTAGACTTCGCTAGTGCAACCAACTCCGCCAGGATTTGGCAGGCTCAATTCAATAGCTACTGGCTTCAAGGTCCCATCATTTTTCAAGAAAAGGAGTGTCCTGCTTGCATAACCTTTTACAGAAGTTGAATTTATACGCTCCAAGTAAGGCATCAATGAATCATGGTGGTCTAGTATGAACAGCTTGTTCTTGTTGATTGCCTATTGAAAGCAAATACATTTCAGTAACTACGAGTCTAGTTGCTTCAAGCTAAATAGTGAAAGGAAGTAAGCAAATAGTATTACCTCATCTATGCTGAGTCCATCTAATTTATCTGCTATGTGTTCTTTGGTTATCTTACTGGTTTGATCTCCATATACATGTGGGTCTAGCTTGCTAGCTGGCGGAAATTCCTGTAGTACATGTTGAAACAGTTATGACCAACGATGAACAACAATGATCTTATAGTACTCAACCGTTGCATGCAGCACGCGTAACAAATATACAGTAGATAATGAAAGCTTCAAATTACCTGGAGACGGCATATGCTGACAGGGTTTAGACCAGCCAACATTTCTCTTGCAAACTCCTCATCAGTTCTCCATGCCGACTTATCCTCTGATTTGAAGTATTAAAAGACCAGTCAGGTAAAAGGATCAAAGTATTGATCTTGAAATGATACCAAAAATGGAAACTGGCTGCATTACATGTGAAGTACACACCTTTGATCACTTGAGGCACCGGGAACTTCAGCAATTGTTCACCATCAGTCCGGAAAAGTTCCTTCACTGTCTCGGCAGGGGTGGTACTCCTGACAAACTTTAACAAGCCCTCTGGCAACTCTGCTCCACCTTCATAGAGCTTAAGTACATCTTCCAAGCTGTCAAACTCTTTTTGATGACCAAGTAGAGTAGCTAGCTCATCAGGTTTCAGGATCTGAGATATCGATTTCAGGGCATATGCAATCAAGTCTGACATCTTCAAGTGACCAAATTTTTCGTCTCTTGGAACATATACAAATAAGCCCTTAACAAGAGGCAGAGGTCTCTCACTCTTGGGATCTATGATGATAAAAACACAAAAATCTCAATGACTAAAAGCACAAAATTTTCAGTAGTAACTGAGTAAAACAAAGATATGAAAAATCTCATATAATCAAATACCAAGTTCAATTGACTGACCTTTCAAGTTTGCTGCTCTTCCAGTTCTTCCCCTTCGAGGATAAGGGAACTTGGCAGACCCTCCGAGAATTGGGCGAGCATACTTCTCACCCTTGTCTGGACTCCCCAAGTCATTGTAATAAGCATAGTCATAAACCCTGTCCCATTCCTGAAGCTCTCCCTCTTTAACAACATCATCACCTCTCAAGGTCACTAGCTCTTCTTCTCTAAACTTCTTTAGTCCAACCGGCGTCTCACTCGAAAGATACGTCTGCACATAAGTAAAGCTCAACCTAATAACAAAATTTCAACACAAATTTACAATGATTTTCACCATGCTAAAAACTCAAAATCGTTACCTTGTTACTGAAGAAAACCCTGTCTTTCTTGTACTTGTCAGCAGGGTACACCCATGAGTTGCAATCAAAGTGAACTCTACCTTTTCCGGGAACGTTTTCAAGTGTGAGAGACTTCAAGTAAAACTCACTGCCATGTTCATTTCTTATGATGAAAGCTCCTGGCACTCCAATCTTCTCATCCCAATCAAAATTAACCTTAAATGCACACTCTGCTGCTGTCAATGGGGTAACTTTGGTGATCCAGTTCTCCAAATAAGCCGCCTTACCAACTTTTCCTCGATTCCCATTTGCTATAAAACACATCAAATCCGAAACCAATTCAAAAAGGATGTACAAATAGTGAAAGTAGTTAATGTGGAAAGATCGAATATCAGAGTAGTAGTGTTCTCACCAGGGTCAGTGTTGACAGCACTGACAAGCCGGAGAGAAACAGCTTTCCCCAAAAGCTCATGAACACGGTCGATGAAAGAAGCTCCGAGGTCGTTGAGCTCAAGAAGATTCTTCTTCGTCAAAACCACGGTCCCTTTGATGTTGTTGGCATCACTCGGAGGATCAATGGTGGTGGTGCTCTGGGAAGAGCTGGTAGCTGACACAGTCAACCGCCGAGATCGTCTCACATTGGTCATGGATACAAACCCAGCTGGCACCAGTAGTTTGCCATTGACTGCAACAGCTGATGAGCTCAGGCGAGCTCCAAGCGGACATGGAGGAGGTTTGGTTCTGATCAGAGTTTGATGAAACTTGAAATTAAGCATCTTTGTCTTCTAACTGAACTAAAGTTGTGTTCTTTGGAATTTACCCCAAGAAATAAAGTTAGTTAAGAACTAGTTTAGTGTTTGGTTTGGAATCCCAGTGAGTGAGGAATGTGAGGAGAAGGGTGTGTGGTATTTATGGGGACTTGAGCCTTGAGAGGGAGTGAGATTTACACTGTTCAATGGATACTGCATACTATTTTTTTTTTCCTTTCTTTTTTCTTAGAAAAAGACTTGGGGAACTAGGACTACTGGTCATTTTTGATTTTTTCTTTTCTTTATGAATTATGATTTGGCTTTTGGCTTTTGTATAAGAATAAAGTAGAGGGTTCTTCACCAACTCATCAATGTTCTTTGTTTTGCTAGGGAGTTGACTTGAAAGAATGAAAGACCTTCACTGTCAAAGTGAATTCAAAGCCATGTTTTTGCCACTTTCAAGGTAACTTCAAACCCTGCTTGTATTCAAAGATGTTTACCAAATCAAAAGATGTGGCCAAATTCTGGCAATTTGGCAATACTAGATTTTCTCATAGCAGCCACTTGACTTGTATGCATAACTATCTAGCTTCATCTGTCCTGCTAATATCATTACATTCTTCAAAAGTTTAGTATTTGCTGACATGCTAAAGTTTGGAACTTAGGAATAGGACATTTGATAGACCTGGTCAACCTTATCTTAGAAACTCTGCACACACAAAAAAAATCATATGATTCGAACTCTTACAAATACAGCTTTAATTTTAAATAAAATCATTCTGATACTCAAAAGTTTACACCGAAATCTCTTAATATCGTTCAATGACTTAGGATCCATATCAAGTTCATAAATCTGAGCAAACAGAAAGAACATTCCCCAACTTTGCACCCTAATATTATTTGGCTGGTGCTTATAATTTCATTATTCTTCTTGTTCAATAGAAAGAATAAATGTGAATTATGATCCAAGCAGGGCCCATAGCGTTATGCCCTCATATCATAGAGCATTTAAAAATGTCCAAAAGCAGGTTCTTCTGGATTATGTACCCAGAAATATTAATATATGCAGATTGTTGTTAGTGATCAGATTGTCAATGAAATAGTAGGGAGAGTTTACATGGTTAATGGGTATGAACATAAAGCTAAAGTCTTTCATTTCTTTCCCCATTTACAAAACTGTCGGTCAAATCTGGTAACCAAGTAGACATGGTTTCAGAATATTAAGAAGGAAGGTGCTTTGTGGGTGTCATTTTCTTAATTAAACTAGTTGCAGATTAAAATTGAAGATGATGGAGCCACCTTCATCTTTCACATTGAAGCTTAAAGTCAAGAATCACATGGTAGAAGACCTAGTTATGCCCAATATATCTCAAATTACTAATTTTAGATAAAAACCTAAAATACTAAACTTTTTAAAGATAAATTTATACATATTTTTCTTTTATTTTACACCCACTCCACATAAGCAAACATACCATATAGAGCAAATGTCTATAATTAATAGTTTTCTTCATTTTTCGGTCTCTCTAATTTGCCCTTCAAACAGTAGAAAGCTAAATTTGGTATATTTCTCAATTTTAGCATCAATTTGAAACTCAAATACTAGCTAAAATTTAGTTGGATTTAACTTTGTCATAATAAATTACATTATTTAATTTCTTACCTTGTTATTACTAACTTAAATGTATATATATACGCTATATACAGAAGTATGTCATTTGTAATAGGATAATACTTTTCATTCCTAAGCTCACATTTGATGTCTCTCTACATAGTTGAAAAATGTCTAATAGTAAGGTACACGTTCTTGTTCTTTGATTAATTTTCTTATTTTTTAAGTATATTATTATATCATTTCTCATCCTAATCAAGAGAACATTTTACTCTCTATTACTTACGTTTCTAATGTACCTATTAAGTAGGGCATGATATGATAATATGCCTAAAAAGAAGAAACTCAAAATTGGGTTTAGAGTATAAGGTTAAGGTATAGGGTTTAGGGTATAGGGTATAGGTTCAGGGTATAGGGTATAGGGTTTAGGGTTTATGTTATAGGGTTTAGAGTTTAGGATATAGAGTTTAGATCAGATATCTTATTCGTATTATATTTTATCTTATGTATAGATTAGAGAATGAATTCATTTAATCTAGATTTTTTCATAAAAATAAAGAAAACTACATGATTCTTGCAAATTGATTGAAAAAATGTTAGTGTTAGAAGAAAAACTCATAATCAGGGTATTTAAGACAACATCAATTAAACTTATTTATTGTATTAATATGTTATAGTTGAATGGTGAAAATTGTGTAAAATTTAGAAAAAAAATAGGACATAATATTTATCATAATTGATACATTTTAGATGTCTATCAGATATGAATATTATGTGAGTTTTATTTAAAACTACTCTTTAAAATTAGGTATATATGAAAATTCCCCCAATAATCTGTTTTTAGGGAGGTTAAAGTTGCCTAGGTAGTGATGGACTACCAACTATTTGTATCTTAGAGGTCTTGCATTGTCAAACCAGAACATAGAATACGTGTGTTGGCTCCCCCATTTTTGCAACAAAAAGTTCATCTATAGGGTATTCGGACTCTTTATGGCACCTAATCGGTCCATGTCACATTATGCGCGAAATTCTTGACACATTATGTTAAAAACATAAAGCGTATGCAAGTTCTTGACGAAATCTTCAACTTTGTGTGACACCTAATTAATCTTGTCTGTTCAACCTCAAAACAAAGAAATTTGAATTTGAGAAGAAAGGCAGTCATGGAATTGACTTGTTCCTCCTCCTAGTAACAAATTCATTTGATTTGGTATTGTTAATGCATATAGGTTTTCTATTGATGGTGTGAAATTAGCAATGACTTTGATTTTTCTAGCCGTCAGGACACATGGCCAGTTAATAGATAATGATGACAGAATCCTTCATAAAGAAATGAAAATGACATGTAACCAATTAATAGTTAATGATATTGAAACCCTTCATGCTCAGGTTACTGAGGTTTGTATGAATAGTTAGGTATATTAAGACCATAACCAAGCTGTTGTAAACTCGAAACAGTAGCATTTAATGTATCGAGGTATTTTGTGATTAAAACTCAACACCTTAAAGGTGGTTAAGTTAGGACAATATCGGTACAATGGTGATCCACGGGCCACGCTTGTCCCTATTCAAGTTGGTATCAAAGTGGGTCCCTCTTCAATTACGTCTTCCAGCGTAACGGGAGAAAATCTTTCAGCATAATGAGCCCAGATTTGGGTTCATCGAATCATCATCAGAAAAATTCTGATTTACCCATACCATACCAAGTGTCTGTAGTGGGCCTTGGACCGAAAGATTACCGATTTCCGATGTGGGAATTGGACTGAATGAATTTCACGTGCAGACCTAAAAAGTTAGGTTGCACATGAGGGAGAGTGTTGGAGAGGAAAGATCTCACATCAGAAAATGGATAAATAAAATTTAACTTATAAGTGAATGAATCACACTTAATTGTACCGAGACCTTTTGTGATTAAAATCCAACACCTTAAAGGTGGTTAAGTTGGGACAATATCGGTACAATGGTGATCCATGAGCCACGCTTATCCCTGTTCAAGTGATGTAACAGATAGTACTATACATGACAATGTGTATCACACCATACGAAAGGTAAATGGAATCGGATTGGCACACCGTATCAGAGTTCCGATCACGTACGGCATTGCTTCTGGATTGAGTTTAAAGACACATACAAGGCTAGCTTGTTGACAATTTGAAATCTGCACATGTTTTCTGTTGATGTAGTTCCATTTCCGGGATTCGTTTTTGTTAAAGAAAATTTGAGTTCAGATGACCAACTTAATAGTATGCATTGCATAGTTTCCTAGTTGAAAGGGGACAACTGAAAAAATGCAGATAATCAAATAATGAATAATATGTATATTGTACATTAGCAAGTTCAGTACAGACTTTTGGCTTCTTCTGCTGTAAATTGAGTAATTAATTTACATGGAATTATTGAAAGACTAATTTGTAAGTAATTCTTAAATCAAAGTGGCTTGCTTTATCGATACTGTATTAGCCTTTCAAAGGCTTCCCCTTTTCTAGTTGACGGGCTTTTAGATTGAGACACTGTTGGGAATTCCCTTGCCAGCAATTCCACTTTCACCAGTGGGATACAGCAAAGTGTATGGCACCTCCACCTTTCCAACCCTGTTCTTCAGATTCTCATCATTGTTCATGTTGGTAATCTTCTCTTCGATTTCAGCAAGTTTCTTTCCAAATCTGTTAAAAGCTTGCAGTGCTTCTGCATCTGCTGTCCAGTTAGGAGTGTCCCTCTGGCCCAAATACACTTCATCAGTAGAATGCCTTGACAGAATTTCAATCAGGGCAATGCCAAGCACTGTCTGGAACTGAGCAGTGATTGTTTTCAAGAAGGCCTTATCAGGGTTGGACTCAAGCTCATCATACTCAGGAGTTCCTTTTTCGGGCATGAACCTTCGGCTTACGGTGGGGCGGCATGGGAGGTAGCCTGCATAAGGGTACTGTCCAAAGTTGACAGCTGCATGGAGTGCAGATGAAGTCCATATGATGATAGTGCAAGCTTCAATTAGCTCTTCACGAGTCTGCATTTTAGGCCACCAGGGCTCATCTTTTTTGTCACCATGACCCTCCTCTACTAGTTCCTTCCACCAGGATTGGAGTTCTGTGTCTTTTTGAACAATGTTGTCACTCTTGTAGTAGAATGAGCAGTAGTCTTCTACCCAATTTCTTATCGCAAACCAGATTTTGAGCCCATCAGCACCATATGGGTAGTCCTCTATCACTAGGCGTAGACCGTGTGGAGCACTCTCATCCTTGACTGCCATTCCTCTGCATTGATCAAAGACATTGTAATGTCATCAATACAATAATCTGAAGTAGTATGCTTAAATTTTGGATCACATACATTTCCTATTCTAAATTACTTCTAGCGTCTTTTTTAAAGTATTGTGCTTACCTCTTGATGAGATCTGCAGGGAGAGCTTGCTCAGGGAAAACCCATTTCTTGTAAACAATTGATGACATCTCCATGGAATACCTACCTGGAAACACTGTTGTCTCCAGAATGCCACCAGCATTGATGAGGATTTGCCTGGCTAGTGCATTTATGTTCATGGTGTCGCGGAAGTGAGGATGAAGAAGCTTGTAAATTGGGTGAACCACACTCAGTTGCCTGTTTGTTGCTATTACTACTGGCTCACACACTGCATGAGTATTCAACCTGTGACCAAAACGCATAAAGGAAATGTTATCAGAAACCGATTCCAAACTATAGGAGAAACTTGTTCCCTGAGGATTGCTTAAGAGAGTAATACCAGTGACTGATAAGTTGATGAACTCCAGAGTCATTTACAGCAACATAAGCTTTGGCCAGCTGCCATATGGAGCTTTCTACACCTTCCTCAGCTGGTGTGAACACACTGCTAATGCGACCATGCTCATCTCCATCAGGATGGGGCAAGCTTAGTTCAATCACCAATGGCTTCAAAGTTCCATCACTTTTCAAAAAAAGGAGTGTCCTGCTAGCATAGATCTTTGAGGAGGTATTTGAGTTTATACGCCTCACGTATGGCATCAATGCATCATGGTGGTCTAATATGAATAGCTTGTTGCTCTTGAGTGCCTGTGCATCAGAATCCATCATTAGTAATGGCATGAATCAAGATAAGCTAATTGCTAGGTGACTTCATACTGAAATATCTTTCGAAGGAAATGAATCGAAGATATTACCTCCTCCACTGTCAGTCCATCCAAGTAATTCTTGATGTGTTCTTCTGTTATTGTACTGGACTGATCACCATAAACATTTTCGTCTAGAGTGCTTACCGGTGGAAATGCCTGCATTTAAGTTAGAACCAAATATTAGTTAGAATAAAACATGAAATTTTTGATGCTACATTTAAATGTGCAGAAGGAAAAGGAATATCAAATTGACACCCCTGCAAGTCCTAAACATATTACTGCGAAAAAAATCACACAAAAGTTGTGTTGAAATTACTTGGAGGAGACTAATGTTGACAGGGTTCACTCCAGCTAGCATTTCTCTGGCAAATTCTTCATCTGTCCTCCAAGCCAGCCTATTCTCTGCTCAAAATCAGTATAACATGACAATTAGAGAAAACATCAAATAATGTATTATATTTTAGAACCACAGGCTATTGCTTAATTAGAATCCCCAGAGTACAAAATGTTCTCAGATATATGTCATACTCATACCTTTGATCACTAGAGGCGTTGGGAACTTGAGGAACTGTGCACCATCGGTCCGGAAAATTTCCTTGATCATCTCTAGAGGGATGTTGTCCCCAATGTCCTTTAAGAAACCTTCAGGTACTTCAATTCCTCCTTCATAGAGTTTAAGTACATCTTCGAAGCTGTCGAACTCATTAGGAGTGGGATCAAATAGAGCTTCTAGCTCAGGTCTGATGAATTGAGCTATGGACTTCAGTGCATAAGCAAGGAAATCAGACATCTTCAAGTGTCCGAATCGATCGTCTCTTGGAACATAAATGTCTAAGCTCATGAGAAGAGGGATCCTACTCTCACTGCTTGGATCTGTTGAAAAAAGATTATGGTATGTTACTTAAATCACCTAGCAAATAGCAACTCAAGTATGATAACAACTAAGTTCACATAATGGCTAACCTGACTCAGTTGGAGCACGGCCAGTTCTTCCTCTTCGAGGATAAGGATACTCACTAGTCCCTCCAAGAGTTTGACGGGCATAATCTGAACCCTTGTCTGGATTTCCCAGATCATTGTAGTAAGCATAGTCATAAACCCTGTCATACTCCTGGAGCTCTCCTTTCCCATCTCCTCTCAAGTGTACTAGTTCTTCTTGTCTGTACTGTTGTAGTGGTAGTGGTGTATCACTTGGAAGGTAAGTCTGCACAAATATATAAAAACACACATTTAGCTCAGTATGCAAGTCACAACCTCAAAATACTATCAGATTTGCCATCTCTTCATGCATCATTACCTTGTTAACAAAGAAAATGCGGTCTTTCGTGTATTTTTCTGCAGGGTACACCCATGAGTTGCAAACAAAGTGAACTGTTCCCTCACCAGGAACACTTTCGAGTGTGATGGTCTTAAGGTAGAACTGACTGTGGTGATTGTTTTTTATTAGGATTGCTCCTGGAACTCCGATTTCGTCATCCCAGTCAAAGGTAACCTTGTATGCAGAATCTCCTGCTGTTAAAGGAGTGATTGTGCTGATCCAGTCTTCCAAATATGCAGGCTTTCCAAGTTTCCCTTTCAATCCATTCTCTACAAAAACACATCCAAGTTCAAAAATTGATTCTCTACAAGTTCTAAATTCTAACTTGCAAAATTTTTCTGTTATGTCAATTTGCAACTGCAACATTTATTCAATTATGCACTAACCACCTAAAATCACTCATCAACACAGTTATTTTTTCTCCATCATAATAAGCCACTGGGTTAAAAATAGGTTCATGTTCTAAAATTTTACCATGAACAAAGAAAGTTAAAAGTAAAGGATCAGAAGAGAGAGAGAGAGCTATTCCCAACTGTTTGTTTCCATTTTCAGGTGAAACTGGTAGATAAATATAAATAGACCAGTAGTTGAGACTTGGGGTTCAAAGGATTAATTTGTTACCTGTCCTAATCAATATTTATTTCAATAATCCCTATGAATCCCCACAACTGGCATAGCTCATCTTCATGATTTTGAAATCATTACCACATCTTTCACAACTTTCATTATGTCACTTTGAACCAATCCACTTTCAGTCGTCTCATTTTGCTATCAGGACAAAGATGCAATTGTATAACAACAACTTGATCAATTATAAAATGCTTACGGATGATAAAGACCCCCGTGCCAATTTCAATGAACGACCTCAATATGCCGCTGATGGCTTATGAATTAGACTATAACCGCTGACGGCTTACAGATTTTTGACTATTTGTTTCAAATGCTTGCGTATATTTGAGGGTGAGCTTGACTGGAAATAGAGCAAGTTGATTTGATCATTTGAACTCTTGGTTTAGAATCTTATGACTTCTGAGAGTAATGAAAGTAAAGTAACTCCCGATTGTACTTTTTAAGTTGTAAAATGAAGGGTCATAATCTGAAAACTAGCTGGAAAAATGATAGGGTTAATTGGTTCATGATGATGATGAATTCATTACGTTAATCGTAGTGTAATTCCCAAATGACTAAATATATGAACAAAACTCAAAATGCTTAGCAGAAAGTTATAAATACTTCTGAAGACTAATGGATCGGATATGAGTCACATCGGATCAGAATAACTTACCGGAATCGGCATTGACAGAACTGATGAGCTGCAGAGAAACCCTTTGCCCCACCAATTCATGCACGCGATCAAGAACAGAAGCATTGAAGTCATTGAAATCCAACACATTCTTCTTCATCAGCACCACAGTCCCTGTAATCTGTTTCGTACTGCCGCCATTGTGATGATGGCCTGTGACTGCATCAAGCAAGTTATGGGCCAAGTTATGCAACATCTTGAGTAGTATGCTTGCTTTCCAAACACCAAAGCAAAGAATATATGTTGTGTCTGAAAAAGTAGTTGATATATGTATGAGAAACTGATGATGAGGTTGAAAGTTGGTTTGGTTTGTAAAGAGGGAAGGAGGGGCTTGGGGGTATTTATAGGGAGGAAGAATATGAAGTGGGAATATTATTCATAATCCTCATGAAGTTTCAAGACTGCTTCTTCATTGGGAACGGACACGTTCCTTTTAGCTAGCTTCAATTTTCTTTCTCTCTTTTTTTTCTTGGGATATAAACAAGAAGCCGAGTCATATTCTTTCATCTGGGTTAAACTTTAAAGACTAGTCTTCCTTAACTTATCGTTAACGAAAATCACTCTAGCTTGGCATGGAAAGCTTTCGAGGGATGACATTCTAATGATGACAACTCCAAATCCTAGTTATTACATTTCTAAAGATTTTTCAAATACAGAACCTAATACAATTTTAAAACTAAATATATATTTTCAGCCGTTAGATTTACTTTTCTTTCACAGTTTCTTAAAAACTGTACGGCCGTAACTTAGTAAACGAAAATACAACTCTAAAGTTTCCACAACTAAATTAAATAATTTGCCCATATCTACAGTTAACATTGATCTTCCTTATTCTATGGAACTATTACTTGAATTTTCTTCTTAGGATCGACGACTTTGTAATGTTGACCGCCAACCTCAAACCATCAAGGGAAGCAAGAAAAGAAATGTGCACCTCCATCCGGCCATGTTCATTTCTTTACCATTTTCAAATACAGGAGGCCCTGTGGGAGTGATATACGTACATTGGAAATTCAAAGAAAACAAAAATATACAATGAAATTGCATGAAAAGAGAACCACCGTTAGAAGAAAATGGAAGGAACCAACTCATGCATGGAACAAAAGAAAATGTAATTGGCGAGCAAACTCAATATTAATGTGAAAGCAGAAAGAAAAGTTTCGAATTACCACGTCCAACCCACAAATAATAGTCTTCCACATGCTCGTGTTCGACATGTAAATTACCTTCATAATTCCGCAACCATTATGGTATTTATGAATTTTATATACTAAGTTTCATATTCGTTTCAATAATCGGATATCTTCTCGTAACGCCACAACCACAACCGCCGTTAATTGATATAACCACCGAAAACGACCCATATCCCACATACATTATTGTAAATGAATAGCACGTTGCGAGTTGGCCCGGCAATCGTTAGGCCAAAATCTGGTTTGCATTATTGACCATTCTAGGGATGGGAAAATTAAAAATGTGCATATTGAATTCATTAGTCAATGAAATAAATAAAAAATTTGTCTTCATGGGAAAAATGAAATAAAAAAGGCTATCACATATATGCAGAGATTGGGACGTAAACGATACTAGTTTAGAAGCTGGAACATCTATCTTCTACATCAAGAAAAGTCACCGTGCGTGGCCAAATTGGAACCGCGCGCTGCCATCAGCTTCGGTGGCCTTTGGCTTTACCTAGCTGCAGACTGGTATTTTAGCCCTTTCTAAGCAAAACGAAGAACAAGCTGCCTAGTTGGACCTGTATTCATCTCTTATCTCCATCTCTGTAATTTTCTTGACCCAGAAAAGATGAAGATAAATTCTCTGTAATATGATTCTTCTTCCACCCAAGCTATTGCTTTGATAAAATATAGATATTATTCCTTGTGTTTTCCTCACTTTTTCACATGTGGGAAACTCGATCTTTTTTATTTTATTTCTTTGAACACATCACACTCGACGAGATTTTTAGGGCAAGTGTGGGATTAGTGTTAAATAGTTTAATCACTAGAGAAAGAGACACACTTATCTGGACACGTACTAAAACAAGGAATCTAGCCCTCTGAGATCATGTTTATAAGCAAACAAGTAAACACAGAGCACAAAATAACTAAGTAAGGTTCCAATATTGAAGGCGTTTTCTTCTCCGGCTCATGCCTTATAGTCATCTGCGCTCTTTATTTAGTGAGAGCTCGAATCAGAAGTATTCAGTTAGGTTATACTACTTTAATTTCTTTACTCATGGAGATATAATTATAGACGGAGCCACATTTCACATTAAGATACACAAATATAGGTGGTCGGCAAGTTTGCTTCCGACAACCTTTATTTGCCTATCTCAGTGTGAGATGAGAACTTTATAAAGATGGTCGGCAAATAAGGCATGTCCGATCAGTGCATATACAGAGGACTTGATGAATCAAAATTTTGAACAAATATGTAGTGTTCAATAAAATCCGAAAATGATCGATTACATCTAAATTTCTTTTACATTTTTAGGAAGTTCGATTATATAAAATACAAACAAAAAGATGAGGTATCAAACTTCATGTTTCAAATTTCGTAAGCATGGGAGCTAGCTGTTACGTTACTTCTATTTATGTTAAATAATCATCTGCTGAATTATTTGTGTGCATTTCTCTTTCTGCTTTCATAGAAAGTAGATTATTTCAATTTGAAGTGATTGACGTTTGAATAAAAGCCCTAAACGCAAGGAAAGTTGGCCTCCAAATTAATTAAACTAGGAAGTACATTTCATCCACACAAGAAAACCAAACAAGCAAGTAATTAAGAAGAGGAAAGTTGTTCATAATGATAAGACGTGAAGTACGTAGTTTGCAGTAGTCAATCAATTATTTATGCTTAATTGTGGCATTGGGATTTTGCTTACATAAGTTCAAAACTATAGTAACGTTTTTTATGGTTAAACTAGGTATGAAACTGTGAAGTTTTGTTTATGTCGGAGTATTTTACATACGTTACGGTTGCGTTACGGCTGCTTTCGAGTCTTGATAACTGGTGTCATTTTTCAATCTATAGTTTACAATAAAAAATAATAATATATATATCAACTAAGCATAACAAAAACTATCATGGGGATAAACATATTCTTAGCCGCCCTACTAGGATTTAGAAATGTATTGATTAATTGGCATGGAGTAGCTAGGGTTTATGATTAAACCTAACTATCAACTAGAAGCCAATCACCATATGCATTCATATTTGGATTGTAGTTCTCAACTTACTACTCAAGAACAGGTGTGAGGTAATGGCTATAGAATCGAGAAGCATCAAGGAAGCGCGCGTTTACGATGTAGAACCGAACCGAAGATTGGATAAGCTTTTGAGATAATCGTGAAGATCGACTGCTAATCAAACCATGGCAAATTGTGTTGTCTGTGTTCGATTATGTTTTCTAAACAACAATGACGAAGTCATATGAGCTTGAAAACTTGTTTCAGAGAAGCGAAACAGAATATCAATTCGTTTAGTTACCAGTATACCTGCAGATATAACGTACTAAACAAATCCTTCTTATTTGAAAGCCATTTGATTGATTATGTGATTTTTTTTTTCAAGAAAACTAAGCATGTCTGCTCCATGAGGATCGATGATGACCATAGAGCTATGGAGTACTCACTGAAAGTGATATCCAAACGAATGAAATGATATGAAGCTAGGGAAGATATGGATCGGAACGAGAAAGGTAGATATAGAAATGTAGATAGAACAGTGATCCTGTGACCCGTATTAATTATTGTCTAGTTCTTTACATGCAGATTCAATCTAGGTTGGCAATTACATGTCTAGTAGTACTAAACATGCAGATTCAATCTAGGTTTGAATATCCGATTAAACTGCTACGAATCCAAAAGGACAATAATATTTGGTGGTGCATGCATTAGGCAAAGTACCTCTGACATTGTTAATCACCATGTTATATAGAACTTTGAATAGCTAGTTTGAACCGCAATGTTAAACTCGTGTTGTGTTTGCCTATATACTATGTTCTACCATAAAGAATTTACTTTATTAATTTTCGTATACAGTAAAAAACGTGATTATCAATTTTTTGTTTAATTTAAGAAAACAATGTGATTATCATGCATGTTCTATAATATTACTGTCAAGTGTCAACATATTTTGAATAACGGATGCATATTAATTAAATTTTATGTCTGGATTTTTGTACAATATTGTTACTGGGAAACGTGGTTGAAGGGTTAATTAGGCAGGTTGAAAGTGGGCAAGCACTAGCTTGCAACATTGATATCTTGTTTGACATAAGTTACAAGATCTCCAGACATGCCTGTATAGCTGATCGGATCTCCACGAAAGACTACTAGAGCTGCCTCATGCATCCTCATTTTGCTTGGCTGATCGAAATGGTATCTAGGTGGATGCACTAATGCTAATTGATAACAACCAGCTAGTGTTCTTAAACAATAGCTGGACTGTTTATACGTACTACGTACTTCTGTTTGTGCATGGTTTTTGTCTCTCGGTTCATTTCCCCGGATGATTATGCGATTAGTAATCTACGCATGCTAATTGCAAATTCGCATGTATGGGTGAAGTCAATAACCATATATCTAAACGTTTTTGGGATGGGAGGCCTACTCGATCGCAGGAGGACATGCATACAGTGGTACCATCTCTCTGTTAAGGAAGGAGAAGAAGTTGAAAGCAGAGGCGGCCCGAGAGTAGCAGCTGCTTCCAGGAGAGATGGCAAGAGTGAAGTGAGCGATCCATGAGAGCAATGAAACTTATACCAACTTAGTCCAATACGTCGGGAACTGACGGAATTCTCCAAGAAAATTCAGACAACATGACTGAATAAGGACTAGTGCATAGAACTTTACAGCCCAATGAATAGACAAATGAGTAATCCAGATTTGAAGCCCATCAACCCAAAATGGGGATATTCCCGTCATTTGAAACATAAGGGTTACGGGCTTACGGCTTTGCTTCCCTCTATATATAACAGTTCCGCCGCGCTTTGCTTCAGTTAACTTCTCCAATCTTAGCATACTCTGTTCTTCCCTCTTTCCACAGTAAACGAAATGGAGAGAGATCACAAATGTTGCCTTGAAGAAGACGAAGACATATTTACAACCGTAGATCAAGTTTTGCTGAAGTTACGAGGTATAGTTGGTTTCGATGTTAGCTATGTATCTCTAATTTTTGTTTAATTGTACTTAGATCCGAAATGTTAACAGAGTATAGATGAAAATATGCAATTTTATGGGTTGCGCATGTGTATATGATAAGTTTATCTAAGAGCACTTGTTGTTATATTGCAGGCATTGATGGATTCAAAAGCGTTAATTTCTCCATTTCTGGAATGGGAGGAATAGGAAAGATAATCTCACCTCTTGGTATGTCTCTGTCCTGCACCCTTAATCCGCTTTTGGCTATGTCTCTGTCCGCTGGATTCTACTATTAGTTGGAATTCTACTGTTTTTTGTTTTTTTAATTTTTTTAATTTTTACTTTTCTCTTTTGGTCTCCAACCTACGACCCCATGACAATACAGATAACCCTTCGGAATTATTTCAACTAGCGTTTATGAAAGTGTATTGAGGTTCTGTCCCTCGGGAATTGTTTGTTCATTTCAACTTTTTGTGCTTGTTTCAAAATTGAAACTACCTGATGTATTTTGTTTGTGTTGACTGCCTTACGAGTTTCAGTATGTGCTTGGCTTGGATATTCATTGCTTGAATGTTGTGCATATCTGAAATCTAAAAGCTACAAAACTTTCTTGTTTTGCTTATGCTTGTCAATAGTTGTTGATATTGGGCTAAAATCTATGTTTCTTCCTCTCTCTTTTTTTTGTAGAATTTTCAATACAGTTATGTTGTTGATTCTGAGCCAAACAGTAAACAGAGAAATGTGGTTTGCAAATATGGATCAGCCAGAACTTGAGATCAAGTTTTGCCAAACTCAAAATACTTGACAATGCTTCTTTTGGAAAGGTCTGAAAGAACATGTTGTCTATTATTAGAGTTTCAAAAAGAAAGATTACTGATAAGAATTATAAGATAATCATCATGATTGAGAACATGACGAAGTCTATGAAGCAGTGGTGTATGAAAAAAACCCTGACTAGAAGAGCAGCCAACAATGTTCTTCTCCCACATGATGGTCTTCTGGCATTTATGAGGTATTTTTGCCATTTACTTGATATGTGTACAATATTTCATATTTCTTTGCTTACGATAAGTGTAAGTTCTAAACTGAAACTATTTCAAATAAAAAATCGATTTTCATATATCTGTGAACTACTGTTATAAAACTGGAAATTATACTACGTGTTTGAGAGAAACTAACAAGATTAATTCCCTCCTTCCATGAAGCTTCTCCTAGATGCACTCTGAATCTCAATTGTAATGGGACAATGTGTTGAGAAAAATGTGTACGGGGCGCAATATCAAAACTAATGCACAATCACAGCAATATCGGATTTGTAATGGAAAAGATTATGGGCCAGATTTATTCACTTCTGCTTCCACAAATTCCAAACCCCGGCTTTGGCACCTTCTTGTTGTTTTGGTTCCTTATGTTTGGCTTCAAACCCACACTTTCACTCTCTTCAAATTCCACTTTGCATGCAAACTGTGCGATACTTTCACCAAAATGGTACAACCCCGCGTGCCGTACCAATTTCATCCCTATGTCATTTTTTTGGTCTGATCCCTATATCATTGTACCCCCAATTCTATTGGCCCCCCATCGATTTGAACCTTGGTGTACAAAATTTCATAGATAACCTAACTAAATATTTCTAGCTCATATACTTCTTGGCATTAAGAATAAACCGATAATCATTTTTAAAATATGAACAAGCATGATATAACCATATTACATGTCTTACCTTTCGATTTCTATGATTTAAATCTGACCCATAATCTTTTCCATTACAAATCTGATATTGTTGTGATTGTGCATTAGTTTTGATATTGTCCCATTACAATTGGTCAGACTTTTTTATTTGGGCGACAACAGTCTACGGGGTGCTTTGAGTGTGGTAGTCAGGATCACTTAAGAAGAGATTGTCTCTTACTGGCTTAGAGGACCGGCCCCACCCATACTCATCTAGTCGGACAGTCTTCAACCAGAGGCTCCAGCAGTGGTATTCATGTCAGTTCAGCAGCTAGGGGCGGCTCTCAGCAAGGTAGTGGTCAACGTGGACGTCCCAGGACTCGCGCTAAACTTCATGCTATGACCCAGAAGGAGGGTCGTACTTCGCTAGAGGTTATCATTGGTACATTATTAATCTTTGGTCTGCCTACTTTTACTTTAATTGATCTTGGAGCTACACATTTATTTATGTCTGGTAGATTTGCCCTCTACGTCAGTGTCATAGAAATGGTGAGCTTGCTGGATTGAGATGAGGGGCATACTAATGAGCGAACCGCATGACCGACAAGGCGATGAAATTGGGAAAGATTGCCATGAGATAATTCCACCGGAGTGGAGGCCAGAGGATGTTCATAACACTTGCACAACATCATAAAGAGTGAGCACTTCCAGAGCTTTTTCAGCCTCGCTTGCAGCATCAGTATGCTTGTAGTTTGTGATCCTGGATTTTATGTGCAAAGATAATATGCAAGGAACAAAAAGCAATATCCAAAAAATGCAGCAGCGTCAATTATGATGGATTCTAAATCGTCAATTTCTCCATTTCTGGGATGGGAGGACTAGGAAAGATAATGAAATGGTGCCTCCACATGAATGGCAGGCCGGAAAGCTAGAAGCCGGCATCATGCCAAAAAAACCTAGCAAGAAACCAGCATTATGTGGATGGCCAAAAAGCCAGCAAGGAAGCCAGCAAGAATGTATTTGAAGTGGTTTATTCTCTAAAGCCAACTGATATAAATTAAACAAAAATTTGAAGGATGTTTTATGGTTCTTCAGGTCCTTGTAGGTTTGGATCCATTCTATTTCTCAATTAAGTTATAGTTTTCAAACAATGGATTGTTTTGACGAGTTTAGTTTTATTCTTGTGCGATGCTGACACTCAAGATACAAATTTGTGATGGGACTTTCTTTGTTTGTGCAAACTGTGATGGAGTTTCTTTGTGTAGACAGTAGCAGGATTTCTTTGTTACTGTGATGGATTTCTTTGTTAGCATAAAAAAATAATGCACCTTGCTACATGCATCAGTTGTATATACAAGCTGTTAAGCTAGGATATGTAAAGCAAGCAAACCATTCAGTGAGAAATTTACTTGCCTTGCTATTTCTCTCTTTGATACCATTTTCTTCTTGAATCTCCCTTCTATCCGAAATGTGCTTTTGTTGCAAAAATCGATCGACACTATTTGGCTAATCAACATTTCGAACACCAGAAGAGTACTACACTTGTACCATATATGCGTGATACAGAGATTAAAAGGATAGATAGCATACATTACAAATGAAATTTAACAGAACACATACACAAAACAATACGACACGAAAACCGGGTTTTGTTTCCTCAGAATCAGCTGGGGTATATGCTCCATTATTACTACAAGAGAAAGTTACGCACGAGGCCAGTGTGACTTCAGTCTTCAGACCATACCATTGCCCCTACCCTGGATCTGAGTGCCCCGACCCTGGATCTGAGTGAGCATGCTCAGCAATTGGGGATATGGCTTTTCTGGTTGATCATCTGATAGTTGATTACAAGGTTTATATGCACATTGGATGCAGCTTTGATCATCTTTATGTCAAGTCTCTACTCCCCGGGAGATAGAAAATGCAGCCAAGATGCTTATCAGAAGTGAGAGTTTCACCCTTTAACTTGATTTTGTGTTATTTTTGTTACTTTGAAGGGATCAAATCAGTGGCCTTTCCTAATCCCAACTTGATCATTTCCCTATCAAGGGCTAACCCCAGCTTTCTGATACTGTTTTCTTGATTTTGCTATAAGAATATTTAGTTATTTACTAAACTCTACATTAGGTTCTTTGGCCATTTTCGTTATTGAAATCTAGGTACCTTTGACTCTGAAATATTGTTGTTACTTGTACTATAGAGTAAAACTGATATTGTGGCTCTTTACCAGTTTACCTAGATGCTGATCACCTTCACTATCTTCATATTTGCTAGGTTTTCAACTGTTACAGCCATCACTTCTGCCTGCATTGAAGCCTTCCAACTTGGCATTGCAGGAAACTAATATGGGAAGGAACCCCTCGGAGCATACGTGAGTATGCCTCGCCAATAAGCTTCTCAATTGAAGAACTTCTTCAGCCTGAGCATCTGGTTTCTTCTTGAGCACGTCTAAAGCTTCCAAAACCTAGAATTATATAGTCGAGAAAACGATCATAGGTGTTCCTGAATCATGAATTTAGAAAAGGGAATTCCTGCAATACTAATATATTGATTATATTCATTCCCTTGCTGGATTTAGGGTAATTGAACTTCAAACACTAAAAAATAAGCTGGGATTTGCCTTCCTCTAGGATATAATACTCATTTAATGGTAGAAGCCAAACCTAATAATGTAGCATCACAAGTCATGATTGAGAGGCACGAGATAGTTGTGCTCTTGTTCAACCTCATCATCAACCCTAGGCAGATCAAATACCTATACCACAATGTGTATTGTGTAAGAGGGCAAGAGCTAATAATCCCCCCAAATAATATTCACACCAGAATCCCATCCTGGATAATGTAACAACCTAAATCAGAATCCATGCCATGTTTATTCACTTCTGCTTCCACAAATTCCAAACCCCGGCTTTGGCACCTTCTTGTTGTTTTGGTTCCTAATGTTCGGCTTCAAACCCACACTTTCACCCTCTTCAGATTCCACTTTGCATGCAAACTCTGCGATACTTTCACCAAAATGGTACAAGTACAACCCCGCGAGCCATACCAATTTCATCCCTATATGTCATTTTTTTTTTTGGTCTTCCTCCCCCCATCGATTTGAACCTTGGTATACAAAATTTCATAGATAACCTAACTAAATATTTCTAGCTCATATACTTCTTGGCATTAAGAATTAAGAATAAACCGATAATCATTTTTAAAATATGAACAACCATGATATAACCATATTACATGTCTTACCTTTCGATTTCTAAGATTTACATTTGTGATACGTTAATAGCAACTTAGTGAAAGATATAAGCAAGGTAGTGATGAAAGCAGAATCTATAAGCAAGGTAGTGATGAAGCAACTTTCAGAAGTCAGAACAACATGCATCATGCATGATCTCAGATTTTTCAGAAGTCAGAACCATACGTGCAATACCATTATACCATCTAAGGCAACCCAAATTATGACAAAAATCTTCTGCACAATAGTTAATAATTAAGCTGGATTTTGCAGGCAAATCCAGTAACCAGTCACTGTTCTTCTTCCTCCATATCAAACAAAAACATACCTCTCAACCTTTCCCAGAAACAGACCACAGCATATAAGCACATTTTTAACCTTCATCACTACCTTGCCAAATACGTAACACAAACCATACGGAAAGAGAGCCGTCATAAAGTCATTACATACTTAAACTCAAATAGAAATAAATTTAGGTCCACTGCGACATGATAAACAAACTGGGTTGGTCACTTTCTAAGCAGTGAGCTTTCAGCGCCAGTTTCCTGGCGAGCTCCAGTCTCCGAGGTCGAAGGAGCCACTGGTGCTGGAGTAGGGCTGAAGAGGCTGCATTCCCTGCGGGAAAAACAGGGGCAGCTGGAGATTCTCCTGGAGAGACCTGAGGCTCGGAAAGTCGGAGAGGCCGCCGAAGCCGTGGAACAAAGTAGTGGGCGGCTGCTGCGGCGGAGCGAGGTCCGAGGAAGTCATGAGATGGTTGAAAGTGGCGGTGTTGCTGCTGGTGGAGAAACAGGACACGTGATCCTTCGGGGCACGGTTGTCATGGGAGCAGCTGTCACGGTCGGTCAGGGAATTAGCCTTGCCGTTGGAGAAGTAAGGGGAGGAGTCGAAAAGTAGTGGCAGTGAGACCGAGGAGGAAGAAGCAGGCGAGCTGGGCTCAGCAATCATTCGGATCTTCTTGCATTCGGGTCCATTGCTCTTCTTGAACTTCTGGAACACCCTCGAAATCACCCACTCCTGCATATATGCAGACTTTTTGGGATCAAATTATCAATCTTTGGTACTTAATTTTGTCATCCAAAAATGTTTGATCAAGGCTAAGAGAAATAATTACATGCATTGAAATAGGTTGGTAAAGAGCTAGAATGTCACACAGTCTATGTAGTACTATAATTATCTAGAGGTTGTAGTAGTATCAGTGTTGAGGAACATAATGGAGTGGACATGCATGGCAGAAACTATGTTGGATGCATTACTTGTATACTGAAAATGTGTGCGTTTCCAGGTTTTTAATAGCAATAACGTACAAGATATTAACATGCTCGGTACATAGGAAAGCTTGAATCAAATAGATGAATCATATGAAAGAATACTATTATGAGATATATGGACCTACTCATGTACATTCTTGGTTACTAGTATACAGTTTAATTAATTAAGTGCATGATATATGATGAGCTATGTGTGCGTTCGAGTGAAGGAGAAGAAGCACCTGGGAGTTCCTGAGGAGGTGTCTGTAAGCAAATCGACATTCAAGGCGGTACTCGTGCATGACCCAGTTACTCTTCATACCGTTGGGAGCTCGGCCGCGGTAAAAAACCAAAGTCTTCCTCATTCCAAGAAGGGAACCAGTCTTGGAGCTGTAAATCTCTCGGTCTTTCCCGGTGGCTTTCCAGTACCCGGCTTCAGTGGCACGGTTGGTGCGAATTCCGGTCGGGTATTTCTTGTCGCGCAGGCTGAACAAGTACCACTCTTTCTCCCCCATTTTTGCTTTTTCTGATCATTTACAATACAAATTAGAATACCCAAATTTTTACCAAGAAAGTGTTATAGAGTGAAGATGGTTAAATCACTTAAATGTGTAAAGAGTTAGTACCAGGGAGCTGCCACGGCTCGCATTTGTTGAGGTCAACTTGGGTTATGGCCCGACAGGTGAAGTTGGAGTCCATGACCTTCCTGAGGAGATAGTAGCCGATGAGTTCCTCGTCGGTAGGGTGGAAGCGAAACCCTGGAGGCAGTTGGCTGTCCTCGGGGTTGATTATGAGCTCCATTTGATTGGGTTTTAAGTTTGGAGAGAAACCTAGCTCCATTTGCAAGGGTTTTTGGTTTATGGATAGAAACCTAGCTAGCGATAGAAGAATGCAGAATGAAAGTTGTGGGTGGCTGGGGATGTAAGGAGGGAGTGTGTGTGTGTGTGTACGTATATGTAGAAGCAGGTGGGAGGGGTTTTAGAGTGGAGGGAGAGGAAGAGTGTGGGGATGGGTTTTGCATAGGGAGTTGATGAATGTGAGTGACAGGGAAAAAGGCCAGGACAGATAGATATAGTAATAATTAGAGATTGGAAATATGGCTGGAAAAATCTCTCTGTCTTCTCTGCTCTGTCCTCTTCTGTTCTCTCCTCTCCCTTCTTCTGTTATCATATCCATATCGAGAGAGAGAGAGAGAGAGGCTCTGCTGCGTGATGGGGAGGTACTCTGTTTATGCGTGAGGAAGTGTCTGTATATGCGTGAGGAAGCGTGCAGGTATTCGTCTGTCAGTGAAGAAAATGAAGGAGTAGGAGAGTAGTAGTTTCTGTGAGGAAGGAGAGAGTCCCCATGAGATTTTCATGTACTGTTGTTTTTCACCATGAATCGATAAAGCTTTGGCCTCTCCCTCATGTCACCACAGTACAAGTAATCAATAATCGAATGGATCCAATTTAAATACCCACGTACGCACCATACTATCTTCCATTTTTCATGCTATATCATGAGCTCAGAAACTTTCACTGTATGACGGCATTTGATGCTGAAGAATATATGTAACAATGGAGATAAGATATACTACAGAAGTTTCACCAAGCTGTTGGCTGACCTGTTGTAGGATTTCTTTACCTTTATATAGTGTGATTTGGGGACTAGTATGAGACCAGGAGTAGCTTAGTGACAGTGATTTAAGTCATACGACTCATTATGTGTTGGGTATAAGAGGTTCAATGTTCGTGTTAAGAGTATTGAGTTTTGTAGCTCATGTGAAACCTGATCTTACATGGAGGCTGGAATTGAGTCATAAACGCTAAGAATCAATGTGTTGGGCTCGAAACATAAATTTTAGAAATTGTTAGAGACTCGATCTCACTCTCAAGACTTACAATACTATTTTTTATAACACGCGCAATGCTAATATGGTTATCAAGGGTTTTACTTTGCTCAACTCCTTATACAATCGACATATCAAATTATGATGAAGCAAACGATGATGTTAATTAAAGAGCGACTAATTGTCTTCGAGTTTGGGTCAAAATTTCTTAATTTCAACAATTCAATCATATTAACTTAGAACAATGAACCATAGGACATCTGATGTATATCTCGCAATCGATTCTAAGTGGAGATTGAGAGAGACGAAGATTATGTCACCAAGTGGAGCTAGGCCAAAGTGCCAAACCAGGGGAAGAGGGCAAATGTTTGATAGAGTTTTGCAGGATTAGTGAAACAAGATTCAAATCTAAATCACCAATCATGCATTCCATAAAGGACAGAAGCGAACCGAACTGGACTGACCCAATTGGAATCCAACCGGAGACTTTTGAAGGGGAAATCCAAAAGCAAAAGAAAAGACTTGTCCTATCTACCAGTCGGTCAGTCACTCACTTCACTGCTTCTCACTCTTCTCAAAAGACAAACCAGGTCGCGTGCATCGAGGGCGTGACTAGACCCCTGAAGTCATTCATGATCCCCCTTCACCGCCATGCCCCGCAGCACCACCGCCACCACCGCCCCTCCTCCTTTCTTTTTACTTCGGTTACACACAACGTGATTCAACCGGGTTGATCAAATTGACTAATTGAGTGATCACATTGTCCGACAAATAAATAAACTAATCAATTGATAGGAAACTATCACCTGGTCGATTCATGACCATTTTCGTTTTTCTTTTAAAAATTGATTTTGGATCAGACGGATTGAAAAACATTTGTATTCAAAATTTCAAATATTGCCGAAGCCCTTGATAGGGTTCAGCTTGGCTTCATTTTTGCATAATTTACGCCTTCCATGCTACGTTTATGCAAAGGAAAATAATTCATAGCCAAAATGATTTATCCTTGATGCTTCTCTCTTCCGCAAAACCGATCAACAACTCTTCCGTTCTTTGTCTAGACACAGGAAGGCCGATCTGTGCACTCTGGGGTTTGATGTACCACGCCTCGCACTCAAGGATACAAACCAGAAAGTAAAAATTGTCGCAAACCTGACTCGAACATGGAGAAGTCTAAAGGTGAAAGACAAATTCCTGCTTTATAAAGAAAAAAACCCCGCTAGTTCGTGTGAAAGCCGAATGCCTTAACACAAGCTAACTGGAAAACCGGTGAAAAAAGATGGTTAGTATTGGAATACTTGTCTCAGTAGTTCAGTGGGTTGAAATCATAGCCCTCATGTTTTGCTACGGCACCCACGTCTTTGAAACAGTTTACTTATTTCCTAAATTTGGTTGGAAATGTGTAACTAATTATTTCTTAATCAAATTTGATAGGAAACATGTAATGAAAAACAAAACAAATAAATTTATCCAAAAAAAAAAAACAAAACAAACAAAAGATAGCATGACCATTGTCCCTAACTAACATCCAAATAACTAAGATATTTAAAGTTACTCGTACAATACAAAAATAACAAGTAAATTACAAAGAGGAAAATTCAGCAACGGTCTCTAAATTATTATGTCAAAGCTAATTTAATACCTAAACTTTTATAAGTATCAATGTGATACCCAAACACTGATTATAACAATTTAAGGACTATTGCTAAAAATGATCGAGGGATAGATTGTGTTACCTTGGTTATGGTTTTTGAAGACCATGAGTCCAGAGAAATATTTATTGTCGTCCTCTTGGTTCCTTCTTCTGCAATTGTTTGCAACCTTTGCCGCTGAGAAGCTTCTATATAGCATCAACCATTACGTGGTGGGAATCTTTGAAATGAAGCACCGCAGTAGAACGTTTCATTCTGTAATGCATGCATAATTTGTTGGAACTTAATATGTAAGGTTCTCTTTTATGTAATATAAAGTTTATGAAATTCGGTGTCAGATATTTTACTATGTGTTCTTGTCGATTGAGTGCATTCAACTGCGACACAGTTTTTTGATTTTTGCCTCCGATTCCTTCAGCTGATACAAAACACTAGTTAGTCTGCAAAACCAAATTCTTCTGTAAGACTGCAGTTGAGAGCCGAGGCCCGAGAGTAGCAGATGCTTCCTGGAGATGGCAAGAATGAAGTGAGCGATCGATTAGAGCAATGAAACTCGTACTAACTCAGTCCAATACGTCGTTAACTGAAGGAAGTCTCATAGGACTTTACAGCCCAATGAATACATAAATGAGTAAACCAGATTTGAAGCCCATCAACACCATCAACACAAACTGGGAGATATTTTCGTCATTTGAGACATTAGGGCTACGGCTTTACTTCCCTCTATATAAGACAGTTGATACTGGGATCTGCATCCATACTTGACACACTGTCCTTCTCTCCTTCCACACAAACGACAGACTTTGCTTTGGAGAAGATGAAGAGATAGACATCACAACCGTAGATCAAGTTCTGCTTAAATTACGAGGTATAGTTAATTTGTTTCGACCTTAGCTACCTGTCTCTCTGATTTTAGTGTAAGCTTTGAGAAGTATATATGATCAAAATTGGACTTAGATCCGAAATGGTAACAGAGTATAGATGAGAATATGCAATTTTATGGGTTGTGCATGTATATTTAGGGTTATGTAACTCTCCATTTAACAAGTTATGATTGTCTCTCCACAGGTAGCAGCGGAAAGAGTGTTATTAGTCTGGATGAAGAGGAGAGTGATATAGAGATCCAACTAACAGAGGAAGAATCCGGAAGGACAACATCATCATTGGGGATGTATTCCTATGTAGCCCGGATCAAGAACAAACAAAGAATGACAGCAAGAAGAGATAGTATATACCGGTGGGGGAAGTTAAAAAGGGCAGAGAAAAGAAGGCCAAAGAAAAAGCAAAAGAAAGAAAGAAAAATCTTAGGCGGATGAGGAAGAGACGAACTGACAGAGTATTGAGACATAGTTCATACCATCGGTGATAATGAGAAGCTATGCATGTCGATACGGACTGTGACTATGAACGCGAAGCCAATACGGGCTCTGACTAAGAAGGCGAATACGACAGCTTTCAGAGCATTCAGGTGTATGGATCCATCGAGTATGGAGACATAATTCTACTATGAGTTGGATACTACTATGAGAAATATATGAGAAAGATGCAAGCGCTGATCAAGAAGAGAAGAGTGAGGCAGCATGGAACATGGTTCAGATTCCAACCCAAAATTCGAAAGACTTAGATCTTGAAGCGTTAGAACGGTTTGAGGAAGAGCTTAAAAAGAAGAAGGAAGCAGAGGATGAAGCAAGGGGTAGTTCTCAAACCAAACAATACAAGAGAAAATAATTGAACTTGAAATAAATTGTTTAGAGTTTTCGAATCAGATATTTGCTCAAAAACATATATATGTATGATTTTAAGATTCTTCTTGAACTTCATCTGAATGAACTGTGGTTCATGTTTAAACCAATTAAGTTAGCTAGCTAGGTCATCCCCATTTCATTCCTGAAATAAACCAATTAAGTGGGAGAAGGAAGAGAGAAGAGAGTGAGGAAGAAGAAGGCAAGCGTGGCAAACCCTTTAGAGGAGAGACGTGCAAGAGGCTCCAATTATAGCATAAAAGCACTCTCGGCCCTAATTGCATGTGATATGACAGTAGAAATAAAAAATTTTGCGATAACAACCAGATGTGACGCTCAATGATTCCGTTACTTTAAATTTACGTAACAAGAAATATGACTATCAACGTTAGATATGTAACCTCACGATAATATGAAATTGTATTTTTATGCACCCCACGTAACAAATAAACACGAGTGTTACATGTCTTTATAAGAGCATTATGGCGAGATTGGACTTGTGCAGTCGTGGTATAGGATTTGGAGCCCATTAACAGAAAATGGGGATAATCCCGTCATTTCAGACTTTAGGGCTACGGCTTTGCTTCCCTCAGTTCCCTCAGTTCGTTGCTTCATTTTACTTCTGCATACTTTGCCGACACTCTGTTCTTCCCTCCTTCCACGCTAAACGAAATGGAGAGAGATAACGGACTTGTTGTTGAAGAAGAAGGAGAGATATTTACTACCGTAGATCAAGTTCTGCTAAAATTACGAGGTATAGTTATTTGGTTTCGATCTTAGCTATCTGTCTCTCTGATTTTAGTGTAAGCTTTGACAAGTATATATGATCTAAATTGTACTTAGAGCCGAAATGGTTACAGAGACCAATTGTATGGGTTGTGCATGTTTATATGACAACTTTATCTAAGGCACTCGTTATGTTGCAGGCATTGATGGATTCAAATGCGTTAATTTCTCCATTTCTGGAATGGGAGGAATAGGAAAGATGATCTCATCTATGGGTATGTCTAATGTCTCTGTCCTGCATCCTTGAATCCGGTTTCGGCTATGTCTCTGTCCTCTGGATACTACTATGAGTTGGAATTCTAAGCATAAAAGGTATGGATGACCAATGAGAGTCACACAGCTCCTGCTGCTGCATTTATTCACCGCACTATTGTTTGCAAGTTCGGGTTCGACTCTTGGTTGGAGCTTTGTCAAATGCATAACAGATTATGACACCATGAAGAAGTACAATTGGGCCAAAGGAGTTAGGGATTACTTATTATCGTGCTTGACTACTTCAGAGGATGGGAGGCCGCACACCAATAGTGGATGTGTAGTATTGATCCCGGTAAGCAATAGTGTTGCTGCCACTGCCTTTGAATTATGTGCTACCGCTAATACTATTTTCTTACATACTTGTTTTTGTTTTGTAGTACTGGATTTGCGAAAGAAGCACCGTGCTTTGTGAAATTGATAGGAGATGTGGGATGACTCCGTGTTGTATAAAGTGGAGTCTCCCTGTTTTGACAACGGCATTTAAAAAAATTGCAAGTCCATCAAATTGATGTAAGTAACGGATGCAACTCCATATAATTTTAGTTTGCAAACATTAAGCTGCTACTACATATAACAATAGTAGCTACTACTATTTGATTTTACATTTTCATTTAGCTCAGCTACTGTCTTGTGATAATTTTTTCTTAGATTAATTGGGAAAACTTGTATTGCAGATTGATAATGCTGAGGATGAGACAAATGCGAAGGATAACGAACAACAAGGAAGGAGATGATGATTTTATGAATCATCCACCAAAGCATGCTGCTGCAAAGCCAAAAGGCAAAAAAAGACAACGAGCAGAAGAGAAAAAAACATCATCAAGCCAAGCTACTGCGGTGGAGCAAGAAGTGGGAAAAAAAACAAAGAGGGCAAAGAAGCAAAAACATGTCGCAGGGAAAGGGATTGTAAAACAGAAATTGAGAGATATAGTAAGACTGCTTATGCAACTCTATTGAATTTTACTTTAGCTTTTTAATTGGGTTCTGCTACTACCAAATTCTTTTCGCATTAATCTGCTACTACACAGAAAAAAATAACTGCTACTACACTGAAAAACAATAAAATGCTACTTGTACAAAATAAATCATAGTTGTTATTTGTTCAAAAATAAACTACTATTTTTTTTTTCTGAGAACCCTATATTTATTAGAAAAACACTGCACTGTAGGTTGATAATGCAGTTGGTGACGATGACTTTGAGAACCCTCCACCGAAGAATTGTGCTAATATGCATGATGAGGTGGGAAAGAAGAAAGCAGCAAGGAAGAACTTGAAGAAGGGTGCTACTGCACAAGTTGAAGAGGGTGCTTCTGTGGTGACTGAGAAGGGTGGTCTTGCAGAATCTGAAGAAGGTGCTCCTGTGGTGACTAAGAAGGGTGCTACTGCACAAGCCAAAGAGGGTGCTTCTGTGGTTGCTAAGAAGGGTGCTCCTGCAGAATCCGAAGAAGGTGCTCATGTGGTGTCTGAGAAGGGAGCTACTGCGCAAACCGAAGAGGATGCTACTGCACAAGTTGAAGAGGGTGCTTCTGTGGTGGCTGAGAAGGGTGGTCCTGCAGAATCTGAAGAAGGTGCTCCTGTGGTGACTAAGAAGGGTGCTACTGCACAAGCCGAAAAAGGTACTCCTATGGTGGCTAAGAAGGGTGCTACTGCACAAGCCATAGAGGGTTCTAGTGGACAAGCCGAAGAGAGTGCTACTTTAGAAGTCGAAGAGGATACTCGTGAAGGCCTTGAATCATTCAGCATGACATTACATGGTTGGGGAAGTATAAAAGTTAGATTACACTTACAGTAGATATGAGTGGAATTAAACTTGACTTATTTATTTGTCCTTTTTTTTTTGCAGCTGGAAGGGAATGAAAAAGCTGCTGCTGTGGACAATGAAGGTGAAACATATGAAGAAGCAGCAGCAAACACGGAAGAGATTTTGAAGAAGTTTTTCAATAAAGATAAGGCTGCGGATCAAGGAGGAGGACATGAAGGGTTTGCGAGTGAGAAAATGTATGATCCGGAGGACTTCAGGTTGTATGAAGAGTTTGTTGAAAAGGAGTCTAAAGAATTTCCAAAAGCAACTAGCGATGAGGAGTTGGAATACTGGTAGGGTTTGGCCAAAGTAAGGGGAGAAATGGTGGCGAGTGCAATCTGTAGCTGCAAATCGAAGAATGACTCCTATGTGCGGTTTTGGGAGGAAAGAGAAGAACTGAAGAGAAATAACAAAATGTTGAAGCAAAAACTGCAGTAAAAAAATGATTACATAAAAAAGTTAGAATACAAGTATAAATTGTTGTTGCTAGGACAAAAGAGAGAAACGAGTGAGGTTGGTGTTACAACTCAGGTTGAAGGAGGTTCAGCTGAAAATGATGTAGAATGTTTAGGAGCAGAAAAGGATGCTACTGCAGAGGGAGAAGAAGGTTCAGCTAAAAATGTTGCTACTGCAGGGGAAGAAGAAGGTTCAGCTGGAAATGTAGAAGGTGCAGGGGAAAAAGAAGGTTCAGATGTAGGAGGTGCAGCTGAAAGAGAAGCACCGAGGACACGTTCAGTTGTAAGAAGGATCAAAGCAAGGACCGACCAGAAAGAGAAGAAGATGGAAGATTTTGAGGTCCAGATTCCCTTAAAGAGACAAAGGAAGAAGAGTAATTGAAAGTCTATGTGTTTGTATAAGAGGACTGCGACTGTGTATTGCTGTTTAGTTTGAGATTATGAACTCATGAGGATCACAATTTTTCTTTGTTTAGTAGGTCATGTTTTTTTTTTGGATATTGCGGATTAATCAATTGTGCGGTCGACTATTGTTTTATCATATGGATGAATATAATTACGTTGTTCTGTAGTTTTCGTACTTGAGGAGAGTATAGGCATGATTGTCTTTTGATATCTTGTGATCTTCAAATGTGATGCTCTTGATTACATTGTTTAGCAATGTTGCTGCTGTATTTAGAGTGTTTAAGTTTTTGTTGTTTAAAATACCGCTACTGTATTTGGTGTTTAGGTTTATGGTTTTTTCTGGAAGCATATCATTATAACATTCAATTGTATGAAAACATCCTTAAAAACACTAATGTTAAAGAGCTGCTACTACACAGACTGTACTAGTTATAAGTCTGCTACTACACCTGCTGAACCACAAAAAATGCAAAAAAATGCAAAAAGTTAAAGAGATGCTACTACACAGACTGGACTAGTTATATATCTGCTACTACACCTGCTGAACCACAAAATCAAAAAATATTCTAATACTGCATTTACTGAGAAAAAATCCTTGAATTCTTTTGTTTTTTATAACGAAACAAAATCTGAAATAAAATGAACCAGTAAAAAAGAAGTATGCCGCTCCACCACAAAAAGACCATACTAAATGATGAAAGTATATCAATGAACCGAAAGGGCAGCGTGCCGCTGCACCGCAAAAAAACCATCTAAAATGTTCTCATTACAACACACATGTTGTACTCAAATAGGATTGGTGCATGTCCTGCTGTTGTGGTGGCCTAATGTGTGACAACGCGAGCAAGTGATCTCCTTGCATTGTTCACCAAAAGATCTGATTCTTCTCGACTTTGGTCTTCCAGGTGGTCTTCTAGTCTTGGGAGGTTGTAACGCAGAATCTCCAAAACTCAAGATGTTAGGCCTATCCAGATCAGGAACTGGACAGATAGGAAGCTCATATGTTTTCTTGTAGAATGTAGTCTTCCAGTAGTCTTCAATGCAGTCATATGCAAGGAGATTGGCTTTATTCATAACTTGAACAGCATGCGCAGAAGGAAAGCATCGAAACTCCCAGTGACGACAAGAACATTCACACACAGCTAAATTCACCATGACGTTGCAGGTTTCAGTAAAAACTTCAAAAACATCTTGACTGGACTGGCTAACCCTCCAACTCCTTCCCATATGCAGTCTCTTCAACAACTTCTTCTCTATCTTAGGACACAGAACGCTGCCAAAATTGGAAGAGTCTAACCATCTTCTTGTAAACAAATCCATCGTATGAACACGAACACCTTCAAGCAACTGAGGCAGTGGCATACACCTTTCATCCTTGATCATGTTGTTGTACATTTCGGCTTGCTCATTGCTCATTGCACCATATCTCTTGCCAGGGAAGTGAGCGAAAGCATAATTTTCCGGTTTCAGTTCTTTGAGAAAATCTTCAACCGCCCCCTTACCATCACTTCTCAACTTCTGCATTGCTTCATCAAACTTTTCATGAGTTCTAGCATATGCACAAGCAGTAAACAACGACACAAGAGTGTCTCTATAAGACGCAGGCAACTTCTTCGATAGCCTACCAAACAAGTTGTCCTTGAGATGCTTTATGCAGTATGAGTGTGGGGAACTAGGAAAAACTTCATTAATGTCATCCAACAAACCTGAATCACGGTCCGTCATGAAAACAATATTTCTATGATCACTGACTAAGATGATGGCTAGCTGCTCAAAAAACCACCTCCAGTTCTCTTTGCTTTCGGCATTAACAATTGCAAATGCATATGGAAATATATCTGCAAAATAAAGTGAAATAAGAAATAAATAAATATATATATAAAAAGAAGAAGAAAAAACAAAATGAGAAAGGCTGCTACTACTTCAACTGCTACTGGATTCAAGCAATAAAAATACTCAGATACTACTGCTACTACAAAAATAGAAAAGAGGTCGATAATTTCAAAACTGCTACTGTTACTAAAATAGCTGCTACTACACAGAACAAATATTCAAAATTTATCAGACATTTGTTCCCTGTTTTTGCACAAGCACCTAAAAGCATCCCCTTGTACTTGTTCTTGATGAAGGTTCCATCAACAAACAAAATTGGAGGACAGTACTGAAAACCATGGAGGGAAGCCCCATAAGCAATAAACAAGCGGCGGAAATGACCATCTTGAGTGTCAAGAACACAACGGGAACCAGGATTTGTTCTCTTTACTACCTCTAGGTACCAAGGTAAATAGCCATAGCCTATGCCTTCATCGCCATGTAAACTTCGATTGGCAACATCTTTTCCCCTATACGCTGTATGGTAAGCAACCTCAAAGCCAAAATCTTGCTTCAAGTAATCCATAATATCCCTAGTCTTCACCAATGGATTAGCTCAAACTTTATCACTAATCATAGTGGAAACAACATTGGATCCCAGCCTCTTGTGTTTCTGATGACGAACAACACAAACACAAGTATGCTCATTGTTCAATTTGGTGATGTAGAAAAAGTTATTGGATTGGCGTAACGAGGCATGCATATACCATTGACAACTCTCTCTTTTTTATGGGTTGTGCATGCATATACCATTGTTAAATGGAGAGTATAGATGAGAATATGCAATTTTATGGGTTGTGCATGTATATTTAGGGTTATGTAACTCTCCATTTAACAAGTTATGATTGTCTCTTCACAGGTAGCAGCGGAAAGAGTGTTATTAGTCTGGATGAAGAGGAGAGTGATATAGAGATCCAACTAACAGAGGAAGAATCCGGAAGGACAACATCATCATTGGGGATGTATTCCTATGTAGCCCGGATCAAGAACAAACAAAGAATGGCAGCAAGAAGAGATAGTATATACTGGTGGGGGAAGTTAAAAAGGGCAGAGAAAAGAAGGCCAAAGAAAAAGCAAAAGAAAGAAAGAAAAATCTTGAGCGGATGAGGAAGAGACGAACTGACAGAGTATTGAGACATAGTTCATACCATCGGTGATAATGAGAAGCTATGCATGCCGATACGGACTGTGACTATGAACGCGAAGTCAATACGGGCTATGACTAAGAAGGCGAATGAGACAGCTTTCAGAGCATTCAGGTGTATGGATCCATCGAGTATGGAGACATAATTCTACTATGAGTTGGATACTACTATGAGAAATATATGAGAAAGATGCAAGCGCTGATCAAGAAGAGAAGAGTGAGGCAGCATGGAACATGGCTCAGATTCCAACCCAAAATTCGAAAGACTTAGATTTTGAAGCATTAGAACGGTTTGAGGAAGAGCTTAAAAAGAAGAAGGAAGCAGAGGATGAAGCAAGGGGTAGTTCTCAAACCAAACAATACAAGAGAAAATAATTGAACTTGAAATAAATTGTTTAGAGTTTTCGAATCAGATATTTGCTCAAAAACATATATATGTATGATTTTAAGATTCTTCTTGAACTTCATCTGAATGAACTGTGGTTCATGTTTAAACCAATTAAGTTAGCTAGCTAGGTCATCCCCATTTCATTCCTGAAATAAACCAATTAAGTGGGAGAAGGAAGAGAGAAGAGAGTGAGGAAGAAGAAGGCAAGCGTGGCAAACCCTTTAGAGGAGAGACGTGCAAGAGGCTCCAATTATAGCATAAAAGCACTCTCGGCCCTAATTGCATGTGATATGACAGTAGAAATAAAAAATTTTGCGATAACAACCAGATGTGACGCTCAATGATTCCGTTACTTTAAATTTACGTAACAAGAAATATGACTATCAACGTTAGATATGTAACCTCACGATAATATGAAATTGTATTTTTATGCACCCCACGTAACAAATAAACACGAGTGTTACATGTCTTTATAAGAGCATTATGGCGAGATTGGACTTGTGCAGTCGTGGTATAGGATTTGGAGCCCATTAACAGAAAATGGGGATAATCCCGTCATTTCAGACTTTAGGGCTACGGCTTTGCTTCCCTCAGTTCCCTCAGTTCGTTGCTTCATTTTACTTCTGCATACTTTGCCGACACTCTGTTCTTCCCTCCTTCCACGCTAAACGAAATGGAGAGAGATAACGGACTTGTTGTTGAAGAAGAAGGAGAGATATTTACTACCGTAGATCAAGTTCTGCTAAAATTACGAGGTATAGTTATTTGGTTTCGATCTTAGCTATCTGTCTCTCTGATTTTAGTGTAAGCTTTGACAAGTATATATGATCTAAATTGTACTTAGAGCCGAAATGGTTACAGAGACCAATTGTATGGGTTGTGCATGTTTATATGACAACTTTATCTAAGGCACTCGTTATGTTGCAGGCATTGATGGATTCAAATGCGTTAATTTCTCCATTTCTGGAATGGGAGGAATAGGAAAGATGATCTCATCTATGGGTATGTCTAATGTCTCTGTCCTGCATCCTTGAATCCGGTTTCGGCTATGTCTCTGTCCTCTGGATACTACTATGAGTTGGAATTCTACTGTGTTTTTACTTTTCTCTTTCGGACTCCAACGTACGACCCATGAACAATACATATAACCCTTTAATTATGTCATACAAGTAAAACAATCTCAAATATACTAAATAGTCACTTTTGCCTCAGAGCTTGAACCAATACCCACAAGCCCAATAGAGCTTGATTGAGGTCTAGGTTCGGGAGAGTTTGTGTGTTTTGTGAAAGCACTCTGGGAGTAAATAGAGTTACAAAGCCGCTGCCATAGAATTAAGCCAAGAGCTTGGAACTTATATTTCTGTCAATGCTATTTTTTTTTTTATGTTTATGTAGTGTTTGTTGTTTCTAAGAGCTTTGAGGTGTTTGTAGGTGTCAAGGAGGTTGGGAGCCTTGGTTTGATGGGTCATGTCTCACAGGCTATGGATGATAGTGGAGGCAGAGTTCTTGGTAAGGAATCAACAAGCTTTTCACTTTTCTTGGGTTTCTTTCTCTAATATGTTTTGTGACTTAGTTTCCATTTTTGAGTAAATTTCTTGTTGTTGTTCAATATTCTGATTTTTTGGGTTTTTGGCATACATTTCACTAGGATCATCCCCACGCCTATTATGGGTGCAGAGGTAAATACCTTATCTCATTTTTCTTCCTCTTCCTCGTTTGGTTTCATAGTTACTTTTTTGCAAGTTTCTTACAAAATGTTTGCATGTGATATGTGGCCGTTCATCAGATAGATGGTGAAACAGTTGGGGAGAATGGGTTTGTAACCTACGTGCACCAAAGAAAGGCTGAAATAGCCCGCCATGCACCAAAGGAAGGCTGAAATGGTCTGCCAAGCTGATTGCTTCAAAGCATTACCAGGTCCCATCTCATTCCATTAGGAAACTTAGAAAAAGTGTGGCCCTTTTTATCTGGTTCTTTTGGTCTTTAAATTATTCAAATGGGTTTTAATTTCTTGCTTATCCATTACAAACCTGTAAGAGAACATGTTATGATATTCAAAAACCCACATGGAACTAGAAAATGCAAACATACATATTGCAGCGTTCCTGGAGATTGAAGCATCGGTAACTTTTAATATAGGTTTAATATAACACTGAGTATATAGGGGGCAGTATAGGGGGTTTGTATGGTGTCTATTTGGGGCAGTAGGAGCCCTTATTGGTGTCGATTTGACCCTAGTAGAACCTTTTTAATTGCCCTAAATTTCAGTTTCTTATGTGTTTACTGATTTAATATCGTTTTCATGCACAGAAGCAGCCTCATCATCACTTGACAACCTGCCTAGCACATCATCATCACTCTCACTCTCCTTATCATCAGGATCAGAGGAGGCCGGGGTATCCCGAGCAGAAGCTGAAGAAGAGCCAGAAGAGTCCTCATCTTTGCGGCACTCAAACTCTCTTAGTATCCCGGGCAACTCCTTGAAATTATAGAACTGGCGACCAACATAGTCCCGAAATCCAATGACAGCCTCCTGCATTGCCTTGTCCACGATGAGCTTGATCTCCTTTTTCAGCAAAGTCTGCTCCAAAGATTCCACATACAACCCGGACTGAGCAGCTGATTTGGCAATTGTGACACGGTCAACAGGGTTGACAGGCAGAGCAAGAGCATCATCTCCATGGAATGGAACATTGCTCTTGATGCAGAGAAGAGTGATCACAGTCGGAAAAACGATGGAGCTGGAGACAGAGAGACGCTGCAGGATAGCAGCGCGCCTGATAGTCTGAAAAATATAATACTCGGCTGGAAGAAGAGGTTTGGACTTGTCACAAAAGTAAGCAACCAGGACAGCTTGCTGGTGAGCGATCTTGCTGGTTTGGGTTGTAGGGTTGAGAAGAGACCTAGCTACAAAGGTCATGAATTTGTACCACTCAGTCATGAAGCTACTGGAGAGAAAAGAATCTGAGATTGGCTCAGTAGGAGGAGAGGAGTACATGAGAGAAGCAAGGTGATCTATGGTTGTTGAATCTCGGTATTGAAAAACCTTATTCATAGTATGCTTCTCAGTAAGTGGGAGGGATAAAACCTCACGTATCCTAGCAGGTCGGATATCAACCTCCACTCCCCTCACCCAAACCATAATAGGATCATTGGACCTAAGCTTGATTTCAGAAGAGACAGTCTCAGGAAAATTAGCATAGAACTCCTGAACTAATGAGATGTTGACCCTAGGAAATGACTCCAAGGCTTTGACCCAACCCAACCTATCAACAAAATGCTTAATCGCCTGAGGCATGCTCTTAAAATCAAATGGCTTCTCGTAGAGAATGTGTCTACTGATGGTGACAGAAGAGAAGACAAACATGGCTCTATTTGAATGGAAATGGGATTCGGAAGGGATATCAGTTACCTCAAACATCCTTTTCTTAAGAGGCAAGGTGGGTTTCCCATCCTGGGCACCAGTAGATTTGGCTTTGGAAGGTTTCGAGGGACCAGTCGATTCCTTGGACCCTGACTTTGAAGAGCTTTCGATCGGCTTGCCGGTATTCCTAGTGATTCGGCGGCGAGAAGCGCGAAATTCTGGATCAGAACTGGAGGAATCAGAAATTTCCATAGGCTCTTCTTCTTCATCATCGTCATCAAGGATTGGAAACTTAGGCTGTTTTCCAACTTTGGGAAGCGAGGCCTTGGCAGATTTGGAAGCAGCGCCGGCGGAGGATGGACCGGACTTGGCAGACCCCTGGGATCGGGATGCAAGGGCATCGAGAATCCCTTGAGTGCGACCCATGCCAGAAGGCTTAGTCTTCTTAGCCCGAGCAGACCCCGCATGAATGGTGCCATCCTAACAAAAGCAAAGTTCACAAACCAACAAAAGCAACAAGTGGCTCAAATAGTGTAAACATGTGAGTGTTCCAATTTTTAATTTTACTCCCCCTTAGAAAGTGTATAAATTTGAAAAAGAAACTAACAAATTTAACACCTTGAGCAAAATTATACTATGAACAAATCCCAATGATGATATGTGGTGCATAAACACACAAAGCATGGGCACTAAGGTTTCTATTAACCTCACCTACTCACACAATACTACACATGACCATATGACTAACAAATTAACATGGTCCATATAACATGAGACATATCAGAAGAAGTGTGTGTGTGTGAGAAACAATCTTAATGGGGCATAGGTTTGGATCAACTGAGATAAGCAGTGAGGTATCACATAGAGCCTGAGATCAGAGGTTTTTTCCATCCTTATATCTCCTGAGAACATTTTCCGCACTTTTATTCAATCATTTTATTCTTGGTGTAAATCCTTTTACAAAAATATGGTTGCACTGTTACAGTGACTTACACTTAAGAAGTTTAGAACAAAAACGAACTTAGAAAACAGCAGACTTGGAAGTGATGTGGAAGCGGTTGCTGACTTATCCGCATAGTACCGCCTGAGATGCTGAGTGTTCCATGGGTGAGCGGATACTTTCCCACTCTTGTCTTTGATGTAATAAGTTCTTGGACTAACCGCTTCTACTATTTGGTATGGTCCTTCCCAAGTTGGGTTAAACTGTGCCCTGTTGTCAGTAATGACAGTGTTTGGAACTCCAAACCGGCAGCAAATGTTCTTCCAGATGAAATGTTCTATTCACCAGTGTCTTCTATTTTGGCGATTGAAATTTGAAAGTGCTTCACCTTCAAACAAATGCATTTCACTTTGGCTTTACTGTCTTGTTGCCACCTTGAGCACACTGAGGTAGTGAGGTAAGACTCTCCTCACCCTTCCCTTTAAAAGGAAAAGATAAAAAGAACTCTAGCAAACAACAGAACCAAACAAGGTTGAATTACGATGGTTACTTGGTTAGTATCGGAATACTTGTCTCATTAGTTCTGTAGGTTGAAATGAGGGACTGTCAATCATAGCCCTCTTGTTTTGCTACAGCACCCACTTCTTTTGAAACAGTTTACTGATTTCCTAAATTTGATAGGAAACATGTAATGAAAAACAAAAGAATTGCATAGCCTGACCACTATTCACTAGTTCCTAACATCCGAACCAATCTACAATACTGAGGGAGAGGGTGCCATAGCTGATGCAGTTGGATAGGAAGCATACATAGCAATGCCACACAAACCTTCCGGAGGACCAGCATTCCGAAGAATTCTCACGTATCCATTTTCACCCCAGGTTTCGCCCCATGAATTCTTCACTAACCAATAGTCGGTGCCTTCTTCAGTCGTTCCATACCCAACAATTGTAACAGCGTGGTTTAGGTTTGTGCCACAGTTGCCGGAGAATACCCCGCTTGCGTATGCCCTAAACTCTTCTCCATTGGCATCAATGCCAACCGAGACTGGTTGCATGGCCACAGCCTTAAGCAGATCATTTTCGCTATTGGGAGGAACCATTTCATAGCCGGTTATCTTGGCAGCGTACTCATTCATCTTAGTAGTGTCACATGTTTCGTCTGTACCCTTGTATTGGTAGTTTTCTTCAGTAGTGATTCCTCCGTTTTCCTCTATGTATTTAAACGCATCTTCCATATCACCACCACGGCAGCCTCTGTTAATCTGATCTCTGTTACAGTCCACCAGTTGTTGCTCGGACAGTGAAATCAATTTGTCACTTTTGATTTTGGTAATCCCCTCAATTGTTGCCACTGTTGAAAAAGCCCAACAAGAACCTGCATATGTGTTGAAAATTTCATTAGTTTACGTGGAGAAATTAAAGATTTAATGTACAAGAAATTGATTAAGGTTTGAGATATGGTGGCTCTCTTACTGCATTGTCCTTGTTCCTTGACGGGGGTAACAGCACCTTGTTCCCTCCAGTCAACTCTAGCCGGAACATCAGCTTCCGACAGGTCTTGATACCTAAAAGATTTGGTATTACGTTGTTGAAGTAATGAGCTCGAGTTGAAGGTGACAATATTGGGAGCTTGAAATCCAGTGTAAAGTCCGAGGAATTCTTCATTGGTCATATCGGAAAACAAGTTGATGTTTAACTTGTAAGTCTTATTTCCTTGGTTGTTGAAGTTATTCAGAAATAACAAGTTCTTCATAAAAATGGCGAGACGGCTTTGTTTCTCTGCAATGTCATTGTAAGTGCGTCCGAACTGTGCCATCCATTGCTCGAATGTTTTCAAAAATGCAGAGGGATCGACTTCATCGTTGGACGTGGCTGAGGGTTGTGCCATTGCCCCCAAGATGATGGATAAAACGGCAATGATAGCAAGGCTATTTTGAAAAGCCATTGTAGTTCACTGATATAGCAACGAGGGCTTTATGATTCTAAGTGACTTTGATGTAGCAGGCTGCAGTGAAGAAGAAAGCAACTCTCATCGGTTTTTATAGCGTGAAAACGTCGCATGTACCATAATACACGTAGCTAAGTTAAATTTTTTTGGCAGGTTCAAAATTAAACATTCTTAAAATATCACATTTATGCGATTTCAAAAAAAAAAAAATATATCACATTTATGATTAATAGTTATTCATTTTGCGGGTTTAACTCTTATAAATATTTGGTCAATGTTCGTTGTATTACATGTGAGAAGGGCAACGATAGGGGTCTGATTGCCAGAATGTGGCTTCAATTCTTGGTGTTATATATACCATACAAGTAATTATAAATTTTAATTTCTAATTTCACAATCCACATAACATATTTTGCCAAATCATAATATTGCAATAGAAAACTTACTTTTATATTTCTTTTTAGATTATTGGGGATGAATCAACGGCACTTTTGAATATAATCAGGTGTATTAATATATAGATCGCCATCAGTTACGTATTTATTTAAGAGATCTACAAATGTTTTGACCAAAGGTTTTTTTTTTTTTTTTCGTTTAATTTAATTCTTTCCTATACATTTTCTTTGCATATAGCATTACTATACTGAATCAGGTGACAAAAAATAGGCACTAACTTCTGTTTTCAAATATTTATTTCCTACAAACAAAATTACATTAATAAATTGAATGACTTTGATTTACTTGGAGTATCCGAGTATGTATCATTCCAAATATCCAATGTGTATACAAGATGATCAAGCAGACGAGATGTACGTGCGAGACAAGATACGTAGAGGACTAGAGGTACGTGCGAGACAAGATATTGAACCGTTGTGCAAACCAAGACATGGTACTATATCCGATCGAGGAAGCTAGGGTTTCTCTTGTTGGCATCACTGATTAAATGTGGTAGTTGAATGAGGCTAGCTCAGATCAAACTGAGCCATAACCGGTTGATCTTTATCACAAGGTGATCATATCTCACACCATTGTGCTTGACGAGGAAGCGTGAGGAACTATAAATATGCAAGCAAAGAGAGTACACATGCATTTCCAAGCTCGATTCATTTCAGAACATCATGAAGAAACTCAGAAAAGAATCGAGCTCGGTCTCAGCACCCTTATAATTTCTTCTACTCCCAAGTTGGGACTCATGCTCATGCCGAAGCTCGGTGTGATTGAAGACATGTACTATATGTATACATAGTCGGAAGAGCAACCATGTTTATATCCCCGACCTCGAGTATCCACTGCAATATGCTTTGCAAATACGTACATGTTCATGTTGCCATGGCAAAACAAATTTGCCCACCAAGAAGCTAGCTAGGGCATATCCCTTGGCAGCGAATATATATTTGCAAAGCATGGCTTTATGGGAGAGGATTACTTCTTTTGGCCAGCAACGCGAACACGATACGCTCAAAGTAACAAATTTTCAAAAGACGTAGTACATTACACTGTCACCAACGATGAAGTTACCACATTTGGCGAGCCTTTTCTCTTTCCAACTTTTACCTTCTTCTGTTGAATCTGCTCTTGATCTTCCACTTTGAAATCGAATATTGCGCTAAACTGTTTGATAATACATGTGTGAAGTTCTTGAAATTCTTGACCATTGATGCTGAATATCGGGCCAGTGCCGAAAGCTGGTCCGGCCCAGTAACATTTAGCTAATGGACTGAGCGCACTTCTAAGTTGGGCCGGCCCAAATCAAAAACGAGTGCACGTGGTCTCAGCTGCAACGTATCATTAGTTAAAGTTGAAACGTTTCAACCACCCAAATATTCCCCAAATATTCCTTTTTTTATTTTCCTTTCTTTTCTTTGAGACCGAAAGTTTGCGCGCAAAGCGTGCATTCCCTGCAGAATCATTTTTCACGTTCCCCTCTTTCTTCTTCGCCATCCTCTCTCTCTCTCTCTCTCTCTCTCTCTGAAATCCTAATACGGATTCATATACGTATACGATTTCGTATACGAAGTGTTAGGGTTTCGCTATGGATCTCCCTGACTCGCCTTCGTCAAATCCCGTGGATTCGCCTCTCTCCGGTGAGTCTTAATCTCCCTTTCTCAGTTCTTTTGATATTAATACGCAATCGAATTGTTTACGCGTGTGTTTGAATTTGAGCTGGAACGAATCAAATGATTATTCAATCTGTTCATTTTGATTTCTAAATTTGTAACAAGGACGTAATAGTGTAATCAGAAGCTGTCAAATTTTGTTGATTTTTATTTTTTAAAATTATTTGTTTTGATGAATTCGAAATTATCAGGTGGGATTTGTGTAATTGAGGACGTGCTGATTATAACGCTTTAAATGCAGTCAAATTTAGGAAATTAATACCTCATTTATTTTCTGGTGATTGCGTGTTAAGTTGTTTTTTAGGAAATTATGGTGCATTGGTTTTGATTTGTGATTTTTTTTGATTGCTCAGGAATGCGTGAGAGGCATCACCGGGAGCTTGAGAATTTAACACTGACGGCGAGGCCGGTGAAGACGTTAAGGTATTTCACGGTGGCAATTGGTCGATATGTTCGGCAATTTATGGCAAGAGGTGGTTCGTTTGTGTTGTTTACTATGCTAGCTGGAGGTTTAGGAATTGCTACTATGACAATTGGTGGACCTCATGAAAAGGTAATTACTTTCAAGCATACATTTTCACTTTTTCCACATTTGCAAAAAGATTGTTGGATGTGTATTTATTATTGATCGCCTATTAGGTAAGATTGTAGTTGTAGGACTTTGTACCACTATTGAATGTGTTTCTTGATTGGATGGTTTGCATGCATTTCTTGATTATATGTTAGTCATTCTAAAATACATCTCTGTGCAGCACATGCAGGAGCTTGTCCGTTATCTCCAATTTGGACTCTGGTGGCTGGCTCTTGGTGTAGCGTCTTCAATTGGTCTTGGTAAGTATGATTTATGTTTAACATTTCTTGCTTTTGTACTTTATGCCAGAAACTTGTTATCACATTGAACATCATTTTATGTGTATCAGTCCATTAGGAATAATCCTGGCACACTTGTTTCTTTTCCCAAATACCATACTGTTGTGAATAATTCACTTCTGTAACAAACACTGACTCACTTTCATCTATATTTTATGCAGGGTCTGGTTTGCATACATTTGTACTGTATTTGGGTCCTCATATAGCTCTGTTTACCATGAAAGCCGTGCAGTGCGGTAGAGTTGACTTAAAAAGTGCCCCATATGACACCATTCAATTGAAAAGCAGTCCTTCATGGATGAATAGAAACTGCACTGAATATGGCCCCCCGCTATTTTCAAACGAGCAAGATTCAAGGCTCCCACTCAGCAGCATTCTGCCTCAGGTTCAGTTAGAAGCTATTCTGTGGGGAATTGGAACTGCACTGGGAGAGCTTCCTCCGTTTTTCATATCAAGAGCTGGTAACTACCAAACAAATAAAATAAGTTCTTAATGTTACCAAGTTTGTTGCTCTGTTATTTGTATCTCGTAGCAAACAGTTTCTTTCTAGTGGGAATAGCCTGTTGGAACTTCATCGAGTCAAATTTTTTTATTTTTCTTCTGAACTCTTATTTTCGTCTTTTCGTCTCACGAATATACGCAAGTATAAAACATTCCACTTACGGAGGCAGGGATTAATCTCGGTTGAATAAGTAACTATATATTATAACTGTTTCACATATATTTTAGTGAGTCTTTATCGTTCTACATTTTGCTCTTCATCACAGCAATACATTTCTGCCGATGTGCATTATCCTAACCTATGAAGTATTGCAGCTCGTATAGCAGGGAGCGAATTGGAAGTAATGAAAGAATTGGATTCTTCTACTGAAGATGGTGGAGTTGTAGCTAATCACGTGAACCGGATCAAATTATGGCTTCTTTCACATTCACAGTATCTGAATTTTGTAACGATATTAGTTCTCGCTTCAGTATGGTTTCTTCTTCCTCATATAGGAAATCTTATGTCATTTCCCAAAACATAGCAGTGGAGATATATTTTTATAGAGTTGTTTTTCTTTGTTTCAAAGAGGGTTTCAAAGTTAGCTTAATCATACTCATGATTTCCCGAATTTCTGTTTATATATGCTGTCTCTAACTCCATTTTGCACTGTGGCATATATGTTACTATTACTTTTTCCTTCAATATCCTCCTAGTTCTTATCATAGATCATTTCAGGTACCCAACCCTCTATTTGACCTTGCTGGTATAATGTGTGGACAATTTGGCATCCCGTTTTGGACGTTCTTTGTCTCGACAATGGTTGGAAAGGCATTTATTAAGACTCACATACAGGTATCTTAACTTGTAAGATATACACCAAAATTTGAGAATTTAATACTATCTGCTCATCGAATATTCATGTGCTATGCACAACAATTGCTATTAATTATGGGGTGCTAGATGTAATTAATGTCATGCCAGCAGAGGTACTCCCAACTTGTTAGGGACTTTGTCATCCAAGATGCAGACTCTAGTGCTGTTTTTAAAATGAGTTGTGTCACTGATTGGATCCTTGATCCAAACTATTAAATGGTTAAACAATGCTTGACCTGCAAATTCTTAAATTTAAAGTTTACTTCATCTCGGTAGGACAAACTTACAGAAGCTTTCATTTTACATAGTAGTAAAGATTCCTTGAATTGATGGTTCATGAGTTTACATAACTTAAGGAAGTTATGTCTATCTGTACGTGCAGACAATTTTTCTCATCTCAGTTTGCAACAATCAACTTCTTGACTTGGTAGAAAATAAATTGATTCGGTTGCTCAGCATTTTCCCTGGATTTGGTCTGATTGCGCCCAAACTCATTGCCAAACTACATATTTTGAAAGAGAAGTATATGGATAGCTCTCCTCAAGCTATCTCAAACAGTGAGGTAGCGTTTTTGGTTTGTGCCCATCCTTTAGTTATATCTCCCGAGTAACCATGCTTGTCCTTATACTCTTCTCCATTTTGTGCTTTCAGATGAAAAAGTGGAACTTCTCCATTGGTGCAATTTGGAATACTGTTGTGTGGCTCATGATCATCAACTTTTTCATCAAGATTGTGTCAGCAACTGCACAAACCGTTCTCAAGGAAGAACATGAAAAGGAGATGTCTGCATCGACGAGCAATACACATGCATCAGATCTCGGCAATATTGTGTCAGCAACTGCACAAAACGTTCTCAAGAAAGAACATAAAAAAGAGTTGACTGCCTTGAGGAATAATTTACAGGCATCAGAACTCGGCAAAGCAGCCAACTGAATTATTCTGAAGAGCGTTCAGATCCAATTATCTGTTCTTCATAGCATTCTTAGCTTTGGATTTTAGTGGCAGAAAGTTTTTATATCTGCTATGATTATATCTACCAGAGCTCAACACCTCCATTGTTTCATTTTGTACATAAATTAGAAACTGCAATGAAGCAGGAGGTGGTTTAGTAAAAGTATCTACATGTCTTCTAGGGTATGGTATAACTTATTTGTAACAATATAGCGATTCTTGGTCTTTGTATCTTACATTTGCTGCAATGTATTAATATCCATTCTAGACATTCATGCATACAATAGAAGCAATCTTACTCAGAAAAGTGTGGCCATCCTGCAAATTTCAAAAGTGGATTCTTGTTTCTTTTTTCAAAGTCTTGGAGAACAGCCTTATTTCTTGAACTGCTTCTGATAAGGACTGAGAAAACACAACTGGATCCGCTGCTGTGACAGTAATATCAATGCCGTTTTCACAATTCCAGGAAAAATCCATGCATCGACCAATTGAGTTTTATCTTTCTGAACATAGATGTTATATATTATCACAAACATTTAACAATGGGAATGTACAATCCCAAGTTACAACTCAGGTAGAGATTTACAATACTTTATAGAGTAGTAATCTTGGAACATAGACACAATTGGAAAGACTTGCTTGCAATGCTTTTATCACTTTAAGCAAAAGCCGAATGGCTCTCCCATCTAAGGTCCTGCGAGAATTGAGACAATGCAGCTCTTGGATCCCCATCAGCAATGGTCAAGTAATACAGCGCAGTGGCATCATCAACCTGCATGCTTCTCCTCAAAGACTCAAGAACCCTCTTCTTGCCTAGTTCAGAATTCGCCCCGCTGCTTTCAGCATTCTTCTGCGACAAAGTGCAAGAGCCGATTGCTTTCTGGTCAGGACCATCTCCCAAATACAACACTGCAACCTCTCTCTTAGCACAGGGATCCACCTCAACATAGCAGGTAGCTCCCACAAGCATTTCAGGATCGCTTACCGGAATCAACAACCTCTCCCTCGAGTATATCCCATGCTCACTCATCATGTTATTCAAGCGCTTTACATCCGTCACCTGATCAAACACACACATCATCAATGACCAAAAATTCCGAAATAGCTACACATATATCAACAGAATTTCGATACAAATGTACATTACATGAAATCTTTGGCAGGACCAACTGCAATGTACCGGATACAAGTATGCGGAATCGAAAACTTCGAGGATATAATCGACATTTTACACCTGTAATGTTTTCATTTCTGAAATTTCTAGGCAAACATAAGAGACCGTCACCGCGGCCGTTACCTGAACGGAATACTTGACGGCGAGGCTAGCGACGCTATCGCCGCGGGAAATTCGGTGAGAGATGGCGAATTTCCCGATGCTGTTATCTCTCCAGAAGCTTCCGGAGGCGGGTTTCCCGACGACGTCCTTCAGCTTCCACGGCGATTTGAAGGCGTTGGCGACGATCTCTTGATCGGAGGCGACGGAGTTCCAGGCGCGGCAGACGCAGCTGGAGCGAGCGAGGTCGGGGATCGGAAGCTTCTCGAAGATGAGGCGGAGGGTGTCACGGCAGGCCAGGGCGGAGAAGTGAGAGTTCATCGGAGATATGGTGGTGGTGGCGGCGTCGGAGGAGGACGACGTGTCGTGTAGGGTTTCGGTGGAGCTGAGATCGTCGTCGTTTTCTTCGTCGCCGCAGCAACCCATCGTCGTTTTAAAAGCCGAGAGCGGATGGTGGAAATGCGCCGGGTTTTAAGGGCCAACGAATTTTGTTTTAGCCTTGAAGCTAAGGGACGACGTCGTTTTGTGAGTGTTGACTGTTGGGAGAAGAAGATTAGACGCGGGAGTCAACTAACTTGCGCGACTATGGTTTCTAGGAAAATTGTCCATTTTGGACATATTTTTGGTTGATTTATTACAATTGTGTCCACAAGGGAAAAGATTAAAATGACTAGGCTTTCTTTCTTTACTTAGAAAAATACAGATACAACATCTCTCAAGCTTCAAAGATTCAGCACAACAAACTTGCTGTTCAAGGCATCTTGTACAATAGATAAAGTTTCCAAAGGTAATGCAGTGGCCAAAACCTAACTTCTAGCTCCACTGTTGCCCTTGGGAAAAAGAAAAAGAAAAGTAAGGCTGTAGATTTCACCATCCGTGACCATGACCAAGGCCGTACGGATCAGGATAGCCAGCTCCAGGGCCATGAACATTATGACTATGATCTTCATGCCCATGGCCATGAACATGTCCGTGATGACCACTTTGTTCCGCTTCATGGAGCAACTTCTGAACATGCTCAGGGATCGGCTCTTCATGGACCTTTCTGACAGTAGTAGGTAATGAGGATACAAAATTAGCAATGTGTCCAGCTACTTCATCGGCTGCATCCTCCTATATTAACCAACAAAGGAAAACAAGTTATTCGACCTTCCACAGTAAAAAGAATAGAGTACGATGTTGGTCTCTTTTTCAATTTGTCCGACAAAATATAACCATCTCAAATGTTGCAGAACTAGAACACATAATCAGCTAGAATAAAACAGGAATGTTAAATTGATAAACAAAGACATCCCGGGTCGAACTAGAACCAACATATACATTGATTTACTTGAAAGATCAGTACTTGTATCACTAATATCAGACATATATCAGACAATGTTATCTGAACTGTAATGTGATTGCCAATTTTGGATAATTACTATAGAAGTAGTATCCGTGCACCTTGTCATTGATAGCTTATGTTGCATACATAATCGATTTCGTACAAGAAGAGAATAAAAATTGTAAAGGCAACAAAAGGAATTCCATAACACAAAGCAAGTCTGCCATTGTGTAAGGAACTCAAAGCAAGTGCAAAAGCTCAAATCTTAAAAAGAGACATAAAATCACTCCTTCCAAAAAACGTTTTTAAACCATCAGAATACAAGATTGGCCACAAATTTGTACTTAAGTAACAACCTTTACATTCAATCCTATCTTTTGGACAAAATCTCACCCTTTTGTCTCAGGGTAAATGAGTTCAGAGTACCAATATTGACACTGCTTCTCAAAATGGTACCAAATTCTTCAAACCTTATACACACTATACTTTTTTATCTCAAAGGGTTGAGAACTATTTCAGGATACCTCAAGTCTCAGTTGTTTACAGCATACATTAACATAAAACTAAGGCACGTTAAACTCTACCAAAAGTCTTGGGGAACCAATATCATAATAATGGCAGAACACGGTCTAATACTCAGATTGGGAACCTCCAGTATAGCCATTTAGTAGTAAACTTAAATACCAGATTCCAACACAGCAGTGTCATCCAAAAAGACCAAATATCAAGCACAAGATTTTTACCATAGACTAACACAATTGGCATGACAGATGTAAATTCTACCACAATCCACTTAGCAACTTCTACATTCTCTATCAAGGACTTCAGTATTCTAGATTTTAAATCATAACTAGCCACCCAAGAGTTAGCCTCCTATTCCTGACAATTATAGGTCTACAGGGACACTTGTACAAGAACTATAGGTGCTATGTTGTGTATATCAATTTTGAAGTCACAAATATCTACTTAACATTATCTAATGTTCATTAGGAGCTTATTTGGTTAATAAAGCTCTCTAACATTTCTGTTTCGAAACAGTAATTGAAGGAAACTGAAAGCCAGCCAAAAGTAATTTAAATGGTGTTAATATACAACATACAGGAAAAACAAGCAGTAGCCTGTAAGGTAATGAATCTCTCACCTGAGGCCACCTTCCACCAGAATGGGTGACAAAAGTTGCCTTTGGAAGTGCATTCGCAACTCGTCGTCCCTCTTCACTCCATTCCTTAGACCAACTTCCAGACCAAAGCAACTGCATTGGCACTCCTTTCAGTCCATCCGAACCACCCCATTCTGCAATATCAAAGCTATGATTCAACTTCTTCCCCATTCCAACAATCGCCTTTGTTCCATCTCTCCCCTTCAAAAGAACTCTATGTGCATCCAAATCCGCACCACCAAACCCCCTCGAACAAGTCATCCTAATCAACAATGCATGAGCATACGAAACCCCCAACACCAACTCTTTAACCAACGGCACTTCCAAAGCCCACAAAGGCAAAGCCCCTACTGATTTCGACCCTGTATCAATCAATGTCACGCTCCTCACAGACTTCACATTCTCCAAAACCCAATTCGAAACCATCCCCAAAGCCGAATCATGCAGAACCAAATGCACAGGAGCCAGCCCCATTGTCTCAATCACTTGCCCCAACACCTTCCCAATCTCACCAGGCCCCAACTCAATCGGCTTCACAACCTCCCTCTTCATCGCCCGAGCCTCAATCTCCTCAAACGGCACCTGCCCAGTTGCCACAATCTCATCAAACGCCCAAAACAGCCCCTTTTCTTGAATTTCACTAACCACAAACCTCAACCTCCCGAAAAACCCACCTGGGTTCTCCTCAATCTCCACCGTCGACTTATCCGAAAACCCATTTCCGGGCAAATCAAACGCCACAACATGAACCCCTCTCTCACCCAAAGCCTCAACTATCTTGCGAAAACCAAACGAACTGAGCCCCAACCCATGGACGATTATAACCTTCTCCGATTCCGTGACGCCTTTCTCAGCCGTGAAGACTTCAAACGGGGACCGGTCCGGGTGGGTCTGCACCTTTATGGTGCGGCCCTTGGAGTAGTGCTGACGCAGCGATGTGGGTAAGCTTAAAAACCAGGACTTTGGGTCTTGTCGGGAGAGAGAGGAGAAGGAGATGAAGAAGAAGGTGATGATGGAGACTGTGATGGTGAAGTAGAACCAGAAGGCGAATGGGTTTGGAACGTTTTGGGGTGGTTTTGATGGTGGAGAGGGTTTGGAAGAAGAGGTGGGTTTGGAAGAAGAGGTGGGTTTGGGTTTTGGGTGTGGTTTTTGGTTGTCTCCTTCCTCTGTGATGATCGCCATTGATGAAAGGTCGGAGCTTTTGCAATTGGAATGGAGATGGATCTGCAGAGGAAGAGGGAGCCTGAAAAGTGGGAGTGGAAATGATGAAGGAATATTCACTTACGGCAGGTCGTTTTGATACAAGTTATAAATGTTGTACGACAAGAAAGATACCTTAAAAACTTGCATCATTTTCCACTTCATCTTTGATCTTCTTGGACAGTTATTTGGCTGCAAATGTAGTACAACATTTTGGCTTCAAGGAATGCCAACTATTTTGAAGAAGGTGTACTGGGAACCATGAGAAATGAACTCCCAGAGTTGAGATAAAATAAGCAACTTATGGTTTTATGATTTTTGCTTTCTCGGCGACTGTTTTGGACATGGTTTTCTATGAGCTTCTCTTATCACTTTTTGACAAATTGAGTGATCAATGTTCATCCTTGACATCAGTGCTACAAGTTCGAGTCCTCAATTGCCTCATTCAAGCTCCAATATCTTCTCGGTTGATCCACAAAATATCTAAAAAGATAACAAAGATTTTTTTTGATGACAAAAGATAATAAAGTTAAAACCGACTTTTCAAAGAAAACAACTAAGTAAATGTAAAGGAAACTAGAAAGTGAAAAGCGGAAACTGAGAAAGTGAAAACTAGAAAGTGAGAATTGTAGAGAAATAAAGAGCAAACTAGAAAGTTTTTGCTTGGAGAAGAAGTTGTTCTTGGTCACTTGATATTTAACGGTATTATTTAAGACGCTTTAAATTTTAAATTACAGATTTATTCAAACATTTCTTTTTGCTCAAAATACTCATTTCCCTATATAGTAAAGGACGTGCAAGCTGCTTGCACTATTCATGAGGCCTCTGAGAAAACAAAGGCAAAATATCTAGCCCAAAATATAAAAAATTATCTAACGCAAACTTCATCTTTAAACTAAGATTTTTTTTTTTTGTTAATGTAAACTGAGATTATATATCTTCTATTGTTTCTAGAAGTGTACCTAAACCCAAAGTTTATCTCTTTCATCGTTTCTATCCCTTGCACCATCCAATCTAAATTCCATTTCTTTCACCGTCCTGCCAGCCAATCTCAGAAGCCTATTAGACACATCTTCCACCGGTGCCTCAATTCTATCTCTTTCACCGTTTGTGCCGGCCAATCTTAGAAGCCTATTAGACAGAGATAAATTCTCAACCTTAGCTCTGCAGCAATCTATTCATAGTGATTTTTTTGTTGATGTATATGCTGCTTGAATCCACAAGAAAAATGAATCTTTTTTTCTTTTTATTTCTTCATTTAAAAACTAAAAAGTAAAGGAAAGAAAGAGAGAGTAAAACTTGGGAGGAAAGTTAGGAAACGATTGGTTGTTTGTCGTTTATTCAGTTTCAACGGTATGTCCTTCTTCTTCTTCCTCCCCCAGTTTCTGTGATAACACTTCAACTTCAGGTCTCGCTCTTCCAAAAGCTCCCATCTTTCTGGGTTTCGCTCCTCTACGATGCACTCCCTCTCCTCCCATCTAACTCGCCCACTCTCCTTCTCCTTCTCCCACTTCCGCTTCCTCTCACTTTTCCACTCTCCCGATTCCCACCCCAAAACTTTCTCTATTTCCCAAAAGCCCCCTACTTTCTCCATCCGCAGCTGCTCCTCCATCTCCGCCAAGCCCTCCTCCGACCTCCGCCCCAAGCGCCGTGCCGCCGCTTCCGACTCCTCCGACGCCAAGCTCCGAGCTCTCCGCAACCTCTTCCCCGGCGTCGGCATCGACGCTTACGTCATCCCCTCCCAGGATGCTCACCAGGTTTAAAACTACGTCGTTTTGATACTATTGAGAGTTTGTGTTTTGATTTTGCTGGTTTTTGAGCTTTTGGCCTCAGAAAGTTTCGAGCTTTGTTTCGATTTTAATTGCTGTTGGAAATTTGGATTCATTTCCAGCTCGGTGTGAAATGGTAGCTGTGATTTGTGTAGTTTTAGTCTTTGTGGCGTTGTTTCGAAAACTAGGAGCTTTGGTTTTACTTTGTGATTGAGATTCTAAGTTTGAGAGTTATGATGTGCTGCTGACTGTTGAGGATTAAATCAGCCAGCTTTTACTGTTTTTCGATATTGAGATTGTGAAATAAGAGAGCTCATTGGAGTTTTTGTGTTGGATTTCAGAGCGAGTTCATTGCTGAATGTTACATGAGGAGGACATTTATATCCGGTTTCACTGGGAGTGCAGGCACTGTTGTTGTCACCAAAGATAAAGCGGCTCTTTGGACAGATGGGCGCTATTTTCTTCAGGTGTGTAAAGATTGAAAGTTGATTTTCACTCTGGTTTTATGATTTGGATTGAAGTTGATAAGATTTACTATATTCTATTGTTAGGCTGAAAAGCAGTTGAGCTCGAGCTGGATTCTCATGCGGGCTGGTAATTTTGGAGTACCCACAACGATTGAATGGCTGAATGATGTTTTGGCCCCTGGTGGAAGAGTTGGCATTGACCCTGTGAGCAATACTTATTCTCTTAAATTGGGAGCTTCACTTATCTTTTGTACGTGTATGTGTATCATTATGTTGTACTGTTTTTGGATTGAACTGGTTGCTTTTGGGTATCGATTTCAACTGCCTCTTCAATTCTAATCGGTTACATGAAGCATAAGTTGATTACTTATGCCTTGTAAAGTGAATAGATTCTCTTATAATTTTGTATATTGAAAAGCAACAGTCACCTCAACTGACTGACTCATTTTCGTATTTTCTTTTTCTTAATGTGTTTGCTCACTGGGTAATCTAATAATTCAATTTATTAAGCTTGGTTCCATTGTTATCCTCCATGTTAAATTTGTATTCTCTATTGTATCGTGTCAGTTCTTATATTGCTTGTCTGTGATGCCACCTCCTTTGTATTGTGAAGGGATCAGTTTCTGTTTTCTTCCGATGCTGCAGAGGAATTAAAGCAGGGCCTTGCTAAGAAGAATCATGAGTTGGTTTTCCTGTATGATAAAAATCTTGTGGATGAAATATGGAAAGATTCAAGACCAGAGCCTCCAAACAAACCAATTAGAGTACATGAACTGAAATATGCTGGTGTAGATGTGGCTTCAAAGTTATCATCTTTGAGGAATGAACTTGCTGCAGCTGGTTCATCTGTGATAGTTATATCTATGCTTGATGAAATTGCCTGGCTGTTGAATTTGGTAATGCTTTGAACATTACTTTTGAACTGATGCTTTGAAACAAATACAAAATAATGATTTAAAAGTTATTTGTAAAAGATCCTGCTTCTATCTTTTAATGTATTGTTCCAAATTGTTTGTTGTTTGTTTTGCAGAGAGGAAGTGATGTTCCACATTCACCTGTTATGTATGCTTATCTGATTGTGGAGATTGATAAAGCAAAGTTATTTGTAGATACGTCCAAAGTAGGCGCTGAGGTGTTGGGTCACCTGGAGAATGCGGGTATTGAATTGAGGCCGTATGACTCCATTCTTTCTGAAGTAGAAAGGTGAGCTTGTGAGCTGAACCCTCTTTGTGTATGAAACATTTCTTTTTCCTCGTAAGTGGCGACCGTGTACATGTAATTGCATGTACAGCTTCAATAGCAGTCACAGGTCAATGTCAGATTATGACTTCTATGCTGTAATGACTTCTAGGCTGTAATAGTCAGGCAAATTAAGTTGTATCTTATGTCTTAATTATGCTTCTAGCCTGGTCTTCATTTCTTGTTAACAGGAATGCAAACTTATTTTGGTACTTACGGCATGACTTAATTATTAATTTTTTTAATCTCTTTTTAATATATTCAGTCTGGCAGCAAAAGGAGCTAAAATTTGGTTGGATGCATCATCTGTGAATGCTGCTATTGTCCACACCTACAACACTGGTTGTGAGAAATATTACGAGAGCCTTGAAAGAAAAAGAAAAAGTAAGACTAAGGCGTATGAGGACTCCAATGGTTGGTCTGAAGGACCCACCGGAATGTATAGGGTTTCCCCTATCTCTTTGGCAAAGGCTCTGAAAAATGATGCTGAGTTAGAAGGGATGCGAAACTGTCATTTAAGGTAATTGGTTCCTCCCTCCAAACTTGATCTGTGCTGATAGTTTTGTGTTTGAATATCATTTTTTGGTTTGATTTGTTTTTAGATAGCCTCAGCATCAGATACATTGACAACAGATACCATACATGATTAAGCTTTAATTTGGATCATGCATATAAATCTTGGTGGGAGGTTTGAAGCACAGTTGTTAGCATCAGATATTTGCATAGTAGAATGCCTTTAAAGTCTAAGCTTTTAGTTTTGGTTATGTAGTTTTGACTTCTGTGGAAGAAATACAGATGAACATGTACAAGTTTATTGTACCAAGTATTCTATCCACTAGTCAGATATCTATTTTGCAATATGCTTCTGTGCTTTTGGTGTGGATGGGTTAATCCTGACAATCAAAATGGAAGCATAAAAGTCTAATGGGTATGCATGTTTCATTCCCTTTAAAGCACAAAGATCATTGATTCTTTTCTTAGGAGAAACTATATCTATATTGTAATTATAAAGACAAATATTGCCTTACAACTTAAGGATATTGTAATTCTGTGCAGGGATGCTGCTGCTTTAACGCAGTTCTGGGTTTGGATCGAAGAGCAAATTAACAAAAATGTGAAACTAACTGAGGTAGAGGTTGCTGAAAAACTTCTTGAATTTCGTTCAACGCAGCCTGGTTTTCTAGATACAAGTTTTGACACCATCAGTGGTATGTACGCTTAATTTATTTTCAGTTTTACAAAGTAGTGTTTTCAGTGCTTCTTCTCCACTCTCTCGGTTTTTGTTTTTTTCTTTTTCTTTCTGTGTCCTGTCTTTTGGGTTGGTGTGGTGGTAATTATCTCATTGTCTATTTTATTTTGATTTCATTGATCACAATTTCAATGATATTCCAGGCTCTGGTGCAAATGGTGCTATCATACATTATAAACCAGAACCAGATAGTTGCAGTGTTCTGGACAAAAAGAAACTCTTTCTTTTGGATAGTGGAGCTCAGTATGTAGATGGAACAACTGACATAACCCGCACCGTACATTTTGGTGAACCTACTGCACATCAAAAAGATTGCTTCACCCGAGTTTTACAGGTTTCAAATCATTTGCTATCAAATAGTGTTTAAAGATTGATTTATTCCTTGCATTAGAAGATGAGGTTTTCTTGGACTTTTCTAATCAAGTGTTCAATCACAGGGTCATATAGCTCTTGATCAGGCAGTATTCCCTGAAAACACGCCCGGTTTTGTGTTAGATGCATTTGCTCGCTCTTTTCTTTGGAAGATCGGACTGGATTACCGACATGGTACTTTCCAGGAATTTATATCGTCTTATTATGAATTTTATTTCTCTGCTGAATTCATAATGAGCTGATTTATTGTGTCTTTTATACTTCAATGTAATAGGAACTGGGCATGGTGTAGGAGCTGCATTAAATGTTCATGAGGGTCCTCAAAGTATTAGCTTTCGATATGGAAATACAACGCCCTTACAGAGTGGCATGATTGTTAGCAACGAACCTGGCTATTATGAAGACCATGCCTTCGGCATTCGAATTGAGGTACTGCAGTTAATTATATCCAGGACACAGATGTTAATTCTCTTTGTTGCTTCTCCATGTGACAATTGTTATGCTATGTATTTCACTGTCTCTCAGTAATTCACATGTTCATTTTCATGCAGAATCTTCTTGTTGTGAAAGAAGTTGACACGCCGAATCGTTTTGGAGGAATTGAATACCTGGGATTTGAAAAGCTCACATTTGTCCCCATTCAGGTATGTGGACAATGACTCAGTATTAGTATAGTATAATTTGTTGGTGTGATTTGATTTGCTTCAAAGGCTGCAGGCAGCGCATGTGCGCTTTTGTTTCCTGGCTTTCTTATTAGGTTTTGGATTGTCATTGTCGACTTTCCCGTACTTATAGCCTTTGTACATGTACTAATCACATGTGAATAAATGTTCACTTTCTCTCCAAAAAAAAAAAAATAAAAAAAAATAAAAATAAAACAAATGTGGCCTTCATGTCAGAATTGTCTTATATGGCAAAATGATAATTAACACTGAGAGCTCTGTTACCCCTACTGAGCTTCATGAATAAATTCACGGTAATTGTTGTGGTGCTAATGTACTTGGCGGTAACTTATTCTTAAAGCTATGGTTTGGGTTCTATGAGGTCGAACTCATAATGGTTTATCTATGCAGGCCAAATTGATAGAGTTGTCTTTGCTATCTGCTGCGGAGTTTGATTGGCTTAATGATTATCATTCACAAGTTTGGGACAAGGTGAGTAGATATCGTGAAACTATTCTGTGCTATTTATCATATTGGCTCTGGAGGATCAAATTATGACAGAAACATGGAATACTCTTGTTCTTTGTATATTTATTTCTTTGAGATCATAGCTAACATCAGGGTGCTCACAGGTCTCACCATTGCTAGATGGTCCTGCTCGTCAATGGCTTTGGGACAACACAAGACCTTTAGTCAAGCAGTGATTTGTACCCTTTATTTGTTGTGCCATGTTGTAGCCTTTATTTGTTGTGCCATGTTGTACCCTTTATACCAAGAATTAGACAGTAAATAGCCTTGTATATACTTTGCCCTGCATATTTGATAGTTTCTGTGATTACAAGACTCTTCAGAAAAATGAATGTGAACAAGGGAAAGTATTTTTTTTCTTTCAAATCTGCGGTGCCTTGTTCTGTCAAAAAGAGACTGCAGAAGATATTATGGAATCATGAACATCTTCCCATGCCATACCTATCTGATGGATATATTGTAGTTTGATTGTTACAAAATGATCGCATAAGGAGTCGATCCTTGTTATGACTATCATGTTCTGGATTGAAATGTGGCCAATATCATCACTGTTCTGATTCAATTATGCGTGACATTGATGTTGTGCATGTCTGATATTTTCTGCTCGAAATATAAGGCAATGACCTCTCCTCATCTAGCTGCTGGTTTCTGCTTCCCTCACTTGGGAGAAATACGAATGACTCATGGCTTCTCTTGCAGTTAGCCTGTCTTGATGATCAAACCGAAGGAGTCTATCCACAAAATTAATAGCTTCCGGTGAAACAAGATGCTCATTGTCTGCATTAATAAACTTGGACCACGGCTTCCTGCTGTGCCTCCCAACCAACTCATCCAGTTCAGGATCAAGCTCTAGATCATATTCATTAACATATGCATCCAACTCGTCCGTCCCAAGTACCTTGGCAATTTTAACCAGCTGATCATTATTATCGTGACCATCAAAAAAGGGTTCCTTCCCAAATATCATCCCAGCAAACATGCAACCAAGGCTCCACATATCTATCGAGTAGTCGTAATCTCGAAGATCGACCAGGAGTTCAGGAGCTTTAAAAAATCTTGATGCCACACGAACATCATACTCCTTTCCAGGGCGGTAAAACTCGGACACACCCCAGTCTATCAGTCGAAGCTTTCGCAACTTGTGGTCGATCATAACATTCTGAGGCTTAATATCTCTATGCATTATTCCTCGCGAATGAGCATAGTACAATGCCTTGAGTAGCTCATATACGTAGTAACGAATGTCATGATCCGTCAGTGTCGGGTACAAAACTCTGAAATCTGTACAATTAACATGCTCGAAAATCAAACTCGGAGTTTTCGAGTGACGATATTGAACAACATCAACAAGTTTGATCACATTCGGGCCACCAGAAAGGTTCTGCAGAATCTTAATCTCCCTCTCAATCTTCTTCTTGTTCACAGGCTTGAGCATTTTGACTATGCAGCTCTCATTGGTATAGACATTGTTGCACTCATAAACCTCGCTGAATACCCCATTTCCTACTTTTTTCACAACCTCATAATCATGTTGATCACCCCATTGGACGTTGAGGGACTCGTACTCCTTGGAAGGGGTGGGGAGGTTAGGGAGGTGCGAAACCGGCACACGCACGGCGACGACGGGGCACAGTTGCAGGAAACCTAGGAATAAGGTGGAGCAATACTTCCCTACACTTCTCATTCTGAAAGCTTTTACGTAAAATTAAGAGAGAAAATGGAAGATGAAGAAAAGAAAGGGTGATTGTGTAGGTATTTTATACGGTTTGTAGGTCACTACGAAACTAATTAACCATACAACTGACTTGGTGCAGGTTCTCCCTAACCTAAACTTTCTATGTTCAAAAGAAAAAATAAAAATTAACCATGCATGCAACTAACTAAACATTCTTTGTTCAAAAGAAAAACTTAAACATGAAACTAATCCTTCTTTTAAGAAAATAAAATTAACCATGCAACTAATTAATATACTTATTACAAGAAATAACTTAATTACCTGCTTGACAACTAATTAACTACTTAGCTACGAGTAACTTATAAACTAATTACCTATCACAATGGGAGTGGGAATTCACTCACGGCAGGTCGTTTTGATGGAAAGTTATAATGTTGCGGTCAATACAAATCAGTGATAGTCAACTGAAAAGCAGAGAGGAGGGACGGAGGACTGCCTAGGTGGACCGGGCCTTGTCGGGCGGGGTATGGGCATGGGCCTGCCTTTTGAAAAAGAAAAAAGAAGCGGGCTAGGCTGAAGTGGGCCTAAGCAGACTGAACGGGTCAACCTTTAGTTTTAAATTCTTTTGAACGAAACGACTTTATACCCCCTGTTAAAAAAAAAAAACGGATTTTTATACCCACTTAATAATAACTGGAAATTCTTGTATACATGACATGTATTTACACGATACAATTTTAACCGTTCATAACAATTCATATGTTTGACCACCATGTTTTTATATTATTTGTTTTAATCCTGACTATCCATATATGTATGTGAAGATACACGCCGTGTACTGAAAATGTTCTCCTCAATAACAGAGAATGTTTTAGGGTTGAAGAAGAACTTCACTGTTCCGTTCTGAAAGTCTAGAAAGCTCTAGACCACTTTGAAGTTTGAACTCACCCCTCACCGTAAACAGCAAGACACAGAATACATACACACATACATATATATGAATGAATCAAACACATTGATTCCAGCAATTCTTCTTCTTCTTCTTTTCATAATGCGTCGTTGTCGATCTTTTGATGAGTGTGGCATGGCCTCCCGTGACTGTTGAGTCTCGATCATCCAGTTCTGTAGGTACTTGATTACTAGTCCTTGATGTTACTATGTGCTAGTGAGCTAGTCAAGTTTTTAATATATCAGAAAGTGGAGAAGACATTGGAATATATTCCATATTAGTGGTTTTGTATAAATTAACAGAGAAAGGCAACATGCTCTTGAGAATCTCATTATCACAAAGTAGAAATTTTGTGGCGAACCTCGAACAACCTATTAAGTTTGTGGTTGAACAACGACTTGGATTCCCATTATCTGGTCATTGTAATTTAGATTTGTTGATCGAATTAATCCCTACGTAACAGACACTTTAGACTACCAAGCTTATACTATGAAGTTCATCATCATCTGCTTCAGATATGCAGCATGCTCACTCAAATTAAACAAGCACCTAAAAGCACTCTTCCCAGTCCCACACTCCCACGCCGAGCATCATCTTTTCACTGTCATAAAGTTAAAGGGTAATACTATACAGATCTGTGGTAGAGTACAACTGTAGTTTGGCATTCTAATAGCTAGCGCTGCTGGTTTTTCTTGCTCAATGCTGAAGCAGAAAGAGCATGGCATGATTCAAAATTGAACAAATCCTTTTGTGAATCCAAGCCTCATCTATTGCTTCTGTATCAGCTGAATCTTGTTCCTTCTAGGGTTGTGATATATCATAGCAGTATAGCACTATGGAAATACAGTGAGTGCATAAAGCTAAAGCTTAGGATGACGATAGGATCACTACATCGATTATTGAAGGTAGGATGACGTCAAAATTTAATTTTCTATAATAATATTTAATCAGGGCAGCGGCTATTTAAACCCTAAACTTCTCATCGAAAAAAACCAACCAAGTTACAAAGCTTCAAGCTTCTTGCTTGCTCGAGAGAGAGAGAGAGAGAGAGAGAGAGAAAAGAGAGAGCTAGCTTCTTGCATTAGAGAGAGAGAATCTATTCACTACCGGAGAAATTTAAATCTTTCTTCTCCGGCCAAGATAATAGCTCACTTGGAGTGTTTGGTCCAAGAAAACGAAAACGACACCGAATCCCGGCCCTACGACGTCATCTCCGGCCTCCAAGCCGCCACTTTATCCAACGCTGGCGTCACCGGCCAGGCTTCCAAGTCGGAGTTCTTCTTTTCCGTTCTTGGCGGGCTTGGCCAGTTCGGCATCATCATTACCGGAGCTAGAATCTTGCTCCAGCAAGCCCTGTTCATGGTTGGTATTACTTACTATTTCACTGCTACGTACTCTCTTTTGCTCGTCTTTGATCCCATTACTGAGAGTTGTTTTTTTTTAATTAATGGTGATTAGGTGAGGTGGATAAGGCTGTTGTACCGGGTTCGATGCCTTCAATCGCCACGCCCACTCGCTAGTCATTTGTGACCACGGGGACGACTCGTTCGATTATGTACACAAGTTCTTGAGAATGTGGAGCACGCTTTAAAATGAATTTTTGGTTTACTTCCTGAAATGACCGTCCTGTGAAACCAGGAGATTGTGCAGTATTGCGTGACGAAAGGTTCCAACTTCAAGTTGTATTTATTGCACTACCAATCTAAGGAGGAATGAAATAAGCAGGTCGGGTTCAGTGGAGCAGATTGGTCGATAGCAATCCTCTTTGATCCGATGACAAATTTTTCCCATATATTTTCTCAAACCCTAGCTAGCTAGTATTAGTTGTCAATTCAAATTAATGTAAAAGGAATTAGTTTGAGCAAAAAGATGTGGATCCTTTCCTTTGGATCAGTTGCTTTCATCTATTTTCTGCTAAATCCAAAGAAGAAAATTCGACATAAAAATGATCGCATAAGGAGTCATATTAGTCTCTTTGTGAAAGGCACTGAAAAATGATGCCGAGTTAGAAGTCAGAACTTAGAAGGGATGCGGAATTGTCATTTAACGTAATTGGTTCCTGCCTCCAAACTTAATATGTGCTCATATTTCTGTGCTTTGAATATTAGTGTTTGTTTCGGTTTGTTGTTAATCAAAGACTAGCCCATTGGACGTTGAGGGACTCGTACTCCTTGGGAGGAGTGGGGTGGTGCGCAACCGGCACGCGCACGGCGACGATGGTGCACGGTTGCAGGAAACCTAGCTAGGAATAGGGTGGAGCAATATACTTCCCTTAGTTCCCTACACTTCTCATTCTGTAAGCTTTACGTAAAATTAAGAGAAAATAGAAGATGAAGAAAATATAACTAAGCTCGAGTTGTGCTCGAATTGAAAAGAAAGGGTGATTGTGTAGGTATTTTATACGGTTTGTAGGTCACTACGACATTAACCATGCAACTGACTTGGTGCAGTCCAAACGAAAAAAAAAGAAAAAAAAAATAGCCATCCCATGCATGCAACTAATTAAACTGTCTTCGTTCAAAAGAAAAATTTAACCATGCAACTAATCCTTCTTTTGTTCAAAAGAAAAGAAATTAACCATGAAACTAATTAATATCCTTATTACAAGAAATAACATAATTACCTGCTTGACAACTAACTAACCATTTTTTTTTTTTTTTTGAGAATTAACTAATTAACTACTTAGCTACGAGTGAGTTATAAAGTAAGGAAAACCCTAAGGAAAATGATGAGAAATATTCATTTACGGCAGGTCGTTTTGATGAAAGTTATAATGTTGTAGTCAATACAACTTCGTGATAGTCAACTGAGAGGAGGAACGGAGGACTGGGCCTTTTCGGGCTGGGCATGGGCCTGCCTTTTAAAAAAGAAAAAAGAAGCGGCTATGCGGAGCGGATGCGCGTCTAGGCAGAGTGGGCCTAGGCAGGCTGGACGCGTCTATACCCCTCAAGACCAACGTAATGTTTTACGTTCTGAAAGTCTAGAAAGCTCTAGACCACTTTGAAGTTTGAACTCACCCCTCACGGCCTCACCGTAAACAGCAAGACACATTGATTCCAGCGATTCTTCTTCTTCTTCTTCTTCTTTGTCGCTTTTGTTAGAGTATCTACGGTCTCCTTTGCTCGTATCTTGGCATCTACGTGTCCGTTGGTTTAATTGTTTACGTTGCATATCGGAGATGATCTTTCGATCTTATTATATTTTTCGTGAAGGGAATAAGGTTGCAGATGCTTTGGCTAATCACGGTACGTCATTAACAGAGCTGGTTTGGTGGGATTCACCTCCTCTTTTTATTTTGTCATATTGTAGTAGTGACCTTATGGGTCTTCCTCAATTTCGGTTTTCATAGTTTTGTTTCGTTCTTATTTTGTTATGAGAAGTTTTGGTTTAATCTCACTCTCTCGATGTTTCTCTCTTTTCTTTTTTAATACATAAAAGTGTTGGGGTTCATTCCTCTCTCACTCATCTTTCAGCCAAAAAAAAAAAAAATCTTTTGATGAGTGTGGCATGTCCTCCCGTGACTGTTGACTGTTGAGTCTCGATTATTACTCGGACACCATTGTACTGAAAGGTACATGTTCTTCCTCTACTTGCGTCTTTCATAACATGGGTTCCCTGGGCTCAAGTCCATTCTCTTGTACACAGATGCGTTGTTTGTATTGTTTATTGTTTCCAACTTTCCATCCAGTTCTGTAGGTACTTGAGAATTCTATTGTAGGCATGACAAATGTGATACTGTTGATTGGTTCTATGATCGATGTAGAACTAGTCCTAGATTACTAGTCTCAGATTGCATCACATGGATTCCTGCAGATGCTCCAGTTCTTGAGCTGGAGACCATTACTAACATGGGGGCCTTTTGCACATCTGTTTTGTTATACATTTTTATTGAATAATCGTCCATACTTGAATCATATCCGCCCATCCTTGGCATCTCATAAAAGAAATTAAAGACATGCGTTAATGTTCAAGTCTTGCTAATTTTAGTTGAAGTGTGCCTACAACATTAATTAGTTGCTCAAAAGTGAGCATATAGCTTGAACTAATTCAAGTTTAAGGCTTGCCTAAATTAATTATCAGTTGAAATCTTCACTCACCACGTACTGTAGATGTTTTCATCATCATCATCATGACTTGCAAGAAGTGCATGACAGGCTGCTGCAACCACCAATACTATCATCGCTAAATGCAGCACCAGCTACGCGGCCACCATTATCACCTCCACCTAAGAATAAAAGCTGCTCCTCCACTACCAGTCTACCACCACCACCGTACCACCACCAGCATTATTAACACCACTAAAGTTCATGCTAGCACCTAAGGCACTGGAAAAAAAACGAAAGCTGCTCCACCAATACCTGTTTCATCATTCTAATTACATCCTACCAATTCTCCTCTCTTACCTGTAATATCCTCTTCCTGCATCTCTAATGTTGATTACCCCATGGACGTTGAGGGACTCGTACTCCTTGGGAGGGGTGGGGAAAGGAATGAAAGAAACAACTTATTGAGTTTGTGGTTGAACAATGACTTGGATTCCAATTATCTGCTAATATTATGATTTAGATTTGTTGAATTGATCCCTACGTAGTACACACTTTAGACCAAGCCTATATCATAAAGTTCATCATCTTCTTCGCTTCAAATTAGCAATTTGAGTCTTCACCTATCGCTGCAAAGAAGTACCTAAAAGCATGCACTCCTCCCAGTCCCAGTCCCACCCACGCCAAGCATCATCTTTCCATCAGGGAATGGTCATGTCCACCGGCTTAGTGCAAATTAAAGGGTGAGACTAGCTAGCTAGGACTTCTTTTCACCTCGGATAAGACAGTACAAAGCAAGCTTTAATTTCCAAGGATAATACTATACAGATCTGTAGAGTAATACTGTAGGCATTGTCCATACTAGCTCCATAGCGCTATTGGTTTTTAAAATTGTTGGAGGGAGAATAGGGAAATTAAATTTGTTCCTTCTAGGGTTGTGATGTATGATAACACTATGTAGCACAAAAGGGCACGTCCCTTATTCCCTTAATATCAAACAGTGCATGAAGTTAAAGGGCGATAGGGATCACTATTGACGATGAGGGCAGCCCGGCTATTTAAAGCCTAAGCTTCTCATCGAAAAAAACCAACCAAGTTACAAAGCTTCAAGCTTCTTGCTTTAGAGAGACAGAGAGAGAGAAAGAGAGACATAGATCTTCTAGTAGTAGCTTCTTGCTTTAGAGAGAGAATCTAATCACTACCGGAGAAATCTAAATCTTTCTTCTCCGGACAAGATGATAGCTCACTCGGAGTGTTTGGTCCACGAAAACAACACCGAATCCCGGCCCTACGACTTCGTCTTCGGCCTCCGCGGCGCCCTCGACGTCAGCGAGCTCTTCTTTTCCGTTCTTGGCTGGCTGGGCCAGTTCGGCATCATCACCGGGGCCCCGGACATGGTTGGTATTACTATTTCACTGCTACTCCTCTTCCTTATACCCTCCCCACCAACATTAGATCGAGTTGCATGAGCTGATCGGTTTGTTTTTATTAATGGTGATTAGGTGAGGTGGATGAGGCTGGTGTACACCGAGTTCGACGCCTTTCACCTGCCATGCCCAGTCGCTTGTCACTGACGACCATGGCGACGACTCGTTCGATTATTTCAACCGGATACAACTTGAAGTCGTAACCATTCTTCAAGCAGTACCGCACAATTACGACTTTAAGTTGTATCTGCCGCACTTCCAACCGGAGAATTGGAAACGGCATTTCGAGAGTCACTCGAGTGAGCACATTTGTCGAGCGGAAGACTTGTTATGATTCGATGACAATCTTCGCTCCTCAAGACCTCGCTCCCGAACAACAAATTTTTCCGAGAGTTATTCCCAATCCTCCTCCTGGACAACACATTTTCCTGAGAATCATTCAAAATCCTCGCTCTCGGAAAACACATTTTTCTCGAAAATCATTCCCAAACTTTAGCTAGCTAGGGCAATTAGTCATTATCATTCCAGTTTTCTCCTCTTTCTTTCTTTTTTTCTGCTGGGCCAGTGCCATTGTTGTTATCAATTCAACATTTCAGCTAAGAAGCTATAGTTGTAGGCAGAAAATTAATGTAAATAAAATTTAGTTTGAGCAAAAAGATATGGATCCTTTCCTTTTCCTATGGATCAGTTCCTTTCATATATTTTCTGCTAAATCCAAAGAAGAAAATTCGACATAAAAATGAGCGCATAAAGAGTTAATTAACGAGTGTTATGACTATCATGTTCTGGATTGAAATGTGGTCAATATCATCACTGTACTGATTCAATCGGTGTTATGACTATCACTCTCTCTTTATCTATACTCTGAAGCATCATGTATGTCCACTTTTCCCAAACAGAAGCAGAACCTCTATGAGGTTCTTTCTATCCCCTGCTCGAAATATAAGGCAACGACCTCTCCTCATCTAGCTGCTGCTTTCTGGTTCCCTCACTTGGGAGAAATACAAATGACTCATGGCTTCTCTTGCAGTTATCCTGTCTTGATGAAACTAGATGTTCATTGTCACCATACTATGACTCCTTCGATTTGATGAGGGTGCAAGCCGTTACAGGCTAGGCCTATCGACCAAAACAACAAATAGATCTAGCCTAGGACCGGAACCATTCCCAGGTTCACTCCATTGCCTGGCATGAAGAGGAACCTGATACAAGTTTACAACTCATAAACAACTACGAGAGTTAAAACTTGTGACCTCCCACCACATCAATTGGTATTTGTCACAGATGTGATAATTTGATTTAAAGACGAATAAGTTTGTAACTGTTTAATTTTCTGTGTCAATACTCAATAATACATACATACATACATATATATATATATATATATATCATTATATCTTTGTATACATTCCGGCCACAACTGAGCATATCACTAGCTTTTAGATTGAAAAGGGATGGTCATTTTGCAGCATTCTTCTTCTACCAATTTAGGATCATCCAATTTTTTCCGTTACAACATCGGGTACGGAAAGCTCAGAGTACATGTTTGATATTGCTTTCGCAAAGTGTGCCCTGGCTTGAGGCCTCTTGATCTGGAAAAGTATTTCATGTCACTACACTGATACTAGAAGTCTCATAGTATTCAATATCCAAAGTTCCAAACACAAGATTAAATTCTATATAACGGACAGAAGCTAGCTTACCTTAAAGGTTGGAGTAAGAAGGCCATTCTCTACCGTGAATGGTTCAGGAACTAAAGTTACAGCTTTTGCAAATTCAAAACCTCTCAACTGCAGTTGTAAATGAAGCATCAACAAAACCAGACGTTGCCTTGAACTTGAATTTCAAGTAACTAACTCATGAGATATATAGATTTTACCTCAGCCTCCTTTCCAATGGCATCCATGTCAGCCAAAACTACAGACCTTACTCTTGGATTATTGCACAATTGTCTGAGATCTTCGTGCTGCATCAAATGCAATGTCGTTAAGTATGTAACAACGATTGATACTACATAAATTTCAGATGGCACAGACATTGATGCAAATTTACATAGATCAAGTAGATTAAGCATGTCAAGCAACGTAATAGAAAGTAATTAAGACCAGGGGGTACGCAGAACCTACTCAACCTAGGATGGTTAAAAATAATTACCTTTATGCCTTCAGATGCAGCCCACTCTTTCAATACATCAGGATCCACTGCAACTATAGCTACTAGACAGGACTTAAAGCTATCACCTAAAGTAGTCTGATAAAATTAGCAAATAAGGCATAAATGGGAAGTATATATGGAAAGCAAAGAAAACTTTGGTCTTCTTACCATAAATAAAACACTGAGCAACAAATTGGCACTTGGCATAGACATTCTCTATCTTCTCCGGTGCTACATACTCACCCTGTGCCAACTTGAAGATATTCTTTTTCCTGTCAAAAGAGGTTGGAGAAAGGTGCTTAGATTGGAGTTTCTCTGATCTTCATGGATAACTTTGACTGCCAAGTATAGAACATTAGACAGTTTCCACTTTAGATTATATAAATTTCGTAATTTAAACTATAAATATTTGCAAGATCTCACCTATCAATAATCTTAAGCCTGCCTCCAGGTAACCACAAACCAATGTCTCCAGTATGCAGCCAACCTTCATCATCAATTACTTCTTTTCTGCCAATCATTTGGGTAGTCAGGTAGATTCAATACTAGTTCATTCTTTGTCTACGATAATAAAAGAGTAGATGCAAGTTAGGTACGTCTGCAGTTGGTCTTTGTAGTAGCCTTGGAAGACAATGGGACCTCGGACACAAATTTCCCCACGAGGATATGGCTGGTCGTCAGAGGTGTAATTCATTTCAGGGACATCGACTAGTTTTACTTCTGAAACAAAGAAATAGGAAAAGCTCGTGAGATAGCTAGGGTGACATAGAAGGATGTGGAATAGGACACTTCAAAACGAGAATTACGATGCTGTTTATGATTCCAATCGTCGTGGATCATGATCTATATTCAACTATTCAAGGGATTCCAATGTGCGTGCACGCACAACTATTCAACTATATTTGTATAAGCATGTCATCAACTCACCACAAGCTGCACTAGGGGAACCAACATGGCCACTTAAGGTGTCACCCTCATCCATCATGCATATGACAGAAGTAGTCTCTGTCATACCATATCCTTCAATTACTTGACAGCCAAAGCACCTGCATTTTGGTAACAAATGAAATGGAAATGATATTTGTCATTGTTAACAAAATGGAGCCATATTAAGTTGCATAAGATAGCCAGCTTACACCCTGAGGAAGTCCATGATATCAGGAGACAAGGGTGAAGCACCAGATGACATAAAACGGACTCGTCCTCCAAGCTTTGCCTTGATTTTATTAAATATCAATCTGTCCCATATTGGTGATGATGTCGAACCTGAGTATTTGTGTAACATAGGAATCGTTAGAAAGAGACATCAGTGTGCATTCTCACGAACTAGTTATTAGCGTATATATATACCACTCATTATGGATTGCTTCTTAGAATTGTAAGCAGCTCTGAAAAGTCTCTCCTTTAGAATCCCAGAAGTTTTAACAGCGTTGGTAATTCTACAATGACAAACTGAATCAGATGTTCAATGTTCAAAGGGACAGAATGAACAATATTCAAATTTACCATTAAGCAGTAGCTCTGATTACCCAGCATAGATTCGATTGTACACCCGCGGAACACTGCAAAATAGTGTGGGTCTTAATACAGCCAGGTCATCCATCAATTTCAGATTGTCCTGCAAATGATGAAAAGAGCCACACGTAGTATACTTGTACATGAAATAATAGGAAGATAATCAACTGTATGACATATCAAAATATATTGTAGCAGAACATGCTCTTAAGCATGTGGATCAACTTTCACAGAGAACTATAGATAGTTTTAGGATTTTGGTTTTCTTAAAGTTCCAATATCCAACTGTGTATTATTTTTTCTGCAGCAGACAAAGATTGTGATCAGTAGAAACCAGAGAATCACAAGTTCATCGATCTATTTCAGATGCAAATCACCTACTGCAATACTGTGGTTACAATTTGCAGTGCATGATAAGTCAATCAATTTGGTAAAATGTTGTTAGATACTTGCAGAGATTGTAATACTATAACTCTTAGAGGTGTTACATACCCCCTGGTAGAAGCCACAAGCTCCACCAAAGTACAGTACGAGAATTTGATTAGCTCGCTCATAGATATGTGCCAAAGGAAGATAGGATATGTAACTGTGAAAATCAAATGCATTTAAAACAGTATATATAAACATTAAAAGATTCAAAAAATCTGATATATAGTGAATTGATATATGGTACTCACATATCAGATGAACAGAATCGCAATGCACGACTGAATCCAGCACAACTTGATATTAAGTTTCCATGAGTCAACACAACACCCTTTTATTTAGAGGTAGGAAAAAACCAAGTTTAGTCAAGTAACAGTGTAACACAGAATTTAGTCAATTTACTTCACTCTGTAGTAACACTGTAACACAGAATATGCTTTTGCGGCATGTCTTACTAGAACTCTACCTTTGGTGTTCCAGTTGTACCGCTTGTGTAACATATGGTCGCAACATCTTCGGAATTAGGAGGGCAAAAAGGCTGCAGGCAACTGCGGCCCTGTAATAAAATCATTTCAGGAGCACAAACATTAAATTTTTCAATAAGAATTTACTAATTCTAGTGGAAGACGATATAACTTGTAAAGAAGAAAAATTGGAACTGAAATTGCATTTCAGATTAGATACTGAAAGCTACTGAATGGGGGTACAAATGTTTCAAGTATATCATGTACAATGCATGGTTGGAAGGTAAAGAGGGGGAATATAGCAGTATTGAGATGTGGCAGAAAGAAGGGAAAATACTATTCATGATCTATATGAATAGTATGAGTGTATCAAGTGATTGGGGGAGCATCAACAATACATTTGAAACAACTCAAACAAGGGACAATAAAAGTATTGGGATGACAGACAACAGAGAAATCCAAAACGCCTGCATTACAGTTTTACCAATGTAGCCATGTTCAACTTCTCGAAAAATGCCCAATATTCTTAAATCCCATCTCAGTAATTCAAACAAATATTAACACAAAAGATCAATGATTTTTTGAATATGGTTGAGAATCACAACGTTAGGTGATTAAATCATTGCAGGGATTCAATTAGACATATTACTCAAATGGGAACCAACTGAAGCAGTCTAATCAGACAACAAAGTTAAAAGACAGAAAAACTCTACCTGACTGACAAGCTCCATATATGACACGAGTTTCACTCCAGTTATAGATGGAAGGGAACACAAGTGTTCATCCACCCCTCCCACTACCTAGATTCATGGAAAGAAGCAACGTGAAAAGGATCAGAAAACTAGTTACATGGATCAGCTAGTTTTGTTTAAATCCATAAGAAGATTTAAGAAGTAGATACCACTATAAGAGATACAGATTGGATCTCGGAAAGGAAGCTCAGCAACTGCAAGTATATTAGATACAAACTAAATGTGAGAGTCATTAATACACACACACACAGTCCTTATCAGGTCCAAACATCCTTATTTATTCAAAGGGTACGGATTTTGCCAATAAAACCACTTTTCGGTCATATTTTTCAATCATAGCCAACTAGTATCTAGATATATATGACATGATCATCTCTGCCAAATTTCCGCAAAATTGGTGATTGTTAAGGTATCGAAACTATATGATTACAATGAACGAACCAAATCTGTTCAACATGAACTGTTCGTGTAATTCACAGTTTTGAATACCTTAATGATTATCAATTTGGCTGAAATTTTGTAGAGATGATCTACTCATATATACCTAAAAGATGAATGGTTGAGATGAGAAAATATGATAAAAAAGTATGTCAATTAAGGAAATCCATACCTTTTGAATAAATAAGGAGGTTTGTATATGAAAATGCCTATATATATATATATATATATATATATATATATATATATATATATATATATATATACAGAGCTTCTCAGCTGCGGACGTCCACATTTATTCTTACATGCGGATTTCCACTTTACACTCACTTTTCAATCGAATTTTCACATCTCCACCGTCTAGTATTTAGATACTAATGTATAGATCATCTTTGTAAAATTTCAGCCAATTTGGTTATGATTAAGGCACTTAAAACTGCGTTTTTCTGTTATAAACATGAACAGTTCAAGTTCGACAGAATTATGTTCATCCATTGGTTTAATCGAGTTTGAGTGCCTTAATGATAACCAAATTGGCTGAAATTTTGCAGAGATGATCTATATATTAGTATCTAAAGACTAGACGGTGGAGATGTGAAAATTCGATTGAAAAGTGTGTAAAGTGAAAATTCGCACCGTAAGAATAAATGCGGACATCCGCACCTGAGAAAATCTGTGTATATATATATATATATATACGGAAAGGATATGGAGCGCACGTCTGCAGTGCGCACGAAGCTCCGTTCGCCACCCTCCGGCACGCCTCCACCCTAGTAGACTCCAGCAGCGTCCCCGATCACTTTCCCTCCCCGGCGATCCCCGGCGAATTCCAGTTTCCGGCGAGATCGACTTTATTTGAAGTTTTGGGTGATCTCGCCGGGAAACTGGAATTTGGCGGACTCGCCGGGGAGGGAAAGTGATCGGGGACGCTGCTGGAGTCCGCTGGGGTGGAGGCGCGCCGTCGTCGGCACCGGACAGTGGGGAACGGAGCTCCGTGCTCACTTACGCACGTGCGCTTCATATCCGGCCTATATATATATATATGATGAGAAGTAGAAACCGTATAGAAACACAGATAACCAGCAATCATGGTCCGGTTTCTAGGAACTTCTTATAAGTTCTAAGTGAACATTGGTTTTGCAGCTATCAAATTTCCAACAACTGAAAATGCTATATGGCCATATACAAAACCTACAGGGAATTGGTAAAGTAACACTTGCACCATGGTTTCTTTAAGGACATTCTTAGCTTTGAAGAAGTGAAATCATACTCACAGTGTTCATATTATCGGGAGAACAAAAAATTGCTTGTACATTGGCATGATTCACAACATACTTAACCGCATCAGGTCCTGCTCATAGACCAACAAACTGTTAAAGCAGGGTATCAACAAACTCGAAGCAACTGATTTGCGTAACCACACACATACCAAGAGTATCGTATAGAGGAACTGAGATAAAAGAATATGCAGAACAAGCATGATCCACAATCAACCACTCTGGTCTGTTTATGAAAAAGAGTCCCACACACGCTCCCTTTCCAAGGCAAAGACAACCTCATCAATTTTTGCACTCATATGTAGTCTATTAACATGTACGAAATTTACATCTCCTAAATAGAATTTGTTTGAGTAGAAGCTAAATATCAAAGCACAGAATACATATGAGTTTTGCAAGTTCATGAATGAGTAACTTAGAAATAAGAATCAAAATATGTTTCTAGGATTTACTCACCTTTTGAATCCCATTTAACCTCAGGCCGGAACCTAATGCTTCCCGAACTGTTGCTGCTTCACCGTATGTCATCCATTTGTACCTTGGTTAATGTAAACACCAATACTTATATGGAGAAGCATCCAGATTTACAAATGGCTCAAAACACAGAAAACACTAACTTACTCTCCAACAGTTCCATCACTCCGAATTCGTGTACCCAAATACTTGTGATCTTTAAAAGTCTCAGCCGAATGTCTGCATCCTCGGAATAATTTCCCACCATCATTTTCATTTTACAATAATAACATGCACAAACTTTAATAACAAACAAGCACAGAAAATTCAGGTAAGAATCCTCACACAAAGTTATCGTGCAATGTGACAATATCCGGATGATCAGCAAACCGAGTTACAAGCTCGAAAGGGGAACGTGCGGATCTGCAGCCAAACCTCAATCAGTAGTAACTAACAAGTTATATAAACACACACAACCTTAGCTTAGCTGTAATCGAATTATTCGTCACCTGTACACATTCCATTTTCCTGTTTGCAACTTCTCCGGGAGTACTACACTGTACCCCTTCCCTGCTCAACATGCAACTTACTAACTCAAAATTGTTGATATTTTGATACGTACTTGAGATGTTCAGAAAACTTATTTAGAAAGAATGAACAAATGTAAAGGTGTGATACCGTGAGCAAACTCGCCGGCGGCGAGGTTGTTCTGAAGGAGGGGTTGAGGATCGTCGGCCGTGGGAGGGAGGAGGTGGGAGTGGACGGCGTGGAGGCGACGTTGAGCTGCATCCGATTCCATTTTTTTCTTTTCCTTTTTGGTTTCAAAGTTTCTGGATCGGGAATATGATCGGATGAAAATGAGTGGGAAAGTTGGTTGTGATTGTGATCAAAGGACAAAGGGAAAGGCAGTCGAGTGTACAAGAAGTAATGATCATCTCCATAACCTCAGTAAAAAAGTCTTAACTTTATTCAAAAAGGAAAAAAGTAAAAGTCTTAGGTTATTATTGTACAGTAAGAAAAAAGTTGAAGTAATTGACTAAGAGGTTTATGGTCGGTCACTATTAAATTTAAATCCAACAGTGATTGACCATGATTCTCTTGGTCAGTAACTGAGAACACTACTGTAGTCGGGTATTCCTCATTTGGCCCAAAACAAATCTAGACCTGAGCAAAATCGTTCCATGTTTGATTTATTTACGGATATATTTTCAGGTGTATCGGCCGCTTATTAGGCCGTAAAACTTCGCTTATTAGGCCGTAAAACTTCGCTTATAGCCGTTTTTGGCCATACCAAAACGGCCGGAAACACATCGGAAATGTCTGGAAACGGTTTAAATCGGATATACGAGGGCAATACTGATTTTTCATGTCAAAGCAAAAAGAAAAGCTGAATATAGTTTCTGATGCGCGGTAAAATCAAAACGTAGTTGTGGGAATGCTTTGACAGCAACAACCCGCGCCCGCCGTAAAAAACAAAGAGACACACCGCAATGGATAAAGGCCCATCCTTTGTCTCTTCTTCTTCATCTTGACAGCTACAGCTACTGAGCTCTCTCTCAATTTCCACATTTCCGATTCTGAGCGAGCGAAAGCTCGCAGTGTCGGTGGCGGCGCCTTAGGGTTTCATGGCGGCGGCGATCGGGAAGACGAAGCTGCACTCGGGGTGGCTCGGCACCAGGGACAGAGATGTCACCGTCACCGGCGTCCAGCTCACCACCACTCATCCTCCCTCTCTGGGCCCCACCTCTCCTTGGGTTGAGGCCGTCGTTCCTGGAACGTAATCTCTCTCTCTCTCTCTCTCTCTCTCTCTCTCAATTTGATTCGAATTTCGAGTTTCGCTGATTCTGAGCTTGAATTTTGATTTTGAATTCGTTTTGATTGAAATCGAAGTATAGGTTTGAAGTTGAGAGAGTGAATAGAATGTACTTGATATAACTAAAGAGAGTTGATTTTAAATCAATTTGTGTTCTTCGGATTATGATTCTAAGCTGTAAAAATGTGTGGATTTTTGAAATTGTGTTTGAGATTACGCGAAGGTTTTGAGCAGAAATGAATTGTGTTAATGATTGAATTGTGGATTAGAGATGAAAAGTCTACATTATGAGTTGTGATCAGACTAATAAGTATGATGAATTTACATGACAGTGTTTTGGCAACCTTGGTGAAGAGCAAAGAATTGCCGGATCCGTTTTACGGATTGGAAAATGAGTCGATTATAGATATTGCTGATTCAGGGAGGCAGTGGTACACATTCTGGTACTTCACTACCTTTCAGTGTAAGCTGGTACGTGATTTCCTTTGAGCTTGCCTTGAAATGATTTCCCTTTGTAGTTTGATAGATCACTGCCGATGTTATTCTTTAGTTTCCTTCATATTGTGGTTTGGATAATGTCGTCTAAACACTTGGCCCTTTTACAGTCAGGTACTCAGCACCTGGATCTGAATTTCCGTGGAATCAATTACTATGCAGAGGTATATTTAAATGGGCACAAAAAGGACCTCCCGAGAGGGATGTTTCGAAGGCATTCTCTAGATGTCACTGATATAGTACGCAACGGTGAAAATTTGCTTGCTGTTGTTGTTTACCCCCCAGATCATCCTGGGAGTATTCCTCCTGAAGGTGGGCAAGGTGGTGATCATGAGGTACATATCTAAAATCCCATAAATCACATTGTTTATATACATTCTACTACATTTTCAGTTGCATTTTTTTCGCTTACCAATTTCTAGTTTTAAGAACTACCGCGAAGTACTGGATCTTGCATGATGACTTTAAAAAAATTATATTTATCCTATGTATGAAATACAAACTAAGGTCATTAGTTATTCAAATTTTAATTTCAGATTGGGAAAGATGTAGCTACACAATACGTGGAGGGTTGGGATTGGATGTGTCCTATAAGGTGATTATGTTTAACTAGTGTGATGACAGTGTTCATTTTGTATTTATGGTCATCATATTCTTTTCATCTTCATTCTGATTCGAGAAACATGTTGGCATATTTCACATATGTCAGCTAAAATGAGACAAAAATCTATCAATTGATGTCCTAAAGGAACTGCAACAGAATTGAGTTGTGATGCTAACAAGATACCTCCATCAAAATCTTCGGATATTTTATACTCACATTATCAGGGAAAAAAAAAAAAAACATTCATCTGATCGACTTGTGTTTCGTTACAGGGATAGAAACACCGGCATATGGGATGAAGTGTCAATTTATGTAACAGGGGTGAGTTTTATTTTAAAATGTTTCTGTTGCTGTCACTGGGTGTTTTTTTTTGTTGATATATCACCATTTCTTGTTGTTGTGTATGATAATAAAATTATCTCTGGGGTTGATCATTTGGTTTGTATTGAGTTTCATTGAGAGGCTTTGCTGATCTCCTTGTACTAACAAATTACAAGGAGTATCCGTAAGTGCTATTCTGCAGAATCACCTTACTCTCTGTCTCCAAAAGGATATGCATTCATCATGACATTTATTAAGATATCTTACAACTTCACGTTAAATGTCACAGTTGTAAACTTGATCTTGGATTTTTATCTGATTTTTTTTTATATTTCTTTTGTCAGACATGCTAGTTTCAGTGTCATAATAGAATTAACTATAATTAGTTCGAATTTTGACTAATTACTATTTGCTGCAGCCAGTGAAAATAATAGATCCCCACTTGGTTTCAACATTATATGACAATTACAAGAGGGCGTATTTGCATGCAACAACTGAGTTGGAAAATAGAAGTACCTCGGTTGCTGAGTGTTCTTTGAATATCCAAGTTACAACAGAACTTGAAGGAAACATTTGTTTAGTAGAGCATCTTCAGACTCAGTATCTGTCGATCCCTGCTGGATCGCGGGTGCAATATACATTTCCTGAGGTTTGTGACAGTTTTGTGTTTTTACTATCTTGATAGAACATAGTACTTTGTAGAAGCCAGGAGCATCTCTTTGATATCCCATTTACTGCTTTAATTACTTTTTTTATTTTATTTTATTTCAATACTTGTGTTACCGCTAAAGAGTATAATGTGGCAGCTCTTCTTCTACAAGCCAAATTTATGGTGGCCAAATGGTATGGGAAAGCAATCCTTGTACAATGTTGTTATTACTGTCGATGTAAAAGGATATGGAGAGTCTGATATGTATAGCCAATTATTTGGATTCCGCAAAATTGAGAGCCATATTGATAATGCCACCGGTGGAAGGTAGATATTTATTGTTTATGTGTAGAACTATGTATGTGTATGATATTTATTGTTTATGTTTTGTTTTTGGGCTATTTTCGATGAGTTTTTTGACCTGTACATTCTGTTCCTCAGGTTGTTCAAGGTCAATGGTCAACCTATATTTATTCGTGGTGGTAATTGGATATTGTCAGATGGCCTCCTACGACTTTCAGAAAAGCGTTACAAAACAGACGTCAAGTTTCATGCAGATATGAATTTTAACATGATACGTTGTTGGGGTGGTGGACTGGCTGAGAGGCCAGAATTTTATCACTACTGTGATATTTACGGCCTGCTGGTAAGCTATGCTTATCTCATTCTCTATCTGCTCTTGCTTTCAGTGTGCATGTCTATCTAGGTTTAAGCGGGAAGGAGGCTAAGAAGACTTGTTACTTTGTTAGGCTGTGGTTGTCTCAATTTGAATGCACAGGGCTTAAAGATCTATGGGCCATGGAATTAGTTGGGTGAATCTGATGCATACTGCTTCTGGTTTAAATTTTGTAGGTCTGGCAAGAATTTTGGATTACTGGAGATGTCGATGGACGAGGTGTCCCGGTATCAAATCCAAATGGTCCACTGGACCATGATCTTTTCATGCTATGTGCAAGAGATACTGTCAAGCTTCTAAGGAACCATCCAAGTCTTGCACTTTGGGTGGGAGGAAATGAACAAGTCCCACCAGTTGACATCAACAAAGCTTTGAAACAGGACCTCAGGCTCCATCCACATTTTGAAAAGTCAATAAATGGTAGTGGTACTTCTGTTGAAAATTTGAAGTCGGTGGATCCAAGCCAATATCTTGATGGTACACGCATTTACATACAAGGATCCATGTGGGATGGGTTTGCAAATGGAAAGGGGGACTTCAGTGATGGCCCTTATGAAATCCAAAATCCTGAAGACTTCTTTAAGGATGACTTTTACAAATATGGGTTCAATCCTGAGGTTGGTTCAGTAGGTATGCCTGTTGCAGCTACCATCAGAGCGACAATGCCTCTAGAAGGATGGCAGATCCCTTTGTTTAAAAAAGCTTCCAATGATTATGAAGAAGCTCCAAACCCTATCTGGGAATACCATAAATACATACCTTATTCAAAACCAGGCAAGGTTCGTGACCAGATTTTACTCTATGGGTTCCCGAAGGATCTTGATGACTTTTGCTTACAGGTAATAATATCTTTTATTAATCAGTTACATTTTGGATGATGGACACTATCTCTGTTTTGACTATTTGACATGCTTTAACTCATCTCAGGCTCAGCTTGTTAACTATATTCAGTATAGAGCTCTACTGGAGGGTTGGACTTCCCGTATGTGGAGTAAATACACCGGTGTTTTGATTTGGAAAACTCAAAATCCTTGGACAGGTCTTAGAGGTCAATTTTACGATCATCTTCTTGATCAAACGGCAGGTTTCTATGGATGTCGCTGTGCCGCAGAACCAATACATGTGCAACTTAACTTGGCTACTTATTTTATGGAGGTAAGCTCTAGAGTCGCAACAAAATCATAACAATACTAATCAGTGCGTGCAACTATGCAAGTGTGCTCGGGTTCATTTCAACATACTGAAAGGCTTTCAGTGATAGCAGGCAAAGTTTCATTGTGAAGAAAAAGAAACAAAGTTTTGCCCTGAAACATTGATCGGCCTCTAAGTGGAAATTCTTTTTATCTTATACTCTACTATAATTCTAGCATAAGAACATGGTTTCAGATTTAATATTTTGTTTCCTTCCTGGACTTAACAGGTTGTAAATACTACATCAGAGGAACTATCGGACGTTGCTATTGAAGCATCAGTGTGGGATCTGGATGGTACATGCCCGTACTACAAAGTTCATGAAAATCTGTCAATGCCGCCAAAAAGAACAGTACCGATTGCTGAGATGAAATATCCAAAATCTAGAAATCCAAAGCCTGTGTACTTTCTTCTTCTCAAACTGTATCACAAGTCAAATTTTCGCATCATCTCCAGGAACTTTTACTGGTTGCATCTTTCTGGTGGGGATTACAAGCTGTTAGAACCATACCGAAAGAAACGAGTTCCACTGAAGATTTTATCTGAGGTCTTCATCAAAGGAACCACCTACGAAATGCACATGAATGTGAAGAACACATCTGCGAAACCACAGCCTAAAACTTTAACCTATCAGAACCATTTCACCCCGAAACTTGGTGATGGTGATTTTGATATCCATTCGGTGGAGCCTAAACCTGATGTAGCAGAAGAAAAACAGGGAGTTGGTTTTCTACAGAAGATATACAGACATTTTACAAAGGAAACTGATGGTTTGAGGGTTGCTGAAATCAATGGCTCTGATGTTGGTGTTGCTTTCTTCCTTCATTTTTCTGTTCACGGAGTAAAGAAGGACCATAAGGAAGGAGAAGACACAAGAATTCTTCCTGTTCATTACACGGACAACTACTTCTCGCTGGTGCCAGGTGAGTCTATGCCCGTCAAGATCACTTTTGAGGTACCTCCTGGTGTGACCCCCCGAGTTAGTCTTCAAGGATGGAATTATCATGGTGTTCATAGAGTCCATTGAGGTGGTTTAGAAATTGTCATCTCGACTATGCTGCTTTTAGTACTTGAGCTATACACACAAGTTATCATTAGTCGTGTTATATTCACTTGTACTGGAACAAGTCACAGCAACCTCTTCTGTCATATGGATGGTCGGACTAAAATGCAGAAATAAATGTAATGCAGAAATAAACGTGAGCTATAGCATACAGATTTTATGTGCACCCAAAATGCAGATAGGATTTTCATGTTTTTGAAGTTCTTCTAGTTAGTCCTAAACCTTCTTTGATATCTCCTCGATACTCGATATTTTAGTCCTTAGAATTACTTGACATTGATTCGGATCTTGTGAAACCTGAATCAATTGTAGTTTGATTTGTTGCCATCTAAATTTAACGCACTGAAGCAATTGACAAATGATCCGAAAAATAGAAATTTTGATAGATATATGTAATTCGACCATTTAAAATAAAAAACCGGTCAAAGTTGAGAAAAGATTCCTCAAAATATCTAAACAGAGCCCATATATAAGCTGGGCCCATTCGTCACACACACCACTTTACAAAACTGAGAGAGACCGCTATGACTATTTTCCGACGCATTTTACTCCGATCAGCTCCGACACGGCGGCCACTTCCCGTCATCCCCCAAACCCTAAACCCTCCCCCACGTGCTTGCTCACGTGACCTACCAAACCCCCGCCTTCTCTGCCACCGTAAGCTCCCTCCTTTCCTTTTCCGGCAATCCTTTCTTTCACTTGAATTTCCAGATTTTATGATCAATTCGAACTATAAGAACAACTTTGATTCATTTGATGCTACTAATTTGATGCAATGTGGTAGCTTTCTGTGCTTGTTGATGTGTTTGTGAACAGTTTTTTGTGTTTTTAGTGTTGTGAAGCAATTAGGGTTTAGATGTTTATGGCTTTGATTGATGAAAATGCAGGGTCTTTTGAGCGTTACAATGCATCTGAAGTTGAGGTGGCGAAGTTTGTGCCAGTCCGGGGCGGTGATGGCCGGCGGTGTCTTGTGTATCCGGCTGTTTTGGCTGGTTTGATTGGGCTTCGAGGTTTGGAGGTGGCTTATGCAGATGCTGAGGAGGTACATTTCACATTACTTGGGCGGTTTTGTGAGTTTCCGATCCGTGATAGGTTATACATGCATCGTGGAGCTTATATCTGCTGTTGTTTTCGGTAACTCTGCAGGGTGCTTCCAAGCAGGGTTTGCCGGCTGATGCCAATAACGTGGAGGAAGTTGCCAAGAAGCAAAGACAGGAAATCGAAGACTTGCTCAAGCGTAAAGGGATCCGAGGTGGTTCTATTCCCAACTTTACTGTTTCTGTCAAGGGGCAGAAGGTTAGTTGAATGCTATAGCCTTACGTTTCTGTTAGTCTGTAACTTTGATTCAAATGCATTAGTTAGCAATGCTCTCTCCAGGAGATTACTTAGTAAATGGCCAAGATAAAATACTTCGTATAAAGAAATTCATGCTGCTGTGAAGAGGGTGCAGTTAGGCGATTTGAAAATTTGAGGACATTACAATGTGATTTTGATTGTTCCATAAACTTAAAAAGAGACATCATTAACATGAGTAGATAAAAGTCTTAACTGTTCTTATTCAGGCTTGTCATCACTCTTACTTGGTTTCTAAATTTGATGTGTTAATCTGTGAGGAGTGCCTAATCATCTCGTATAGTGTATACTGAGTTTTAGAGGGTTAACTGTCTGCTGAGCTATATTATTATTGTTTATATGCAGCCTTTTCTTGTATGAGAATCTGTGTAGCTCTTTCCAAGTATGAACACTAATGAGCTTTAAATGGGGTATAGGTAACAATCAAGTTCCAAATTCCTCCTGCATGTGAAGCTTCACAATTGATTGCCAATATTGCTTCTAATCTTGGCTTAAAAGTTGAAGAGCATGGTGGTGGTTCAGATGTATCATTACGCGCTTGGGATAGGTACTGCTAGACCATAATTTTCTTAGTGTCCTAGTCAATTTTACCTGTATAATTTGGCTTGCACTTTTTCGAGCCTTTTGGCTTTATCGTTGCATTATGCAAGATGTGCTAAGCAGTGTTATCTATATCGTGACTATTGTCTGAACAATGTCAGTGGAGTTGCTTGGCAACTAATGCTTATGCCCCCAGAGAAACAGAAGGAAACTGAAGGTGATCAAGGGGAATCGAAAGATTTGAATAAACATGATCAAGATCTGCACATCCTCATTTTCCGTTCAGTCATTACCTCAACAGAAAAAACTGTGAGTCTTAGCTTTTGCAGTTTATGGAAGTATTCTCTTTGAGACCTTTGGTTTTACCTTCTGCTGCTTCAATATTCCAAAAGTAAAGAAGCTGTAGCTATGGGGTTTTCATATCAGTCAACATACATTATTGCAGGAAATTGAATTTATGAAGCAGGGTGGCTTGAGTCCCAAAGAGCTCGATGCCCTGGTATCCGCTTTACAATTAGCTGGGGAAAAAATAGGAAAGTCTACCACAGAACGAAGAGGGAGGGAAGATAGCACACAATCTTCATCCATAGAGAAATTAATAACCAGTCTTGAGTCCATGGGAGTGAGAGTTTATGGAGTTCATGAACCCAATGAGAGTTCTGCAAGCAAAGCTGTTTCATGGGATAATCTTGCTGGATATGATCTGCAAAAGCGGTAAGTGAAGATAATAGAAAAATATATGAAGTCTTTAAATTATATTTAAATGTGAAATCTTGACTCTTGCTAAGTAGTTCTTTTTGACTGGGATGTGTTATGATCTCTGGCAAACAGTAACAGACATGCAATTTTCTGGTTGTAAACAATGACTTTCTCGGGAGTTAGGCAACTATTGAACATATCTGCTTCTAAGGTTTGTGTCCTTGAAAAGAAGTATGTCAATTCACCAATCGCCACCTGAGGTTGCATATCTGATATTGAGTATGAGAGTAATGTTGTTTCTTTGTACATGAATTTCATTGCCTTTGTTATCTGGCAATAATATTCATCTTTGATTGAGTTTTATTTATATCACTGATTTATATGTGGTGATATCCAATATATAGGGATCACTCATTGAATATATTAAAATGAGTTCATTTCTTACCTACTTTCTGTCAAAAACTCGCGATTGCTTTTGATTTAGTGTACTCATCGGGGTACATGACTGCTTAAGAATACCAAATTACCTATATTGAATTGCCACTGCTCATTTTGTAGACAGATAGAAGACACGATACTATTGGCTTTGCTTAGTCCTGAAACATATGATGATATTGCCCGCGGAACTCGTTGCAAATTTGAGTCGAATAGACCTCGAGCTGTACTCTTCGAAGGCCCACCAGGTGCACCCAATTAAACTTCATTGATTCAGTGTATTTGAGATGCTTCCTTTTCTCAACCGAGTTACTGATATACAGGATTTGTGTATTTCTGATTCTTGTTTGTCATTGTGTTAAGAGCATGTAATGATTCATTAGTGTCAAGAAACATGTCGTTCTTTTTGGTGCTCTAAACTATATGTGAGTAGATATTTCACAAGAGTATATTTAGTACTATGGTCATAGGTAAGAGAAGAGACCCCGTAATTATTTTGTATTTATTTTAGTATTAGTCCTTTCTTTAAGGTGAACAGATAAATTTATCATCAAAAGTTGGGTTTGATGAACATTATGTTTTTTTATTTTATTATTTTTTATATGAAATGATTTTTGCCCCACTTTTGTTCTTGCTTTAGCTTTGTTATCTGTCATACTTAGAACGTTTGTTAAATTTTCAGGTACAGGGAAAACTTCCTTTGCTCGTGTCATTGCTAATCAAGCGGTAAGCTGCTAAGCATTTCCCTTTTTCTTTTTTTTTGGTCTAAATACTTTACCTTACATCCATCCTGAGCTCTCCATCTTTTTCTATCAAAGACTTTCCATCTTACTCGTAAACATCTTCCCATCTTCTTTAGTCTATTATGATACATAACTGACTATACTATCATACTTCTTCTGGAAACATGTTTTCCCCACCTTGTAGTCTCTAGGCAAACCTAAATGTTCCAGTACTCATATATGACTATTACAGGTGTGTTCCATGTTATGTCTTTTTCTCTTATTGTTGTCTGGAAGCTCCATGTTATTACAGAAGCTGTTACAGTAGTTATCTTTAATAATTTGTTATCCTTAGATTCATGATTTGAATGATTTTTTCGCTTTTTATCTGTCAAGGGTGGGCTTATATTTTAATCTAAGATGGTAGCAAGGGTGGGCTATAAATGTCAATGCCTAAATGGTAGTAAGTTCATGAATAAACATTTCATGCCAGTAGCATATTTGCTTCTTGTATTCAGCTGATTTGACTGGCAATTAGTCAAGGTCTTACTTTGTTTGATGATCTGTTTTTCTAATTGACCAGATTAATCTTTCTGGAAAAGGTTTTGCATGTAGATGAAATCCGTTTTTCACAAAATCAAAAAAGAAGGAAAGTTCTGATTGTGTCACTGTGTGTGTGTTACTTTGTTTGATGATCTGTTTTTCTAATTGACCATATTAATCTTTCTGGAAAAGGTTTTGCATGTAGATGAAATCCTTTTTCAAAACAAAAAAATAAAAAATAATCCTGAAAGTTCTGATTGTCTCACTGCGTGTGTGTGTGTGTCTCACATGGCTTGCTTGTTTGATGTTTATTTTTTTTCTTAAAGCGAGCATGCAGTTGAACTCCAAGTTCCCTAAAAAAGTAACTGTACCAAGGAAAAGAAGAAAAAAGTTAACGTGGTGTGATTTTGCAGGGCATCCCATTGTTATATGTGCCCCTTGAGGTTATATTGTCCAAGTACTATGGTGAGAGTGAACGATTATTAGGGAAAGTGTTTTCACTTGCCAATCAGCTTCCAGATGGTGCTATCATTTTTCTGGACGAGGTAATTGAAGTAATTATTGCCTTGTGGCAACCTTTGAATTATGCATTATGGTCATACATCTGTAATCAATTATAGTTTGTCTTTGCATGGTTGAATTGAACTTCTCTATTTTCATGTTCTTCTAATAATATGGCTTCCTTTCTTATGCAAATCCAGGTTGATTCGTTTGCTATTTCACGAGATGGTGATTTGCATGAAGCCACGCGAAGGGTGTTGTCAGTGTTGCTGCGACAGGTGTAATTGGATTATCATTGTTTTACAATATGCAGAAGATGCACCTTTTAACAAGTGTTCTAAAGTTGATTTCATTCAAGTAGTAATAAACTGTTGTGAGAAAAATTTGGATTCACCATGCCGATCTATTTGTGACATCCCCCTAGTAAAAGGGGTTGCATGATCCAAACGGTGTCTCCTCCTTCCAAGTTCCAACAAGGTTCAAAACCTCAGTAAAGAGTCCAGACTTTTTGTTTCCATAATGGACATACGGTTAGGAAGCTATTGTGATGCCCTTATTCATTAAACCATTTCCCATGCAGATTGATGGATTTGAACAGGATAAGAAAGTGGTTGTAATTGCTGCAACAAATAGGAAGCAAGACCTCGACCCAGCCTTGATCAGGTATATTGGTATTAGTTTTCTCATGTGGAAGATGAAAGTAGTCTTAACATTCCAGGATTGTTCACTCACCTTTTATCACTTATGTGCAGTCGATTTGACACTATTATCCCATTTGGCCTACCTGATCATCAAACTCGTAAGGAAATAGCTGCTCAGTATGCGAAACATCTAACTGAATCTGATTTAGATGAATTGGCAACTGTAACAGAAGAGTAAGTTTCATATAAGATAAATTGTAACTTCTTATTTCTCTATGAAGGTTCACATCGTATTTCCTTGTTTACTGTCACCCTTATATTCAATGTGGCTTTTAACCTACTACAGAGATGTTTTCTGACTGTTGTCCAATTGTCCCCAACAATTTTCAGGATGTCTGGAAGGGATATCAGGGATGTGTGTCAACAAGCAGAGCGCTCATGGGCATCAAAGGTAAAGAACATTTTTGTTTTAGAACCTCCATGCCAGTTGTCTTCAGTCCTCACAAATTTCACTCCCTGGTTTTGACAGATGATCCGAGGACAAGTATCCAAAGATGGAGAACAAATCCGTCTTCCGCCTCTGCAGGAGTACATAGCGAGTGCCATGAATCGACACAAAGGTTTACTCAGCTCCCCACCCCGGCAGACCCAAAATCCTCCCAAGGCTGACGTATAGAGGCCAGGGTTTAACTTGATTAGGTTACTAGATGTGCTATAGTAGTATCGTGCCCATTGCATTAGGGTTTATCACAATAGGAAGCTCCAATTTTTTAGCAATGTAATCATAACTGATGATGTAAACTTCCCTAACCCAGATTGAAACTGCTCATTTTTAGCAACCAAACAGTCCCCTGCTGAAGACCCCCGGAAAATACCCTCAGAAATGGCCAGATTCTAAACCGAAAAATCGAGCTTTTCACTTTCCTGATCAAATCATCAAGAACACGGACATAAATGGAAATGCCATTGTAGTATGACCCACTGATAAGACCTACTCAGCTCAAGTAATTAGGTAAAGAAAGTGTGGTGTTGTACTAAACAGAGCGGGAACCCATTAGTCTTGCGACTCAAGTTTCATGGATGAAATCCAAATGGGTCTTTCACTACTTGTCCCCCTCGTGGGTTTCTCCTCTGGCCTCTCTCTTCAAGAACCCTATTTCCGAAACCTCGCCATTGGTCCTCAACCATGTCGATGTAACCCTGCTTCTTTCCTTGTGTGGCAAAAATCGTCACTTTCAGTTGGGTTCTTCCCTTCATGCATCTATCATTAAGAACCCTGAACTTTTTGAACCTGATAATCGCAATGTGGTTGTACTTTGGAACTCTTTGCTTTCCATGTACTTGAAATGTGGGCAGTTGAGGGATGCGGTTAAGGTGTTCGATGAAATGCCTGTGAGAGATACGGTTTCGTGGAACACTGTGATATCGGGGTTTTTGAGGAATGGGGAGCCTGAGACTGGTTTTGGGTACTTCAAGAAGATGTTGGAGTCGGAATATTGTCGATTTGATAAAGCTACTTTGACTTGTGTTATAGCGGGTTTTGATGGGGTGGAGGGTTGTTACTTGAACAAGATGATGCATGGTTTGGCGGTTATGAATGGATTTGAGCGGGAAACTGCAGTGGGGAATGCTTTGATAACATCTTACTGTAAATGTGGGTGCTTTGGCTCAGCAAGGCGGGTTTTTGATGAGATGTTTGAGAGGAATGTGATTACGTGGACAGCGATGATTTCGGGGCTTGCACATTATGGTTTCTATGCTGAGAGCTTGAAGTTGTTTGCGGAGATGCGTGGTGGTGTGGTGGAACCGAATGCTATGACGTTTTTGGGCTCACTTATGGCGTGTTCTGGATTGCAGGCAATACGGGAGGGGCGTCAGATACATGGACTTTTATGGAAATTGGGAGTTCAGTCAGACGTGTGCGTTGAGAGTTCGTTGATGGACATGTATTCAAAATGTGGTGGTGTGGAAGATGCATGGAGAATCTTTGAGTCCACTAAAGAACTTGATGAGGTTTCCATGACTGTTATCCTTGTGGGATTTGCACAGAATGGGTTTGAGACCGAAGCTATCCAGATTTTTGTGAAAATGATGAGGGCAGGGATTGAAATTGACCCAAACATGGTTTCAGCAATTCTTGGAGTATTTGGTGTTGATACTTCTTTAGGTCTGGGAAAGCAACTCCACTCTTTGATTGTCAAGAAGAATTTTGGTTATAATTCTTTTGTCACCAATGGGCTTATAAATATGTACTCCAAGTGTGGAGAGCTGGAGGATTCGGCAAAAGTGTTCACTCGAATGCCTCAAAGGAATTCAATTTCATGGAATTCAATGATTGCGGCGTTTGCCTGTCATGGAGATGGCTCCAAAGCATTACAACTGTATGAAAATATGCAAATGGAAGGCGTGCAACCGACAGATGTTACATTTCTGTCTCTACTTCATGCTTGTAGCCATGCTGGCTTGATCGAAAGGGGCATGGAATTTCTGAACTTTATGAAAGAAGAACATGGGATGAGTCCAAGGCCAGAACACTATGCTTGTGTTGTTGACATGTTAGGTCGGGCAGGACTTTTAACTGAGGCTAAATCTTTTATTGAAGGACTGCCTGAAAATCCTGGGATACTTGTTTGGCAAGCATTACTCGGTGCTTGTAGCATTCATAAAGAATCTGATATCGGGAAATATGCTGCAGATCAGTTGTTTTTGACAGCACCGCAGAGTCCCGCGCCATATGTTTTGCTTGCCAATATATATTCTTTTGAAGGAAGGTGGAAAGAGAGAGCAAAGACTATTAAGGGGATGAAGAAGATGGGAGTGGGAAAAGAAGCGGGTATTAGTTGGATTGAAATCGAAAAGAAAGTCCAGAGCTTTGTTGTTGGTGATAAAATGCATCCACAAGTGGAGGTCATTTATAGGCTCTTGGCAGATTTGCTTAGACTTATGAAGGATGAAGGATACGTACCGGATGAGAGGTTTTGACTTTATTACTTGGATCAAGATGAAAAGAGATGAAGGCCAATCCTTCAAATTAAACTTTACCAATTCAAGTACATTTATTTTTAGAGACAAAGGGAGCAGGATTAAGGTGTGTTTATTCCCACATTCTACTAATTTTCTGTGTTTAGCACATCTTCATTGAAGCTGAATCGTTAAACTTTTGCATGTGGATTTGTGATTTCTTATACCTTTTTTCTTTTACTCTTTACTCCTAGGATGAAACAAAAGCTGGTAGACTTCTAGCTGGGTTTTTTCATACAGTTCATCATATCTGGAGCTAAAACCAAAGCGAAACTGAACAGCATAGGATTTATATTGACTTCCATTCTCCCATATAATACATGCATTCAGCAGATACTATCTTTACCTTTCGAGTATTTATGTGATCCTTATGAAAGATTCGTTCAAAATTATATGTCGGTCTGCTCTCTGAAAGAAGCGCCAGCTATGGCTGCCAACATGTTGTGCCTATATTATTATCAAGGGCCAACCATTGTTGACTGCCACACCAGGGTTTTAATGATGTGGTCATTTGGTACTTGCCAGAAATAATAGCACGTCAGCCTGATACTATATACTAAAAGTCATGCATGCTTTGCTTCTTTTAGTTTCACAGCTTCAGAATCGTGTAACAATCATGGACATACAGTGATATAGCATAATAAATTTCAGCCAGGTTGAATTGTCATACCTGTCAATTTACTCTGTTCTGGCGGTTCATCTACCATAACAACAATAAGAGAAACGTCTTAGGACCTGTTATATCTGTAAAGACTACAGAGCCTTTTTTTTCCTGAATATAGAGAAAGAATGTATTGTATAACAGAATCTATACTATGTTTTTTCTTCATTTTACTTGTTCTGCCATCTAAGTCTGCACTTCTTTGTGAAGATTCCAGTGATTGCCTGACTCTGCTCAAATTCAAGGAGGAGCTAACAAGTGACTCCAAAGATCATCTTCAAACTTGGAATGAAGCCAATCCCTTGTGCAACTGGACTGGAGTTACATGCCACCAACGTCTCCAAAACCGGGTTATAGGTCTTGAGCTCATAGATATGGGGTTGCAAGGAAAAATATCACCATTCATATCCAATCTCTCTCTACTTGCCAACCTGTCTTTACAGAACAATGGGTTCCATGGACAAATTCCATCTTCCTTTGGAAAACTTACAGAGTTAGCGTTTCTGAATGCTAGCTCAAACAAGCTTGAAGGTAACATTCCAGGTTCATTACATGGTTGCCGAAGCTTGAAAGTCGTAGACTTGACTTACAACAATCTATCTGGTGTCATTCCTGAAGAACTCGGCTGGGTGACGAGTCTAGCATATTTAGCTCTCTCCGTAAACAGTCTCAGTGGAGTGCTTCCAGCCTCTCTTTCAAACTTGACAGAATTGACACAACTTGAACTGGCTGTCAACTATTTTACTGGAAAGATCCCACCAGAGCTTGGAGCATTAAGAAAGCTAGAGATTTTGTATCTCCATACGAACTATATTGAAGGTTCAATACCTGCAGCAATTGGTAACTGCACTGCTTTACGTCAAATTTCGCTGATTGAGAATTTGTTTAGTGGAGAAATCCCTTCAGATTTGTTTGCTAAACTCAAGAATATGCAGAAAATGTACATGTCAAGAAATAAGCTTTCTGGGAAAATTCCAGTGACCCTCTCCAATCTTTCACAGCTGATACTGTTTGATGTTAGTTTGAATAATTTAGAGGGGGAAGTTCCTGGAGGATTGGGCAGGCTAAAGAACCTAGAGAATTTCTACTTACATTCCAACAACTTGGGTGGCGGCTCTGGTAATTCTTCTCTCAGTTTCTTAACAGATTTAACTAACTGTTCGTATCTGCAAAAACTACACTTGGGTTCGTGTTTGTTCACTGGAAATCTACCATCTTCTATAGGAAACCTTTCAAAAGACCTGTATTACTTGAATCTTTCTCATAACCACATTACAGGAAGTATGCCAGAAAGTATTGGAAACTTGAGCGGCCTAGTAACATTGTACTTGTCATACAACCGTTTGGTAGGAAGCATACCATCTTCCCTTGGCAAGCTTTTGAATTTGCAGAGGTTATACTTGGGGAACAACAGAATTATTGGGCCCATGCCAGATGAGTTAGGGATGATGTCTAGCCTTGGTGTACTGGATTTTGGCAACAATTCGATTGGTGGGACAATTCCTCCTTCACTTGGTAATCTCTCACAGCTGAGATATCTTTACCTGTCCAGAAATTTCCTATCAGGAATGTTTCCAGTTGAGCTTACTCAATGCTCTCTTATGATGCTGCTTGATCTATCTTTCAACAAATTACAAGGCTCTGTTCCTGTACAGATTGGCGGCTTTTCAAACCTAGCTCTCTCTCTCAACCTTTCGAACAATAAGTTTGAAGGACAGTTGCCTGCAAGCATTGGAAAGCTGATATCTGCACAGGCAATTGACTTGTCTGAGAACAAGTTTTCTGGTTTGATACCTACCTTGATTGGAAGCTGCATTTCTTTGGCCTATCTAAACATGTCCAACAATATGTTCGAGGGGACTATTCCAGATTCGTTGAGTCTGATCACTCATCTTGAAGTTTTGGACTTGGCTCGTAATGAATTAAATGGCACCCTTCCGAAATGGATTGCTGAAAACCAGATGATCAGGAATCTTAATTTATCTTACAATAGGCTATCAGGAGAAGTTCCAGATACTGGAAGGAAAAATACTTTTAATAGAAGCTCATTGTTGGGGAATGTGGGGTTGTGTGGTGGTTCTGCACTACTTGGTCTTCCGCCATGCGAAGTTCAAAAGCGAAAACATAAGATAAGAAAATTGATAATTTACTCTTTGGTTGCTGCAGTTGCATTAGTCTGTGTGCTGGTGGCTGTTTTCGTTTATTGTTTCTTCTTCTCCTTCAGAAAGCGGGATTCAAAAGCAGAAGACAGAATGGTAACAGTAATGGGATCACCAAGCCATCATGGAAGGCGTACTTTCACCCAAAGGGAACTTGAACTTGCAACAGACGAGTTCAGTGAAGCTCGTCTGTTGGGTAGAGGAACCTTCGGATCAGTCTATAAGGCAATTGTTGATGACGGTGAAACTATTATGGCAGTGAAGGTTCTGCATGGTGACGGTATTCAGAGTTACAAAAGCTTTAAGAGGGAATGTCAAATCATGTCCGAAATTAAGCATCGGAATCTTGTTAGAATGTTAGGATATACCTGGAGTACACAGTTCAAGGCTCTGATTCTTGAGTACATAGGAAATGGTAACTTGGCAGAGCATCTTTATCCTGACGGACTAGAGGAAGGAACATGTGAACTATCGTTGAGGGAAAGAATGTCAATAGCCATAGATGTTGCCAATGGCTTGGAGTATCTTCAAGAAGGTTGTCGAGTCCAAATTCTACACTGTGACTTAAAACCAGAGAATGTGCTTATTGACAATGATATGGTAGCTCATGTAGCAGATTTTGGGATTGGAAAGCTCATTTTAGCTGACAAACCCAACGAACTACATGTTAGCACAACGCATTTTCTACGAGGATCAATTGGGTACATCCCCCCAGGTATGCAGAATCTCACATCACTAATTTAATAATTTCCCATTTATACATCAACATTTGGTTGGTATTTAACAGAGACTACTTGCATTACAGAATATGCGCAAGGAATTGAGGTTTCAGCTAAAGGAGATGTCTATAGCTTTGGTGTGATGGTGCTCGAGTTGATAACAAGAAAAAGACCGACAAGCAATATGTTTCGAGACGAGGTTGATCTAAGGAAGTGGGTGCATTCTTCGTACCCAGACCATGTTTTGGATGTTGTTGACAGCACACTAAAGGAGATAAAAAGCACAGATGGTGCTTTGGATGAGCTTGAGCGATGCTGCATTCAAATGCTTGAGGTAGGGTTGAGGTGCACAGAAGATATTCCACAAAAAAGACCCTCCATGTCTATTGTTGTGCAGAAGTTGACACAGTGCCTAGAAAGCTTCTAGTACATGTGAGACCTGGAGAGATGGTGAAACTTCTGCATCCACAAATGTACGTAGGAATAGAGTTTTACAATTCTGGTATATTGTCGAGTCTATACTCTTAAGTCTAACTATTGTCAGCCTTTTTTTTTCTTACCATGTAGAGAAATTGTAACATAAAATATGTGGGGGGGAAGAATCACCATTTCAGTGGTCACTTTTTACTGCTTGATTATGCTTGGTACTTAATATTGGTTTAGATTTCGTAAGTGGCTCTGTTAAGAAGCGTCAGCTATGGCTTCCAACAAGCACACCCTAAAATTATCATGGCCTACCCAACCCTGCCACCAGACCAGGATGATACTACCATGCCGTCCATGCACTTACTAATCTAAGGGCATGCACACCTGGAAACAGTATTACGTCGGCTTTGGTATACTACAAGAGTACAAGTCACAAGTCCGCCATTGCTGCTCCTTAATGTCACAACTCTAGAATCCGCAGCTTGAATTCTAGAAAGAATGGCATACAGTCTCATTCCGGAAACATATGTTTCCCCGACCGGTTTGGGATGTCGTTGACAGAAGGTTAATGGAGATACAAAGCACACATCGTGCTTTGGATGAGCTTGAGAAATGCTGCATTCAAATGCTTGAGGTAGGGTTGATGTGCAGTATTGTGCACAGAAGAGAATCCACAAAAAAGACCTGCTACCATATTAACATAATAGTTTCTCGGTAAAAGGGAGAATCGTAACACAGTTTTCAGTGATATAATACAGTTTTCTATCTTTAGTGAAGAACTGAAGATAATCTATTGTTTTCATTAGAGAAAAAAAAAAACCTCCTATCCATATCTAATGTAGGATACCTGCTGCAAAGAACAGTAATCAAGTCTATTTTGAAATGATCCTCATAAATCGGTTCATTGAAGAGAACATTCCTGCTGCCCTATCAAACAAAGATGGGCCCTGCTCTGAATCCTCTTGCATATTTCCAAATATCATCTGAAACAAATCAAATTAAACCCATGATCCTCTTGTTTGTGCACATTTTGTAAAAAATTTCAACTGTTAGCAACTGACCTCAAGGTCTTCAGCATCAGGACGGCGCAAAAGCTCTTTGGCAAGCAGATATCTGTTTGGTCTATCCTTGTCATCAAAGAATACCTTCCATGACCTGGTAAATGACCAAGGAAAATACCATGGCAACAAGAGGAAGTTAGGTTAACTGGATAGCACCTAAACACATAGTATGCAATGGAATGCTAAGAAACCATAGATCGAAGGACCACCAAAACATTAAGAATTCAATAAGATGCTTTAAATCCCTTACCCTGGATAGCACCTAAATACAGCCCCGAATTCCATAGGCCTCATTGAGTAGACCGTCGTAAAAGTGCTGCATGGAAATTGGACAAGGAAAAGTTAAAAAGAAGAACAAACAGAAGGGTTAAACAGGCAGCTATTGAGGTAAATAACAGATAATCTCAGGAGGGACATAGCACCCTTAGCAGTGGAAACAGCTAAACTGAAAAGATACAAAAAAGCACATACCAATGCAGATCAAGAAGTATACCTCAAAAAGTACCGCCTTAACTTTCGTACATTAAATCCAACTCCAACATCCTCACTGATGAGACGTGGGTTCCACATGATTAGAGGCCTTGGCTGCAAACTCAACAATATTAGGAAATATATCTTGCCACTTTCAGGTGCATAAGAGAAAAACCAAATGATCCAAAAAGAGTAATAACCATCATATGGAATGTTCCAACTTGATGCTTTTATGGATATTTCACTTTTGAAGCTATAATTTACCGGATCATCTAACAAACTGGATGCAAGTCTCTCTACATATTCCAACATTTGATAATCAGGTACAATCATAACCACAATCTCATCTTCACTTGTTATGGGCTTCCGGTCACTTAAGCTGAATGTAATGAGCCAGAAGATTGTATTAGAAAGAGGTAAAAGTGTTTATTTATGAACTCCCAGATGAAAAGATATAAGCATACAGTTCCCAAAACAAAGTTAAGAGCATTTAATTTAGTAAACATGATTAACATATGGCATGCTGTGCCATATTCAACAGAAATGTATTACTATCCAAAGAGAACCTAGACTGGTATGGTATAAATTACCTGGCGAATCCAAAAGCAGCATCTGTCCACCGATATTTTAGAAGAGCTGCTGCTCCAGCATCTGGAAATACAGCTTTAACTCTCTTGCAAATAAATTCGTTAACTTATCAAAAGATGTTATATAACGAGAGATGTAAACTATAGAACATTTAAGCAGTTTTGAAGCCATATTCATTTCATAAACAAGTTGCTTTCATTGGAAGTGATATTATGATATATGTAGCCAGTAGGCATCACTGCTAAGAGGTAGACAGATTTGAGTTATACATATGCATGAAGTCGCCCTATCATTAGTAAGAGTAATACATGATATAGTACAGTTTACTAACTAAAGAAACATTTTACAACTAACCTCACATCCAGTTTCCTCTATAAGAGTATCCAAGAAAACCCTTGACAACTCCCAGAGCTCAGCCTGTGCCCCTTCTTCATCTAGAAACTGCAGCTGGGGAATTAAAAGTTCAACCTGCAAAAAGACAATGAGTTTATAAGACAAGTTGGGCAGACAAGGAACTGAAATGGATGATGTGCACCTCCATGTGGACATTATCCTCTATCAAGCTAAGATTTATTTATTTACTGAACACTCTCTGAGGATAAGTTTTAGCCTTTTTACCTTATCTGTTATGAGAAAGAAGGGCATAAACTAGGGATGTTGCTATTTCTTTTGAGCTTAACTAAGCCAGTTTTATACTGCCCCAAAGAGATCTTCAGCTTATACATTGAAGCAAAGGCTACTTTGATAAACTAATGAATAGCCAGCAGCAGAACTGACAGTCCTGTACCCATATTTCCAAGTACTATACTCAAGTTAACTAGTCTTCCTTACGATGGTTATAGATCTTAACATCACTATAGAGCTTCTCTCCAAATTTACCTAGTTAAATTATCTCTTCATTGTCTGATTATACACGTGGTAGTCTAAAGGTGGATAGCTATTAATCACATGAATGAATAACATAACATATTCTTATGGCACATACTATGGCTCTCATTCCTCCTGAAGAAACAAAAGACGCACTTGCTTCACCCGATTGACGGACTGCACCCTCCAAGTCAGAAGGCAAGCAGCTGAATCATAAACGAAGTACATTAATCCTTCCTTTCACTCCACCATACATTTCCAAGTAACATGTAAATGCATGAATATCACATTCCATTTCAATCTAACACAATTAAAACCAACCAAGTAACAACCTTTACTAACCTGTCATCTTCTTCCTGCTCACCATCTTCTTCAACCTCTTGTAAAGAAGGTTGTGTGGTAGATTCTTCAAGGTCATCCTCAGCTTGAAACTTGTCAAACTTGGCACATATTCTGGACCCACTACTAAACCAAGCCTTAGTCACTGAAACTCCATTGCACCCATTAAAGCTAGACCCAGAAAACCTCAAGGGCAAGCGTGTGGCTGACGTTGAAGAACTGGAGCTCAAGTTAAACAAGGAGCTTGGGTATGTGGATGAAGCCATGATTGAACTTAGCCCACTGGTAGCTGATAATACCAGAGAAAACAGAAAAAAGAAACCAAAAAAACGACACGTCGTGTTTAACTTGGGCCGGGTGGGTCGGGTTGAGAAACTGGGCCGGTTCCCGAATCTTTTTTCGATAGCCGTTAGAGAGGAGGAGCTGCTTGATATGTAATCGGACGGCTCAGATTCACTCAAATTCAAAATTGAATCCAAATTAAAACCCTACCCCCCTCTTTTCCCCCAAATCAAATTCGCAACTCTCTTTCTCTCTCTCCTCTCTGAAACTCTCTCTCTCTCTCTAGAAATCACCGAATCGCAATCTTGCTCTTGAAGCGATGACTGGTAGTCCTCTCTCTCTCTCTCTAGATTTTCTTGATTTTGATTTGGTTTTTAAACGACGACGTTTTGATTGACGCTTTGTTTTTCAGATCTAGTGGCGGAAATGTTCCCGGAAATTTGCGACGGCGCTACACCGGGTCACGGTTGGGAGCCTTCTGAAACCTCCGAAACAGGTTCGGTTCCTTTACGCGATTCAATTTTCGTTTTTTGGTTTTGGATTTTTGAATTTGCAAGAAAATGTTGAGTTTGAGGTTCTGGTGCGTTGTTAGTGTGATCTTGAGTTCAAGAAGATGTGGAATTGGGGGAAATTTCTGATTGAATTTGATTTTTTGGTTGCAGTGCAAACCCTAGTGACTGTGAAGAGCGAGGTGGATAGTGATGTCAGTGACAAAGGTGTGTGTTCCCTTTTTATTTCCATCATCTGTTACTGTTACTGTTACTGTTACGATTTCGTGTTTCGAGTCAAGAAAATGTAGAATTGGGGGACCTATCAGATTTAATTCAACTTTATTCTTGTAGTTCAAACGCTAGAGACTGTGACAGACGACTTGGACAGTGATGTAGTTAAAGGTGCGTTATTCTACAATTGTTGGGGTTTTTAATTTTCATAAATTTGTTTACGAAATTATTGGAAGTATTTGCTCTAGTCTTGTTTGTTGCTGGGAGAATTGAAACGATGGGTTTTGAATCCTATTCTCTATGTTCTCTTGGCTTACAGATAGTGATGAATTAGAGTTGGGTCTCATTAGTTTTTTGTTAGATATGAGCTGAGGTTAATGACTACATAACCAATTTAACATTTCTCAGTAACTAGATAGCAACACACTTTTCCAAACTACACATGTTGGTCTCTTTTGCAAGGCAGATACTTGTTGCTTCTGTAACTTGACTGTTGATTGTTAAAGCTTCAGATGATGCTGCAGAACAAGTTGTGGGAGTTTCTGATTTGATTGAGGAGAGTGGTGTGTCAAATGAAACTGAAGAACATTCCCCATTTCAAGGGGAGACCCTTCCAATTCTGCAGAAGATCATTGATTTGAGTGCCAAAATTAAGGTGAATTTTCAATTTTATTTTTGCATATCCTTTTGTTTTAGAAACTAAGTATTGACTGAGAGAGGGTACAGTGTGGCTCATTGCCTGCATTGAATGATTTTTCCTTTTCTCCATTATGGCTGCCGATCTAATTCCTTCCTTTTTATTGCACTTCTATGTTTAGGACTTGAAAAAAGATCATACTGTATTGTCTGATGAAGTCAAGCAAACGACGAGTTCTTTTCCAGACCCTGAAGTTTTGAAAACTCTTCAGATGCTAAGTAAGTCTCTAGAATGAACTGATTTATGTTCCATCTTTCCTTCTTTCTTTCATTCTTTGATTGTAATTGGTTGTTGCTTCTGGTGCTTTAGGTACTGAACATGAACTTCTGAAGAAGAAGTACCTTGCTGAGTCCTCTGAACGGAAGCGACTATACAATGAAGTGATTGAGCTTAAAGGCAATATCAGGGTTTTCTGCAGATGTAGACCTTTGAACGAAAATGAAATTTCAAATGGATATAATTCTGTTATTGAGTTCGACTCCTCCTTAGACAATGAGCTGCAGGTCCTTTCCTCTGATTCTTCAAAAAAGCAGTTCAAGTTTGACCATGTGTTCAGACCCGAGGATGACCAAGGTATTTGAGAAATCGTACTGATTTTATTATTTGTACAGGCTAATTCTTTATAGATGACTTTTTTTACGATGAATAATTGCTAGACAGATTTTGTGTCACTGATTCTGAATTTTACTAATATGCAGAGGCTGTTTTCGCTCAAACTAAACCTATTGTCACCTCAGTGTTGGATGGGTTTAATGTGTGCATATTTGCCTATGGACAAACTGGAACTGGTAAGACCTTTACAATGGAGGGAACTCCTGAAAATAGGGGTGTCAACTACAGAACTCTAGAGGAGTTGTTTCGGCTTTCAGAAGACAGATGTGGTTCCATGCGATATGACTTATCAGTTAGCATGCTTGAGGTTTATAATGAGAAGATAAGGGACCTTTTGGTAGATAACACCCACCAACCCACGAAGAAGTGAGTTTTCTTCTGCTTACATCATAACTGAATACCTTGCTATTTGGCATTTAGTAAACTGTTGATTAGAATCATTAGAATCATGTTGGGATCTTGTTAGCATGCTTGAAGAACCAAACAGCTATTGCTTTGTTAAATGAACAATATGTGTGAAACGCAGAACAGTCACAAGATACACTGTGATGGTTGATATGGTTACAATTAGCAGAAAAAAAAAATACTAACAGGGAAATAATAGCAGTGTTACTATTTTTATCAAAGATGGACTTGCATAACAATTGTTAAAATATCTCTGACTTACACTCAATATTTCCATGTTTTTCAAGCAATGTTGGAACTTGGAAGGAGTAGTAATCTTGTATTTGTACAGTTGTACTTATTTTGTGTTATTGAACAAAGGTTGGAAATCAAGCAAGCTGCAGACGGAACCCTAGATGTGCCAGGACTTGTTGAACCTCACGTGAATGGGTTTGAGGGGATGTGGGAACTTCTGAAGTCTGGAAGCCGCTCCAGATCTGTTGGATCAACCAGTGCTAATGAGCTGAGCAGCCGGTCTCACTGGTACTTTTCGTGCTACTTAAAAATTTGGCTTTTTGTCTGCAAATGTATTGAGATGGACCATGAAAATATAAGGCAAAATGGAATCTTTCAAACCATGAATGTCATAAGTATGTGGTAACCTGATTTCCATTTATTTCTTTGCTGTAGCTTGTTGAGAGTGACTGTTAAGGGGGAGAACTTGATAAATGGGCACAGGACTCGGAGTCAACTGTGGCTAGTAGACTTGGCTGGTAGTGAGCGTGTGGGGAGGATTGAGGTTGAAGGGGAAAGACTGAAGGAATCTCAGTTTATAAATAAATCTCTCTCGGCCCTTGGAGATGTAATCTCATCCCTTGCTTCCAAAACAGCCCATATTCCTTACAGGAATTCAAAGCTCACTCATATGCTGCAGAGCTCTCTAGGTATGCCTTTATTGTAGGTTTTACTTGATTGTCTGGCTTTTCAATTTTTCTTCATCCACAATGTTAATGAAATTTGAACTGCAGGAGGAGATTGCAAAACCTTGATGTTTGTCCAGATCAGCCCAAGTTCCGCAGATTTAGGAGAAACACTATGTTCTTTGAATTTTGCCAGCCGAGTCCGAGGAGTTGAGAGTGGCCCAATTCGCAAACAAGCAGACCTCACAGAGTTGCTCAAGTACAAGCAATTGGCAGAAAAAGCTAAACATGACGAGAAGGAGACAAAGAAACTACAGGATGGTTTATCGGCTGCGCAGTTAAGGCTAGCTGCAAGAGAACACATGTGCAGAAATCTTCAAGAAAAGGTAACCTATTATGATAGAGGAAGTTGATTTCTTGAATTTCTTCTCTAGAATTTTGATCACTTCGTTCATAATTTAACTACTGAATTTCCATAGGTCCGAGACCTTGAGAACCAATTGGCAGAGGAAAGGAAGACTAGACTGAAACAGGAAAGTAGAGCTTTGGCTACTTCATCATCAACATCATCCTGGAAACAAGGAGCACAGAAGGCTGTTGCAGAGAAGAAGCCACCATTGGCTCCCAACAAATCAAGGCTTCCCCTGAGAAGAATTGGCAATTTATTGCCCCAGACATCTGCTTTTCCTCCCAAAAAGAACAACTACTCGACTTCTGCTGTTCCACCTCCAATGGATGGCAAAGAAAACATCTCAACAACATCAGGAGTCACAAGAAACACTGGCCGCCTTATTTTACCAAAACGCATGTCCATTGCTGTGAGGCCTCCTCCAACAACAACAACCAACACAACAGCACAGCAGGTTCGTAAGCCCAAGAGACATTCCATTGCTACTCTTCCTAACTTTAGGCCCGAACCAAACTCTTACATGGCTACTCCCCTCAACAACAACACCTCTGCCTCTCGGTTCAACAATGGGAGGCCCTCATTTCTGCCGCGAAAGAGATATTCAAGATTGTTCTCTCCAATGCCTGATTTGAAGTCAGCAGCAGAGACAACCCCTACTGCCATGAGGAGCAGTAGTAAGTTCATGTGCAGCCCCCCAGCACAGCAGGCTAGTTCATTCAAATCAAGGCTTCCCACAGCCATTGCATTGCAGCGAAAACCAGTAATTTGGAGTCCACTAAAGTTCATGAAGAACAGGAGGCCGTCACTGGCTCTGCCCTCTAGAGTGGAGATGTAGTGAATAAAGTTGTTTGCTGTCACATTGTCTATATTGTCGAAAACCTTGAAACAGTAATCCTTTTCTTTCCTGGATCTTCTGGTTACCTTATAACTTTTGTGATAGTACTCGAAAATGTATGCTTCTTGCCTACCATTGATTGATTCAATATGAAATCCTTCATTGTTTTTGTTTCCCTCCCACTCATCCGAGCATTGCTTCTTATCATAAGTTCATAACATTGTCTGTGTCGAATGAAAAGAAACCCAAAAAGGCAACAAACCCCACAAATCAAGGGACTCTCTCCCTTTGTCTCCAAATCTCAATCTCACATTTCTAGAGAGAGAGAGAGAGAGACCGTTATAATCTATATGCAACTCATCCGAGCATTGCTTCTTATCATAAGTTCATAACATTGTCTGTGTCGAATGAAAAGAAACCCAAAAAGGCAACAAACCCCACAAATCAAGGGACTCTCTCCCTTTGTCTCCAAATCTCAATCTCACATTTCTAGAGAGAGAGAGAGAGAGACCGTTATAATCTATATGCAACTCATCCGAGCATTGCTTCTTATCATAAGTTCATAACATTGTCTGTGTCGAATGAAAAGAAACCCAAAAAGGCAACAAACCCCACAAATCAAGGGACTCTCTCCCTTTGTCTCCAAATCTCAATCTCACATTTCTAGAGAGAGAGAGAGAGAGACCGTTATAATCTATATGCAACTCATCCGAGCATTGCTTCTTATCATAAGTTCATAACATTGTCTGTGTCGAATGAAAAGAAACCCAAAAAGGCAACAAACCCCACAAATCAAGGGACTCTCTCCCTTTGTCTCCAAATCTCAATCTCACATTTCTAGAGAGAGAGAGAGACCGTTATAATCTATATGCAATAAAGGGGTTGGCTTCAAAAAGAGGGCAAAATGAATATCAAAATAAAAAAAGTAGCCGTTTTGTGATAAATTCGACCGTTGGACCCCAAAAAGAGAAAGAAGCAAAACAACAAGATCCGTTTCTAAAGTGTTTGTGTTTCCAGCCGTTTTGACTTTTCACTTCGGAGGCAAACTGGAAAACTGAAACTGAAACAAACCCACTTCCTCTGTATTGAGAGAGAGATAGAGATAGAGTTAGAGAGAGAGAGAGAGAGACCCACTTCAACTTTGTGCTTCTCTTCTATTACACCCAAATCAAAATGGTTGCTAAAACCCCACCAAAGCAAAGAAAGATGGTAGCTCCTCTCAATCCAGCTCTGCTTAGAGAAACGGTGAAGAAGGTGAGCTATATTTCTTTCATTTCTTGGTGGGATTTGAAAGTCTGTGATAAAATTTTATGTGTTTGGTTTAATGGGTGTGTGTTATTTTTTTGGGTTTGTGAAGGTGGATAGGTGTATGGCTAGGTTGCAGGAGCTGCAGTATACAGTGACGGGTGGGACGAAGGTGATATCGGGAGTGAGTCTCAGCCCGAGAAGTACTAGAGGTTATATGAGGACTAGTCTCAGATGTAAACAAGAATCTGCAAGGTAAAGGTTTAAGCTTTTGATTTTGAGTTTTTGGTGTAAACAAGAATCTGCAAGCTTTTGATGTAAACGAGAATCTGCAAGGTTGGTTTTTGGTGATTTTTGATGTGGGCATTGAAATGGATCTTTTTCTTTGTGAAGGATAAAAGGTTTGACGCCGAGGAAATCTCCGGTGGGGAAGTTTCCGGCCGGAAAGTCGCCGGCAAAGTCAGCAGGTAACATTCTCTCTCTGAAATCACTAATTGGGTCAAACAGGTTTTGTGGTTCATTTCTTTGTTTCAGTACCTGGTTACTGAAGTTGTGTTTGTAACATTGGTCACTTCAAATTTGAGTTTTGATGAATTCCCTAATAATTTGTTTCTTGAATATATCATGGGTTGTGTTCAAACTTGAAACTTGAAACTTATCACTGGAAAACAGATAGAGAAAGGGTTTGTTAAAATGGGCTTATGAGATTTATATTTTGGTGCTTCATTTCTTGATTTCCGTAGTTAGTTACTTCAATCAGGCATTCTATTACTTGGTTCATATTCAAAACTGGAAATCTATTACTTATAGACCGAATTTGAGCAACATTTTGAGAAATGGCTGAAATTTTCATTGTTATATTCCAGGCGAATGGCAGAGAATGTCACTGCCGGCAATGCTGCTCAGCGAAACAGTCGGAGAAATTCTTCAGTCTAGTCAATTTGCAAGGGAAATAGTAGCATCAGTTCCCAAGAAAACCACCATAGAAGACCCCAAAACCCCAATGTCCCAACAGAGGAAACAAAGGCCACCCCCTGAAAACACAGAGCTCATGGCCAGAAGAAAGAGGGAGAAGCACAGCAAAGCTCAATTGAACCGATCAGAATCACGCTCACCGGTTCTCCAAAGAGCCCGGTCTCGAATCAACTTCAAGGTTTCGCCTCCTAAGAAGAGAGAGATAGAGAAAGAGAACAACAGATACTTGGCAAACAGAGTGTCTCCCAAAAACAGACCATGGGCTAAAAAGAGTGTATTGTTTCCCAACCCTTTGTTTTTGGCTACAGATACTTCACCAACTCAAAACAAGTTTTGTAGAACAAGGTCACCAATGATCGGAAGAAGTAGTACTGGTAGTACTAAGCCACACACTCAGCAGATTCAGACTCCACACAAGTTTTTGATCAAGTCTCCAGCTTCGGCTTCAAAGTTCCAGGTCAAGATTAAGAGCCCTCCATTGGTTTCTTCTCTTTCGCCAAATAAGGCCAAGAAGTCTCCAAAGAAATCTGCTGTGTCGAAACTGCGGCGGTCATTTTCTCCGTCGAGATTGGCTACTAGATTGGTGTCTCTGTCTCCATTGAAGAGCAGGAAGAGTGTGCAGAAGAGTGAGGGGGTAATAATGCCGGGTTTGAAACAGCGTCCAACTTCCTCAATGCCACTGGGAATTTCAGCTCGGAGGAATTAAACATGTTTGAGATTACATACTTGTATGGATTGGTTTGGAACTTTGGATTGTATGATTGTTTGAGATATATTTTCTCGATGTCAATAGTTTCATTGATTATGGGTGATGTGTTCATGTATAAGATTGAGAAAAGTTCAATAATCAAGTCAATAGAACTACTTCATAAACTTTGAAATATAACTTCTTTGTTTGAACTATCTATGCCATCCTTCTCTCTTTTTTCATCTGTGTTGGAATCTTGGATCATATAATTACTTGTTTATAAATTAGCAAACTTGTTTGAGAAAATACACCCATAAATAATCAAGGTCAGTTGATATCGGGTGGGCGACACTTCACAATGATGTGGTACATCATGTACTGTCGAGGCTCGGCAACTTGGAGGCCTGTGGCGGCTGGTGTTAGATGACCTTAGCAATATCAATTGAGCTTTTTTGTTGTCAGTAGTTTCGCTGAATTATAAAATAATTTACAGATTGTTTCAAAACAATTAAATAATGATAGTTTAATATCATTTGGTTGAGTAGTATAGTTTTTCTTTTAATACGTGGGAGGTTGTGAGTTCGACTCACGCAGTTGTAATTTACCTGATAAAAAAAATGGTAGATTAATAATGCAACATTATCGATTAATTTTTCTGGGTAAGACTAATGTGTGTTAATGTATGTGATGTATCAACTTTGTCCTCAAGTTGTAAAATGAGTCCTCAAAGTTGTAATATAAGTCGTTGAGGACTCAATTTACAAAGTTGATATGTCACATGCATTAACACAATGTAAAACTTTTCAATCTTTATTTGTCACGTGTTGACTCTTTTCAAAAAAAAAAAAAATAATTGATAAATTTTGAAAAAATATCCATAATTTGGTCACTAAATTGTTAAAAGAAAACATATGAATATATAGGAAGTCTGTTTTACCCACTCACTTTTATATTCCTTTTGTTTTAGGACTTCTAGTTTGTAATCCCGGTGGTTCTCATATAGTCAACACCTAAGTACAACCTGGCTAACTTAGAATCAAATTTTGTGTTAGATTTCAAGAATCTCAACAACACATGTTCCAATGATAGTTTTCCTTTCCCAGACATTGATTAGCTCATCGATGCGACCACTAGCCATGAACTACTTAGCATGATGAATGCTTATTCTACATACAATCAAATCATAATGGACCCCGACAACCAAGAAGCAACCACGTTCGTAACCGATCGTGGTCTATTGGTTATAGGTCATGTTGTTCGTGTTTTGGCCACGATCCTCAGCGCGCGGAGCAAAGGTTTCTAGCAGACAAAGAGAGGGGAGTGTTGCGGGCGTGCCACCTCGCGGACGAGGAAAAGGTTGATGGGGGTGCGCTTGACTTCTTGATCAGGCAGAAAGGGGGGTCACAGGTGACACCTCAGAGGAGGATTTACGAGCACAAGCGAGTCGATACTCACGGCGGCGCGAGCAGAGCAATCAAAGGGAGTTCGGAGAGAAGCGGGGATGCAGAGTCCGGAGAGCTCTGGAGAAAGGCCTAGGCGGCGGCGCTTAGGGTTAGGTTTTCGAGGAAGGCTCGAAGGGAAACTGGGTTTCAGTTTGTGTTTGTCTGAGAGTTGTCTCTGAGTTGTTTTTGTAAAAGTTGTGTGTCCTTTTGAGAGAGCTTTCGAACCCTTTATATAGTGGAGCTTGACTTGCAGCAGAAGAGAGAGATAATCCTACTTCAAGTTGGATTCAGAAAACCTAATAGCACAAGGGCATTGTTTCATCCATGCGAACCAACCATCTTGTGACACATGTCCAGTTCGCACACTTCATTCCGCGCTGCCAACTGTAGACTCCTATGCGAACTGGAATCAGTAGCATCCTCATCTCGCGGGCTGCTATAGTATGCTATCTCGCGTGCTTCTGTAGCTCGCATCCATTTCGCGGGCTATTGCAGCTCGCGAGCCTTAAAAGGGCTTCTTATATTTAATGGGCCACAGGGATTGGCCCGAAGCATGTCAAAGACTTGTCAAAGTTTTCAACGTTTGTCGTGGTGCGCGCGGATTCCGCATGTCGCTTCCTCGCGAAGTCCTCTACGCGAGCTAGTCCGCCAGCTCGCCTCGCCTCGCCTACGCGGAGAGTCTATCTGGATTGGCAATCTCGCTTCGCCTCGCGGACTGGCAATCTCGCCTCGCCTCGCGGAGTGTTGAATAGTGATTCCGCGCGCGAGCTAAATGTTCCGCGCGAACTGCGTAGTCCGCCTATGTCCATTCCGCGTGCGAGCTAAGTGAAGTTCTCATGCAGTTCGTTCCGCGTGAAGTCTAACTTGGCTCGCGTGGTCTCACTGGCGAGCTATCACTTGTAAACTTGGAGAAACTCCATCTCGCCGGTATGACCTGGTTCAAGAAATAATTAATATTTACATAGACATTTACTGTCCAGTAAAATATTAATTCAAGCGTAAACAGTTCGGACTTAAGAACATAGGGGCCACCTATCAGCGCTTAATGAACAAGATGTTCGCCAATCATATTGGCAAAATCATCGAGTTTTTTTTATTCTAATCATTGAGGTTTATGTCGATGACATGCTCAACAAGAGCCTCAAATCTGGAGATCACATTCGAAATCGAATGATCTTGATTTCACTCTTGGGAGAGCTAAAACCAGGTAAATAGGAATCCATTCTCGGCTGAATGTTGGTTCTCGGAGGCTTCTTGTTGTTTTTTGTCATGTTCAAGGACTCATCTTAGTGTTGCAGATAGAGACAGCCTTGAGAGGATGAAATGGGCAGAGTTTAACTTCAATGTCCTAGGTGTTTAAGTCAGCTAGAAGTACAACAATTAGGCCAGAAAAAACCTCGAAATTTTGATAGTGTGTTGCATGTGTCTCGATCAAACCCTTGTTTGCAAAGATGAACGAGGTGCGCAACAATACCCAAATAATTTTGATTGGAGAGATGCAAGTGTTTTTTTTTTGGGTATATTTTTAACCAAATGAGTTAGTCCTCTGTGTATAGCAGTGCTAATACATATATTGATTATGTGTGTGTGTGTGACCCGTGAAGATGTAGTCACTAAGATGTGAACTTTGATTATGTGAAAGCACAAATCACTAATGATTTGTTGATGACGCCCATGATATCTGGTTTATGATCAATTCATCCATGCAATCTTAACTAAAAGTTTATATAGCGAAAGTCATACTGCAAATCTGCATGTTGTTGGGATATGTCAATATAAGCAATCAAATCTTTTAGTTTGTACATGGTATGGAACTTAGAGTTTCATTGATCTGAAACCTTCATACCGACATGCAATTGAGTACTAGAAAATATAAGTTATCTCTAAACGCTGAGCTATGTTTAAATTTGCAAGATTTTTGACATAAGTAAATGCTAAGTGTTGGATTTTCTCATTTGTTGTTATCAATGAAGTAGAAAATCAGTCAAATAACTTACACATTGTGAGAACACATGCATTTGGTTAAAAGAAGAAACAACACGGGCTTTTTGATATTGTCATTGTTTTTTAGGGTATTGTTGTCTAATTCATTTTACTTTGGTTAGATTTTAATGATTAACATGATTTACAACATGCCCGTTCCACAAACTCTGAAAGACGAAAAGATGTGTGGCATATCATTTTCTCTGATGATTTTTGTTTTTTAAGAACAAATAACACTCAATAGTTAAAAACCAATTTTCATCAAAACATGTGCAAAACTATTGTCGAATGTTGTTGATGCACCTCTATTTGTCAATGAGACGACGGACTCTAAGCAGAAGTGTCAATTTCATAATTATTCCGAAACAAACAACTCAAATGAGCTTGAGGCCCATGGTGAGTTTGACGATGTCCATGATGATCTCGAGGAGACCTACGCAGAGGAAGTTGTCGAGCAGGAGCATACGCTTGCCAAGGATGTTAAAGTGCTTGAGGATACGCTTGCCGAGGATGCCCGAGAATGTTAAGGTGCTTGAGGATACGCTTGCCGAGGGTGTTGAGGTGCTTGAGGATAAGCTTGCCGATCGAGGATGTTATCAAGCTACGGGAGACCCACATGAGCAGGCACATCTGAGCCTTTGGCAAATGTCTAGAGATTGAAGATCATCTGTACGTGTTCCTCTTTGTTTCCTTGTGTTGCATCAAGTCCATATTGATGTTAAAAGACAATGGATTAGTATCACACCGATCATTATATGAAATGACAATTTTACTAATTCACTCCGATACAGGGTATTCTCAAGTTTGGTTAGTGGTGTTCTCCTCTTAATCCAGAGTAAAATGATTCGTAAAAGAAAATAAGTATTACAAGCTGGGTATGTTACAAATTCTTCAGTGTTGTCATGTGTCTATGTTTAATAATACTCTAACTAAGTGGCATATTAAGAAGAGTTTTTGTAATTGTTTTTTAGCGAAACGTGACAACATTTTAAGATTTTGTAACATATCCACTGAATAATTGTATAATAAACAATTTCAGTCTTATTCTTTTTCTGTTGCACATCTTTATTCTGAGAGACCAATTTTATATTATGAAACTTTTCAGATTAACAACTCAAATGCTATAATTAGTCTTTTTTAGAGGAAAATAGCCCAAAAAGAAAACTTTTTCATATTTTGATTGTCATTATATATACCTTCTCTGAGGACATATAGATACATCGGTTTGTTTCTGAGTGAGTTTGTCAGTAGCAAACATTTATTTGTTAAGTGGATTTTCACTTAATAAAAGATGAAGAATGATAAGTTTGAACAAAAATAAAGGTATTGCGCACTGCTTCACGTTTGCCTAGTTAAAAGAATGAGCCAGGCATTAAAGTCATGCCATTACCCCAATAGTGAGAGTTGCATATTCATTTTCCAAACTTGAGGAAGAATTGAAGCACTTCACTGAGTGTGAAAAATAAGCCAACAAAGAACTTATGAAATAAATAAATAAATAAAAACAGTAGATATGGTGTATGGGACATCGACTTTGGTGTTGGGCCTTTGAGAGCACCAACATATGGTATAAGCGCCCAGTTGGGGTGTGTTTTGGTTATGAAGGAAGGCTGGCGCAGTCTCATTTATCTGGTGCAGGTGCTTCAAAGGTTTATGAGCAGTGCTTCAAAAGTTTGGTGAATCTTAAGAAAAATGAGTTTGAGACTGTCGATGACCAAACATGGGACTTAAGTGATTTGTTCAAAGATGATGAACTTTGGTCACACAACCGCCAAGATTTCGACATCATTGTAGCACCAGCAGCATTCCCTAATGTCGTCCTCGATCGACGTCTTTCATGATTTGTAGCCTGAAATTTTGACATGATTACATCAATAGAACTGTAACTATTCTAACAATCACATCTTGCTCAAAACTCGAATTCTGTTTGATAAAAAAAATTGTCAAATGTTGTTGATGCTCCTCGCTCTTTTTGTTTATCTAAGGGAAAACGGACTCTAAGCAAAAGTCTCTAACACCGAGTTATATAATTATACGAAAACAAAGAAAGAAAAAGATGTACATGTAAAATAGGTACAACTTGAGGATTATGAGAAGAGACGGAGGACTGGAGGAGGATACCTCTAGGGATGAAGCAAGAGATCCTTGCTAAAGAGATTTGGCCACAACGACCTGCTTGAATAAGATTATAGATGTATATGATATATATAACACGGAAAAACGCTCTTTCTAGGCTAGACATCAACGTATTGGTTGTTAATTTGTTATGCATTCTTAATCATGTCGTGGCACAACTAAGTTTGTTTTTGCAAAATCACATTTGCCACACTATCAACTGCCCCTCGGAATTCTTTTTATGTATTGTGAATTTGTGATGTGCTTGTTGATCAATTTCATGAGTGGAAAAAATGTTAAATGCATTCAAGGAACTGGAATAGTGGTTCTGCTAGCTTCAGTTGCTTATCAATGAATTAAGCCAAGGTTTAAAAGTAAGATGGAGGTCTAAATACCAATTGTGAATCTATAAATAGAAGCTCCCCTTACCAATGTTTACATGATCAGACTATTTGTTTTTGTGTAAATTGTTTATTTTAATTTCTTTTTATCAAATTTAATTTATTTAATTTAAAAAAATTTACCGAAATAAAATGATCCGCAATATTATGTCGTTGGTCAGAAGTGGGGCGCCACTAGGAAGCTAAAGCCTAAACCCATTAGGAAACTAAAGCCTAAACCGACTAGGAAACTCGAATCTATTTCCCTCACCCGTTGGGATTTGATCTCTTATAAATAGAGACCAAACCTTCCTTTCTTTCTAAATCTCATACCATTTCCTTTCCTTTCTTTCTTTCGAATTAGAAATATGTCCACGATGACGATGGGTGAAGCAGGTGGCATGGATATTCTTGAAATCCGGCGAATTCTTAAAGAGCGATACAGAAAGGCTAATAACCTGAAGAGCTGCTCGGCTGAGACGAAAGAGGCCACGAACACATCCTTGTTCGCCTCGGAGTACTCTCTTGCAACAAGACTGATCAATGACAGCAAAGCTCTTATGCCGGAGATGATCAAGATTCTGGAGAAGATGGACAACAATGGTCATCAAATGCCCGCAAAAACAACAAAGCCGAATTCCTGTGCGGGTTTGAAGGCTCAGCAACCTAAGAAGGTGAAGGAATCGCGTGATTACTCTTCCTTGTTATCAGAGACTTCAGAAGTAGTTGCAAAGATTCCGAAACCATCACCACCGAAGACTATTCCCAAAGCTGATGGGAATGGGATCACAAAGAAGACTGTTCCTAAAGCTGTTGGGAATGGGGTCCCAAAGAAGAGTGTGTCTTCTTTGAAACCCAAGAAGAGCAGTGATGATAGCAAGTCCAAAGTCTCCTCGGCCAAGTCAGAATCGGTTACGAAAGATTGTGGTTCAAAGAGTTTGGAGTCTCGGCCTTGTGAGAACATGGTGACAAAGTCACAAGCTGCATCTGCGAAGCAAAGCTTGAGCCCTAAACAAGCAAATGGCAGTAACACAAAAGCGATGCCAAGAAAAGAAGGTCCTTGCTTGAAGAGAAAGATGATCAAGAAACGCCGAGTGGAAGAGGATTTGGGGGATGATGAATATGTAGATGTTTCTTCAATAATTCAAGAACTAATGGGGAATAGAGGAAAGAGGCGATACAGGGATTATGGTGCTGACGGCGATGATCGTGCTATGGTGTCTGGCTTTAATGATATCCTGAGAGAAGAGAATAGGAGTGCAAGGATCGCGAGGGAGGAAGATGCAATAGAAGCACTAAGGCTTGAGCAAGAAGCCAAACAAGAGAGGTTGAGCAAAGCAAAGAAGCAGAAGTTAATGAATTAGATATTAGGATTTGAATTCGTAGTGTGAGTTGCTTGTTCATGAAAACCAATTTGAATCTGAATGAATTTGTTTGTACAAATTTCCAATCCTTATGATTTTCTTCAGTTAGATTGGTTTACTTAGATTTGGAATGCAATTTTTACAATTCAAGCATGACTTCTTTCGCTGACAAACATTTCCTGAAGATGCATCATAATGTTCAGGTTGTTGATCGAAAATTTATGAACATGAAAAAGTACTCTGGAATCAACTACTCGCAAGTCACAAGAATCAAAACTATTTTCTGTAATCATCAAAAGTGGCATAAGATTTATACTATACTGTGCCATAAGACTGATCAAGCTTAATACATTGATAGTATAATTTCTATGGACTGGATACCAAGAACTCGTCCAAGACCCGAAAAAAGAAGATACCAACAAAACCATGTATAATACATTTAATACCCCACACATCAGAAACCACCGCCAATCCCGAAGAAAATGCTTTATACAAGCCTGCTTACACTAGCTTGGCCTTTGTTAGAACCAACATACAACGACACAATCATAGGTTGCACAATGAGAAATTGAATAGAATGCATGAGATGTTGCGGCGCCGCAGTTTCCACGTGGAGCTAGAAAACCCGAGCACCAGGGAGATATTTACCGATTTCACCAAAAAGTCCATTTCTGATGAACTCCCGATGGAAAAATACAACTATTTTGTCCAGGACGATTAGATCATTTGCCTGGAGATGCAAACCTTGTCCGCTCTCTCTGCTTATTTAGAGCTCGATCTTTTGGCGATGATGTTTTCCCTACACCTGCTAGACGCATCATCTCTGCAAAAACAGTTTTCACAATCATCCATACGACTTAAACTGCTTATAGAAGGATTTGTTCATCTACATGTGTGTGTGCTCTGTGCACTTAGAACCTTAGATTGTTTACTAAACTTTGGACCTGCCACTTCACAGAAAAAAATACTATTGACCTGCTGTATTACATTTATCGAGATATATTGATTCATAGGCACATCAAAGAAACAGGTTGCTACAAGAACTCCATATAGTTGCAATTTCAAACCACATAATTAGAAAAAAAAAAAATAAGAAAAAAAGACCACCTCGCTTTCTCTCTAGCTCCTGATCAAGCTCTTCTTTCCACTTCCTTTGTATCTCAGAGAAGCTCATACTGTGAGTGGTATAATATATCAGATAATTGAAAAAGGTGAAAGAAAAGGATGAAGAAAAGACAACCAACCTGCACGAACTAGGGTCATGAACTAACCTTGGGCTGCCTGGCTCTTGCTGAGCATCAACTCCAAACCCTTTCCGATCAGTGTGAGGAGGTGATGACATGTCCTTTAAGTTTTGATTGCTTGCATTACCAATATTTGATACGCGCCTACCACTACTCCCAGGGCTTATAGTACCAAGTGCATCAGCTACTGCAGATGGAGTGCCAATTGGACTACGTATGGGTGATCTGCTTTTGGGAGGTAATTTCAAGTACTTTGAAGTAGTTTCATCAGGCGAGCTATCCACAAAACTTGGAGAACCCACTACATTCATGCTGTTGTAAAACTCTTCGTACAGAGGTGTTTGCAGTTTCTTCAGTTCCAGAGCCTGCAGTTTTGATCATAAGTGCAGTTCAGAAAATCAAATGCATCAGAAAGTGAACAAATTTCGTAAACCCTTCATTTTAGCCTGCCATCATAATGTTGGTACGCATGAAAAAGGTAAATATAGTTTGGCTATTTAACTCTCCCAGAAAGTCAATAAGAATTAAAATTTCACCATAATACACATATCCATGACCTCAAATACCGACAAAGTCAACTCTAACTAAAGTAGTACCTTTTCATCCAAGAACGCAGTAATTTTTGATTCAGTAAGCTCATCATCATCCTCCGAAAGAGATCGTCCACAAGGAAATGAAAAATCTTTTTCATCCGCACCAATTGTTCCAGAACAGCCAGCATGGATATCAATTTGGTGGCTAGTATCCAGATTCCTGCCATTTTGTTCGGTTTCTGAACTTCGGTGAAATTGGCACCTCATATCATCAGTGGGCTCACACATGGGGTTAAAGCTCTGAGGTAAGAGAATTGCATACAAATGATTAGCTGAGCTTATGAAATTCTTGAAACACGAAGGCATTAAAGTGATTACCTTAAGGTCGTCGGGCATATAGGAAGAATTGAGGTTTACTTCACCGACCATAACATCATCTTTGTCGTCAATCTGACACATGTCATCATCACTGTCTCTTCTCCAAATGTGTGTACTTTCCAACACCCTGTCAGGATGTATGGTTGAGCAGTGCAAACTATCCATATTACACATATCAGATGAATCTCGGCATGTTGACATCTCACTGCAACAAAATGACTACCACATCAAAAGCCTGTAAAAGAATCATAGAAATTTTGTCTAATCTTACATGTTTAAAGATACATCAAATATAATACTTACAAGGTCTGTAGGTTTGAAGAATATGATGGAGAAGGGATCTCAGAATCTTCCTGATGGTAGTAAATTAAGTGTCAACTGAAATCTTTAAATGGTGGAGTAACCACAAAATTATGTAATTAAATTCACGCATACCAACCATGATAGAAGGACGCAAAACAGTATGAAATTCCATGGGTTGCCCAGTCACAAATGGATGCTGCATGTGATAGGAAAAGTAGAAATGTAAGAACATGATATTATATAAGGTTTAGCTTGAGACAATTAACAACATATATTACAGAAAAAAACAAAAACAAAAAAAAAAAAACTTTCGACACCAGTGAAGACTTAAATTACCTGAAGCAACTCAGATGCCGTTGGCCTCAAATTTGGCTCCCTGACATGGGACGAAGTTTAACACAAATCAGAACTGTAAATGTATAAAGCCATCTCTATCTCAATCTAAGACCAAAGTACATAAAGTCAGACAAACTCCAGACTTCTGAACATTCAGAAAATAGATGAGAAAGAATCCATGCAACACTTATCAAGGATATTTTAAATTCAAATTAATATAGTTTAGAGAAGACAAGAAGTGGCATACTTGTGCAGACATTTTAACAAAAAGTCTTTCGCCTCAAAGGAAATGTGCTCAGGGATTGGTGGATGAGACTTTGTTGTCCCTATATGGAAGAGAGCAGCAACCTACAGAAACATGTCATCAGTTGCAACAAGCAGGAGAGAGAAATTCCTTTAAAGCATTTAAAAATTTAGGAGGAAAATGACCTCTTGGTACTTTTCGCTCCAAGGAGGCTTTCCAGTGGCCATCTCGATCACAGTACATCCAACGCTCCATATATCAGCAGAGCTAAAAGAAGTATTCTCATATATCAGTATTTGTATCTTATCCAAGAATAATAGAATGCATGATGCAAAATTGTGATCATCACTATCATTGGAGGATCAGGCATACCACTAAGAAGATATTTAGGTCCATCTCCATCCAATAAAGACCAAGAAAGGTCTACTCGGTTACATCCCTAAATTTGCTCATCTAAATATTTATCAGGCAAATATTCTATTATTTTCAGATATAGGCTAGAATTCAGTGATCAAATTCTCCATCTACCGCAGAAATAGATAAATACAATCCAATATCTTCCAACATAGAGGATAGCCAAAAACCAGTGGCCTAGTAAGTATAGTTTATAAACAACAGATCTTATCAACTCAGGAGTTCCCGAACATGACTTTGAGTGCAGTACCTATCTTATATTATTTTTCAACTTTACTTCTGTTGGAGAAAATGTCTTACTTTCCCTTCATAATACAGTCTACTTTCGATCAATAAACTCTCACTGGTTTCACAAAATAATAGAGAAATGGCATATTATGATCAAATAGAATGCCTGAAAAGAAGTAGATAGCACAGTAATAATAAATGTGCTTACAAGCTATGACCAGTCTGACGAATAACTTCAGGAGCCATCCAGTATGGCGTACCCTTCATAGACTTAGCACCAGAAATTGTTGCCTACAATAATGCAACCTCTTAATTATAGGACAGTCATCATACAAGTACTCTCTACTATAGATATAAATCAAGTCTATCTAGATAATCAATCAAACATAGCAAAACACACATCTAGTAGAAATGATAAGAAATGTACATACCAGCTCCACGACCTGTTTGGATGCACCAAAATCTGCAAGCTTAATGCATCCTTTGTTATCAACAAGGATATTTGCTCCCTGAAGGTCATACAATATATATTAGCCAATTGCAGGAAAAGGATCGGGAAGAGGTAAGGAACCTTCTTGTACATTCATATGACTAGCAGCAAAGGGGGAGTACCTTAATGTCCCTGTGCATTATCCCATTTTTGTGTAAATATTCTAATCCCAACAACAACTGCTTGGTGTATGTTCTCATTACCTGGCTCAAAGGAATTTGTATAAGTTTAGCATTCAATATACTGGCAAAACACAAATTTGATATGCAAGAACTTACAGCCTCAGGGAAAGATCCAAATTTTCCCAAAAGTGATGATATAGATCCACCAGGGACAAACTCCAACAGAATGTTCAAGGTTTCCTCCTCCCTCACTGTACCCAAATATCTCTAAGAGAAACCAAAAGGAAGAACAGATTCAGAAAAATGATAACTCAAGAGATGAAATAGATAGAAGATGGTCCTACTCACAACAATGTTTGGATGAGATAGATTCTTCAGAAGCTTCACTTCTTCCTCAAGCTCCTTGATGTGAGCCTACTTATAGCATGAAAACCATTAATCAGCCGAATACCATCTATAATTAATAAGATCATAATTGTCATATTTGTAAAATAGTCAGATTTTCAGACGCCTATTGAAAATAAACTTTGTGGTTGAGAAATTAGACTAATATCCCATATTACTCAACCTGTGATTATAGAAAGCAAACGTTGCTCACTTACTGAATTTTAAGTGCATAACTTACTGTTCTTAGGTTGCAGATAGGACCAAACAGACACGAGATATAAGATGTTGAGTCTGTAACCCAGACATGTATTGATACTCACAATCAGCACAAATAACAAATGGCATTATCAAACAAGGAATAAGGATATCACAACATGGAGCAAAATCATATTCACAAAAACAGTTGTGTCATACACAACATGCACCTCAAATTCATTACACAGGGACCTGCCTTATAGGATACATTTCCACACGCAATCACTTCCTATTGGACCTCACCCACATAGAGCCAAACTAAACCTATCACACCTCAATGGCACACATGACTCACTCAATCTTGGGAACTCTTACTTTTACTGAAAATACCAATTTGAAAGCTAACGTACGGTGCTCTAGAATGTGTGTGCTTTAAACAAAGGGAAATGTGGATGGAGATTCAATGTTGATCCTCAGTATCAACAACCATCATAGTAAACTACATATCACTCCAAATTTTAAGCTGTATAGTAAACAAGAACAGATGTCACACCTGAGCTTTCTCCTTGCTGTTCACTGCGATAAGAACCTGTAAAAGAAGCAAGAAACATATCAACATTACATACTGAACCAAGTCCCTTACTGAACTAGCTCTCATCTTCTGGATTGAACTCCAGGACATAAATCATATAGAATTAACTCTTCAGTACAATTGAATTACCAAAATCGACGAAAATCAACAAGGAAAACCAAAACTGGGGCAAATTTCGATAAGCCGAAGTTTCAAACAATATCAAAAACTAAAACAGGAACACTCCAGAATCAAAATCAAGCAATTAGCAAATCAAAACCTAACTATAAGCCAAAACTAAGATGAAATTAGAAACAGCAGCAATCCAAATCGCTCTATAACACACTCCAGCACCAAAATTAAGCAGAATCAACTCCAATCCGAAAATCGTAACAACTCGAATTGGAAACCCTGACCTGCTTAACGGCCAGAAGCTCGCCGGAGCCGAGATTCATGCCCATGTAGACGCGGCCGAAGGCGCCGCAGCCGATCAACTCGCCTTTGCGCCATCGGATCGGAGGCGCGGTCTCTTTGGGGACGGAGGAGGACGGCGGCGGCGGCGGCGGGGAGGGTTTGGAGAAGACTCGGGATTTCCGAAGGGAGGCGGTGATCTTGTCGACTAGGGTTACCGGGGAGTCGTCGGTGTCCGGTGGCCGGAACACGAGTGATCGGCGGACTGATCCGAAGATGTCTTGCATTTGCGGTGGTCTGAGATTTTGAGAGTGAGAACAAGGATTTGAGGGAGAGGAGGGAAAAAGGTGGGATGAGTTTATTTTTTGAAAATAGCGATGACGAAATTAAAATAGAAAAATTATTCGAGGAAATGGAAATTATAGTGTTTTCTTGTTTTTAGTGCCATCTTTTCACATTATGCGACTATGAGTCTATACATGACTACGGTACGGTGGTGACGTGAAAATATTATTATTTAGATTTGAAGAAGAGAGATTACCTACAAGTATTGTTTTTTTTTATACGTAGTTACAAATATTATTGGTTTTAGACTTTTATTATACCACCTGTTCAAAAAAAAAAAAAAACTTTTAGTATACAAAGAGCGGTTTACCTTTCATTCTCTCGCTATTTAATTCAATTTCACAAATGAAATGTAAGAATGATGAAAGCATCTCATATTGCTATATATATGCAAGGTATATGAAATCCACGCCAAACTTAAAGAGTGCATTTTACACGCTTTTAACCTTAATGTAACTTTTTTCTTTTTTTTTTTGAAAATGAGCTGGGTCTCTCGTTAGGTTGGAGTATTATCGCTCCTCCCTATATTATTATTAATAAGAGTCTGAGAATACATCGAGAGGGACATAGAGCCTAAACCTCGTTCTATAGTACACACATCCTTGAGAAGCACATCTTGTATAATATCAGGTGTGTCGTTGACCCAAAAGTTATCCAAAACGGATCTATTAGCTAGGTGAGCTAGTCTATGAGCAACACTATTAGCTTCACGAAAGATATGCCTAACGGAAACAAAATGGAAAGCTTGCATACAGGACTTACAATCATTCACTATTGTTCCCACATCGGTCAAATCTTCATCCTCCCTAGTCAGAGCCTGTAGCACAAATGCACAATAGCACTATCACCTTAATGTAACTTTTGTGATTGAGGCTTGTTAAACCGAAAATTTTCTATGAAAATGAATTTCTATATACCCTTATAAGAACCGGAAAATTATACAGCGCACCCGGCCAATCTCACCGTCCATTCATTGTGCCCGGCCCCACCCGGCGATCTCACCGTTAAATTTCCAGGTGCGCTGAATAGGCTCTCATAAGAACCGAACCAAACCCAACAACCCAAGAAGTACAAAAGCCGAAAACATAGTGTGATTATATGAGATATATTGCCCAAAGACATTTGCGTATACATATAATCGAATGGAAGATATCTTCTACAAGTGCACCTTTAGAAGTTAAGCCAATTCAGACACAAACTGTTACACACTTACACAGAAGAGAACAATTTCTAATTGACTATAATCAAAATTTCACAAATTTTCCCATGAAAATTATAAAAAAAAAAACCAAGAACCTCGACATTTTTTTTTGTATAGCACATACACAGAAGCTATATATATGAAGCTGTATCGAAGTACTTCGGGCAACATCAAATTTATTAACCCTAATCAATTCTAATGGTGCTGTCGAGGGTCTTTAATCTCAATTTTCCAATGACCATCGACATAACTAGCATTAGCTGCTCTAGCTCTCCATGTCTTCAAACTCTTATCCATCTTTTCTGTCAAACCACAATAAGGTTGCAGCTCCTGCGGCATGGCATCATAGACTTGCCACCATCTCCAGTGAGCTGAGTCACACGCGAAAACTCGACGACTCTCTACATCCCAATTACAGTCATAATCCCTGTAACACATCCATGGCTTCAACCCTAAATAATGCACTGCGTAAAGATCCTGAGCCATCACATGTTTTTCGATACTCTTTCCCTCGAAAGTTTTCAGTGCATTTAGCCACCAAGGGAGTCTATGCCACCAGGTAAAGATTTCATTTAGGAAACCCTGATCACCACCATTGTAAGGCTTGATTTTGAAACTTTTTCGCATCAGGTATTCGAACATGCATTGAGATGGCTCTACAACCATCAAGCCGGAGTTGAAGAAGTGCTGGTGGTTCAACCCAGCAGATAATTGTGGGTATGTGAAGAAAATGTCCATGTTCTCTAGGACTAGAAGATCTGCATCGATGAAAATGACTTTGGAGTACTCAGTTAGTTGCCATACACGTAGTTTGCTGTAGTTCCACTCATTGTATGAACCCTTTTCAGAAAATACGCTTCGGATTCGTTGGATTTGCCTGACATCCCATCCGGCGGCTTGTAGGCCAGCGATGGATGTGGGAGTGATGGAATTGTCTGCGAGGAGGATTAGGTCTTTGGTGGAGTTGGTTCTTCTGATGCTTTGAGCCAAAGCTATTGCACCACAAACGTAGGCTTCTGAGGAGTGTAAGATTGTTACATAGGCGTATCTCCGGTATCCAAAATTCTGTGGTCTCCAAGCTTCTTTACCTGCCAAATGATCAAGTTAATTGATTAATAATTGGTTAAAATTTGTGTAATTCAGTGTAAAAAGTGATTTTTAACCATTAAAATTTATATCAAGAAATACTCGATCAGTTGCAAATTGTGAAAATGGTTAATTTGATTCAAAATCACCAACCACTCAACCAGAGATATCCTAAGAATGAGAGACCATAAATCCCACTAAATTCCGTAGCATACTTGAGGAAATGCGAATGGTCTGATTGATATCAACCAATTTCATCTCAGTGTTCTAAAACAAGGTCACCCAGATGACCGTCTAGGCAGCGCCCAAGTGGTCCAAGTCATCTCTCCGCCTTAGTAGCGTCTAACGAGTTTTCTAACTTTGATTATACGTAGTGTTCTAAAAACAAAGCCGTCCAGCCCGCCTTAGGCACCAAGCCTGCCCACCGCCTAGTAGGGCCTAAGAGTTTTTTAACCTTGGTTATAATGTAGAGCTTTATATATAAAGAGTTCAAATTTCACTTTCTTCCGGATTTAAAAAGATAAATAAATAAAATGTCAAAGGAAGAAATTGCAGATTATCTTATGATATGTATGGATAATTACCTGCTCGTGCATAACCAGAGGCAAGTTGGCATGTCCCAAAAGGCATAAGCACCTTCTGCTTCAGCCTCCCAAGCTCAGGCTTATAAACCCTAGAATCCCCTTGACGCATCACTAGGTCATCACATCTGAAAATCTCCACCATGGGATCACACGATCCGATGAACACAACGTACACCGTCCGGTAAGGAGCACCGGAATCAGGATCCCTCCACCCTAGCCTCGCCGCCATGTTCGCCACCACCAAATTCACTTGTAAACTAAACACATCCCTAATCCCTTCCTTTTCATCACCACTAGTCCCACATGGAACCTTTGCAAGTATAACATCGATGCCATTATAATCCTCAAACCTAGGCATGGGGATTTCCGGGCACTTTGGATGTTCCCATCTCTCGTCTTCGTCTATCCATTCCGGGAAAAAATCCTCCCACTTCCGATCACCTCCAACTCTATCGAAACTCACCGGAATCGGGTCTATATCTTCTGATCCATGCATTAGTCGAATACGGTCGTGGTCTACGTTGACCAAACCAACCCTCATCTTTTTCCTACCCAATTTCTTGGCGACGGCCTTGAGGACGTTGACGGCGTTACCGGTTTGGTTCTTGAATGGTTGTTCTTGCTGCTGTTGGTGTCGAACGACGACGGAGTTGATAACGTTGAGTCTGAAAGATGAAACGAGGAGTACAAGGAATAGAGAGAAGATGAAGGCGTAGAGATAGAAGGGTTTGGAAGAAGAAGAAGGAGAGGAGAGCTTCGAAGCCATCTGAGCATCACCACATTGGGTGGTCATCTGGAATACTGGGGTTTTTGTTGATGTGATTTGTAGAGAGTACAGATCGAGCATCAGTGAGGGGGAGCCTTAAAGGGGCATTTAAGTATTGTAACGTACGTTAGGGTTTAATAGGAAGGTTTGCATGACTGTCATGTATACGTTGGCCATTCCTGGGTTTAATAGGAAGTTGTAGATATGAATTTCGCAATGAGATGCACTGTAAATCTTTTCCTACCGGGTCAAATGAATCTCTATGAATTTAATTGGAATCTCTATTAATCCTAAATCATATATATATCCTTGCCATTTTCATTCATTATTGATTTCCCATGTTAACGAAGTTTTGCTTTAGAAACAAATTCTCTACCGATTCTTCACTACTCGAACATCGGAACATGCTCAGGTGGATAGTTTGAAAAACTGATGAAAGTATGAAATCTAAACTTTTTTTCTTTAGAAAATTGTAAAATTTTGAAATAGCCAAAGGAATAATACCTTGTAGGTTACTTGTAATATTTAAACTACTACGTTAATCAGGTGGATAGTTTCAATTTTGGCGAATGAGATATTATGGTGGATATATCTACAACATTTCAAAACGCTGCCACATGCATAAATGGCATGTTAATTTGGAATAGAACGGCATCCAACTCATATGCCAAGATTCAATGACATTCCAACCAGTAACAAATATACGTTGAGATCGATACTGGCCTAATATTCTTATATTCCACAATCGCCTACCTTAGTAATTAACTCCAGGAAATCACTTGTGATGTATATAATGGAAGAACAACTCCAAAATCCCTCTTCAAATCACCATAAATCATAAATCCCAGATAGAAGATATAAAAGGCAAGATATTTTATTCTTTCTTCTTATTCTTAATTTTGTACCCTCCAGTTATCTGAAGAATAAATACCTGAGATTGATAGAACATACACAAGAGCATATATTATTTTTGAAAAAAAAAAACTCCTAAACCCCTAAAAAAAAAAAAAATACACAAGAGCATATTTCTCTGTCACATCTGATCTCTAGAATGAAAAAAGAATATTCAGTTTTTTCATATTATTGTTAGGGCCACTTTATTCTCTTATTATTGCATTCTACAGAATTACGTACATTTATACTTTACCAACCTTTCGGACAAAGTATATATATCTGTCTGAACTAAAGCTAGCTAGCAATGCGTCAAAAACAAGATTGGTCTGTAAGCACATATCTGTTGCATTCCAATTAACTTTCCAATTGGTTCTCTTTTGTTTTGCAGCTTGATTTAAACCGGGATCTGGGGCACTGGATAGGATGGCTGTAATCTCGGGTCCTTTCTCATCTTTGGAGTTAGAGAAATATGGAGAAGGACTGCTTACAGAAAAACCGCGAGTTTTATTAGTCCTCTCTTCAATTCTGGAGAGATCAGTTCAAAAGAATGAGAAATTAGTAAGGGCATCAAAGATGAAGGACGTCATTACAATGTTCCATGCATCAGAAGCTCCTGCCTTAAGCATTACAAAGTACATAGAGCGCATCTTCAAGTACTCAAGCTGCAGCAATTCTTGCTTTGTTGTTGCATACATATACATGGAAAGATTTCTGCAACGTACGGGGACTTGTCTCACTTCTCTCAACGTTCACCGGCTTTTAATCACCAGCATTCTAGTTGCTGCAAAGTATATGGATGATGAGTAAGTGCCTGTCAGCCTATATACTATAGTTCGTTGCTTGTTATATGATTCTGAGCCATCGGGTTTCAAAGATTAAGTACTATCTGTGTGTTGATGTAGGTTAATGCTCATTTTGTGTGCGTTATTTTTATGTTTAGGCCCTTAGGGTGAATCTCAAAATCCACATGACCAAGTTAATGTATATATGTTGTATATATTCGTGCTCTAGTTTGTTCATTTGTATTGTGAATCATATTCTATGTGTGTGATTGTAGTTGTTATAGCAATGGCTACTATGCCAAAGTGGGAGGACTGAGCATTGGAGAGATGAACAACCTAGAGATGACATTCTTGTTGAGTTTGGATTTCAAACTCCATGTCACGATAGAGATGTTTGGGAAGTATTGTCAGCAACTTGAAGATGTGGGAGGGCACCGAGTTGGGCACTTCATAATCACTCAGACCCTCCAGATCTTGAAAGATGATTGGACCAAGTAAGGTTAAGAGTCATAGTCGAAGCAAACTGTACTAGCTAGTAAAATATTAGAGCGACTTGGCTTGTGTATTTCCATGGTTAGCCTAATAAAAGAAAGATTATAGTGCTTACAATTAATATACAATATTATTGAATCATCAAATTAAAGGTTTAATGTCAGGGTAACTTCTTTTAATTATGCATATGATAACATGAGATCGAGTTACATCTTTTCCTTGGTGGCCTCCAATCCCTTCATGCAGTTTGGCATTCTAATAATGTGGAGGAATTGTCTCTACTAAAATTAAAGAAAATCATAATCCTCCAACATTCATATTGAATACAATGAGAACCGTTGAATTAAGGGTTAAAGAAGAATTAGATCAACAAAATGTTAAATCATCAGACAGTTTGAACCGTCTGATCATCATCTCATACAATTGTCTAAGCAATTATTCATCCAAGACATGAGATTTCTTAATCGCCAGCGTGATCCATGTTTGCTGCAAACTTAATGGAACATGAGGACGTACGTGCAAATAATATTGTTTTTTGTTCTGATTCCAAGCCATCGTACGTGTTCCATAAGAAAGAAAGCGAAAAGGCTTATTCCTCAACTGCTTAGAAATGTGTGTGCAACAACAAGTTTCTTGCTCATTCAGCAATACATGCATGTCGAATTGTAGAATGACATTGTTGCTTTATTATTATTCTTAGCCATGCCACCAAGCTTCAACTAAAACCAATCATGTCAATCTTCTTCTCGAAACAGTTGCAAAGTTAAACCATTTGAAGAGATATGTGTAAATAAACTAAAAGAGTTGATATTTTGGTAGACAAATATATATAAAGATGGTCGGTAAATTTGTATCTCTAATTTGGTTTGTAAATTACTTTTATGTGACTACAGATGTTGTAGGATTGCCCACAGTTGATTACTTTTATGTGACTGCAGATGTTATAGGATTCCATCAATGTTCAAACTATTCTAAAACAAAAGAATAGGCGCGAAGAATTGAGGATTACACTGGAAATATTGCAGCTCATAATCACCGACGGAACGAAGGTGTTGGAAGATACCGAATTAGAAGTGCTTCGTTATTTTTTGTCAGACTAAAGTTAATGAAATTGACCATCGAATACCAATCCATTCTAGTTGTTCAATGATCTATCTATGAAGATTAATTTTGATTGATTAGGTCTCCATCTGGTCAAAAGTTGTTTAAAATGCTTGATTTTTTTTTCTTTTTTCTTTTCTGAGAATGTTTTAAAATGCTTCATTTGGCTCAAGTAATAGCCAAAATATTTCACTGCACTAGCTAATAACTCATTCCATCGTAGTTTCAGAGGACCTTTACCCATGGTAAGAAACTGTATAACATAAGCACATTCCATGTCTCGCTGTAGAGAAGGCAGGAGGTAGAAGGGTGTAATAATAGGATATATATATCCTGCCTATTATATATTCTTTTTGGCAATCTCTCTACAATTCAACCGAAGGGGGATTTGAAGACGTCGTCAGCCTTGTGAAGCCATCAAGGTCGAGGAGGTAGGCCTCCTAAAGAGCCAATCTTTCAATGAAAGCTTCATCATCTTTTAACTGGAGGCATTCTTCCTTGCAGCATGGACGCGGTAAGCCGCCAGTCCAACAATGGCCACTGCAGCTCCCACTGTAAGGAGCCAAACACATTCAACAACAGGCACCAATAAATTTATAATGGGAAACAAAAGAAAGAGGATTCAGAGAACCCCATAGATTAACAGGTGGAATATAAAAGACATCATACCTGAAACAAACATGAGCGAGCGGTTTATGAGCCTGTGATATTGTTTGCGACTCCTCCCAGCCTCCGTCTCGGGAATACTCAAATGTGGGTGCTCCGCAGCACTTATGATTTTACGAAATACACTGTTGAAATCACCCAACTTCGTGCTAATAGGTATAGGAGCCTCTGTTCCCATATCCTGACTGACCTGCATTAGTATTTAAAACATGTAACTTTTTGTTTCACACAGTTGAATCAACTCTAATAAAGTGAGACAATTCCAATATAGCGCCCATCTATATATTTAAAGCTCGAAACAACCTTATCTGTCAATATGTTCACAAGAGTCTACACAAACTTCACTCTTCAAAATATCATCTTTTGGTAATATTTATCATCGAGTTCTTTTATCAGAAGAAAAATAGATGTATGTAGTCAATGGATAAATATAATACCCTTGTAGAATGCTGTATGGCCAATGGAAATGAATCCAGATCATCCTTAGCTGCAACAATGAGGCAAGGCACCTGAAAACCAGTATTCTCACCATGACTAGCAACTTCTACCAGCAACTCAGTTGCTCTCTTCCAGGACAATTCATCAGAACTAGCAAAGCAAAAGACTCCATAAGTACAAGGCATGAATTGCCAATTTTAAGGTAAAGAGATGTATGCACCTAACCTAAAGTAATGCACTTGGCAGATAGTATAGTAAGAAGTTATAGGTTTATATCCTCTTAAGGTCATCGATGTAACCTTTTCTCATACTGCAATAAATTCAATTAATTTTAGATATTCGATTTAATATGCCATTATGAGCCTATATTTCTTTCTTGCATGTACTCTTCACAGTTTTATGCTTGCAACCAGAACAATGGGAAAAAAAAAATGGCTAAAACATATCAATATGGAAGTGCATTAAGACTCAAGAAAAAGTGACCGCATCAGAAAGGTAAAGTGCTAGATCAAATGGGAAAACTTTGCATAATTCACCCTATTAAAACATGACTTTAAATATCATAACGAAGAGATATTTTAAAGTACAATAAAGCTACAAATCTGGAACAGACACTTGAATGTACACAAAAGAAACAACTGTTACCGTTGTACTAGTGAAACTCATACAGCATCCATTACATTATCATATGCAATCATGCAACCAGTAAGGATTTATGCAGGTAGTACCTGTCGTGAACAAATACAGCTATGTCACAAGCAGCCAAAGCATCTTTACTAGACAGTAATTTGCTAACTCCATCTTCAGGAACTTCTCTCAACACTAGGAATTTCTTGGTTCCCTGTGAACAGTTGTAGTATTACAAAATTGCTAAAAGAACAAATAATAGAACTCAGAATATTTAGCTCAAACGTATATGTATTATACAGACACACACACATTATAAAGTGACTGCCTTCGTAAAGCGACTCTTAATTTAGAGCTATCCTCACAGTTCGTCTACATGTCTCACCGACATGCATTTAAACTTAATGTTAAAACAAGCATAGACAACATATTGGATATTACTACTATCAGTGACTGATACTACAGTAACTGGTCAACCACTCAACCTATACATACTGGGACACTATTAATGGGTGCTCTCTAAAATATGAAGTAATCAAGTTAACACACAATTCACTCAGATACAGTACCACGGAGAATATCATATGTATCTTGAAAACAATTTCGAGATACATTAGATATCCCATACAGTCTGGTTACAGTATCTGGTTACGTTTGCCTTATATGTAGATGTGCATAAGAGAAGGGAAAAAGGGACAAGCATACTCCATGCAACTGCTAAAGAGTCTTAAGACACAAGATGCATGTTTGACAACTTACCCCAGGCTGATCAACATGGTTAACTGCATAGCGTTCCTTGGTGGTTGGATGATAGTTATCAGAAAATGGCCTGCATTTCCAGTTACCACTGATCAATTTACATAATTAGACAAAAATCAAGAGGTAAAAATTCCCACAAGAATCAGAAATGAACAATGTTTCTTGAGATAGACCTTCCAAGAAAAGAATCCAACAATGCAGACTTTCCAGCCTTCTTTGGGCCGAAGACGAAGCATTGGAAAACATTTCTTTCTGATTGTTGTTTCTTGCGATCTAAACGCCTTTTCCTAGTAACACGGATTGCAGAGGAAACATCACCAGCATAACCAATGTATATAAGATTCTCCAAGGTAGAAGCTGGGTTTAGGAGTGTCATGAGGGCCCACTGAAATTACACGTTTTCACCAAAATTTAGGCATACAGGAGAAAAATGACAAAAATTATTTACATATGCATAGTGCACGTCATAAAGTACACATATGTTTGAGTACATACAAGTATAACAATTTGATGAGACATGGGAATTCAATTGTAATCTTTTACAATTGATTTTTTTTTTTAAATTTATTGGGAGGGGGAATATTGTGTGGCAGATAATACATACCTGTGACAAGAACCCGTCAAGTGAGAGGCCTCCAAATGCATTTCTCTCTTCAGCTTCTTTGTATGGAAATTCACTAAATGGACTGCAAATCCAAAGGCAACACTTAGAAGATGCCAACATATTCATAAGTAGTAATACTGATCAAAGTTCAAATATTGAAGACGCTTTCGACTGAAAACTAACATTTAGATAGAGCAAATAAGTTCTGATCATCTATCTATACAATAAACATAGCAAGTTGATTGTAAATTGAAGAGATATAACAGTAACATAATAGCACACAAGCAAATACACAAAATGCAATCTCATAAATAAGTAACCAACAGGTTGCAAACAAACATAAAAATGATGATTCTGAGGGAAGAAAAATACCTTACAGGAGCAGTCGAAAATAGTTCTTCCAGTTCCTGTGGTCGTAGGGCCCCATCCTGGTGCAATAACAGCATACTTATGATAAGAATAGGACGAACACAACTAATGCATAGAGGAAATTGTATGATAAATCACCATCAATATAACAGCATGATAAAATAAAAAGCAGCTTTTGAAAATAAGCATATAATAAGACATACATGGTCATCCTCATATAAGTTAAATGTTGCACTCAGAAAATCGATTGCTTCATTTGTCAGCTCCACACTCTGCACATATGACGAAGTATACATCAACATCAAACGGCTTTACAAAATGGAAAGAGAAACAATAACGGAACTTCACAAATGTGACGGACTTAAGCTGGCATGATAATGGCACATCATGGAAGGGGATAAGTTCAAACACCTGAATGAAGTTGGCAGACAATCTATTATTCAAGATCAGGCTCAGTATTGAGCCCTCAAGGTCCAGCTTAAAGCGATGTTTATATGTACACTTATACCATGTTTATCTTAAGAATCATTGATTAACCAATGCATGTGTGCACATATAATAGCTGGAGATTTAGTTCTAACCCTTTAAGTCAATTCAAAATCAACAAAGAGTGTACTTAACTAGTAGGGACTCTAGCACTCATTGAACAACTCAGACCAAACTTAAAGGTCGTAGTGTAAAAGTGAACATGCTAGGTTACTAAATTCTTGAAAATGATTACCCAAAACAAGATGAATCTCCTATTTTAGTTTTAAGAATATCAGCACTAGATAAAAGCATCTAGACAACATTAAAAATAATAACTCAATGAAAACTTACCTGATCTGAAGTCCGTTTTGGGATATTTGGAATTAGTTCTTCTGAAAGTCGTATATCATTGTTATAGCCAAACTTCCTGAGAACAGTCCAAGTTGTCTCTAGACGTCCCTTCTCTATAAATAGTGCATGCAGGAAGAGGAATCCTGTCAGTGTAAGCCCCCGGTCATTGACTCCTTCTGGCAACTTTTCTTGCACAACCCTCTTCACACCCACTATTTCAGAAGGTTGTAGTGGAGCATTGAAACATTTAACCTGTTGCAATAAGTTTCCAAATTCAACGTATCTCAAACATTGATTCCATTAATTAGGCCAAGAAAAACTGAGAATCTAAACACTAATACCAATATGTAACATAGACACTAGGATTTTGAAGAACACTTAGAATAGAATGTATTTAACTTGTTGCATAACAGAGAAAGAGAACCTGGAAATCATTCAATTCTGGATCACTAAGGGCACCATCCCTGTCATGATCACAGAGAATGAATATCCGCTTCAAGGCTCGCACGCATTGGTCCTTCAAAGTCTGTGTTTCCTGATCGAATAATGGGGCTGTTGGGTGAAGAACAGCTTTTTGTGCATAGTAAAAAACCTCTGGAATCTGCAAAAACAGAAATAAGTCAAAAGTAAAGACTCCAAGTAATAGAATGTCATTGCCAAAATAACAAGAAACTAGTTGCAAAATAAAGTCATTTATCCCCTTTTCTTTAAACGATGAACTGAAATGCAGATGCATGATACTAATGAAAAGTTTATGGGAAACTTTAAATACAATTTAGTCCCCTTGATCAAGGGACAACCCAAATACATAATGAAGTATAAAGAAGTGCAACATACTGTGCATGCTGAATTGTACAAAATAGTGACATTTAACCAGCAAAGAATCGGGAAATAGAAGATTCATTCCAGTATACCTGAATATGTTTAAATGCCGAACACTCTATGCAAGTTTCAATTTCCCGAAACTGTTGCATTATTGGTGACATCACTTGCTCCAGGCTCACCTCTTGGTTCTCATCTCTCAAATCGAGCTTACAACCAACGACTATAACAGGGACCTTTACCTGCTCACGAAATTTCATATTTTCCCATCATAAATACATGCAGAAAACCAAAGCACCACTTGTCTAACAGATCAAAGCAATATTTAATGTTCCATTTTCAGTGATATCTGTTAAGATTAAGGTTTTCATTCAACAGTGCTCTCTCCTCTTTGTTTTTCATCACCACACACATGAGGATGAAATAATAACACAAACATTCACCTCTAGCTGACGAAGCTTTGGAAGCCAAAAGGTACTCAACCGGTCAAGCGTATGAGGCTGATCACAAGCATAAGTTAGCACAACTGCATCAGCAGCCTTCAAATCTTCCGCAACTTTACCATTATCTTCCGGCCTGATTAAGAAAACAGAATAAACATCAGCACCAGACTTCAGATCTTAACAGGAAATTAGCCGACTCTATAAAGTTCATACACCACACAACTTAACCTTTCTATGTGGCTTAACATGACAAATATCAAACTCCGAAGAGTTCTAAACCCTAAATCTAATTTCCTTCCTACATTTTCCGGCAAAATCAAATAGAGTTTTCAAACACACAAGCACTTGCAGTTCAACAACACATTCGCTTCCGAACTTCCTACATTCTTTGATCCACTAAAAGCAAACCATTTCAGTGCACCGGAGTTCATACTTAGAAGAAGTATCAATAATCGTAATAGGCACACGCTCGGGGTAGAAATCTTCAGGCAACCGTGTAGGCGGCAGCAGCGGAGGCACATTCGCCGGATAGTTCTCCGCCGCCGCCGTCACAATCAAGCTCGATTTTCCAGTCCCCTGGTCTCCCGCCACCACAATCCGAACCGCCGTCCGGCCGCCGTGGTTCTGGTTCGCGTTTCCAGCTGCAGCTCTCGCCATTCGGAACTGCAAAACCACCAAAAACCCTAACAAATCAAACTCCACTACTGAAATCGCAACCGGAAAACTCAGAATATTACCGGAAAAAAAATAGAACGCCGGAATCGAACTCAATTCGGAAAAAATTCATGAAGCTTAAGCTTACGAAACTGAATCCGTTGAAAAATGAAATAAAAAAAGCATAAATGATTGTACTTAGGAATGAAAAACGCAACGGATTGAGAAGGAGAGTGAGGGAGGGCGGCGATGGCAGAGATGTAATATACCTGAAGTATGAGGGGCTGATTGATAGGGAGGTTGGTTGGAGATAAAACCCAGGGAGAGAGATAAACCCTAGGGGAGGTGGTGGAGGTGAGGCTGCTGCTTGTTACAGAAAGTGGGAAGAAGAATGAAAATGTCTTTTTCTGTTTTTTAGTTTTTGGAGGCGCTGGTGGTTTTAAGCGGTGGCTGACATGTAGGACGGTGTGGCTTATTAGGCAAGCAGAGTTGTGCGGTTGGGCGCCACGTCAGGTTTGGATTAATTATGGAGCAAGTTAGTTTAATAAAGCTCTGATTTACGGATTGGTAATTTTATTTTTTGTATTAATTTATATTTAATCAAATGATGGGTACTTAGTTTATAAGCGAGTGATTATGGGTTGACGATGATGGAGAAGATGTTTGAAAGTTGACTAAAGTGATGTGATAGTTATGGATTTTTCTAGTCATAATCTGATATCTAATTATTGAGATGGTAATAAACCTACTCCAACTTGAAATTTGTAGTGACGTGTAGAAATGAAAGTTGTTTATGCGAGCAAATCAAGAATTAAAACACACTGTTACTGTTGTTAGCGACATGTTTTAATGTTTTAGTTACTTGAAATGAGAACATAAATCAATAGAAATAGAATGATAGAATGATTTTATGAGATTTTATGCGTATACTAGCATATGTACATGTGACAAAGTAGTTTGATTTATGCATTTACTAAACACATATAAAGATTTTGGAACGAGTACATGTCTCACTATTACAAGGAATTGATTCTCGGGTAACCCTTAACTTGATATCCAAATGAGTAAACGTGTTATAAGTTCTTGTTACGTTTAATCATTAGAATTTTTAATATACTATCTTATCAATCTGAATATGATATTTCTTGTGTCGTGTTGGCCTCCTAACCAACAAGAAAAGACCACACATGCTATTATACAAAATGTTATGCGTATTTCATGATGCTACTGACTTCCGCAACGTATCGCATGTCACTCCAAGATGATGGGCGGTGTGAGACTTTCATTGTTTGACATTGACAAGTTGGGCATGTCTTTAGTTGGTTGGTGGATCGTGAACTAAACGAGTCTCTTTCGGATTCGGGTCAAAGCCCACTCCATTAGCAAACAATAGAGAAACAAAAGGAGCCATTAGCCATATGTTTTAATTAAGGACAAAATTGTAAACGTGTAATGTCACATTATAACAATATAACAGGTTGTCCTTATTTGTTTAATGAACATTTTTATTAATTGATATTTGATCAGTAACTAACATGTAGTTTACGTTGTATGCGCGTACCCAAAAAGAGAAAAAGACACGGGGACTGACCTAGGAGGCACCAGCATAAAGCTTTCCCCTTGGTTCATCTTTCCTATAATGTGGACGTGACCCATCACTCTTTGACGTAATAGCTTCCCTCACGCAACTTACACTAGGTATGGGTTGCTCCTAAAATGAATATCGGCCATCACCGTCCATCGTCTCCCCCCCTCCTCCGGTGCGTTGTAACCACTGTTGCATTCTCAGTACCTAAATATCCCTAGTAGTAGTGACTAGCTAAACCAACTTGTGAGGGCTCATACCCATTTATGTGAAATCGATCTAACTAGACAAATTATTAACGCAAATATACTAGTGACTCGTACTAATGACGCTCATTGATTTGTATTTAAACGGAGGACGGCAAAACAAAACACGTTTATTCAAGGTGGCAAGAAAACGCCACCAGACCGGTCATCCCACTCTGTTTCCTTAACTTTTCAACGCTCCCCATACTTTGGTATATATAGAGAGACAGAAATTTAACATGCTACGCGCTGGTTTGGAAATATAAACAAATAATCTGAGGAAGACGAAGAAGAAGAAGAAAGATCAGGATGGATCTAGAGTCTATATCAGAGGCCACTTCGGGAGCCATAGGATCACTGCTGAGCACCACCATTCTGTACCCACTTGACACCTGCAAAACCAGGTACCAAGCTGACGTCAGAGCAAATGATCAGGCCAAGTACAGGTACCAACCTCCCTCTCTTTTCATCTGATCTGGGTCTGTGGATTGTGTTTGGATCATGGATTTGTGATTAGTTTTGTGGTGAAATTCTGGGTGTTTCTCTGTTTTTGTGGGAAGTGGGTGAGTGAATTGTAGTTGGTTGGTGGCAGTTGGGAACTGTAGATTGTCCATGATCATCATCATAGGGTTTAGGAGGAGTTGGAATTTGGAAATTGAGATATGAATCATTTCGAAATCTGATATTCGTTAGAGCACAGTGGAAATCCAACTTCAAGATAGTACCTTTAAATGCTCTGCTTTGTTTGTAATCGAAGATGGCCTTTTCGGGGTGCTTAGATCATGCTACACCGTGTGACTTTGTTTTGGTGTTTAAGAAAAGAGTATATCAGATGCGCATCAGTTAGTGAATTCGAAAAGGATTGAAATTTTGTAATAGGGTAATGGTTATACAACTGCTGCATATGAGAAGCGGATTTAGGATTCTATAGTGCAAAGTTGCAAGAAAACCCATGTTAGGATCTTCTCTTCAGTTGTCTAACCTATTCAAGGTACTTGTACATTATGCCGGGAAATTACATGTTGGAAGAGGTTTTGTCTAAACTAGGCATGCATGTATCTTTTCAAGAAGCCGGTTTTTGATGTCTGCATCATAGAAAGTCTTACAGCTCCTTTTGTAGGAAACATGGAGGTATTGATCCTTTAATGTATAAGTTTATCATGCTTATGCCATGAAATTATGCTAGAGTTCTACCGATGAGCCGGATAATCTTGCAGTTCCTCATAAGGACATTAGCTGATGTGTTAATACTAATGCTAAATGTCTTGATTAGCTTCAGTTTGGTGTATAGTTCACCCTAATTTCTCTGGTTTTGGCTTATGTAGGAACCTCTCAGACGTATTCCGGGAAGCAATATCCACGCGGCAGGTTCTTTCACTGTATCAGGGTCTGGAAACAAAAAACCTGCAATCCTTTATTTCTCAGTTCGTTTACTTTTATGGGTATAGCTACTTCAAAAGATTATATCTGGAAACCAGCGGTTCTAAATCAATTGGTACAACAGCAAATTTGATCCTTGCTGCTGCCGCTGGGGCTTGCACTGCCATTGCCACACAGGTGAGCCACTTGTTTGAAGTCTCCCCCATTTTACTTTGAGAATTCTTTAGATGATCTAGTATGATTCTGGGGATACAAATTCCTTATACAAAAACATGAGTTCAGCCTCTATGTATTCTCATGCTCTCTTGTTCTCATCTTGACTGTGACCTGTCTAGAGTAAAATTGTGGCTTTATTTATATACATGTCATGGAGCTTCTTGTTACTTTCTTTGAACCCCTCTATGATTTGAACAAGCAAGAAACCTGCATCCCTGAGATTTCAAGCCTTATGACTGTGTTGTATAACTGTGTAGCCTCTGGATACAGCCTCGTCAAGGATGCAGACAACTGCCTTTGGAAAATCCAAAGGGCTGTGGAAGACCCTTACAGAGGGCACCTGGAGTGATGCATTTGATGGTCTTGGAATCTCCCTGTTGCTTACCACAAACCCTGCAATTCAGGTACTGGTCATTCATTATATCTTTTCGTATTCTGTTGTCTTGTCTCCACTTAAACTGAGATTCAATCTAAAACTGATTGTATCATCCTACTTCAGTATACAGTGTTTGACCAGCTGAAACAAAGAGTACTGAAGGGAAAACAAGATAAACCAACCAAGGGCTCATCCCCGGAAGCCCTTTCTGCCTTTTCAGCATTTGTTCTGGGTGCAGTCTCAAAAACTGTTGCTACCGTTCTGACCTATCCTGCCATCAGGTGTGCAATTGCTCTCTCACACTTTATCTCAATTATAAGCTTGACCTTTGGAATCAATTTAAACATCTTCCTACAGGTGTAAGGTCATGATCCAAGCTGCTGACCCAGATGATGACGATAAAACTAAGGAAGCTCGCCCAAAGATCAGAAAAACGATTCCAGGAACTCTCAATTCTATCTGGAAAAGGGAAGGCATTCCTGGCTTCTTTAAAGGATTGCATGCCCAGATCTTGAAAACTGTTCTGAGCTCTGCATTGCTTTTGATGATCAAGGAAAAAATTTCTGCTACTACTTGGGTTCTCATACTTGCAATCAGAAGGTATCTATTCCTCACAAGAGGCAGAGTAAAAAATGCATGATTGTTATGTATCGACAAGAATATGCATAGTTCACATGTAAATTAGGCGAGGGTTTGATCTGATTAGCTGAAACAGATGTACGATTAAGATGGGGAACCAATTTTCTGATAGGAGCTCATACTGCTGTAATAAAGTGTTCTTTAGCTAGAGATAAATCATGGTTTGGGTAAGCTCAAACCTTAGAGCGAATTGTTCACACCCCACAGAAATAATGTAGCATGGAAAATTTTGTTCTGCAAGAACATTAATGCATAGTTAAAATTTGTTTCATTGATTGGATATTTACCTTGTTTAGTGACTCCATTTTTGAACGTGGTAGAGTCTGTTCAACTAGAGGTTGGGTAACAATGCAATAATCTACTGTTTTGGCACCTTGATCCTGATAAATTTACACTAGTTCAGTGTGTGCCCTTGACTCTGATAAATGTTATATAACTTTGCTCAAATTTTAGGTCCCCTTAATCCCATAATAAACAAGTGAAAAGGAAATGTTGATAATTATTATCAAAATGGTTGTTTTTATGTGTGGAAGAGATGGATTATCATCTCACTGAAAGATGGTAGTATCACATTTTCTCGTTTTAACACGTGTTTTACATTGTTTTTGGGGCATCACTTGGCTCGGCAATCGTAACCTATGTATTGTAAAGGGCAACGAATAGACATATCTATCTTGAATTAGCTCTATGGATCTCGAATCGACCAAGAATTGATAATCACGGCAAAACGAATTTGGACCGACAATTTAACAACTGCCCAACATCAAAATTTATACGACTAAACTGTGTGAACTTAATATTTCAAATTTTATACACAAAACTATAGTTTTGTAAATTGTGTTGTCTTTCCTCTTTGAGTGAGGGTGTTGGGTTTTAGTATGTTGGTGTTGAGGTCGTGTCGTTGGACGTGTCATGATTATGGTGTCGTTTTCAAAGATTATTTTAATGTCGGTTTGTTTTCGTTGTCAATGTGACGAGAAGATTATCTGTGTATATATGTTGGTACTTTTTGGCGTATAGGTTCAAGTTACGGTTGAATCCTTATCGGTTACAGTCCATTGTAATTGTTAGACCTTTCAGGTAGGGAGGCGAGTATGGAATTTATTTATGCCACCGATATCTTCCATGGTTGTAATTTTGGATTATATTATATTAAGTTTACTGTTCTAAAAATTATAACTATAGTTCTGTAAAATTGTAAATTGTAATTCAGCTTACGGTAAAAAAAAAAGTTTCAATTTTTCAGCTTCCACGTCGTTTTATACGTTGTCACGTAAGAAATAAATAGAGGAAAAAATAAAACAAAAACCCACCCGCTACTCCCAAGGCTCTTCACCGCACAGAGATCTGAAGGAGAAGAGCTCAGAGCCTAAAAGAAGAAGAAGAAAAACTCAGCAAGATGATGTCCGGCAATTACACGAGCATTGATAACCAAAGAGTCTCTGGATCCGTTCCGGCTGTAAGTTCTCCAATTTCTCATATACACAAATTCATACGTATATCTATACAGGTACATCTGGCTCATCAATCTCGGCTGATTTTGCAGGCGGTTCCAGATCCAGGTCACCACACCGTCAAATTCGAAGGTCAGATTCCTTTTCCGGTTCATCACTTTCTAGAGTTGCTTAGCTTTTGCTTTGCCGTGAGATTGAAGCAAAAAGAAAACGAAATTGAATTCGATACAGGACGAATCAGCTGGATTTTGTATTTGTTTTGGTTAAATCTTCATTTTGCGATTTGAATTTTCAGTGGCCGAGGGTTTATTGATTAGTGTGGCAAAACGATAAGCATAGTTGTGAATGATGTATTGTTTGAGATTTTGAATGTATGTATAGTTTAGCTGAGTTGCTATGTTTGAAGTTTTCGGATGCGAGATTCGGTCATTTTGCATTGGTGTTAAAGGTTTTTGGTGTAAATGTTTGCAGATTCACACCTTCAGACATTTCCTCCATCCGAGGCGCAAGGGAAGATCTCTAGTGGTGCTCGCCCTCCTCGTGATGCAGATGGTACATGCAGTTCCTAATTTTGTCTGTTATATATCCAGTTGATTTCGTATGCGAATTTCCTACATTGTTTTAGATTTTTGTAGTCGTGTGGATGCAATTCAGTACCCAAAGGGTTAGAAAGTTAACTTTGTAGTATGCGAAGGATGATAAGAATGGTTTAGGAGTATGGACTATCGTGTGGGTGAATTCAATCTAGAGGAAAAATGAACATCTATATAAGTGCCGGTAATTAGGTGGATACTAATAAGGGATGCCGAGGAATGCGAGGTTGGCTAGTGGGGAATGTGAAGGGATCAAAGTATTCATAACATGCAGGATATCTGGGTTGGATCACTTTTTGGAAGAAGATACCTGTAGTAGCAATTGATAGGGTGTGCTGCTGAGAGTCAACAAGACCAAACAATATTTGCCTAAAGATGTGATTTTAGTAATTTGAAACTGCTAATAAGTGGACTGATGAACTCAAACAGAGTGAATGTTTGGAATAGAAAACTTAAAAGGGCTAATGTTAGTTATGGATTAATGACTCAGCTCAGGCCATATGTTTCCATTCCCATTCTATGAGCATTGACATTCCTCAGGGTTGTTGAACAATATGAGAAAAGTTAGTAATGCTACATGTTAGGGGTTTGAAACTTGCATCCAGACTTGTTTCCAGACATTTTTTTCCAGCATATTAAAGGATGACTACTATAAATATAATATACTGTATTTTATCTGCTACGATGTTAAAGGCATGTAACTCTTGATGCAGACACATTTTCAAAACCTGTATCTGGTTCCGATGAACCCCAGCAGAGTGGTTGGCTACGTACTTTCAGTGTATCCTCTTACAAAGCATATTTTGATGTTGACACTTCAGATGTTCTAGAGAGGATTAAAGACTCACTCCTTCCATATAGTGGAGCTTTCAATGAAAAAACAACCAACAATCCAGATTTGTAAGTTTTCTTTGATAACTTTACCCTATAAAGTAGAGCTTTGAAATTTAGTATCAAGTTGTATGGAAAATTCATACATCTCTTATTACCTTGATAATTGATAATCCTAGATGGACATCACTTTTAATTTGAGTAGTTGTTAATGCTGATGTCACTTGTTTATTCTAAAAAAGTTCTATTGTTTTTGGGAATATGCTTGGGTCTTAATACTATATCTCAATGGATATTTGTATGTGATTTCAACATCAAATGCTTTGTAGGTATGGACCTTTCTGGATATGCACAACCCTAATATTTGTCGCCGCTGCCATTGGCACCTTCGTGACATATGTAGCACACAAGGTCAAGAGTCAAGAGTGGACATATGACATTAATGTGGTGCAATGGTCTGCTGGATTGTTCTATGGTTACGTGACTGTTGTTCCTCTTCTGCTGTATGTAATCCTTAAATACTTCTCGGCACCAGCAGGTCTCGTCCAGCTGTTTTGTCTGTATGGCTACTCCCTGTTTGTCTTTATACCAGCTTTGGTAAGTCCCTGGAGGTATTTATGCATTAAGCTTATTACCAGAAATATGCTTAGAAATGTCTGCATGTCCCAAAAAGCGTATGCCAACACCCAAGCTCTACTCCGTTACTTTGTAGATTTTGAAAACATGGGCCAGAATTTTCTTCATATTAAAATTTTGTGCGGTAAAGTCTTTAGTTTTTTAAGAATGCTGGAGAAGCTGACTTAGAGCCTTCACTTCTAAGAATTTTGGTCATTCATGTCTCAGTTTAGACTCAGTCATGATATTGTTAATCTTCTGTGTTATCTAGAAGAGATTAAGAGCCATGACTTTGTTTAGGGGATCTGTACTATGAAAAGTCTCATATTTTGATGGTCGATAATAGCTTGCTGACATTGCTACTGTGTACTATTGCAGTGTCTCTCTGTTGTGCCCTTGGAAATTTTCCGATGGGTAATTGCAGGCGTGGCTGGGATCATGTCTGCTACTTTTGTGGCCATAAACCTTCGCGCCCATATTGTTTCAGCAGGTGAAAGCTGGTTCTTGATTGTGGCTGGGATATTTCTATTGCAGTTGGCTCTATCTGTCGTGCTAAAACTCTATTTGTTCACCGTCACAGTCTAGTGTACTATACAGTAAACTGGGCCTTCAGAAAAGGCGTGAAAGAAAATGTAGATTACAAAGTTGAGATAATTTTTGGAACATTGGCTTGTTGTTACTTTTAGCCGAAATATTATTCATCAATTAAGCACATCTTGTATTAATTCTTTTCGGAAATACAAAATCTCATATTTTAGAGTATGTCTGCGTTTTCAAAAAAGAGAGTAGCAGTGATCAATGTGACTCGGTTAAGAATATTTGTTCTACAATCAAAAACAACGTCAATCATTACCTATAAATAAAATTACAAACTCTAGCACATCAAATTAGGCTGCTACTACTTGAGCTACAGTTCTCAAGTACAATTGAACTGTTTTTCATGTTTCTCATTCATTTAAAAGACTTGCTTATGGACCAACTGGTCGAAGTTGTCCTCATAAAATCGATCCAGAAAGTCATTAGATTTCGAAGTTGATGCAACCAATTCATGTGTATAAAACACAAAATCATCAGCAGCAGCGAGATCCGGAGCCAACTCAGGCCGATAATCCTCCTGCTTTGGCGTCCAACTACTGCTAGCTTGATGATGATCAATACTACTACTGCTGTCTCCTTGTTCCTCCCGATAAGAAGTCCCTTCCTTTTCCCGCATGTAATTCCCTTGAAGCTTTCTCCTTTGATCCAGATTACTAATAAGCTTTCTCCTTTGATCTAGATCTTGTTCAATACCATCAACAACATCTTTCAGCTTCCTCTTAGTTTCGTTAGTTTTCGGTGGTGGTTTTGTAGGATTTTTTCTCAAAACGCATAGGACAGTTACATCATTCTTGTTCAACTCATACTCGTCCATCAACCATGCATTGTTTTGATCTGAAGAGCTTCCACCCTCGTATCGAAAGTTCCTCTTGATTCCAATAACCTTACCCTCCTTCATAACCTTGGCAAAATACTGGCCGCTCCAGGTTCCCGTGCCCACCTTCCGATCAAAGCGCGAGCCATTAGGGTTTAACTTTTTGCGTTTGGTGAAGAAGAAGAGAGGCTCTCCGTCCTCGACTGAGTTGCCACCGCACTTTTCCCACACGGTCCAAGGCTCCCAGCTGTAGAATTCAGGGCAATCGGAGACGTAAGGGGACCGGAAACAGTCGCCTAGCTTGGCCTTGTTGCGGAGGTAGTGACTCACGAGATCGTTATCTGTAGGATGAAACCTTAATCCCACCGGAAAACGTTCCATGGCTTTAAGTGAGATTGTCGAAAATCTTCTATGAGAGAAAAGTATTGAAAAGAGTACGTTGTTTGCCCTAGCTGGCTAGATTGTCTTGGTCGTGAGCTTGTGATTCTATTTCACATGAGTATCTAGAAAAAATGCGAATACAGATACCGCGAAATATATAGGGTATCTTTCCGTGTGTTCCAAGGAACTAGGATTCTCTACCCTTGTGTTACAAGGATATAGGATTCTGTATCCGTGTGCGTAATGAATTAGGATATCCGAGGAATTGTTTTGGTCGTATATTGGGTATCTTTCCATGTGTTGCATGGAATTAGGATTCTCTATCCGTGTGTTACAAGGAACTAGGATTTTCTATCCGTTTGTTACAATGAATTAGGATAACCGTGGAATTGATCGAGGCTAGTCCGTTTTAGGGATTGGGGACTTACCATTCAGTGATGACTTTGGCACTAGACATTCCCAAAATGAGTACTATCGGGTCGGGTAAAATCTATAATTCAATAATAGACGCGTTCCAGCCTTCTTCTCCTTTTAGGGCCTACCCGAAAGAGAATCTAGTATTTCTTGGTCGTAAATATCTGAATAGGACGAACCGTCCCGCTGATATCTTTGCTTTGGAACAAAACAGAATAGGCATGGTGTGACATGCAATTCTGTAAAACCCTAACAACCTTACGATCAAACCTACATCGATGTTAACATCAACATGTGATGCTCAAGGGGTTACTCCCAAAATGTTACTTGTTATTCATGCTACATATATAATCAAAGATATCTCTGCCCTCAAATATACCCAGGAATGGGCTTTGGAAACCATATTTTTGTGCATTTAGACATTTTCACATATATTCTTAGTTCTACTCAAAAGCACACAATTACGTACTCCTAATCAGTGGAGTTTTCTGCACTTAATCGGCTTCTCCCAGTGTCGATATATTGGCTAAAAACCAAAGTTTTTTTTTTTTTTTTTTTTTTTTTTTTTTTTTTTTTAACAATCAGACCGCCTAACTAGCAATGGGCTAACCAAAGGTTATTTATCATGAAGTTTCAGTTCAGTTTTTTTTTGTTGAGAATATCATCAACGGTATCCTCAAAGGCTTTCCAGGCTCAAAGACTAATCCGCGTCGAGAGATCTTGTCATAACGTTTCCTCCCCTCTAGCCACCAAGAATAAATTGGGATTTAACTCCAATTAGCGTCGGGTGAGATTCGAATTTGGGTATGGAGGTTCCACACCTAGGCTCTTACTAACTCGACCACCTGTGTTTCAGTTCTGTTGATGGAAGTAATCTTTCTTTGATCTTAATTTTATTCTTGATGACTCAGAAGAGAGTTCTTTTTAGGAAAATTATTGGGAGGGCGAGAGTGGGAGTTATATATATGAAGTGAAAGGAGCTTATAATAAAACTCTAGCTTGGTGGTTTAAAATAAACATGTTTTCTCTGGCTCATAACCTGGCCTATTCGTGAAACATTCCTGTTTGTATGGGAATCAATACCTTAAACAGAAGTCGAAGATACATTAACTAAGAACTACTTGTTTAGTTGATTTGATAGTTCGATCTCTAATACGCCAAAATCTGTCCCAATAACATTGATCATGAATTCAGAGAATTTTTTACATTGTTTTCCTCTACATATATAAGCATGAATGAGTCGACAAATCTTATATTTGAGATTGGGAAAGAAGATACCATTAATATGGGAACTTCCATAGGCTTCGGTCCAAAAGATGATACAAAAGGCATACTGCAGAAACTCCCAGAAAGCGTTTAACCAAGCAAGACAAGATGAATTTCAAATTAACGTATATAATAACTAATTAATAAATCAAATAGAAGAAACCTGGTTAATATATGCCCTAGCTATACCATATCGTTTGTTGAAGCACCTTCTGGACTTGGGATGAATTTTTAGATATCAACAGTAACTAAGACTACCAATCAAATTATAAGCTTCAATCAGAGAATCGATATTACTAGGTGCAACAAGTACAAAACATAGTTATCGAAATACAGTTTATTTCAAGAAATCATCAACGTACAACAATACAAAGTTGGACAGTACATAAGAAAGTAAGAAACAATTCTGACATAATTAGACATTCTCTAGGTAATCAACAGTGGCTTGATCATCGGGCAGCTGTGACATCCCTCCAATATTCCTGTAATCCATGACGTTGAACTTGCAGTCGTCGCTGCCGTGATATAACTGATTCTCAGGCAGCTGTGACGTCCCTCCATTCGTGTAATCCATGAAGTTGAACTTGCTGTCGTGGCCGTGATACAACTGATTCTCATGTTGAAAGGACTTGTAGTATGGAGAATTAATTGGTCCAATGAGATCGTCTAAACAAATACCATCATCATAATTATTACCAAGGCGCCCTGAAAAATAATCAGTAACATTATCCTGATCATGATGGTAGGGCTGCTGCTCCGGCAGCTGCGTACAACTGCTGCGACCTTGATCGTCGTAAGCTGTCTCTTCCTTCCTTTCTTCCTTTACCATATTTGACGGTTCAAGATCAATTACCTCAGAAATCTCTTCCTCCTTTAATTTCTTTTTCCGCTTTTTGAATTGATGATCAACAAAACTCGCGCTCTTTCTTTTTTTGACACTATTATTTTTTGTAATTTCAGCATCTTCCTGATTAGCTTGCGCTCTTCTTGGATTCCTTTTCAGAGCGCAAATCACATAATCATGTTCAATGTCGAACGCACTCTCGTACTCGTGCATAAGCCATGCACCGTTTTGAGTAGCATCACATCCCCTGATGATCTCATAGCGAAAGTTCCTCATTGTCCCAATTATGGTTATGCCATTCTGTGAAGAAGCTACGACTTTCGAGTACTCTCCACTCCATGTACCGGAGCCTACCTTCCGATTAAAGCGTTTGCCGTCACTGTTCAGCTTGATGCGCTTGGTGTAGAAGTAGAGGGGCTCTCCTTCCTCACATGTAGAACCCCCATACTTGTCCCAAATATCCCATGGCTCCATGGCCTTTTCGCCGTAAATATCATTACATTCATGGATGAAACTGGAGTAACAGCCTGCTTGATCGGCATCGGCCTTGTCGTGGAGGAAATATTCAATGAGTTCAACGTCTGTAGGATGAAACCTCATGCCCTTGATTTGCATCACCGGAGCTGCCATGTTCATCGGTCGAAAGAGGAAGTTGAAGCTTTATGTGTTTGATCAATGGTGACGAGATTCTTAAGTAATTGAGTTGGGCTAATTATATTTAGGGGGGGAAAGGGTTAATATATAGGTATTTTTATGCTTGTAGTCCAAGCCTCTACTTTGCTAGAAAGAGTCTGATATTTTCCTTATTCGTTACAAAATACAAAATTAGATAGATTTTCATTGATTTCGGATAGATATTGGTTTTATTTTCTTTCCTTTTCCCTCCAAGATATTATTGGTTTGCGCGGGAATTTGTTTTGATTTATCCTTATCCTTTCGATCGTGATTTTAGTACTGATAAATCATGAAACAGGAAGGCTTTTTCTTGGTTAAAACTTAAAAATAATTAACCTGAGGTTAATCTCTAATTACCAGCTTATAATATCAGCCAAAAAAATAAAAAATATTTACCAGCTTATAACAACATGTTTCAAGTTATGGACCTTACTTTTTCTTACCCAATAATTAGGAAAAATAAGAGATGTTAAGAGATAGACAGTCAGATTCTTCGGACACAGGTGTTGGAGGATGATATCCTAATGTCTAGCGGCTTCGCCTTCTTCTCTTTTCACTCGTGTGTATGTGCATGAGAGAACGTTGCACAGCTAGCTCTTAATTCAGGTTTCTCTGGACGTCGTTGGTCGGGTTTCCTTAATTACCGACTGGAATTCATATATGGCTTTTTAAGCCAGTGCTTGTAATCTCTAGCTAATTTAGTTCTCGTCCTTGTTTCAGAAAAAAGAAAAGAAAAGGATTCAGATTAGAAGGGAGATTAGGGTTTAAGAGTATATATGAGATATGGAAAAAGCGGTTATAGGTAGGGAAGAGACAGAAGGGAGATAGCCAAAGCTCAAGAAAACAGTTGGTTCATCATCAAAGTAAAAATAGCAATATTACAATATGTATAGACTACTATAATTACAGAACAATTAGGACATGCAAATGAATTCCTAATAAGTATATAATGAAAATCTCATTGGAAAAAAAAAAAAACATCAAATCCATCACTGGTTGATGGTGATCTCTTCAGCTCTGGCAGCTAGGTTTTTATATATAGCTAGGGTTTCCTTAAGCCCTTCGATCATTCGGGTTCCTCCATCTAATCCACCTTGGTCTTCTCCGCTTTCAGCTCTTGCATGTATCCCTGTTACATAGTTACAAAAAATTTCACTACTCTCACGAGCAAGATTGATCATATATATGATCGAGGTCTGTGAACTAGAATATCTTATCTCCAACTCAATATTGACAATTGTTAGAAGCTAGCCTAAAAACAACAATTTCTTTACGATGAAGGTACGTACGTATAGAAGTACTACTGTACGTATATATAGATCGAAGTGTTATTTCCTATACAGTATATGATATAATTGGAGTTCTTGATGATATATACCTAGTAGCAATTGCCTTGATATATAGTATTTGCCATTATATATTGTTTGATGTAATACACACATGCTGGAGAGAAAGGTAACGAGAGACAGACCTAAACACGAGTAATAAAGAAGTGAATGACAAAGATGATTGCACTTAAGTTGAGGATGAGAGTGAGATTAAATTAACACATAGTGTTTTTAAAATAAAACATGTTTTCTCTGGCTCATAACCTATTCATCAGACAGGCCTGTTTGTATGGGCATCAATACCTTGTAAAAGCTAGCCTTTGTTAAAATTCAGAGCATTTTTTGTCTTGTTTCCTTTCCACCAAAGCCAAATCTTAACATTTAGATTTAGGAAATTATGGTACATTGATATAGGAAGTTCCATGAGCTAGTCCAGGAGAAGAAACAATATAGCCTAGAGATCGAGATGTGTAATAATCCCAACCAGACAAATGCAATGTGTTATTACATCAAACATAATTAACCGGATTAAGAATGATTAAGAAATAGAAAGAAGTGGTACTATAGCCTAGAGAATTGAATATAATCACATGGACAATAGTAAGTGAGATATTTTAAAAACCCTAGTGAAGAAAGGGAAAACAGCCTTAAAAATGAAGAGTCAAAGCCAAGTATCAAGATCCTGAAATTGAGGCATCTTTAGAAGACTATGCTGAATTTGGTTTCTTATTATTCTAAATTTTATGGCACCTTGTATATGTTTTTGGCTGGTATCACCTGAGAGGCTGAGAGTATAGCTATAAAGAGAGGGGACTGGTTGGTTTGAATGACTTGTAATCTGTGAACCATCTATATATATATTCTTTCTCCAAGATCTGTGACTTATTTTTATTCCACACCTCGCTTATATGACATATAGGTCGAATAAGAGTTATCGGTGAGCCGTCGTCTGGTGGGTTAACTAACTAGTAAACTCATATCGTTTTGAGGTCACATGGTATACATTTTTTGAACAATGCAAAACCTGATTTGAATTTAGAATGTACAGTACAAGAAGATTTGGTGAAAGTTTTATTAGCTCAGTATTGATATTAAATAAGATGTCATGTTTAACGTCATTGCTTGGTAATCAAGAGAAATTAAGCAAATGCTTAAACAATTGGTTCATTGCTTGAGAAGTTGAGATGGTGTGAGACACAAGCAGTCAAAGACAACACCAAAGTCATTAGTTAAAGTCTCACTGCTATCATAGTTTATGGTGAGGAATCTGACCAATTATTTCCACCTTCACATATGCACAGTGCACACATATTCACACACAAACAAATAACAAATTCCCATTGGATGTACTGGCTTGCTCTCCCCTTCCTCCCTTTAAAAACCTGCCAACTTCCTCACCATGCTTGATCTCTCTCAACAAGAGAAACCCAAAAGTTTGATTTTTATATTCTCCATGCTTGCTTAAAGAGAAGCTAACCAGAGACAAAAAGCAATATTTTTGGATTTGAAGAAGCCACGCTCATCATGTTCATCTCGAAGAACCAGGTTATAGGCCTTCTGTTGATGTTCTTGGGCATCTCAGGCTTACACTATGAAGTTTCAGGAGCTAGATGGTTAAGCGAAAACTCCGAGAAGGTGGAAGAGAATCTAGTGAATGCTCAAGTTCAGATGAACAGATCCAATTCAAGTCGGGATGGAGGATTTTTCGCCACAAGTAACAGAGAAGTGCCTTCTGCTCCTGACCCGTTGCACAATAGGTAGGTTCAAAACCAACACAGAAGTTGTACATAACTACCTATATAGCATGAAAGATTGGATTATAGAAAAGAATATGTCTTTGTTCTAGCTTTTGGAACTTCTACTCTCACAGAATCAAGAAAGTTCAGACACTTTTTTGTATTTTTGAGAACCTTAGTTAGGTTTATAGGTTTGTAAGAAATATGCTTTTGGTGTAATGTGAGTTCTATATCATCAAATTCAGCATATAGTCAATAACTATTTACATTAATTTTTTTTCTCCAAGATGGGTTTTGAAGTGCATAACTTCCCTCCTGTAATGTTTGCAGTATATCTTCAAATGTTTCCTTATGATGCAGATTCTAGTTATGAACTGATTTACAGTATAAATAAGTTCTAATATCTTTCAATCTATTAAGTTGAATACTCACAATGCCTTATCTCATAAGCTTTGTTTCTCTTTCTAGTTTCTTTATTACTTGGTGAATAATTGAACAACCTTTTGCCATTGGAATAAACAACTCTAAATGAAGGTTGCATTGTCTTGCTGTACTATTGCTATGGCTCATGGTCGGTGGTTTTGATATTCAGCACAGCAAAAATTTAGAGCAACCATACAAATTAGCAGGTATAGGAGATTATAACAGCTAGGAGATGGAAATCCACATGTAATTATGGACAAAAATTGATAATATTTGAATAATCTGAATGATGCAACACTGAGAAATAGAATGTGCTTGTTCTTCAAAGTCGATAATTCTTTTGACTTTGACAGAAGGGATAACTTGTTACAGACAGTATTTTCAAGGATTCAATCATTCTATGCAAAAATTTCCAACTTGTGGGCTGAAGGGCAAAGTCAAAAATCAACATAGCTTAGAAGCATTTCCAGTGAAATGTGACGTAGAGATAGAATTGGCTCTTTTCATTTCAATAGCAGGCTCAATTTTTGTAACCCGATTGCCCTGACTAAGTTGAAGAATGGCTTTTGAAATAGTTTCATGGTTGATGTAAACTGAGATCCAGCTTGATTGAGTTGCACGGGTTTTCTAGCCCTGCAGAAGCAAAAACAGACTACTTCAAAAGGGCACGATGTGATTGATGAAAGAAAAGCCATAGAATCACTCTGAAATAAATCTATTTGGAGGGACACAAGGGCAAACATCTAAAATCCAAAGTACATTCCATTTAAACGACTTGAAACATTTTAGTGCAAATCAGCAGTAGAAGTGTGAGAATAACATGAGCCAAGACTAAACAAGAAGCAAAAGTTCATTACAACATCAACACGTTGAATCTGGGTTTCATAATTTCTCAAAGAGTTCATTAGAAATACTGGGCGTATGCGATATCATTAACTAATCTCACTGTTAATCTAGAAAATGATGAATTTAGGCCTTTGATTTCTTCCCTTTGACTTCAGGGGCTGGTTTGCTCTTGAAAGGTAGGAAGGCCACTCCACCCATGAAGTTTCGTAAGACTTCTGGCACCTCTACACCATCTTCCCTCTGATAATTTTCTAGAATGCAGCAAATGGTTCTCTCAGTTGCTGTAAGGGTGGAGTTCAACAAGTGAACGTATTGCTTCGTCTGCTCATTGCTCTGCAATTACAAAAAGTCACAACAGCACACAATCAGCACATATAACACGCTTTCTGCCTTTCTCTATCATTCGCTACAAGCAACTCATCCTGACAGGAGCATGCTTCACCTCTATCTTATATCTAACTATGAAGGAGTAAACTAAGATGCAGTTTCACATTTTAACACAATCTACATGTTAAATCACTTCAGATGTTTGAGGGAAAAAAAAAAGAGAGCAGCATAGTGCAATTTTCAGTACAGTTCACATACATACTACAAATCGGTTTATGAACTAGTGATTATGTTTACCCAATAATCCTGTCATGGTTAAGTAATACGTATATTGATCAACAAGTAAGAGGATGTCATCAGGACCTACCTTTTTCTGCCCAAATCGAATTTCTAACTTTCTTGATTGGTAGTCTGTACAGTTCGAGCATGAGACGAGCTCTCTGAATGTCTTAGATGCAGGAAACCATGCTTCCAGATCATATTTCTTCGCTGCCGCGTCATTCAGAGCACCAGAAACGATGGACACAACATGATAAGGAAGTTTGAGCTGAAAATCATAAAATTTCAAATGATCAGGTTTACGAATGAGGGTATTAAATTGGAAATGTACATCAACACCAATTGGATCACAAATAGCATTGAACTTATTTTACACGAAGTGGGGGTAGATGATGATCCAACCCTAAACTCCTAGTTATACATATAAGTGACCTCATGAATTTGTAATACAGTGCCCATAAATATACAATGTACATAAGCTTGAATCAAATAAATGCACCAGCCATACCTCTCTGGGCTCAAACAAAATATTCATAATTAGCAATAGTTATTAGATAATTGTTTAGGAGAAAACACGACACCTGCTGATAAAATTCCTCAGAGTTCTTCAACATTTCCTCGTGCATTTCCCAGGAGTCCTGGCCATTTGGGCTTGTCATACAGAACTGTTCAACTTTTTCAAACTGATGTACTCTAAAAATTCCCAAGGTATCTCGACCATGTGAACCAGCTTCCTTGCGGAAACAAGATGAATATCCAGCATATCTGAGGAAGACAAAACCTTAAAATTAATGATAAAAGGTGAAGAGCGTTCTTTAATGACTAGAATTTTTAATGAGATGTTCAAACCTTATGGGCAGCTGTGAGGGATGAATCCAGTCATCCACATGATATGCACAAAGTGGCTGTTCAGCTGTAGCAATGAGATATTTGTCATCGCCCTCTCCAGTTACCTGTTAAAACACCAATTCAGTCATGCCCAACTTAGTCAGACCAAAAAAAAAAAGTCATGCTCCACTTAGGTATTTAGGCAGACAATCCAGAAAAATATGATTCAAGTGCTGGTTTCAGTTGAATTTATAAAAGAACAAAAAACATCTACAGCTGAAATCAATTTCCTGCCCTTGACCAGGTAAACCTAGAAACAGATGCTGCCTAATTAGGGATTGAAAATGAACTCCACACAAACAGCAAAAGCCCAGGTTCTTTTTTTTTTTTTTGAATCTAAAGCCCAGGTTCATAAAGAACAAGAAAATACAAAATACACCTAAATGGCCCACAAAACAAATAATATAGGCAATAGTAACGACTGTTACCTTATAAAGCTCCTCATCAAATTGTGCTAATTGAGCACATTTTGCCATGATATCTTTTCTCATAAAAAAAGGAGTCTGCAATGCTGTGTATCCCCTTTTCTCAAGGAAATCAAGTCCAAAATTAATCAGAGCTTGATTGAGGCGGACACCAGCACCTTTCAAGTAATAACCTCTACCTCCTGCTACTTCAGCACCTACATTTGAGCTATTTTGAATTAATAACAGGCTACTATGATGTCATGCAGGTTTAGAAAAGTTAAATCATCTATTTTTCCAAGATTGTTTGAATGGTGATAGCTGGATAAGACAACAGTGTACCTTTCTTCAAGTCAGCAATACCCAGTAGCTCAACAAGCTCAACGTGATTTTTGAGTTTTGGCTCCATCCGTTTCTCACCCCATGACCTGACCACAGCATTATTGGCCTAAAACACGACAAAACATCATATTTAAAACAAGAATCATAAAGAGGCAATAGATACAGCACAAGAAGTGTACAAAGTCATTACCTCGTCATCATGGATGGGAACACTATCATGCACAAGGTTTCCAATGCCTTCCAATTTTGAATTCACAAGGTTTGAAGCCTCACGCACTTCAGCTTCTTTTTCTGCGGTCAACTTCTTGTTTTCTTCTGTGTCCTTAATCACATCGGTTGCATCCTGACCTGACTATTATACCAAATCATTTTGACACTCAGTTCCAACAAATAACAAAATCAAACTTTGAGCTTGAACTTGTAAACGTAACAAAGAAAAAAACAAACAAACATCCTTAACAGGCAGTAAAGAACATATTTTCACAATTTGTAAGAGCTCAAGGGAATGTACTAGTACTGGGGTTAAGTTTCTAAACACAAAACATGCATGAAGTGCACACATTAAGAACTATTATCTAAGAATCTAAAGCACAACTGCAATTACACGCAACCCGGCAGACCCTCATCCATTTCAACACCAAATTTCTCATCCTCTAAACAGCTACTCAAAAACACTTTGTCCCAGTTTTCGAAAATTCACCATCAACGGGAAATCAATGCAACCTAATCGTGGTAACGGGACCGATTAATCATCCATATCAAAGTACCCCTGATAAACTCTACACAGTCAACAAAAACGAATTCAAAGAAAAATCAAAGAGGAAATGACGAGAATACTCACAATCCTGAGCTGAGCAACCTGCTTGTTGATCTTGTTAAACTCCTTCCTGAGACTGTCGAGCTCAAATTGGCCTGAAATTTTTCACCACAAAAACAAGTAAATTCGAATTCTTTCCAAATCAAAAAGCATAAAGATTTGACAGCGAACTCTAGAGATTACGTTGACGCCATTCTTTATCGAGCCGGATGACCTCGTCGACGATCTCGACGCTTTTGAATCGACGCCTCTGAGACTCGCGGATGATCTCGGGGTTGCCGCCCTTCTCTTCTCTGAAGAGATTGATGTCCAACATTGCTGGACGCTTGCGATTCTGGGAATAAAGGTGAAGACTTTGCAGAGAACAAAGCTAAGAGGTGAAGAAGAAGGAAGTGCTGCTGCTAAGTGCCAACTGCTAAAACCCTATGTATAGGGGGCTGAGAACTTGGGCCTCAGTTTTGGGCCTGGGACTATTACTGCTGGCTTAAGGTAATTTTGAATTCTACTGTCAAAGAACATGAAATTGGAGTCTGAATTGTATCATGAATTTCAAATTGCTTGGGTACAAGCTGGGTGTTTGGTTTGATAGTGTTTTGATAAGGATATATGTTGGTGGAACCTTGTTTCATTCTATTCGTTGCAGCAATCAATAGATTATGGTTGTTTTTATCGAGTTCTGAGATCAATTTCTTAACCGACTTCAAGTACACTTTTCAGCTGAATACCTACTGTTGGAAAGTTTCAGCTTATTCCAATGCAAATTGAAAACTCGGTGATTTTTCAAAGTTTACCCTGCAGTTGGTAAAGTTCCTGAATTTTGAATATGCTTCCTTGTTTTCTGTTGAGCTTTGGACCTCCAATTTAACTAATTCATTTCTGTTCTTTTTTGTATATTGTAGTAGACTTTCTAGTGATTGTTGCGAAAGTAATTTCTTGTCATTTGTTCATATAATGAGTTCATGGTTAATTTTCCAAGTCGACATTGCACCTGGCATTTCTTTTCTATATATTCTGACAATTTTGTCAGTTTGTGATCAAGTTTTGCATTACTCCTTAAATACCGAAATTCCTGAAACTTTCGTATGTTTCATTTTTTCATGTCTATTGTTATTCGCAAAACTCTACCTTGCTGTTGTTTCTCAGCTGGTGTCTTTGCTCTTGATTATATATGTACATAAAACTTGAGCCTTCCTATTTTAAAACAAAAGGACTGATTTCTCTTTACTTATGCCTCTTGTTAGAGCCTTATTCCCTCTCAGCCTTTTATACTCTTAGCTTATTAAGAAACTGATAGTACTCCTTGTATCTTACCAATCTGTCATATTGGATGGTCATCCAATTACCCAAACTTGTAAGGGTTCTTTTTCTGAGCCAAAGTAATAATGATAAGGTCCTCTGACTAAAGTATTTCCATGTGCACAAGAAATCATATTCGTAGTCTTGTTCAGTTCTTGCTAAACCTTGGTTGCTGCAACGAAGTTTCTTACACATACATATCTATATTGATATATACAACATCTTTTTGGCTTTGTTACTGAAAATCTGGTTTTCCGTTAAGCTTTACACCAATTCTTGAAAGTTAACTTCTTATTCGAGTTTATTCAATGTAAGGTTCCATTTCTTGATTGGTTTCATTTGTGCTTCCACCATTGAAGATGTACTCCTGTTGATAATTTTAGCTGCTGCTATAAATTGCAATCTTGTACGTGCTTTTTTATTTCGATCCTTATATAAAGATCTGATATGTTATAGTTCTGTTTCTTGTAAAGGAAAGATTTGACTTAGTGCCTTTTTTTGGGCAGATTCCTATTGCTTTTTAAAAAGGGATTTCAAGTTGTTTTTGAAAATCCTTTGATTGATTAGTTCGATGTGGAAAAGTGAAAATGTTTCCTGGGAAGAAAAGATTGGATTTCCAATGGTTTTTATTTGGTTAGGCCCGGTTTAAAGTTAAGTAGGGATTGTGCCTCTCTGGGGTGAATAGACCCAAAACCTGATCAGGATACCGCATGTACGAGGTTTGCTCGGTGGTATAGCTGGGCGGTGGGCTCTAACCGGAATTTCAAGGATTTAAAGGATTCAAGTATCAGCTGTTCTTGAAAGTTTCATGAATGATTTTCTTGTGGAAGTTTCCCAGTAAGAAAGGATTCAGAATTTCCCAATGAGTTCTTTGAAGCGAAAAGAACTTTATAGTTTTGATGCTACTTCTATCGGATTCAGAAGTATTTTGCCTATTGACCTTTAGTCTCAGTCTTTTCTTTGTTTTATGCATATTGCTGAGGCTTATTTAAGTTTTTAAGGATTTGAGATATCTCTTTGGCTTCAATGTTATTATCTGATTAAAGTTCCTCTTCTATTATAATGTTTTGATTTCTGGTTTAATTTCAAAAGTGCAGCAGCTAGCGAGCTTTAACCTCTATCTTGTGGTTATTTTCTTAAACTAATGAGTATCTAAAAGCATATTTTCAGTCTTTCACGTTCTGATGCATACTGGATTAGAGTCTTTGTTATAATGATTGTTTTGTCGTACCTACTGAGCTTGTGAAGCTCATTCCCTATATTCTTGTTGTTGATTTCAGGTATCCATAAGGGGACATGATATTAATATTCTGGAGCTCTTGGTTCGAAGTTTAGGTGGTTGTATATCTGTGATGTGTGCTCTTTGCATTGTGCTTCATTGTTTGTTCAAATACATTTGTTACCTTAGATTGGAATGTGTTGCCACCATTTGAGAAATTTGCTTTACTGTTAGCAGGTTTTGGAAAGGTTAGAACAGTTGAGTATTTATGTGATAAGAACCTGCTATAGTTTTTGGTACCAAATGTGATTGACTATTTTGAAAGATACTATCTTCTTGTATTAATTGAAAAGCTTTCTCTATCATAGATCATATTCTATTGTTGTTCTGAACTTTTGAAAGTAATGGAAACAAGAAGTAAAGTTGTGTTCAATCCCTTTTTGCTTATCAAATTCTATTGTTTACATTACCTCTTGAAAGCAAATGAACCAAGAAAGAAAGTGGTGTTTAATGTTACACATATTATCTTTTGATTACTAGCCAGCCTTAGCAAGTTTTGGTTAAGAAAGTTTAATCGTCCATCTTGAGAAGTTTGGTTGTTAACTTCAAACTAGTTGGATTTAACAAAATTGTTTCTCCATCAAAGTTTCAGTAACTGTTTTGGTTCTTTCCAATAGTTTAAAAAAAAAAAAAATTCCACAGATTTTCTATTTTTGAAATTAATCTATCACATTAGTCATATCCTAAGGTCAAGGTGTGGCGCACACACACACGCGCACACACACACACACACGCACGCGCACACACGCACGCACGCACGCGCACACACACACACACACACGCACGCACACACACACGCACGCACACACACACACACACCCACACACACACACACACACACACACTCTCTCTCTCTCTCTCTCTCTCTCTCTTTACGCTGACGACGCCTTACCGACTTCCTCCGCCGATCTAATCCTCGAAGCCTTGAAGATTGACGACGACGCGACTCGATGACGACACTGAGGTCTCTTGATGTCTCCGGACAACCGCCTCTGTCCTCCGCTTATCTAATCCTTGACGTCTTGAAGACGACAAGGCGGCTCGACGACGACACATAGGTCTCTCGATGACGCCCTACCCCACCGCCTTGAAGATTTGTTACAGCACATAGGAATCCAAACAAGGATTCGCCGCCGCCACAAGGTTTGTGTCAAGAACAACAATAACGACACCTCGTAAGTGATTCAATGACATCTAAGGTAAGTTTGTTATATCTGGCATGGATAAGATCTGTGGGATCGGGGATTGGAACTGTTTTGAGTAATTAATCTGTGAATTCATGAAAATGTGATAGTTTATTGTTTTGCATATAAATCAGCCTGCAAAGCCAAATGCACTGATCTCCTCCATGTTCAAAATTGGATCGGATGGGGTGTGATAATGAGTGTTGCTACTGTTCAATCAGCAGTAGCAGACCAACAGTAGGTATTCAGTCGACAGTAGCAGTTGAATATGTAGCCGCTAGCATTAGAGTTGGCAGCGCGCTAACATCAAAGAAATACCGGAAAAAATTACAATAGTGTCGGCAGTAGCACCTTTCGACCCGACAATAACACATTCTAACTTGACAGTAACACATTTCTCGTGGACAGTAACAGTAGAAAATATAGTAAATGGTATTCTGGTAAAAATGTAATGATAGATGGTAAGTGGACATCACATTGTCCTAATTTGTTAATTTTTGTCCTTAAATATATAAGATAATGTGTAAATGATGTATTTGTAAACTAAAATTTGGTTAGTAACTAATATGCAGTTTGCTATTAGGATAAATACATCTTTTACAAATACATTAGCAAACTGCGTATTAGTTATTAACCAAATTTCAGTTTACAAATACATCATTTACACAGTATCTTACACATTTAAAGACAAAAATTAACAAATTAAGACAAATTGATGTCCACATGCCATCTGTCACTACAATTTTACCAGATTACCCTTTACTATATTTTCTACTATTACTGTCCACGAGAAATGTGCTACTGCCGGGGCTATTGCAATTTTTTCTGACAATTCTCTGGAACCTAAATAAAATTGCTACTTTTGATTTAGAAGCTGCTACTATCGACTCGAAAGCTACTACTGTTGGATGCTACTACTCATCTGCAAATTTACTCTTCCAACAAATCCCAGCAGTAGCAGAAAACTTGCCCATCCTACATATCGTAGTAGTAGAAAATTACCTTTATAACAAATCTCATTGTTATAAGGTCAGATTTACTGATGAAAATTAAGGATATATCGATGTCATGAAATAAAGTCATATTTAGTGCTACTGTGCAAATATGGTTTTGACATCCCTTCTAATAATATGGACTTAAAAATGAAAAAAAAGAAAACGATAGAGATTAGTGGAAGCTAATATGTTGACACACAAGCAATTCTACCTTGAAGTGGCATGGAATAGTTTGAAGTGATTCTACCCTGAAGTTGCAGATATGGTTTTGAGTCTGCATAGTAGCAATAAAATGACTATCGGACATGGTATCAATAGTTTAGAAAGCAAGTGTCAAACCCCGATCGGGATTGGAGTCGTAAAATGTTGTCGTTAGACACAATCGCCGATTGGTAGCGACCTAGTTGTCATTGTAGAGGACACAGGTACGGCCCGAAGAGCATATCTAGATGGAGAGAGAGAGAGAGAGAGAGAGAGAGAGAGAGAGAGAGAGAGAGAGAGAGAGAGAGAGAGAGAGAGAGAGAGAGAGAGAGAGAGAGAGAGAGGTATTAGTTTCAGATATTTTTTAGCAATTTTCGTAATTTTATTTGTAAAGTAGTGTATTTCGGTCATTTGATATGAAAAATCTGATCAGGCCTGGTATCATTGGTTTTGGGCCTCAGGCTTATGTCCTAATTTGTATAAAAATTATTGAAAATGAGTTTTTTGTATTTTTAAATTTAGTAATGTGCTACTATGTAATTTTCTCTTATTATATTCCTCTCTTTTTACTTCCATTAAAATAAATATAAAATTTGTACAGAGGATAATAAGGGTGGCATTTGCTCTAGTGGTTTAAGGTCGTGAGACTTAGTATAAGGTGAGGGGTTTGATCCTTGCCGAGTGAACTGATTAATAAAAAAAAAGAGTAAGAACTAAACTGAATTTCGACCTAAAATTTAAAGGATAAACTGAATTTAATTCATCTATTAATAATGTCACACATGAACGGAAAATTTTATTCCTTGCAAGACGTAAACAACAACCTCACTAACAAGGTGATCGATCGAGGCTATAGCCAAATTGGGATAATGAAAACAAGCTAGCGCGCACAGACACACGAATACTAGCTAGCACTTTTTCAGGCAAGCTAGGAACGCCAATTGCATTTCGTAAATGCAACAAGCCTTTTAACCTCGCTACAATTTTATTCCTAGCTAGCTGGACGCAAATGACAACCTCACAAACAAGGTAAGGCTACAAGCAAATGAAAATGGAAACAAGCACAGACACACACAAAGTACCACTTTTGCAGCCAATATTGCATTTAGTAGCAGTCCCTGAAGAATTGCTAGGCAGCAGGCACAGATGACACTAGTCGAGAAGTAGTGGGAAACACTGGATACGTCTTTGTTTCTCGGTTTGGATCGGACGACGACGGCAGGGGTTCCTCTATAGCCTGGTAGTGGATGTTGAAGCTATTAACTCCTTTGTAAAGACCATCATGCTTTTGGTATTCTTTTTTCTCCCAATTATAAAGAGTGTCTTCCTGAGTGTAAGAGAAGGGAACATCACACGAACCCCGTGTCTCTATCCTGCTGACCGTGACACGACTCATCGGTGGCGCAGTAATAGCGATTGTATCCGTGCGTGTTTCTTCTTCTGTGTAACTTCGTCCCCACTCGTATGTTGTTGTAGTCTCAAGTGAAGTACTGATCTCACCGTCTGCTATGAACGGAACACCGGTTCTGAAAGTGGTAGACACGCCAACGGTGATTGACACAGTGGCATTCCATGTACTAGTCTTACTTTGAGTATATGTGAAGGTGAGCTCCATATTCTGAGGTAGTGATGTGACGTTATTGAAACTCTGGCCTGTCACCAACTCCGGCTCGTTAGAGTAGATCCTCGCGTCCAGGAGGTTGAAGTTAACGTTGTAGATTAGTCTGGATCTCACAAGCTCTTCCAGCAAGAAGCGTGCTTCGGGGACTATGGTGGAGGCGGCGGCACGGAGCACATTTTGGACATTGGAAGCGCTCCCTCGCATTAAGTGGTTGTCGTTGGTGCTTCTGAAAGCGACGATGATGCCTTCAGCACTCTCGCCAACCTTGGCTGCCCTAAAAATGCTGTCGCCCCAGCGGTGGCTCACGGGCGAGTGGTGGGGCAATAAAACCGAGTCGGCATGAATCCATTCAGGATCAGAATCACGGTTACGCCTCCAGTATCCGTCCCTCACATTGCTGCTATGGCACTTAATGCGAAACCAGTTCTCAGCGTAACCATAATAGTCGTTTTCGACCTCCTGCAACACCGAAGGATGCCATTTGTCGACTGCGGAACTGAACTGTAGAAAGGGCTGGTTGCTGATCGTCATGAACCGAAGGTATTGGCCGTTATCCCCTTTAAACGCCACGTGTCTGGGCATCATGAACAGGGGTACCAAATCGGTGAAACTGAATATCATGTGATAAGCAGTTTGGGGATGTGCAGGAACTTGTTCTGATACTTCAAGAACAGGATTTTGTTGATCGATGAATAGGTTGCGTCCTCGTTGCACATGCAACAACTGAACGTCGCGATTACTGTTGTGGAAGATATATGAAGGCACGAACATGGTGCATCCCCATGCTGATTCGTCCTCCACAGGTTGCTCAGCCACCGGCGCCACCACGGAGTCGCCTTCTCCCCGAAGGGCCAAGAACTTGTTGTTGTAACTGCATCTTATATGCACTCGTCCGTTACCCGACCGTGCCGGCAACACCTCCAGCTTACACAACGCACTCATAACGTCGTCTCCGTCTGCTACGAGCAACCCGTGTGTCTCCACATCTTCATGTACGTACTGCAGAATTTTGCCGCCGTATCGACGGAGAGCCACGGATGCTGGTAAAGTCGCAATTTCTAGCGCCATTTTCGTACTGAAGGTTTTTGAGTGATATTGCTCTGATAGTCTGATGGTTTCCTCAGCTTGCTCCAAACTGCCCGTTATATAGGTCAAAAAATGCATATGCTCCAAGGACTAAGATGTAATTTTAATGGTGAAAGCACGTTTTAAACAAGAAGGTAGCTAGGTCTGTGCATGCAGTAGCCAAAATATTGTGGTGTTGGTGTTGGTCGGTCTGGTATTCGGTGTCGTGTTGTTCTAGTCGGCATAAATCTAAATAAACACGTGAAACTTTTCCTGTATGCATTATTTTTGTGGATTGAGAGTCGACACTCGACAGAGACATTTCCTGCACGTTTTTGGACTCTAGGGGACCGCCGGTAATGATTGAGGCAATGAGGCCGTGTGTTGTCATCGTCTTCCGTCGGACCACCATGCACATTAATTCCCCGATACTATATCGGTTTTCACCAGAATCATTCAAGTCCTGAAATTGAATTAAATTGAATTGAGGTAGGATCGTTATTGAAGAGATGGTGTGGAGTGGAATCTGAATCAGGGTGTGGAGTGGAATCTGAATCAGGGTTTAGCTAGCTAGTTTGATGGGAGTCTCTTCTTGTTTTGCCTTTGTGAGTATGATATATGTTCTACTACTGTTCTGGTTCCTTATGTTTAATTAGCTCAAACATTCCAAAATTTGGTTGTGGCAAGCAATTTTGTCCCATAAAAGAAAAGGTTTAATTGTCAAAAGGATTCTAATTGCGCTTCTGCTTCCTCTTGCTACTGTTCTGGGTTGATGACTTTGGCTTGTAACAGTTCTTAAAATCAGTTTGTTTCGGAAGTATAACTGTCGAAGCTGGAGGAAAATTTCTGAATCAGGTGTAGATGTCTAGCTTTTTGCTAGTTTCTCTTCTTACTGAACTACATGGTAAGTTTCTGAGAAAATGAAATGAGTTGGTCATCTTCTCTTGTATTTCATCACAAACAAAAATGAGTCAGGTAAGAAGACACAAATTATGCTTAAAAAAACAAGCACGCTTTCTTAGTTTCTTTCACAAACATATCGAAGAAAACCAGCTTTCATCTTCTAAAAGCCTGCAACTTTGGTCAAAGAAACCCTCCAACAATATCAAATTCAGCAATCTAATTGTCATCTCATGTTAAAGGAAAGAAATAAGTTCTGTGATCAGCAATTCAGCATTCAAGGTAATTGATCACCATTCAAGGTGACTGAGCAATATACTGGAGATTTGGAATGATGGATCGGGATATCCTCAGTTCCTCACCAACATATCTAGGAGTAATTGTAGGATTTGTATCTAAAGCTTTGTTATAGTTATAGTCCTCTTGTATATATATGATACTGAAAGCTTGTATATAATCATAGTCCTCTTGTATGATTATCAATCAATTAATAACAAACATTTAGACACCATTTTGTTTACATGGGGACTTTTCTTTCTGAACTTTTCTTCCTGGTTTCTTCTACTCTTTCATCATGACACCTCTCTAAATCTAATTCTAATTCTAATGGTGGTATCCATACACAATAAAAACATGTTAAATATATACACACAAACTGAAGAAGGTTGGCCTGTAATTAATCAGTGCAGCACGTAGCAAGAACTGGGGTGGACCGTCGGAAATGGTTCCCCACCACGATGGTTTGAGGCCGATCTTTTCAATTAGCAACATTCATTTAGCTCATTCCCTGAGAACATTCATACAGCTCAAACAAATTCATGACATGCAAGAGCCAAAATTTGCTCTGTTCTGTTCTGTTCTGTTTTGCTCCCTAAGACACGATAATAATAATTAAAAAAAAAATGATGAAGTTCAAGTGCACAAGAATAGATAAAGAGCACCCAAAGAAGTGATTGGATAGTTGGATGTTAAGAGAGAGAATAACCACTATCGATTGCTTTCTTTTGTTTCTCTTTAGCTTTGCTCTTCTTTCTTTCCTTCTCTCTGTTAGCTCATCCACACCAGAGTTAAATATATCTTGTAAAATGTAGTTTTTTTTTTTTTTTTTTTTTTTCTGAAGAGAGAAGACGATATACTTTCATAAAATCGATCAGATCAGATATTACATAGAGAGCCTTCAAGCTCTGGAGGCACATTCCGATCCCCATCCAAGAAACCTGAAAACCAGACAGCAATGCATAATTAGCAAGCCGAAATGTCATCTATGATACGACCCAAATAAGAGAAATCATCTCCTTCAGCCCAAAAAAATAATCTCCTTCTGCTTGAACTGCTTGTACCAATTGCAAAACAGTCAGATTCAAATATCACCGGGAAAGCGTGGCCTATGGGCTGTGATTGTAATTTGTAAATGAGAGACTCGGACTCAAAAAGGCAAGTGAAACTAAAACCCAGCACTGCCTTGTTAGTTGTTAGGCCATAGAAATATTATTTATTTAGCCCCTAGAAATATTATTTTTTATTTATTGACTATTAAACGATCTCCGGTAAGAGAGGGTTAAATTTTAGTCCAATCAAATATTTTATGATTTCACATTATATTTTCAAACTTGTACTTTTATTTTATTATAACATTATTTAGATTTGGACCAACATAAATGTTTGAAAAAAAAAATTATTTGATTTAATGAAGTAGCCGTTGTTATTAAACAACCATAATTGCATTCAAATTAGCATTGATCAGCATTGAAAATTTTTTCCGTTAGGGGAAAATGTGATGCATGGGCATGACCAATTAAATGCTGCCATTTGTCAAACTTTGAGTCAATTTCATCCAACCCACATGCATCATTTCAATTTTTTATTCTGATGAGGGACCACTTTTTGGTCTGGACTGGGCTAGCCAAAGGGTTAAGTTTGGCTCTTTCATGGCCCTTTGGCCCTTTGGCCATCTTGTAATTTATTGTTGGAGACCATATTAAAGCTAATATAGGAATTGGCTATCTTGTAATTGGAAAATTCTAGTATACCATATGATATAACATGTCTCACAAAATGTGTGGCTATCATTGATTGAAAAAAACAACTAAATGACCATTTGCCCTTTCAAAAGCCTCTATGTGTCATACAATTTGACACATTTGCAATAGACATGTCATACCATATGGTATGAGAGACAAACCCCTTGTAATTTACATTACTCTTTTTAAGCTACCAAGCCTAGATATCGAGAATGTCATGTACGTTGCAAGATGACATAAATCTAGCTCTTCAATCAAAAAAAGAACTAGCAATCTTGATTAATGACTCAAGATGACAAATTGACAATCCAAAAGAACAACATAAGTATTAGATTTTTACCAACATTCTCTTTATCGTCGATATTGGTCTATAGTACTGCTACTCTGCTAGTTATATATATATACACATATAGCGCACGTCCGCAGTGCGCACGAAGCTCCGTTGGCCACCCTCTGGCGTCGACGACGGCGCGCCTCCACCCCAGCAGACTCCAGCAGCGTTCCCGATCACTTTCCCTCCCCTGCAAAGCCGCCGAATTCCAGTTTCCGGCAAGATCGACTTTATTTGAAGTTTTGGGTGATCTCGCTGGAAAACTGGAATTCAGCGGACTCGCCGGGGAGAGAAAGTGATCGGGGACGCTGCTGGAGTCTGCTGGGGTGGAGGCGCGCCGTCGTTGGCGCCGGACGGTGGCGAACGGAGCTACGTGCGCACTTACGCATGTGCGCTTCATATCTGGCCTCTTTATATATATATATATATATATATATATATATATATATATAATATTCTTATACCAACTTCTCATTCCTAGGATGCCGATATAATGTGGCCTGGTCTTGCTGAACCAACGAATGTAAGAACCAAATGGTAGCAAGTTGTCTAGATATGAAAAACCTTCCACGATAAAAGGTGCAAGAACGTCACTCTATCAATCATTGGTATATACACACTGCCGGCCAAGGCAACATTTCTCAAGTGTCTTAAACAGTCAAGAATCTTGCTCCTATTAGCCTTGGAATTTGCAAAAGAACATGTAATATGCCGATCATTCTTAAAATACACTTGAAAAATAGGAACTCCAAGTGCGGATATTTCAAGAAATAGTTGAAAGCCAAACACTTAAAACTCAAATCAGCAAAGAGATTGTATGAGACATATAGGAGCAAACAAATTGAAGCAATGGAAAGACTGGAACAGAAGCTCAACGTTCACCACTTTAGCCATGAACATTCACTAGAGCAAACCAATTCACCTCTCAAGCAAAACCAAACATGTGCAGGCTGCAGTCTGATGATACTCCCCGGTAAGGACTACTATAGCTGCAGAAAATGCCCATTTTTCCTACACCAAGTGTGCTACAACATGCCCCGAAAAAATCGCCACCCGGCACATCCAAATCACTATTTGAATCTCCATCCTTCACCTTCAAGCAAAGGAGCTATAATTTGCAAGGCCTGCGGAAAGCTTGTCGCCGGATTTTACTATGATTGCGTGGAATGTGGCCTTTACTACCATAGCTTGTGCTCCATCCTGCCTTTCTCTATTGCAACTTCATCACACCCTCACGCGTTGAAATTGTCCTTTTTGCCTCCGTGTGATCTGTGCTGCGATATCTGCAGTGAGCCTGGTTATGATGGATGGCTGTATAGGTGTCACATATGTGAGTTTGATGCTCATCTTTGTTGTGGCATTTCTGATCAAAAACTTCTTGATAGTTCTCAAGGTTACAATATTGAAAGCAAGGAGCTCTTGCAGTTGGTAAGGAATGGATTTGTAAGAAGTGGATCACATCAGATAACAGAAGCAAACATGCCCGATATCATCGCTCTGAACCCGCCAAGACAAGAATCTTTTTATCAAGATTCATCTGCTCCTGTCTCCGGAGACACTACTCGAACTCCGAGTCATCAATTTAGTGATGCATATTTTTCCATAGATTTGGCCAAGTCCTATTCTAATTCACCCTGTGGTGAGAAAAACGAAGGGAGGAAAGAAAATGGTCATCAAGGTCCAAAGGGTGGTGCTGAATTAGTCCAAGTTACGTTTGAGTCCATCAAAAGTACTATTACAAGCAACAAGGTCTTGAGCAATAAAGTAGGACCAGAAAATAGAATGAATGAAGCATTCTTGACTCGAAATGACACTCTTACTAGGAAGGAATTAGGCCTAGAGAAGAAGAGAAAATCAAGCGAACCCGTGGGGAGGTCAAACATTGGAAATCAGAGTACCAAATCGGATACTGTAAGTTGATTTGAATACCAACTTAAATTTGTCTGATTTCTTAATCAATTGATTCTTATCTTTGTGCATGCATGAATCTCCCTGTGAAGTGCAATCTTTTTGTTGGGTTTATCTTTTATTTCGAAATAACAAGGGAACATTATGTGTTTCATCATTGCTTGGCCATCGTCAAGCAATTGGGTTCTAAATTTGATCGCTATATTTATATTCTTAGTTGCTCAAAAACTTATATACACTTGGTTTCTGTGTGCTTTCCTTTGTGAGTGTCTAAGCAAGGCTAGCTACAGTGATTAGGAAATCCTGATAATTGCCTGGCTCCTAGTAATTTGCAGGACAACGCAAATTCTTGTGCTCTGTTTGTTGAGGTTTTGTTTTTCATGTCAATTTGCAGCAAGAGTCAAGCGGTTCATTTTTCCAGATGCTCTGTGGGTGCTGCAATCCGGGATACTAAAGAAGTATCTGACAAAGCTAGCTTTCAAGTTCAGTTTAATGGGGTATAGTACTGGTATCCTTTATTTCTGTGATCGAATTACTCAGTTGACGGAATATACCATGCATAATTCCAGAATATCCAGTACGTACGTAATATGCATGTATTGTGTATAATCACAGGAACATGCAATTAAGCTCCCTAGCTAGAGTTTGCATGATCGATTGATTGTGTAATCCGTATAATATATGATTTCATATATAGATCTGTGTATTATATATGTCGAGTCACTTGAGTGTGTAAACTATTAAAGCGACATTTAAATCAGAAATTATTCCGGCACCAATTAATCCATTATGCATTCAGCTACGTAAATTTATTAATAAGTTCAGTTACTCCAAAATCATATTCTTATGAGTTATAGCTTCAAGGTAATTGTCTCATCATAAATCATTAATAAGAGGGTTTCTGACTTGCCATGCGCAAGGAGAAGGTCCTTGCTCGACTTGGGAATATTTTGGGCTCGTTCATTAGGGCTGATCCGGCGGCGCTGCGGCGTAGGGAGGTTGCCTAGAAGACCCGAATCATGCACAATGTGCGGCGGCTGTTTTTGTAGCGGTGAACCCTCGCTTAATTTCTCATCGGAAGTGACAGTGGATCTGTTGTGGGTTGTTTTCCCATGACCCCACGGGTTACAATGGTCTTCTGGAGTCAGCGGCGACGTCGCATGTGGTACCGGAGACCGTTATGTAGCGAGGACGGGGCTCGTTGTTGCGGCTGAAGCTAGGTTAAGGGATCCGGCTTTTTCTGCGGGAACCCAATCTTGGGCCGGCGGGGGTCATTGGGTTGCTTGGTGTAGGAGAGGATACTTGCTTAACAATAAGAATCAAAATTTAAAAGGAAACAAATAACCCTAAAGAATAGAATCCTAAAACGAGAATAAAACTTGCCTAACAATATTAGAATATGAATCGAATAATTAAGACGAAATCTTCTAACTTCAAATCTCGTCCTACATCACCTTTTTGCCGATTTGCGTTGAGGTTAGTTTTTGTATGAGTTAGCTAAATGATATAAGATTGATTAATAGTCTGATAAACGTGATAAGTCGCGTTACATAATTAATGATAACTTAAGACACAATGTCGGTGAAACAAATATGTATGTTATGCCGTGCATTGTTGAAACATGTTCAATTTTACTAATTGTAGTCTATATCTTTTGTTTCCTCTCAATATCCTAACGTTGGATGGCAGAATTGAGTCGGATAGAAAGAAAAAGAGACCTTTGGTGCAATTGTACCTGGGAATATATGTTTCCTAATCCTAATAGGATAAGGATTAATTAGCATTCTTTTGTTAATTAGGAATGTGTTTCCTAATCCTAATAGGATAAGGATCTTTACATCCTAGCTCTACTAGTATAAGAGGCTTATATACGGGTTCATTCTGCAGAGCCAAGGATTAGAAACTCAGAGGCCGGTCTAGAAACAATGGAAGAAGCCAAGGGTCATATTGCTATGGCGAAGGAATTTGAGAAGAAAGCAAAAAGCAAGCTCGACGGGCGGAGAATTTTCAGTTCCAAAGAATCCAAGCGCAAACAGGCCGCAAAGCTCTTCCATGAAGCTGCTCAACATTATGGACTCGCCAAAGCCTGGGATAAAGCTGGGGAAACATTGGTAAAGTCGACGAACTGCTATTCGGAGATTAAGGCCCAGTTTGGCCCCGCTGGTACCCTTAGATTATCAGTTTAATTGTCAAGTTAAGCTGGTAGATGCTTTTGGTGATGAATTTCAAATAAGCTTCTTATTTCTTTTAGGATAAGAATCTTTAAGTAGGTTCTTTTTGTCAATTAAGAATATGTGTTTCTAATTAGATTAAGCGGGGACACTGTTATTGGATGTCTGATAGCAACGAAGTAGACGCAGAAGCTTTTCTTGATGCTAAACAATGTCGCAACCAAGCATGCCTTGCTTTAGACAAGGGAGCAAATCTCCTTTGTGTCACTGGATCGCTCGATTCATCTACAAAGAAATTGCGAAGCTGAAGAGTTGTTCTGTGGAGGTCTTTGATAATATGTATTCGATCGATATGATGTATTTTTGTAGTTGTTACTTAAGTGAGGCCATATATATATTAGCCAAGCTCAAAAGTTTAGACATAATATTACTGCAGAACAGCTCAAAAGTTCCCTTGTACCCATTTTCAATTAGTAAACAGCTATATCTTTTCAAGATAATACTGCTCTTCTTGCTCCTATTTCTGAGGCTGAAACTTCTTAAGCTATTTAACAAATTGGTCACTTAAAGTCCAAATAGCATTCCTTTATCAAACTCACTGGCATGTTGTTAAGCAATACATTGTTTCTGTGTTTCATGATTTCTTTAATTACCAGATATCTCTTTACCTTAGAAAGTACACCCTTCTTCCTAGCACTAAGATTGCCACTTTTCAATCTCATGTGGTTTTATATGACTTCAATACCATTTAGTTATATAAAGAAGTTGATAAAAACATAGCTGAAATTTTTCTCCCATACAGTAACATAAACTAGATTAAATATAATGTGAATAGGATTACCTCAAATTTGTCTTTTGCTACTCTGCCAATACAAGGTTCTGCATAAACACAACGTACAACAACTGCTTTGGGACAACAACCAGATCAATTACCTTATCTCCACATAATCCCAAATGTGCATATTCACATTTGCATACACCTCACACTATATAATTGGAGAAGCTTACGATGTTCACTCACTTCACTAGTATCTCCACAATTCTACTATAATCGATCAGCAGCAATGGCAGTTCCAAAGCTGAAGCTTATGATCAGCCTTGTATTCATTCAAGCCCTCATCACTTCAATCCAAGCTGCCCCATCAAACTCAGATATATTCAGAGAATACATAGGAGCTGAATTCAACAATGTCAAGTTTTCCGATGTCCCCATTAACCCGAATGTTGAGTTCCACTTCCTTCTCTCCTTTGCCATTGACTACGACACCTCAGGTTCTTCACCCACCAATGGAAACTTCAACGTCTTTTGGGACACTGACAACCTCGGCGCCTCTCAAGTTTCAGACATCAAGAATTCCCATTCAAATGTGAAAGTTGGATTAAGCTTAGGAGGGGACAGTGTCAATAGTGGCTCTGCTTACTTCAACCCTTCCTCAGTTGATTCTTGGGTTTCTAATGCTGTTTCTTCACTCACAAGTATCATCCAGCAGTACAATCTAGATGGGATAGACATCGATTACGAGCACTTTCAATCTGATCCCAACACCTTCTCCGAGTGCATTGGAAGGCTGATAAAAACACTCAAGGACAATGGTGTCATCAAGTTCGCTTCCATTGCTCCTTTTGATGACGACGACGTTCAGAGCCACTACTTGGCCTTGTGGAAGAACTACGGCCAGTTGATAGACTATGTGAATTTCCAGTTCTATGCATATGATCAGAGCACAACTGTGTCTCAGTTCATCAACTATTTCAAGAAGCAAAGCTCAAACTACAGCGGAGGGAAGGTTTTAGCAAGCTTTAGCACCGATGGGAGTGGTGGATTGTCCCCTGAAAATGGGTTCTTCACTGCCTGCCATAGGCTCAAGAGTGAACAAAACCTTCATGGCATCTTTGTTTGGTCTGCTGATGATTCCAAGAAAAATGGTTTTCGCTATGAAAAGCAATCCCAAGCTCTTTTGGCAATTCCACACTAGCATTGTACACACACAATCACTCTATCCCTGCCAGTATATAGATGATTAAGATTCAGGGCCTGGAATTGAGACATTCCAGGGTATTGTATTAGTATCATGCATGTACTTATCCAGTTATATATATTTCAGAGTATCTTCTATACATGTGCTAAATGTTTATGACTGTGTTGTGTTCAACTAAAAGCATTCAGTTCTGTTTCAAAGCATTAAGACTTGGTGCTAGCTTGGTCAATTAGTTGTTAACAGCTTACAGAACCATGATTTGCATGTTCCGACTGACAACCAAAACAAACTGGAACCGGCTGCTACAAGTCACTCAACCATATGCATATATGACATTAATAAACCTCGAAAGATGAACGCTTCTCCTCAAAATACGGTATTATAGTCAAAATAAGCAAGCAAACAATTAAACAGAAAAGGGATTCGTTACACCAATTTAATGTTAACATGGATTTGAAAAGAAAGAGTACTTCATTCTAGTATTACTACTTACTAACATTGAAGTATGAAACTCTGTGGCACGTACTGCATATCCTTATAGCGTTGGTGGTTCGATCCAAACTCTGAGCATATGATCGCTGCGTGACTCATAATGTATGCAGGAGTGGCGTAACAATGCATTGCTGCGGAGCCTACCAATACCGGACTTGATTGGATAGAAGTAAGATTTACTAAACCCCTGATAATGGATACGATCAGCTAGATCCTTTATTTCACCATCTGCAGAATACAAAAACGAGATGTCACCGAGAAATAGCACTCTTTTGCCCAAGCTAACTTCCTTCACCCATTTCATTTGCAACCAATCTAGCCTGAAGATGTACCAAGGCTTGTAGTCCCGCTTTGAGTACACTAGCAACACCTCTCCATCAGACTCAACAACACTAGCTTCAAAAGCTGCTAGATTTCGAAACTCCACTAAATCCATGTTTTCAGCAGTAATCAGCAGGCTCCAAACTTTGGTATCAGGGTTGAAGGAACCTAGAATTCCTCTTTTGAAGACACAGTAAAAGATGCCCTTGACATGGAACACACCAATTACTATCTCCTTACTACGCTCATCTTTAAAATGGCTAGTCCACCTGCTCTCACCATGGCGGCAAGTGCTAATCCTTATCCCCCTTTGGTCCTCTCCAACATTGTGAACCACGAAAAACAAACAATCTTTTGAAGTCAGGTCAGAGGTACCACCAAATGTGGCTTTAATCCTAGTGCCAGTCAAAAGGGGTAAACAGATAGTCCCCATATCGTTGAAAGGATTGTAGAGGTATATAGTGGATGGATCAGTGACAATGTTTGGAGAAAGCTCAGCTACAAGCAACCAACCATCCTTTCCTGCACCACAGACTTGTAGTTTGCCAAACCCCGGTAGTCTTGAAGGTTCGAGTTCATGACCAAGCTCTTATGTAATGCTGCTGGATGGATCATAGAGGGTAATGGGATAATAATCATGCTTGCAGTTTAAATTCAATGTCAGAACCAAAGGGAGTTTATCATTAGGCTTCACACCACAAACTAGCTCCAATTCTTGCAAACGGCACCAAAATGAATCTGATCCACATAACAAAGGCGTCCCATGATGCAAACTAATATGTCAATGTGAAGATCAGACCATGGTGGTGGTGGGATTTCTCTCTTGACTTTCTTATTGGCAAACACAAATGACATTATTGCTAGTTCAATTTGGGTTCAATTTCTACACAAAGAAGAGATACAGTGTCCCAATATTCATTCCCTGATTCCTGATTTAGTTGAGTTCAAACCCTAGAAGATGGAAGATTTAGTTGAGTTAAAACCCTAGAAGATGGAAAAGCTAGGGTTTGTATATGCACCAAAGGATCAAGAAAATTGAACAGGTAAAGAGGAGCATACCTTTGAGCCAAGAACAGTATTCCCTAGCAGTTCCCATTACCACAATCCATCATTTGCGCCGTTTGGTTTCAAGAGCTCATCCTCCTCTTTTTATAAGGTGAAAAGTGAAGATGAGTACTCTTTGGTCTTTCTTTTTTGTTTTTTGTTTTTCATTTTATTTTGTTTCCCAAAATGTCACTTCGGTATTAGTATTCTAGGTGCATCAATGCATCCAATGTAGGAGAGTAACAGATAACAATTGCCAAGGAGTATTGACTAGCAATCACTTCACACCTCCTTTATAGTATGAACTTTTGCAATACAGACTAACAAAGTATGAACTGGAAATTTGAGGAACTCTTCCTCGTTTCAAAATTCTATTACTGGGTAGATGAATGCTTTCTTTCGTTTCTTATTCACCCAGTACCACACACACAACTACACAGTGATACAGACATTTCTACATTTCCAATGGCTAATATACTACAGCTCCCAAAAAATGAATGGCAACACTAAATACAGAATTGGACCAACACTCAGTAGGATTAAACCAACCAGATTGGCTGTTTTGTGGATCTTCCAAAAGCCAAATTGAGATTTTTCTTCCTGATTGTGAGCTTCAGAAGTTGCTAGAACTTTTTTGGGTTATCGTCAGTCTTCATTTCAGTCCATTGAATAGAACCCAAAATCTCTGTTTCAGAGGTAACCAAAGAATTCAAGGCAAAACTTCAGCCAGACAAAATCTCCAAGTTCTTTTGATCATGACTACATTCAACATGGTTTTTTTCTCAGCTAAAACTGAAGTGCGGCAATCGTGGCAGTTCACCACCAATTAAATTAATCCACAAGTTTGCGAGTGTCAATAAATAGTGTACGTCATTCCATACCACCATTTTAATACCTGAATACACAACCAAACAAACTAATGAGAAGAATAACCAATGGAAACTATCAAGAACTTAGTGAACTGTTAAGGATGGTGAATATTTATTTGTGTAACTAGCATAACTTGTTGTCTTGTTCATATGGTGATATGGCAATATACTTTTCAGCAGATGCACCTTTAACATTCTCAAAGCTCATCAAACTTCCTTGAGGCAAAAATAAAAAAAATCTGAATTTACTAGATACAGGCATAAAGCAATTATGGATTACACCTTATTTTAGCACCAAACATGTTTAAAGAACATACGCCTAGTTTCAATATTTAAATTCTGATGACATGTCGAAATATAAAAGTACACATTCCATCTCAATAAAGTAACGAGTAGTTCACAAAAATCATTAGTTGTAGTATTTTGACAGGGATAACCATTTTCCTCATTCCATGAAAATTACTGTGTTATAGATAAGTGATGTGTATCGTGCAACTATGCAAGTATTATAACTATTGAGCAACATTCATCAGATGGTGAAATTTAAATGAACAGTATAAAGCATATACTAGTTTCTGCTACCTGGCACAGCTGCTGCACTTAAAAGTGACAGCGAACATAGAGCTTGTTGTCCACTCAAAAAATGGTTTTGGAGAGAAAATGTGTCGAGATGATTAATAGACGTTAAGGAATCCAGTAATGCATTGACATGTCCGTCATATTTGAAAGCATCTTTATCTGAAATACTTCTGAGAGCTTCGTCAAGTCCTGAACTTGACCATATAGTAGAACACTCGTTTAAAAGACCAAACAAGCTAGAACAATCTGAGGACTGTAATAGAATCCAAGGGCTGTATAGTTTGGTTGAGGCTCTAAGAACCAAAATAACCCGGTAAATTTCTCCCAGAGCAACGATATACTGCTTGCCTGTTTCCACAATAATGGGGTTAGGCATAACATTTGAGAAGTCACATAAACTAGGGATGACATCAATAGTTATTTTTGTATGTAGTACCTTGAGGTTCAGATATAATCTCCTTCTGAACATTCTTTTCTAATGATTCCGTCCAAATTAAACAGCCGTGTTTCAGCTCTTCGGCACATATGGAGACCATTTGAGACCACACAGCAATGTACCTAGATTGCTCCTCCGTTGAGCCGAGTCTAAGAATCCTTAATATGGATGCTGCATGTCTTAGAAGTTCAATTGCTGATGTCAAATCCTTCTCTGCCTGTTCAAAGCCAAAACACAAGGGGTGTCAGGCTAAGACCACTCATAAAATGTAAGATGAAAAGATGTTCAACCGGTTGAAAGTAGGAATAGCAATATAAACTCTCAGTCATTGATATCTAACAATTCAACCTCCTAATGGGTTTTCTGATAGACATTTAAGAATTTTTTGTGCATGTGTTCGTGCCTGTCTTTGTTTGTGAAGATTAATTTATAACTACAAAAGTTTTGATGGTTTTACATCATAGCAATACAAAAATACATACCAAGGATAGTCTCTGTGACAACTGATATTCTGACTCAAGGACTTGGAACTTCAGTCCCTGCAGAGCTTTATGAAGTTCGTTAAGGCATGTATTTCTTGGTGAATGATTCCCTGACTGGAATTGATCTGATCTCATGCTGTCTTGAGGCAGTTCATTGTATAATTTCTACAACAAGAGAAAACACAACTTCAATAATTAGTACCTTAGAAAGTCATAAACCAAACAAAACCATTCATTCAAAAACCAAGTCTAATGTCCATGTGAGTTTGTATTTTCAAATGGTAAATAATTGCAACAAAATTGAACCAGGGAAATCATTCATGACTCAAACATTTTATTTATCCACAGATGTATGAAATCCACTAACATCAGTCCCTGATCACACAGTTCATCCTATGATGATTCTCAATATGTTACAAAAGTAAGGACAAAAAGTAAAACACTCCATGTTATTCTCCCAAGAACATCATCAATTCATTATATGAATACAATCATAAGAAAAAAACTCATTCAGAAACTGAGTTACTTATTAGAAAGATCTATACCAAATGCCCAGGGGTGTACATTAATTGAGTTTATAAGTGCAAAAATAAGGTATAAACAGCTCAAGCTATAATGAGAAAAAAAAAAAAAGAATAAAACTAAAGGCAATTTAAAACTAACCTGGATTTCCTCATCCAGAGCCTCTGTTTCATCCTCACCAGAAAGAGAAATACTACTTTGAGCTTTCTAGCAAAATGCACATTTCAAATGTTAACTCAGGTATAAAATTCATAGAAGAGAAGTAAGAGAAATTATACTGACCTTTTTCTGGTCAAGATGGTAGAGTGCAAGAAAATATGATTCATGTTTCAACTTGCAGTATAATTCCACAAAGTCATCCAGCTGGATTTCAGTACAAGTATTTAGAGGTGAATCTTCAAGATTAGCAATAGAAGTTGGATTTTGATCTTCTGAAACAGCATCCTTAAACTCCCAGGAGTCATCATCAGCATCATCACCAAAATCAGATTCTAATATTGTCGTCACAGGACGCGTAGTGATTTCAGTTTCATTTGACGTATCAATTTTAGTGTTCTGTTCCACTTGACTGTATAAGGTTGATATGAGATCAGTGATGGATATATTGGTAGCAGGGTTTCTGGCAGTATTTATCTGGTGGGAAGCTACTGTCTGAGTAGGAATATCTTGATGGACTGAGGAAGCATCAGTTTCTAGTTCCTCGTCTCCAAAAATGGACAGGGGTAAAGCTTGCCGATGATTATTTAATGTTACCTCACTGTGCTGTAGAATAAAACAAACAATAAATACAAAATGGTCACGAGTACTATAATCGAGTGTGAATTACTTATAAACTTGGATTCAAGATACACTAATTGATCAGGGGGAAAATATGGATCTACATAGGGCATGCCAATATTCCGGCATTATGGTGGATATACATCTGAGCTAAATCTTTCTCATATTTCCAAATAAATGGAACATACAAATCCAGATGGTATGGTAAGAGAAACAAAAGTAAATATCTCAAAATCAGAACAACAGTTTTGTCAAAAGAAAAAAAAGTACCTGTAGTACTTGATTTTCACCATCGATTGCTGATGATGTTATAGTGGTAGGAGAATTACTGGCAACCACTGACTCCCCCTAGAACAAGATAAAAAGTATGAGTTTTCACATCCCTCTAATGTGACTTGGATATTTTGCATATAAATCAAATCTAACCAGATCATCTACCTCAAGCTTAGATCCAGATTCTGAAAATGCATCCTTAAATTCCCAAAAATTGTCATCTGACTCAACATGGTTATTATCTGGAGGACCACTCAACTCTGTTGCTATGTCATCTTTCTTACCATTGGAATAGGAATCTGAGATCACACCATCTTTAGTGCCAGATTTTGGGATGAAAGGAAATGCAAAGTTACTTCGAGAAGACGGGTGAGAGACCCAATCCGACCCAGAGAAAAAGTCATTAGGAGGACCAGCTACAGCGCCATCTAATGTATGCAATTCTAAACCCGCAGGAGCAGCAGCCTTTGCCTCTTCCTACATTTAAACTTGGGCATTAACAGATCCGCGTCTTAAGAAATGAAGTTTAAGTACACCAGAACAAGACTACAAATCAAATCAAACTAGCTCACCAACTTATGTTCAGATCCAGTTTCTGAAAGTGCATCCTTGAATCCCCACACATTATCATCAAATCTAGAAGCACTGGATACATTTGCATCACTGGCCAGCTTGCTTTTCAAGTATGTTTCAAAGAAGAAATTATCTTGAGTAACAGGGCTTGGGTTGAAGTCGAATGAAAAAACCCAATCACCATTTCCACGAGAAGTTCCATTAGATGCAACAGACACATTAATAAACTCAGGAATACCAAACCCCCCAGAAAATCCAGTTCCTCCATTACTTTCCTGCCATATATAATCAACAGTCGAGTTAGGTAATGTCAGACTCAGTGGAACACTTCTTTCAATGACTAATTGAGTTGGCAAATACTAGATTGCACCATAACGAACATAGAACGAGTAATTGGTGCTAAATTCTACAAGCAAACTCCAAACTGGAGTATGCACGAAAATATCCATAAGAAAGTAATCTAACAATAAACAATACCCGCCTGGATTCCCCCGTTTACGAATGTACTTGATTCTGCTCTCACCTCTGCTACTTCCACAACCTCTTGTCCCTGCGAACAAATAATAATAATAAAGCTTAATGAATAAACAAAAACAGCAGCGAAGATCATAGCTTTTCCAATGCTCCACTTCATGTCCAGCATAACACAAACAAAATTCAGAAATTGTTCCTAAGATCATTCCAATGTTCATCTAATCAGCAACCACATGCGGATCATAAACAATAAATCAAAAACACGAAAAAGGAACCACCTTTACCTTTGAATTCTCATTTCCACCCCTTTGCTCTGGCTCTGCAGCCTTGAATTCCCAACCATCATCATCATCCTCCTCATCAAAATCCCCATTCCCATTTATATCTACACCCTCAAATTTCAAATCAACACCATTCCCATTACTCCTCCCAATCAAACCACCACCCTTCAAATCAACACCGACCGAACCCGAATTCCTACCCGACCCGTTCTGAACATACAAATTCGATATCAAATCATCAATCCCACCCTTTTTCACATTCAAATTCGACTCCTTTCTCCCAAACCCCTCATTCTCAGTCAACCCGGTCAAATCCTGACTCGCCTGCTCGTCTCTCTCCTCCTCCTCTTCCCCAAACAACGACAACGGCAAAGCCCCCTTCGGCTTCTCCCACTGCCTCGTCTTACTCACCCCGTCGGGCTTCGCCTCGACCCGGATTGGATTCGGATCCGACCCGGCTGACTTCTTCGCGGCGCCGTTAGACACGTCGAAGAACCCGAACGGGTCGGCCGGTGATTGGGCCTGGACCGGGGCGGGTGAGAATCCGTTGACGACGGGAGCTTTGACCGGAGGCGCGGCGACGGTGACGAAATCGCCCCAATCGTCGTCGGAGGCGGCGAATTGTGGTTGGGCGGTGGTGGAGGGGTTGGGATAGAAGGTGGCGGCGGAGAAGAAATTGAAGTCTCCGAAGCCCTCGTCGTCCGCCATTGGAGGGCTCTGAAGGAAGCTCTCTCTCTCTCTCTCTGATCTGGTAATGGTTTTCTTCTTCTTCTTCTTCTTCTTCTTCAGGTCTGCGCGCGCAGGTGGTTAAGGTGTTGGCGCACGTGCGAGTCTGACGTGGCTCCGGGGGGCCAATCACAGCTAAGCATTAGCTAACCTTCAAATTTTGTTTCATATTATTATTATTTGTAGCACTATGGTTTTGTAGCTAGCCCCTTATAAATAGAACCCACCTAAAATGTGCTGGAGGTTAGTGGGATCTTGGTAGAAATTATGATGTGAGTGTGAGGTGATGTGATATGTAGATCATAGTGGGGAAAATGGTGATAAGAATTTGATCACATAAAAGACAGGTCGATTCACATGTCATTGTAATATAATGTTGTGAGTTTTCGATTTGAATTTATACCGTCAAGATATGATGAAGATTTTAATCACATGAAATTTTTTGGTTATTAGATCCGTTTGATTCATAAGTCACTCTAACATTGTGGGTTTTCGCTTTGAATTTGAATTGGGTTACGTCTAATTAATTTATTTGGTTTTTCCTTTTTATTTTATTAAAGTCAAGTACGTTTATTCACATTTTAAATTTGCTGTTATATTCGTATCAACTTCTTGAAACAGAATGACATTTAACACTTTAATGGTTTTCATTGAATGATCATGTGAATCAAGAGAATTTCGAGACTCAAGCATTTTCTTATGAGGATTGAAGTTAAGCAACATTCTATGAGTGACGGAAGTGAATCAAACTATCTATTGATTTTGATATAACTCATACTAATTTTTAATTACGGTGTCAAATTTAAGAAAAAGTTATCTGTAAGATTGAAAAGTTATCTGTAATTTTGAAACAATTAATTATTGTTCTCCTCAAACAATTGAAATTAATCATAGATTGAGGATGCTTAAGGATCAAACAATTGGCCACTTTATTTTTGTTCTCCTCAATTTCATTCACCCATTAAAGCCATCAAATGTGGTCTAGTAAGGATGAAACATAAGTGAGAAATACTGAAATGATTGAATGATTTGAATCACATCATACTCAATCCAAAGAAAAAGTTTCTTATTATGTATAAAGTTGGAGAGGAAAACCACATTATTCATACCAATCACACAATATATCAGAGAAGAAAAAAATTGAAGTAAATTAACCGCTTAATCATAGCAAAATGAAGAACAATCCCAAGAACAAAGCAACCATGTAGTGAACCATGCCAATTGCAGCCAAAGAAGCACCACCACCAGTAAAGCTCCCACTAGGTGAGTCAGTAGTCAACACAACAATCATCCAATCATCCTCAGAACCAACCCCAGCTCCTGTATACTTAGAATCATTCAGAAACTGAGCAAATTTAGTCTTGGTATAATTGTTAAGCACAAGATCTGGGTCCAAATCTGGCACACAAACAGGCAAGATGATCCCATCAGTTGTGGTGCTGTTGTCTATGTTACACTTGGTTATGAGCTTGCTGAAGTAGGGGAACACAGGACCATTGCCTGGTTTAATCTCGTAGTCAGCTGCATGGGAGCATGGTTGGCCCTGTAGCTCATCTGAGATCTCGTCGGCGATACAGCCGGCCTTTTCGTTCTTTGCGAGTTCTGAGAGGTTTAGGGTTTGCCTGAAATTGTTGAGGCCGTCGAAAAGGTCGTCTTCTTCTTCTGCAAAAAAGAAAAGCAAACACAATTCACATATGGAAGTCTCCAATACGTACTTATTAGCATGTATAAACTATAAAAGTGAAATAGTTATGAGAGAAATAGTGGAAGTACCATTACAACATACTAGAGAAGAATGGAGGAGGAAGGCATGAGCAAGCACAATGGCAAACAAGCTCAGTCTTGACGAGGCCATATGTTTTCTGTGCACAAGGCTAATGTGACAATGTAGTATATAAAAAACACACCAATTGTACTATGGGAATAAAAAGATGGCTTCCAGTTTAATTATTATCTTTTAGAGTCGGATAACTGTTCTTCATTCTTTGCTTCTTCTGTTGGTTCACTTGGGTCTCAAGGTTTTCCAGGTTCTATTCCTTTTTTCTTTTTTTTTTTATCTTCTATAAAGTACAGAAAATGTCTAGATGAAGTTCTGTAACATTTTTCTTCTGTGTACTCTGCACAGATTCAGTGATTAGTTCTGTAATTTCGGTAGCATTTCATTTGATTTATGATGATGCACATATAACTCATTCGGGGAACAAGCATCAGAACTAAAAGCAAGAAATTAACACGATGAATTCTTCGAAAGTAGGTCATGGTTTACATGAAATCGAAACTAAATCCCACCTTCCAAATACACTAATTTACAACTAGCAGAAATCAAAAGGGTACAACATAAGACAGTCACCAACAAAGCCTACTTCAGCCAAGAAAAATAAGCCACAACATGAAGGAAACCAAGTAATGAACTGTGGAAACCCTCGAAACCAAAGAGTCTGATGCATTGGCAAAGCTTCCTGTTCGTGTACTTGTGGCCAAAACCACCACAGTCCAATCATCCTTGGTACCAACTCCAACCCCAGTGAACCTCGAATCATTCAGAAACTTCACGTAGTGTGGGGAACTAGTATAATTGGTAAGCACAAGAGTTGAGACCGCTTTGGGAACACAAACCGGCATGATGACCCCATCCACTGTACTGTTCACATCTATTTTGCACTTTATCAAGTTACTTGGAAGACTGGGAAGGTCAGTTGACACAGATGCTGGAGAGATGCTGGCACCATTGGTGCGGCTGCTGCATGGTTGGTCCTGTATATCATCAGCAATCTCTCCTGCTAGGCAATCGGCTTTGTCATGCTTGATTAGGGCCGGTAAGCTTAGTGATCGTCTGTAGCTATTGATGCCTTGGAGAATATCATCTTCATCGGCCTCTGCCATATATGATAGGTGATTAACTAAGGTCAAGAACTAATGGAAAAATCATTTGAAATGCTACAAACTTAAAATTGGTTTAGAAATCACTACAACTATACATATGGTTCTCAGTAATTAGGCTGAGAACAGCTAGGTGATCGATATCTAACCAATTTCATCAGCATAATACAATACAACCTCTCTAGGAGTGCTGGTTTTCTTTCCTCGAAGGACATACATGGTACACAATAATCCATTTGTCCATGCATGTTATCTGCAAACCACAATCTACTGAATCTTGAGTTTTATTTACAGATTAAGTTCATCTACTGCAGTATAATTTCGACCGTAAATGGGCAATGATCCTTCAAGTAAAGTTGAATCCTCATGCAATTACATGTTCATGTACAATAATCCAAAAAGAGAAAAGTGTGAGTCGAGTTCATGTAAGGGCAATACGTCTCTAATCAAGGATTATGCAAATCTACATGTGCACTATGATAGGAAAATTTTAGACATATTCCTATTTCTGTAGATGACTTTATCAGTATAGCTTGAGAACAATAATCAAAAACAATATACCACACAATTCTCACAATACGTTGATGAGCACTTGATGAACTACTAAAGATTAATCTACAAATTGGATTACAGAGGAAGTAAGAGAGCACCAAGCTATAATAGAGTATATACATAGAACATACCACGATCACTGTGTACCAAGGGTGAAAGTAAGAGAGTAGCTTGAATGAACAGAAGGAAGAAGAAGCAAAGTTTGATAAGGGAGGCCATGTTTTCAATATATGCTACCAAGTGTTTACAGCAATCAAAATTATGGAGAATAATGCTTTATGGTTCAAGATGGCACCAGAACGTCTGAAACACAATGAAGTGGTTAATGACAAGCTTGAAACTTATTTTATGAACTTCTGGGGTTTGAGACTGGTGTTTGGATATGGATTGAAATTTTGCCACATATCTGTAGCAAAATCCAAATATGGTGCCTAATTGACAAGTATCATTTTCTTGGCCACTTGGCATTGTACGTGTTCAACATGCAAAATGAAGCATATGCATCATGATTCACAACCTTTGTGCATAGCTACAAGCAGAATTTGTTTAGTTTTGTTCAAGATTAGTATATTTACATGATCTTGTGGCTGTTCTGATAGGGATCTTGTGGCTGTTCTGTTTTAGTATACTTATTTGAAGAATATCTAAGATATTATATTGAAGCTAACTCTCTCCAGCAGATGAATTAAGGAATTGATATCATTCTTATTTAGGTTATCATACAAGCTCTCCTTCAAGTTCATGAAATGACTTGGTTTCCCAGAAATCTTGGGTTGGGATTCTGATCCTCAATTTTGATTCCCTTGGTTGACAAGAATCAACTATGTGCAGAGGCATACACTTGATACGTTCTTAGCTTCAATCTCTGAACTTATAGCTTTATGAATTCCGTAGGACACAACAGTATCAAGAAGACCTCAAATTGCATCAATAGTCCAATACAGCATCATAAAATCTCTAAATCAAGTTTGTTTAAGACCTTTCTAATCTCCACCGACCTACTGTGAACCAATTCAAGTATGAGAAAGTCTTGTCTAATTCTTATTTGCACATTTGGGAGTCCATTCTAAACAGAATATTGATCAATCTAGAACTCAACTCTGATGCACAAGGATATCAACAAAGCTGTCTAGTTCCACAGATATGTACTCTGCATGCAAATGTCAGGAACGAACACCCTTCTTTCTGCCACGTATCCTCCACATGTCAAACTACAAACCCCCTATGTCCTATATAATCCTTTTTGATTTGATCAAAACTTTGTACCGTCCAAACATCCACATCTATATATGTTCTCGTCTCGTCTTCTTTCCTCATTAAGAAACCCCAGGTCCTTATCAGCTTTCCTTTTGTGTCCACCGAAATCCCACTTTGTCAAATCACACTCCCAAATTCAGAAGAGTCCTCAAAGAGTCTTTGCAACAATGGCTTCTGATGGCAGGAAAATGCCTCCCCAAAAGCAAGAGGCTCTGCCTGGAAAAGAACATGCCATGGACCCTAACCCTCAGTTCTCAAACCCGGATTACAAGCCCTCCAACAAGCTTCAAGTATATATTACATACATTATCTGTTTTATAACTCTTGACTCAATTATTTACACAAGTAATAAACTGCATGTTGTAGTTATTGTATATATGCACTAATATTTGAGTTTTGCAGGGAAAGGTGGCGCTGGTGACCGGAGGAGACTCCGGGATAGGAAGATCGGTGTGTCATTACTTTGCTCAGGAGGGTGCAACAGTGGCCTTCACTTATGTGAAGGGCCAGGAGGACAAGGATGCACGTGAGACTCTTGAAATGATCAAGCAGGTGAAAACTTCTAATGCCAAGGACCCTATTGCAGTTGCAGCTGATCTTGGTTTCGATGAAAATTGCAAGAGGGTTGTGGAGGAGGTGGTGAAAGCGTACAACCGCATTGATATTCTGGTTAACAATGCAGCCGAGCAGTACAAGACCGGCTCGGTGCAAGACATTGATGAGGCTCGTATTGAAAGGGTGTTCAGGACCAACATATTTGCTTACTTCTTCATGGCAAGGTAAAGGTTCAAGAGTCATAACATACAAGGCGAAAATAGGGAGGGTAGTAAGGATTTTGATGCTGTCATATTATGAATTTCAGGCATGCTTTGAAGCACATGAAAGAAGGAAGCAACATAATTTGCACAACATCAGTTAATGCGTACAAGGGAAATCAGAAGCTGCTTGATTATACATCAACCAAGGGAGCTATTGTGGCATTCGTACGAGGGTTGTCACTTGAGCTAGTGAGCAAAGGCATCCGCGTCAATGGTGTAGCTCCTGGACCAATATGGACTCCGTTGATTCCAGCATCTTTCAATGAGGAGGAAACTGCAAAATTTGGCTCTGAAGTGCCAATGCAGCGAGCTGGGCAGCCCTGTGAAGTCGCGCCATCCTACGTCTTCCTTGCTTCCAATGCTTTCTCTTCTTATATAACCGGCCAAGTGATCCATCCTAACGGTACTGTCCTGCTACTGTAGTGTACTAATATGTAATGTTATCTTCTGTTTATGTTATGACCTAACCTTTGCTGGCTGTTGTGTTGTTTTCTGACAACTTTTAGCAATTTTTGATTTCGCAGGTGGGGTTGTAGTAAATTCGTGATGAGTTTGTGGAGTGTTCTGGCTGGTGGTCTTTCATGCCCTAATGTATTAGCTACTGCTGTTAACTAAGAGTAGTATGTAGAGACCAAGGGTTGGTTTCTGTGTGATATGATGTATCTAGCTCAACACGAGCCTGTTTTTATGTCAAGCGTCTGTAGGTTAAGTAATATGCTGTACTTGCTGCTAAAAAAAATATGGGAAATAATTGAGTTTATGCTAAATAAAGCTTGTCTATTGTTCCAGCTATGCATAAAAGATATGATTGACAAGAATGAAAGAGTGACATTTATTTCCATATATTTCAACTGCTGATGAAACAAAAAGGCCGAGAGTGCATTTCAAAGAACTTGGAGATGAAATTAACTCGGATAAATATGCAGAACACAACAAACTAACTAATATACAAACAACAAAGAGTGAATTGTATTCTATCAGTTAACAATGGAGCTTGGATCTTACTTATCACTTCATGATGAACCACCAAAGCAAACTTGAACACCTTGTCCACCAATGGCCGCTGTTAAGCAATGGAATCCACATGACTCCAGTTCTGCAGTTACTTTATCAACAACTGTTGCTGATAGCACTGATACAGAATGGTTAAGGGAAATAATGGTATACAATATCATAATTCAAGATGGTTAAGTACAAGGTAGGGTAAATGTGCTGAAGAATTTAGGCAAAAGTTCAGGTTAAAATATTTAATCCCATTAAACCATATTAGAATCATTCCTACATGGTAAAAGCATATGAAAGAGAAAACCTTGAGGAGCATGGTAACAAAAATAAAAGGAATCATGAAAAGGATACAGGTTGGCAATAGTGTCAGAACACACCCTCCACCACCAGCTCCTGTCAACTTGGAAGCCAACTTGTATTTGAGTGTAGTCCGAAGAACGGTTTCAATTGAAGCATGGCTGACTCCCATGCATTGGAGCAAACCTTGGTTCATTTCCATCAGCTCTTCTATTTTCGCCTCCTTCTCAGTTACAGAGACTTCATCAGAAGCCTCTGATTGGATGATGGTAGCCAATTCCCTGCTGATAGAGTCAACTGCGCTAAACACAGAAGTCATAGCATCTGGATGTCTTAATGTCCTCTCTGAAACACCAGCAACTAAGGCCTTTGTGTTCCTCCCAACTTTTGTGTTAGTAATGAGCATTTTGAGCGGCATGTTCGATTTGAGGCGAGTCAAACTGCCTGATCTAAACTTGATCATATTCCCTGTTTAAGGAACAAAGTCCACACAGATAAGCAAAGCTAAATATCTCAATTCTCAAAACATATCTCAAAAGATGATAACATGCTTTTTCCAATTCCTTTATTTATCAACTAGCCTCTAGTCCATGATTAGTGTAAATGGTGTTGCCTTATACAAAATAGTATTGTACATCACTACTTAAATTGCTACACTCCCAACCTGGATAATCTTAAATTTAATGATTTGATAGTTAAATTTAATGACTTGATAGTTCTACATTAGACATAATCAGCTTAGCATGAGAAATTTCATGACTCCTATCCCACTATATACGTTACTCCAGTCCACTCATCCTACTCGTAGTTTATCTGAACAATGTATAAATGAATTGCAGCCTTTTCCAACAAACACTAATCATCACAAATTTTAACCAACAGTATATACATGTATTAGGAAAACAATCAGATGGAATCAATACTTACACCCAAATTAACAACCTATAGCAAAATACTAGAAGAGAAGGAGAGCCATGCATCTCACTAGAACAATACAAATTTTGACCCTCGATAACTCTTGAGATATCCAACTAAGACAGTGATGTCTTACCACACCTGGTGCAATCCGATCCTTAAACTTCCATTAACATAAACATTGCAGCTTAGTGAGCCTACATACAGACTTCTAATGGTACTAAAGGGGAAGAGTTTTAGGAGCAATGTGTTTAAGGTTAATAGCACCATATCCCTAAAGATTTGAACCTAATTACAAGGAGACTGCTGACATGTAGTTATTAGCTAACCATCCATAAATTCAAGTTTATATGATTCTCTCTTTGTTCCTTTATAGCATCTAGTGGTTTCTAGGGCTCTAGCAAGCACTAAAGAAGTAGTTCCATACTATTCATACAATTATGCCTCTTCCTGAATTAAGAAAATATGGCGTGGACTGCATTGATGAAGTTCCATCCCCGAGTAGCTTTTTCTCATCTTAACATACTATGGCAAGCTATTACCTGATTCATCCCAAGAACTATATAGCTCAAGAATCCTAGACAAGAAGATTAGGAAAACAAGAAGAAATGCGACATTGTGAAGGTAGATCTGTCTTGGACAGGTGACATGATAACTTACCATATGTGCCAACTGTGTTGTCAATTCCAGATGGCTTCCCATGGATGATTTTTTCACCTTCAAATGCCCATTTATTCAGCAAGTCAAGTTCACTTTCTCCAAAATCTAACCACCCTTGGTGGCCCAAATCCAGACTTGCACAATCTGAGAAAGCAAGAAGAGCACCAGAGAACGCAACACAAAGTGCGGCAGATGAACCAAGTCCTGAACCCAAAGGAAGTTCCGAAGAGATAATAACTGTTGCAGGCTTAAATCTGGCACATAAGAGAGGAGAATCAGAAATTAAGAAATATGAACAAATTGCTGAGAATTCGAAGTAGTCGGCTCTACAAGAAAACAACATTCCATACCCTTGGATAGATGAATACAGCCAAAGAAAAGCCAACACTCCAGCAGCAATTCCAATTTTTGCCTCTGGGATGTTTAGTTCTTCTACTAAACTAGCAAGTGATTTGATCGCCTCAGCTGGACATGAGGTGGGTGTTGATGGGTTGGGAACATCTATTCCAGATAATGCTTCTTTAATCCTACCAACTGGCCATGAAAACTCTAATCCAATATCTTTGAGTTCCAGTCTAAGTAAACCATCATTATCTACAAATAAAAGAAGAAAACTTCAGTTCAAAATTGATCAGCAAGACGCTGAAGTTATCTACTTTCAAAAACCAATCCCTGAAAATTGTCACCGATCCTGATACAATTAAACCCTGCAAATTAAACCAGGGTTTAATCCACAGAATAGATTTCCACAGAATCACATAAGGACTTTCTACAATTCATGAGTTCAAGCAATAATAATAGACAATCACAGAAAGCCACTAACTTTATGTTTGACATGGCACAGTCACAAGGCTTAACAAAACCACTGAACCAACCAATAACAAAAGTTCTTCAAATCATTGTAATAAAAATCAAAAGGGTATAATCCAAATAACCACAACAAGAACTCAAAAGCTTCAGCAACAATGCTAGAAGTCATCTCAATCTTGAAAACCTATCCCTCAAAATGATCACACTATCTAATACCACTTAAACCTTTCAAATTCAAGTTAGCACAGTGAACACTTCCATTCACAAATCAAAAGCTATTTCTTTAACCCATGCTTCCATGCAACAGAAACACATCATCCAACCTCAGCTCACAAAAAAGATTGAAACTTTTTAAGCTGACATACCACAGTTATCCAACCGCAGCTCACATTAAAGATTGAAACTTTATGAGCTGACACAACACAATCACAAAGCTTTAATAAAAACCATGAACAGAAGCCAAAAGGGTATCTTCCAAATAACTTTTCCACCAAAACCCAAAACCCAAAAGCACAAAATCAATATCAGAACGATCATACAAGAAAAGAAAAGAAGGACCCAAAAGAGAGGAGATTAGAATGTACCAGAATGAGCGGGAAAGCGAAGAGTGGCATAGGTACAGAGGTCAATGGAGGCAGCGACGGCCGTAGATCCATGAACCACAGCATGCTCACCAGAGAGTATGATCTTCCCAGGTGCTCTGGCTTTGACTTCCATTTCTCTCTTTGGTTCTTGGAGCTTGTTGGTGTTTGGTACGACTCCAACGAGTGTGTTGTGTTAAATGAGTTTAATTTGAGGATATATAAGATCCATCGTTGTTGGAAAGGTCGTCATTAGACTGCTCAAACTGTACCGGTTTGATTCTCATTGTTGTTTTTAATGTTTTTCCCACAGGGGGCGGTGGCGCGTGGATCAACAACGACTTTGTGCAACCAGTGTCACATAAATAACACATGATGCTACAACTCATAAAGCTAAAGGTGACGGTTCATAATCACATTGACAACTTTAGACTATGCATCTGAGAATGAGAAACCGTGACTAGTAACCGGAAGGAATAGATGTTACCGGTTGATCATGAGCCAATTTCATTTTCAATATAGGTCGTTCCAGCTGTTTTAGAGATGATCTATAATTGTTTATCCCTTAAGTTTGCAAGATTTTGTATATTCCGAGACAAATTGTGTGAACTTCGAATTTCTTAGGTGTGAAATCCATTGTGACATGTTGATTCCAAGCAAAACATGTGTGTATGTTACTAGCATGGAGACTTGGAGAGTGCTTTGCACGAGTGCAGGTGGCGCTTGAGCTTGTGTGCTGCATCACTCACATAGTCATAGTGGCAAAAATGACATAAATCAAGCCGGTCAATATTGAACAAATCATTTGTTTACACAGTTGACAGTAGTCCAGACTGCTTAGTTTGATTGTGAACAATTTAGCGCCCACTGTTCTTTACCTCACCAACCTTCTCGTTGACCATGGCTTGGCTCAGCATTTGACCTTTTAGCACTGGTTGTATTGTGATTTGGAAACCACAACCAACAAGCTAAGAACCTTGACAATCAGGCTATGTTGTTCAATAGGTCTTTAAGACAAATGAGTAGCTGCTTATTGTTTTCTAGTTCCTGAATTATAAACAAGGATGAAAGTTCAAGCTTTCAACTTGTTCTTTGAGAGTGCCATAGAGAGTCTCCACAAGACTAAGCAGGAATCCATCTGAGCCGTGCGTTGCCAGCAAGGAAACCGACACAGGTAGGCCTTCATGCATGCCTAGTGGTATGCTCACCTGTAAATGTGCAGAGTGACATTGTAAATGTACTTGCTGCAGTTGAGGAAGGAAAAGATTGGAGTGTCTTGTACTCTTGCATCATGCACACAATGAGAGAGAGAGAGAGAGGGCGGGGGAGCTAAAATACCTGGCAGAATCCAGATACTCCGGCAATGGACAACAAGCTAAAAGCCCTAGCGCGGAATGTTTCAAGTGTAGTAGGATCCGTTTGTAGTTTTGGTGGAGGCCCTGGAACTGTAGGAATTGCAAGGACACCAGCATCCTGAAGGCAAATCAAGCAAGAAATTAGCACCAAGACCATAATAACAAAGTTGTAATGAATAACAATCTACAGTCTCTCTCTAAAACTAATCTGGAAATTGTGAAAATCAGCTCTATACTTTGGTGCTTGAGATGACAGGACCATTAAAGTGATTCAGGAGAAGTAACATTTAAAGTTGTTCTTGCAGGGGAACCAATACAACGTGGGTCATTTTAAATTGACATGAGACAAACTGGCTCCCTATATGTTTCATATAGCATCTTCAGGAACACAAATTCATTCAATTTAAAGTAATGGAAGTGCTTCAGCAAATGGTAATTAAGAAAGGCACATATCTTATTTATATTGAGAAACTAGGCTCTTCCAAGTTCCAACATCATTTTTCATAAAAGAAAACCAAGTAAAATGGGAATCAGTTAGCAGAATACTGTATCATTCCGAACATTCGAGAGAATCTGATATAGATGTCAATTTGCAGGACTTGTTGAACATGAAACAATATTCTATAGTATACTAACTGCTACTCAACTAATGCAGAAAAAAGAACTTCAATTAATGCACAAAATTCATCAAGAATAGTATGAGTTTGAATGCATAGTTCAATCTTTGTCCCAACGGGAAAGTTGTTATGTTCAAAAGAGAGAGAATACCCCAAGAAGTTCAGTAAGAGCAGCACGAAGCTCAGTTTTCACGGAGTGAAAAACATTGGTATTTTCATCTGCTGCCCTAACAGCTTCCCATACACGTTCTGATATCCCAGGACCTAAATCAGGTCTGATTGTTTTGATCCATTCACCATGGTTGGTCTTGAATTCATGCCTATCCTCCCAATGACAACCACAGATACATTGAATTTCATTAATAAAGATCCAGAAATATTACAATGACAATCAAGTCCATTAAAGCATCAACACCTTTGAAGTATCCGCATGGCACTTGACAGGGCAGCCAAGGATGGTATGTTAAACTCTTGACTTGCATTTCCTTTACCGAAGAAACAGTTCAAACTTGGAACTTTGTCCTTCACAATGTCCCCAAGGTTTGCATGCTTTAAAACATGACCTGCATTAGTAGGCACAATAAGCTAGTGAACTTCTTTGCAATAACACAAGTGTCTTTATGATATCTCTTGAAGACGACCTATTGAAAAAAAAAGAGGGGATGATGATTCAGGTGACGACTGGTGAATATCCAATAGACTCTAGCTAGATAGTAGGTTGGTCTTACAGTCTTCAGCAAGACCAATTTATGAACTAGATAGTAGGTTTGGTCTTAAAATGTATGAGCTAGATGTATATAGCTATACTTCAAATAAATTAACCGTCCAATTTGCTTACCCCCGAATAACTTCTCAACTGAGTGAACAAGTACTTGTTTTACTCGATCAGTTGGAATGCTTGAAAGCTGGAAACAGTCTTCAGCAATGATCAACTGAACTGGTCTGACAGGATGCGCATCAGGAATTTGCAGTAATGCTCGTCCAACTCTACTCAAAAGAACAGGATCCCTAGCAAACCATCCTAGATAAGAAGGTGGTGTCAACGGCATACTATATATATTCAGTAACCTGACCATAAAATGGTAAATGGCTTGCTTTATCTTTTGCAAAGGTTTCAGTGAGATGCAGTATGAGAAATTGAATTAAAGAAAGACTTCATCAAGATACTAAAAGAAATAGGAACTTTGTGCAAGACAATCTGCAAACTAAAAAACTGTTAATTCCTTACCCACGGTATCAAAACTTTGTGCCATAGGAGTAACTCCAGAAGTAGAAATGGCACCATGAGACGGTCGGAACCCAAAAATTCCACAATATGAAGCAGGAACTCTTACACTTCCTCCAGTGTCAGTTCCTGAAATAGTGAGATTCTTAACCTTCAACACTGAGAGGCACAAAATTTCAAAAATCATGCAAGCAAAAACAACTTAAATTACCTAACGAAAAATCTGCAAGGTCTGCACCTACTACAACAGCAGAGCCACTAGACGATCCTCCAGGCACCCTATCCGGTGCACATGGATTTACCGGTGTGCCATAATGTTTATTCTCTCCATTTATACTGCCAACATTTATACATGAAATTTTAAGGCCATTCTAGTGAAGCTCCAAAAGTTGCCTTTGACCTTTAACGAACTACTATGAAAAACTAATAGAGATTCTCCATTCCTTGAAACCAAAAAATTCATCAAATTTAAAGCATACGAAGGATAAAAGAGGGAGTTGATCTCCAATGTGCACCGACCTGTATGCCATTTCATCCATGACAGTTTTACCAATACATGTAGCACCTCCTCTTAAGATTGTCGAAACAGAAGGAGCTGTCGATTCAGCACCTGGGTGAGTCCTTGCCCAATCAGGATTTCCAAATCCAGTCACATATCCAGCCACATCAAATCTGACTCCAAGTTGAAACTCAAGTGAGAAAAAGACATTAGCTTTGCCCATGTTAAACACATGAACAGATTGCCATCAAACCCAATTCCCTGATGTCCATTAATATATGGTTTCACAATACAAATAACTTCACCCAACCAACTGAAGACTTAGTTGATTATTAGGTCTGCACAAACATAAGCACAATCAACAGCAAGCACATGCAATGATGCAAAGTGATTTCTTCAAGAATAGTGACTAGTGACAAGCCCAGAATCTGAAGTTGGTATATATCAAGTACATGAGGAACATATGATACGATACAAAACTGAGGCACTCACCAACGAAAGTGATACAATGAGGAATATGTAAGATGCTAGCTAGTAGTAGTGTGTGTATAGTATAGAGTAAGTGTGTCTCACATGTCCTTGACAGCAAAGGTGAGGCCACTCAAGGGAAGCTCATGAGATGAAGAGCTTGGTTGCAGAAGGAACTTCTCTACGAAAGCTCCATTATCCGAGTCTTCCTCCATATGTGAACCAGCAAGGGCCACTTCTGGTTACACAACGTATTCTCCATATGATATATCCAACAGTCAGAATGACGAAATTGACCTCTAAGAAGTTTTGCATTGATATTATCATATTAGTGACCTTGATATTTATTTATTTATTTATTTTTTTTTTTTGAGGAAGAGACCTTGATATTATTGAAACTTCTGGTTCCTGCAGTTGAAGATACTGAACAATTTGCAAACATGATCTTGGTGATTGGACGCTCAACTTACGATCCCTATATCTGTAAAGATACTGACAGAACTGAGTGTGAATTTCCAAACCTTGAGGACCAATCTGACTGCATACTTGAAGTGGGAACTGGGGATCACAATTTGTTCTATATTGTGCACGCCTCAAAGAACATACAAGGCACAAACCAACAAAAATGATAGCAATTCAAGCTCTTCATAAGTTCTTACTTTTTAAGTGTGTACGTGCCGTGTACGTGCATTTGGAAGAACTTTGAAATATAACAGTGTAAAACAGCAGAAAACTGAATTGAAGTGACACTTATGAATGCTAAGAAAAATGAAACTTTCAATCACTGCTGTCAGAGTCTTCAAATATATGCAAGAAAGGGATAACAGGTCTGTGCTCGGCAAGTTCTCCTTCTACAGCGGTCTCTGAAGTTACTCCACGGGCACTCCAACCTAAGCGTTGCATGCACACAGCATCATATGCTTCAATGTTTAAACCTGAAGCAAGAAATAGTTCCACCTCATTTACGAATCGGTCAGTTCTTGTAGTCAGGAAGGGCCTTGCTGCATCGGAGATTGTCTCTTGAAATTCTCTTTGTTTTGCTTCAAATGTTTTTGTCTGACCTTTTTGCTTATGACTGAAAAGTTAAAGGGTTAACACGCGGTAAGAGACTACAGAAACGTTGCATGTTTTGGAGCCATTGAAAGTTAAATCCCTTTTTATCTCTCCCAAAGAATTCATACCAGAACTCTACTCCAAGCATCATTCTATAACGTCTCATGATGAACTCATATATTAATTGACCATCCAAATTCCAAACAGTACACAATTACCTCATTACGGATTTAATCACACCAAGTATGTGGTGCATGATGATCTCAACATCTTCTTCCTACGTACAAGCAGCAACAAAAGCAAGTTTATTAGATTTATGAAGGGTTTTCCTGCTCTGCCATTCATAGGAAAAGATAAATTACATGCATATTCTATAAATTGAGCAAGTCGACCAAGTGGATCCGGTACATTTCCTAGCCAAATGCAGACATAAATGCTTATAGACATGGTTCTAACAATTAGAATAGAACTAGCACATCAGTGGAACCAGTATTTGAGGAATGACTATTATTGATACTTCAGTTAACTCTATGTCCAATTCATGTCTAACTAGTTTCTAGAAACCATAAATAAATGACGAGTGTTGACTAGGATGGCAAAACACGCATCAAGTCACCAATTGAGAAAATCATGCAATGACTGCAAACCTGCATAAGTGCTTGGATTTCCCTTCTCAGCCAACTTTGAAGCCAACAGTTTGGCTGCAGATACTTGCAGGACTTCCAATACCGTGATACATCAAAAATGTCGTCTAAGAAACCTGATTGAAGAAAACAAAAGAAGTTATATACGCAGGTAATAGCGATCGTCAGGAAATACAATAAGGACAAACAGAATCCATAATTTATATAACAAGCAGCACGAGACCTGGTTCAGTATAGTAGCACTGTAACCTATACTTGTGAGCGCTTGATAAGACAAAGCTGCAGACACCAAGATAGCAAGTAACATAAGTTTTCTACAACATAAGTGCAATATAATAAGAAAAAAGAGCAACTGAAGGATACCTATCCCTTGAATCCTGGTTGATGTAATGCTTTTGAAACGAACATCCATCATATCCATGTATTATTGAAAAATTATCTGTCTGGAACCATCTAAAGTCAGCACCTTAAATTAACTTAAATGTGCAACAAGACCAATAACTTGTTGCAGCTTAACGATTTTGCAAAACAAAATGCATGCCATAGGAACACACTGACCTTGCACAAAGGACACTTTACGGAAGAAGACGGGTCAGACTGCTTGCTAGCAACAACTTTGGTCCATTGCAATATGCATTTGTAACAGAACTTATCTGCAACACAAATTTGATTGATTTGTAAGGTTCAATTGACCATCATCACAGATAAGTTTCAGTCTGTTCACATATACTACAAAACCCAATTCACAAAACATTACATCTTATCAAACTACACGAAACAATGGAAACATAGTGATGAATCGTATTACATGCACAGTTCCAAAGCTGACCAACATGAATTGAACAGCTGATTATCAAGAATTCATCTTTTTCTTATTTGTAAACAAGACTCTTTCTCCAAATTCTTCCAGTAACCCAATTCAAAGAACTTGAAGAAGGATCAAACATAACACTGAGCGATGAATAATTCCAATTATAGGATTGGGTTTTTAGCTATCAAGATTTTAAAGCACCGAACAGAAACAGAGAGAGGGAGCAAGGAGACGTACGGAAACATTTGTCGAGGTAAGAAATTTGAAAGACGGGTGCGAGGCAGATGGGACAAGGATTCGAATCCTCGATTGTTGGAGAACCAGAAGAGCTGCACACATTCAACTCTTGCTCCTGCGACATCTTCTGTTTCTTTTTCCAGCCAGAAAACTGTTTTTATCGTCCTTCAGTAGAAGTGATTTACCTCAAAAAAGTAGTAAAAGTGATTTACCTCTTCTTTTTTTTTGTTCTTTTTTTTAAAAAGGTTTGGAACCGAGCTAGGGTCAGCCCCACGTCCGGTTTTATTTATTATATTAATGTTAAAATTTTGCATCGGGAGGGACATATAACCTGAACCCCGTGCTACAATAGGTAAACGACTAATATCCTCATAGAGAACATCGTGAATAATAACAGGATTCTCCTCTAATCAAACATCATCAAGTGCTCCCAAACTAACAAGGTGCGCTAATCTATCTGCTAGAACATTTGCTTCCAGGTAGATGTGCCGGATCCTAACTGATTGAAAGACTCTCAAATAATCCTTACAATCACCCAGAACATGACCCACCTCAGACAAGTCATCTTCTTTCCTCTCAAGGGCAGCGATAAGTAGGATAGAATCACTCTCAATATCAATATCCGACCAACCTTGGTGAATACCAAGTCGTAGACCTGCCATATTCAACGCGGAGTGAGCATGCCAGAAAGGTCTTGCCATAGCTGCGATTCCTAAACCAGTTTCATCTCTAACAACTATCCCAATTCCTCCACTTCCCAAAGAGCCATTGAAAGCCCCATCAATATTAATTTTCAGTCTCCCACTTGGAGGGCACTCCCATTTCGTCTGCCCTCTCTCTCTTCACCCCAACCCGCTCATGAACCCTGCCATACTCCCCCAGAAATTGAACAACCCATTGAGATAAAAAAATAAGGATTAAAAGAAGTATGATGCCAGAGTACCTTATTGCATTCTCTCCACAGAGCCCATAAATTGGAGAAAAAAAAAACATGCTGCTCCTTGTCCAATATATCCATAACCCACCAAATCCACTCAGTCAAACACACATTAGAAACAAAAGGGATGACATTCTTCAACGTACCACTGCGCCAAAACTCCTTCACAACTGAGCAATCTTTGAATAAGTGGACACTTGTCTCGGCAGCAACACCACACAATACACACTCAACTTCTCGAACATGTACATGGCGTAGCACTAAGGCCACTCTCGTAGGAATAATATCACGTAGTAACCTCAAAGAGAAAACTTTAATCTTAGCAGGCATATGTAGCTCCTAAAGAGAGTTCCAATATTTAGCTAGCTGACCACCCACAATGCTAGAAGAGGACGAAGCATGGGATGGTGCTGCACAGATCGCTTTCCAAGCCCAGTAACCACTCCTCACGTTGTATCGACCATTCTTGTCAAAATGCCAAACAAGACGATCACAGGGGTTCCTCAAACCGGGAGGGATTTTTGCAATAGACTCCAGCTCATGCTCTATGAATAGTTCCTGGAGAAGAGGAATTTGCCAAACTCGCTCATCAGGGTCGATTAGATCTACCACTCTCAAACTTTCCAATCCCTCCATAGCAGACTGATGAAAATATTTCGTGTTGGCATCCCCATCTTTCAACCAAAAAATCTTCGCTCTTTGCTTTCAAAAAGTCATCTCTTGATGAAGAAGGGAACTAAGATGTTCCTCTAATTGTAGTCGCACCTCAACTGCATGTGAAGTACCGAAACATGGGACTGGCTTAATCACAGCATAAGCCATGCTTAGACAGTCCATGACTGTTTTACAAATTAGTCATGTCTTAGGCAGTCCTGTGTAACAAACATGCTGTTAGGGATAATGGATACTATCTCTGACATTTATATGTATTGAGTCTCACAAAAACAAACATTTATATGTATTTTCTTGTTTTCAGAGGTGAATAAACAAAAACTAAATTATAAGAAAATTGAATAAAAATATAAAAAAGATAAAACTGAAAAATATGTGCAATTGAGTGCACGCCATGTGGTTCGAACTTTTCTTGCCGGCAAGATTAGTAGAAGTAAACAAGTGAGAGAGAGAGAGAGAGAGAGAGAGAGAGAGAGAGAGAGAGAGAGAGATTGTAGCTATAAAGGGTAGGGTGTGGTGAGTGACCGAATCCAATTCGTTTTCAGATCGAGGTGAGAGAGGAGCAACTTGGTTAAAATCCAAGTTCTGATTTGCAAGTGCATTTAAGAAAGTTTACTAAAGGCAGCTAAAATCATATTTACTAAGATTGAAATTGCAGCTAAAATGATCAAATTTTAAGCTAACTAATGTTTCTTACCTTCCGAATGCAAACTGTATTATGCACAAATAATGGCTAGCCCGCAGCAAAGCGCGGGTGCTCTTTCTAGTAAATAAACGACGTCGTTTACTCTAGGACCGAAGTATACGCCTAGGCCCACAACTGAAGAAGGTGAGAAGAAACGGTTAGGAAAATTAAAGAAGACGCGGAGTCTACTCATCTTCCATTATATACAACTCTTCTGCGACTAGCTTTCATTTCCTCTTCCACTTTCCTAAACCTTGATATTTGATCTTGGTGTTTTCCGATGGCTTTGAGCACCCAAAGAGCCTCCTCCCCATCTCTTTCTTGGGTTGAACCACCTCATCGTTGGAAATACGACGTTTTCTTGAGTTTCAGAGGTGAAGACACGCGCCGGGGTTTCATCTCCCATTTACACAACAAACTGCAGTTCTCCCAATTATTCAAGACCTTCATCGACGATCGAGAGCTTGAAATAGGATCTGAGATCTCCCCGGAGCTATTAAGCGCTATCGAACATTCTTATCTCGCCGTTGTTGTTATCTCACCCAACTATGCTTCTTCCACCTGGTGCTTGGATGAACTTGCCAAGATTATCGAGTTCATGGAACCCGGAGATAAGAGAGTTCTCCCGGTTTTCCTTAATGTGGATCCGTCCGACGTTCGACATCAAAGGAATAGCTTTACTGAAGCCTTTGCTAAGCATGAAGTGAAGTTCAGTGACGACCCCAAGAAGGTGGAGAGGTGGAGACATGCTTTGAGAAAAGTGGCCAATCTATCTGGATGGGATGCAAAGAATTATAAGTAAGCATTACAACGAAACTTCAACACATGTTTGTTGTCTTTTCAGTTTTGATTTGTCATAGAAAATTAGCAATGTCTGCTACTTACATATACATATACACTAATTATTAGCTTGATGATTGTCTATTTTTTCTGTTAGATGTGAACGTGAGCTTACAGATGTCATTGTGAAGAGTGTGTGGGAGAAAGTTCGTCCCACGATCACATTGTCTAATTCCGAAGAAAAGTTAGTCGGAATGGATTTTAGACTTGGGCGAATGGGTTTGCTTTTAGCTCTTGAGGAAAAAGATGTTCGATTTATAGGTATATGGGGTATGGGTGGAGTGGGTAAGACCACCCTTGCTAAGCTAGTGTACGAGAACATTTTCCATCATTTTGAAGTGGCTGAGTTTCTTGTTGATGTCAGGAAGTCTCACGGTCAACTAGTGAATCTTCAGAGACAGGTTCTTTTCCCGGTCTTGAAGGAAAATGTTTCGCGAGTTTGGGATGAGTACAAAGGAACTTTTTTCATTAGAAGATCCTTGTCTAATAAAAAGGTTCTTCTTGTTGTTGATGATGTTGATTGCTGTGACCTCCTACAAAAGTTGGCCGGACATAAATCTTGGTTTGGTGAGGGGAGCAGAATCATTGTTACAACTAGAGATGAACGTGTGCTCATTGAGAGTGACATAGAAATATCATTTAAGCTATCGGGGCTAAATGAATGTGAAGCTCTTGAGCTATTTTGTCAGAATGCCTTCAAAAAAGATCTGCCTGAGGAAGGATTTTCAGAGCTGTCCAAGTGTTTCATAGATTATGTGGAAGGGCTTCCCTTAGCTCTTAAAATCGTTGGAAGATCTTTGTACAATAGAGATCTAGAGACATGGGAAAGTGCTTGGGACAGACTAAAGAAAGGCTCTGATGCAAAGATTTTTAATTCACTCAAAATAAGTTATGATGCACTAGATTACATGGAGAAAAACATTTTTCTGGATGTTGCATTCTTCTACAAGGGGATGAACAAAGGGCGAGTTATTGAATTGCTTAAGAGCTGTGACTTTAGTGGCCGTTATGGGATAGAAGTTCTTATTGAGAAATCTTTGATAACTATTGATGCGGTCGACAATGTTGGGATGCATGGTTTGATACAAGAAATGGCACAGGAAATTGTTCGACTAGAAACACAAGAGCCTGGTCTTCGCAGCCGTTTGTTGCATCGTAATGACATCTTTCATGTATTCACAACTAATACGGTAAGAAGTTATATAGATAATCCAATTTACAAGTACATTTTGTTTATATATATATATATATATATATATATATATATATATATATATATATATATATATATATATATATATATATAGGCCTTCTCAGCTGCGAAGGTCCGCACCAATGGTTTTGGTGCGGATTTCCATTTTTGCACCACTTTTCAATCGAATTTCTCTATCTCCACCGTCTAGTATCTAGATAATATTGTGTAGATCATCTCTGCAAAATTTCAGATAATTTGGTAATCGTTAAGGCCCTCAAAATTGTGTTTTTCTGTTTTAAACATGAACGGTTCATGTTTGACAAAATTCAATCCGTCAATTTGTTTTTCGAGTTTGAGGGCCTTAACGATTACTAAATTGGCTAAAATTTTGCAAAGCTGATCTACACAATATTATCTAGATACTACACGGTGGAGATGAGGAAGTTCGATCAAAAAGTGGTGCAAAAATGGAAATCCGCACCAAAACCATTGGTGGGGACCTCCGCACCTGAGAAAGACTATATATATATATATATATATATATATATATATATATATATATATATATTAGACCCTGTGTGGGATTAACTTTTTCTTTATTCTGAATTAATATCCAGGGAACAAAAGCAATCAAAGGCATCCGCTTGAGCCTATCAGAATTAGAAGAGGCAGATTCAAACTGGAATTTTGAATGCTTCTCTAAGATGCTCAAACTTATGTTTCTTGAATTTGATAATTTAATAGTTAGTTCATGCCCCAAATTCCTCCCAAATTCTTTGATAATACTCAGATGGAGTTGGTATCCTTCCAAGTCTCTTCCAGCATGTTTCAGACCAAATTTACTTGCTGAACTTGACATGCGGAATAGCCAACTCGTTGAGCTTTGGGATGGAAGACTGGTAACAATGTTGATCATGTTTTCTACTTCAAAATAGAATCTTAAATTTTCCAAAGGTAATTATTTGTTCCATGCATTGTACAGGACTTGCCTAAATTGAAACGTATGGATCTTAGTGTCTCCAAATATTTGAAGAAGACACCAGATTTCACAGGTATGCCGGATCTTGAGGACTTGGATCTTAAAGATTGTGAAGGTTTAGTCGAGGTCCATCCATCCATTGCAGTGCACAAAAAACTTAAGTCGTTGTCACTCTTCAGATGCAAAAACGTTAAGAGCTTCCCAAGTAAGATTGAAATGGATTCCCTCAAGTTTCTCGACCTTTACTACTGCTCAAAACTAAAGATTCCAGAATTTGGAGAAGGGATGGAAAAGCTGTCTTCCCTTCGCATATCCGGTACTGCTATTGAGGAACTACCTTCATCTATTGAACATCTGGTTGGTCTTGAGTCTTTGGGTATATCTGAGTGCAAAAGTCTGCCGAGTATACCGAGTACAGCAATTTTTAAACTGAAGTCTCTTAAAGTGCTCATTATGTCAGGATGCCCAAAACTGAAGAAAGTTGTAGGAAATAGGGGGGAGACAGAGTGTTTGAAACCGTCTATGAGAAGTAAGCTTGGCTCCTTATTCAGAAGAAAGAGTGTAGAGCCTTCGTTGCCATCTCCAAGGGCTTTACTGTCTTTGATGGAGTTAGAACTAACTGATTGTCATCTTAGACAAGGAGTGATCCCCGATGATATTGGCTACTGCTTTCCGTCTCTATGTAACTTGTGGCTTGGTGGAAATGATTTTATTACTCTTCCCGCAAGCATTAAATGCCTTTCTAAGCTTAGGCTCATTGATTTGAGGGGGTGCAAAAGGCTTCAACAATTACCGGATCTCCCATCGAGTAGTAGTTTAGTAGTTTATGCAGACGATTGTGATTCCTTAAAAAAGTTGTCAGAACCATCACAGCAGGGCACATCCTCCAATTTGGAGGTCTTTCGTTTAAGAACTGTGAACTGCTTTGGATTGATTGACAATGATGGCTTCACTAATGGAATATTTTTGATGCTAAGGAGATTGGCTGCTCAGGTATGTTACATCGATCACTCATATTTGTATGTCTTTTGTCTCTCTCTCTCTGACTGTATCTTCTAAATCCTCATTGAACATGCATAATTGTTCCTTTGGTGTAGGGAATCTCTCCGGACTTTCTCTCATACCGCTGGATTCGTTCATCATTTGAAATTGTAAGTCCGGGAAGTAGAATCTCAGAGTGGTTTGATATTCGAAGCGAGGGAGTCTCATTGACTGTGGAGCTGCCTCCGGATCGGAAAAATTGTAAATCAGAGTGGATGGGCATTGTGTTTTGTGTTGTTTTTGCCGATCTGAAAGAACCTCACAATCTTGAGAATGATCAGTTCGTAATTGAAGGTCTATCGCCTGGGGTTGGTGTTGAACACAATCTGCATCTAACAAATCCGAGGCATATGAAGGGAGCTCATCTTTGGGTGTCTTTTATGCCTCGTGGTCAAATCCAGGATACCACAAGCTGCTCTTTTACGTTCTCATTCGACGCGTATTGTGATTTTTGGGGTCGTCGTCCTCGTATTCCATGCCCGAATTGTGTGAAGAGGTGTGGAGCCCGATTGTTGTACGAGCAAGATTTGAAAAACTTAACTCAATCGACCCACCGACATCATGAAACGGAGTCTTGAATTATGCGACTCAGAGGGAGGCAGAAGCAAGAGGAGAAGGTCCGAGTAAAATTGCAAGTGGTAGCTAGCTCTAACAATGAATCGTTCTTGTGGAGGTATGTTTTTGTCTGATGTAGGTTGCACTGACCCTGTCAAGCTGATTTATATATCTGCATCTATATATAAAAGGTCCATCAATCGGTGAAAGCCTTGTTCAAATATCCAAAATTAATAAACTTGTGTGAACTTTGCTAACAATACTATGTCAAGTACTAGGTGTAATCATAAGGTAACCACGTATTTATACACTCGTCTGTCCACCTTAATGACGTAGTGTATCACCGCATTAAGGCGTAACGTGAGCGTTAGATGCGAGCGTAGTAGCCCTATATAAATTATTTTAAATCTATAAAATAATTATATAGAGAGTATGGACGTGTAAATACATACATATATTGGTATATATTTTTGAGCTGAAGAGGCTCGATATTTTCTGAGTTAAGAGTTTCTCTATTTACTGCGTGCATTGAAATTTTCCTGAGGAAATTAAATTGGGAAAGCATAAATATTATTAATTATTTTATTTTTTTATTTTATCCACTCAATCTAACGTTTGCGAATGTTTTCTCTTGGGCCCTTCGTTTTAAAAATGCCCAGTCTGCAGAGTTCGGGTTGACACTAGTAGGAGACGAGGCATAGTTACCCACTTCTCCACCACTTTTCATCAGTAGGTTACCTGTTTAACCTACCAGTGTATTTTCTTGCTTCCTCTAGTTTTTAGTAGCTTTGATTACCCTTGGGGTTAGCGTATACTTTTTCGGTGGTGTGCTAAGAATTATATTATATTTTTTTCGAATTCTTGAAGTTAAAGTTTGTTATATTATTTGGATATTTATGGAATGAATTGGAGGATGGTTGTTTCGTTATAGGAGGGAAATTCTTGAATTTTTCGGGTTATGATTGTCCATTTTCAAGAAAGGTTCTAAAAAACGGCCTGGGCGGCCGCCTGCGCGTCCGGAGAAGGGTTGTCGTCCCGATTTTAGGCAAATCGGCAAGTGTAGGCGGCCAGCCGTTTTTTGGCCGCTTGGGCGGCGCCTAGGCGGACCAAAAAACATTTTTTTTTTTAAGTGAAAAATGAAAACCGAAGGGAAAAAAAAAAGGACCTAATCTACCAAGCCTCGCGCCCTCGCCTCTATTCTCTCAGTCTCAGTCTCTCCTCTCTCTCTGTCTCTCAGACTCTCTCCTCTCTCTGTCTCGCCTTTCTGTCTCTATTCTCTCCTCTCTCATCCGGTCGTCCCCTCTATTCTCTCCTCTCTTCGTCTTTCCTCTCTGTCTCTCGGACTCTCTCCTCTTTGTCTCTCATTTGAGTCCTTTCTGTCTCTATTGAGTCTATTCTCTCCTCTCTCATCCCCTCTAGTCACAACTCACAAGTCGACGGCGAGTCGGCAACACACGGCAGATTCTCAACAAAAAGAAAAGAGAGAGAGAGAGAGAGAGAGAGAGAGAGAGAGAGAGAGAGAGAGAGAGAGAAAATGTGGATGCTCTTCTTGCTAGTGAAGCTACTAATGCACAAGGTTGGATTGTTGATGGTGATGATGAGGATACTTTGTCCGATGTCACTAATGAAATGGTTGGAAATGATTTAGCAGTGTATAGTGTCTTAGAGCCTAGGAGAAGTTCTAGGATTCAAGAAATAAGAGAACTTGAAGAAGATTTTGATTCAGATGGAGAGGAAGAAGAAATTATGGATTTTGAGTTTGACTCCGATACCGAAGAAGTACTTGAAGGATATGGAGAAGAATAATTGGAGGAGTAGGTTTGCAAGAATGTATTTTTCTTTATTTGAATTGTTTTTTGGACATTGTTGCCTAGTTGGTGAATTGTATATTTTATTTTCGGATTTTCCTAAAGACATTATTCTTTAATTGTGTTTCTTACTTGCTTCAATCATCAATGTCATTGTTGTTGAAATGTTGAATTGTATTTCTTATTTTCGTAAGAACATTGTTGTTAGTACATTTTTAAGGACATATGTTATGTATTTTCAGCATTATATGTTGTTTTTTTTTAAATTATTTTTAAACATTATAATACCTATTTTAATTGTATTTATACAATTATTTGTTATTAAAAATTAAAATAAATGCAAAAATACAAATCCGATTAATCCCCGATTAATCTTTTGGGAGCCGTCCGCCCGACTAGCACCCAACGTTTTTTAGAACATTGTTTTCAAGAGAGATTTGCCGAGTTTTTCAGTAAATTTTTCTTGAAGGTGATCCATGCAAGACTTACTTTGGGTTTCAGGGTGAAATTCGGGGTGGGTCTTGACAGATGGGGTCCTTGAGGTCTTACAGCTATTCTTTTTTTGAACATTTGAGATTTTGAGGAGCACATCCATTGTGAAATTTGCCGCGCATTGGCCGGGGCTATCTAAGCCTCCATTTCACTATTGTCATGATGAGATTATGAAGACGAGGTTGATCATCATGTTCCTTTGATTGATTTGGAATTGTTCTTCCATGTTAGTTTTCATTTTGCTTCCTTATTCCTTCTGTTGCTCCATATGATTCTTACTAACAGTATTTCTTGGTGCAAGTTTTAGTGTCATGCGTGTGAAACTAGAAGTCTAAGACCATTTCCTATTTTCAATTCATTACTATGTTCTCTCTTCTACACGATGTTTATACCTGAGGCCTATGAAGGATCATAACTATCATTACATTGGTTACCATGTATGACATTTAAGTATGCACCCTAGAACTTTCCTTATCTAAACCATTCATACTTGTTTTGCAGTATGCATATCATTCCAGTTTGTCTCTGTATTTCTAGAATACTGTTCTCTTTTAGCAACAAAATATCGAAGTGATAGTATTGTGGCGTAGGATTACATGTATTTTTTCTTGTTATACTGAGGTATTTCCTGGTCTAATCTATGCTCAAGTTTCTAGTAATCTTGAAATGCATCTGTATGACCACATTGCTTGTGTTCGTATTCTTGTCTAATCTATGCTCAAGTTTCCAATATTGATTTAAATCCTTTAACCTTCACTAGAACCCCAACCTTTGTCAATTTTTAAATGAATCTTTGCTCCACAACCTATCAACAAATCAACAACAAAACACATCAAATTAAAGAGGTAAAGGTGAAGAGGAATGAGAAGTAACAAGGACAAGCCACAAATTGCTACGGAGCAATTGTGGCAAGGCTTGATTTATAGCTTCTCACTTTACCCAAATCTCAAATATAAATGGTCTTGAGGAGAGTAGTACGTCTTGAGGGGAGTAGTCGTGAGGTGATGGAAACGAGGATGAGGTGATTTGATATGGTGTTGAGGAGAGGTGGCTTGGTGATAAGAGGTGAAGTGAGGATGAGATATGGTGGAGTGGTCTTGAGGACGAATAAAAGTGACGCTGCTTACTAACACAATCCATGGTCTCTGCTCGATAGAAAATGACAGAGTCATCAGCGAAAAATAGATGAGAAATACTTGGCGCACCTCTACACACCTTAGAATTAGTTGCACCCAGCTCTCGCAGAACCCTAACCTCCTCATGATTGTCTCCTAAAACCGCCATTCCACCCTATCATACGCTTTGCTCATGTCGAGTTTGAGCGCACAGAATCCTTTCTTCCCACTTCTTCTCTTCTTCATGCAGTGTACGATCTCAAAAGCCAAGAGAGAATTATCTGAAATTAAACTCGCTAGAACGAAAGCTCCTTGGAAAGGCGAGATAATACTGTCCATAATCGACTTTAGTCTATTGGCAAGAACCTTACTTCCAATCTTGTATAGCACGTTAGGGCATCTCCAACAATACTTGTTATACCCAAACCTATACTCAAAACCCATAAAAATTCATCTCCAACAATTAAAACTTATACCCAATTATGGGTTCCTACTAAACCCACGACCCAAAATGGGTCGAGCTGCAGGGAGGAAACTCATTTATCACTTGCGTGGGACCCAGACTGCAGCAGCTGCACGTGAAGGGCCGGCAGACGCAGGAGCAACGCGCGTCATGCTTCGCCTGTGAGAAACGCGTGCTAGCCGACAAAAAAACGGTCCGAAGTTGACGACGCGCGATGCACGCGTTGGGAGAGAGCTGGACTGGTGTGGGTCGTCCCACGTGAGCTCGGCTGTTGTCCTCTAACGGTCAAAAAATGCGCGGCCCAGATTTGATTCCATTCAAAATTAAAGGTCCAGATAAAATCAATTTGAAAAATAAAAAATGAGGCCGAAAATTTGTTTTCAAATGAACAAAAAACTTGAAAAATAAGAAAAAAAATTTAGGAAAATATAAAAAATTGTTTTGCCCGTTGGAACAGTAATTTGCACCAATGTCTATAAATACCATCCACTTTCTTCATAATTTTCACTCCAAAACTTCTCTCCTCCTTCTACATTCTTTAATTTTCATAATTGTTCTTCATCTATCTAGTTTTCAATTTTTTTTTCTTCAAAGATGTCCAACCCCAAACCTAGAGGAGAAGCTTGGAAAAATCTTGAAGATGTGTCGTTGTGCATGGCGGTGGTTGCGGTTGGTGAAGACGGTGACAAAGCTACCGGTCAAGAGAAGAAAAAATTATGGGATCGTATATGGGAAGTGTATGAAGCTTGCAAGCCACCCGGTTCCGTTATTAAATCAGGAGGAGGGTGTGAAGCTCGTTGGAGAAAGATTAGACCGGGTTGCACAAGGTGGCGTGAAGCTCTTACCAAAGCGGAGGCCGCTCACGCAAGTGGTGAAAATGCCACCGACTTGGTAATCATTTATTTGTTTATAACCGGTAGTATTTATTTGTTTATAACCCAATATAAGTAATTTGTTAATTAATATTAGTTTATGTTTATGACAATTAATATCTACTTGTTTATAATCACTAATACATGTTTATATATATATATATATATATATATATATATGACCACTTATATATTATTTCTTGTATGAATATACAGGAAGTGCAAGCTAGGTCGGTATATCGTACATTGTCTTTGGGGGAGGAGTTTAAATTTGCGCATTGTTGGCCAATATTGAAAGATACAGAAAAGTTTAGCAAACCTCCGTCTTTGGATGAGGAAATCTCTAGTGGTCCGTCACCTATTGACTTGTCCGGAGAAGATACACCCATTGAGGGAACCCCAAGCCCTTCAAATGTGCATGCACGCCCTCCAGGTCAAAAAGCTCAAAGGGCTGCTAAGAAAAGATGCAAACAAGATGACACATCTCAACTTTTAGCTCAAATGAAAAGAATTGCGGACCAAGGAGATCGTGATCTCGAACACAGACTACAACTTAGGGAGGAGATTAGACTTGCACAAGAACGTGCGGATGATGCAGCCACAATGGCGGTGGATCCATCAAAATTTCCCACCCCAATTAGGGCTTATTGGGAAAGGAAGCAAGCTATGGTTATTGAGAGGGAAGAACAAGCTTACAATGCCGGGTTACACCAACCACTTGTTTCATCTGAAGGTGAAGATAACCGAATGTATTAATTGTACTTTGTTGCCTCTATTTTAATTTTATTTTGGTATTTTAATTTATGAAATGAATGTACTAAAACTTTCAATTATAATTAATGAGTAATTTATTGCTTTTGTTAATCTCAATTTTATTTATCAAATTGCAAACATTACAATAATACTAAACACACAAACAAGAAATAAATAAAAGAAGCAAACATACAAACATAACACTCTATGGCACAACGCCAATTATTGAAAGCATAAGCATACAAACACTTCACATGCGGTTCTGCTCTGCCTGCTGCTTCACATTCCATAGGTGGTTAACCAAATTCTCCTAGAGGCTTCTATGCACAACTGGACATCTAACCTGCTGGTATCGGCGCATGAATTCCCCAAGTGCAGGAGGATCACGCTCAACCAAATGATCTACTTCGTAGTGGTCATATATTTCTGCTCTCCTGGGTCTTGTTGGGACCTCATCAGGATCAACTTCATGATTATCTTCAGTTTCATCGCGCTCATCTTCAACAATCATATTATGCAAAATAATGCAAGTCATCATGATGTGCTGGATATCTTCCCTGTCCCATCCACGAGCTGGTCCTCTTACAATTGCAAAACGAGCTTGGAGTATTCCAAATGCTCTCTCCACATCTTTTCGGAATGACTCCTGCATCTTTGTAAAATGAGCTTGTTGTGGCGTGATCGGGTTTCTAATTGCTTTCACAAAAGTCCCCCATTTCGGGTAGATTCCATCAACTAGGTAGTAGCATTGACCATATTGGAGATCTCCAACATGGTATTTGACTCGAGGCGACTCACCTCTACAGACTTCGTCGAACAGCGGAGACTGTCCAAGGACATTGATATCATTGAGGGAGCCTGGAAGTCCAAAATAGGCGTGCCATATCCAAGTATCGTATGATGCAACCGTCTCCAGGATGATTGTCGGCTTTCCTTTGTAACCGGTGAAATGCCCTTGCCATGAGGTAGGGCAGTTTTTCCACTGCCAGTGCATACAATCGAGACTTCCAACCATTCCAGGGAACCCTCTTTTGTCAGCAACATTGAGCAACCGCCGCAAATCTGCCTTTGATGGTCGACGGAGGTAATGTTTGTGGTATATTTTCCAGATTGCTCTAGTAAAGTGACTTAGAATTTCCAAAGCTGTAGATTCTGCTATGTCGAGGAACTCATCACACAGGTCGGCGGGAAGCCCATAAGCAAGCATCCTCATGGCACAAGTCAACTTTTGTTCAGTTGACAAGCCAAGCCGACCGGAGGTGTCAGGCTTTTGGAAGAAGTAAGAGTCATGGTTAGCGACATCGCGCATCATCTGGTCAAACACATGAGGCCGCATTCGATACCTTCTACGAAACACATCGCCTTCGAACCGACATGGCGAAGTGAAGTAAAGAGCTTTCAGTCGTTGATCCATAGTTTCACGCTCTCTAGGGGTGTATCGCCGGCCTTCTTGGGAACCACCCCATTCAGATTCTTCCTCTTGGATCATCTGAATGTGTGAGGAAGCTGCCTGCATCACTAGGGCTCTTTGACGATTCCTTGTGATAGAATCTTCCTCCTCCTTCATTAGTAGTTTCCTCAACCTATTCATTGCAGCAATCAACAAAAATTATGTGACGAAAATGAAACTCAGTTATTGAATTCTGATATGAGAGAGAAGTGTTTGTGAATTAGTGAGGTATGATGGAGTGAAGAGTCTTGTATTTATGGACGGACCAAAAATGATTGATCAAGATAAGATATGACACGTGGCAGATAAAGATCTAAAACGTAATCTCACTAGCCTCTCACGCAACGACACGAGGAGCTAAAGTTTGCCCAAAATTCGAGATCTGAAATCTTATCGGATATGTAATTATTGAGAAGATAGATTGTCCTCACGTGGCAGATAAAAATTTAACTCGCAATCTCACCATCATATCAACATTTAACACGTGCAATATCACGTCATATTTGTCCTTCGGTAAAAAAATAACAAGTATTTAATTTTTAAAAATAAAAAAAATTATTTAATTTTAACTAGGACAACATATTATATTAAATTATTATGTATGATTTATATAATTTATTTGTTGTTATATAAATCAATTAACCCTAAACATTATATATAAAATTTATTTATTTGTTGATGATCAAAACCCATACTCATACCCAAATTATATAAAATGATTAAAATTTGGGTATGAGTATGGGTTTTGATATAATGGTTGGAGATAGAATATGAGTTTGAATAGTAATGAGTTTAGGTGACTCAAAATATAAGTATGAGTATGGGTATAGAAAGGATTGTTGGAGATGCCCTTACAGAGGCTAATAGGTCGCAATTGACTCATATATTTTGGCACAGGGACCTTTGGGATCAAAGTCACGAACGTCTTATTTATCGAAGCCATCTGATCTGCTGAGGCAAGAAAACATTTAACTGCCTCCACTACATCATCTCCGACTATACCCCAGAAGGTCTAATAAAAACCAAGAGAAAAGCCATCAGGACATGGCGACTTAGAGGGGTTCATTTGCTTCAGGGCTCTGAAAACCTCATCCTTCTCTACTTCTCTGATTAACATGACATTGATCTCATCTGAAATAACACATGGGATAGTCTCCATCACCCCTTCAAAATTCTGAGGCTCTGAGGATTTAAACAAACCCTCAAAGTATTGCAAAACCACTCGTTCTAACTGTTTATCGGAATGGCACCAACTCCCTGCCTCATCAAACAACCCCACAATTGTATTGGCTCGTTTTTTATCCGTAGCAGACTGATGAAAATATTTCGTGTTGGCATCCCCATCTTTCAACCAAAAAATCTTCGCTCTTTTCTTTCAAAAAGTCATCTTTTGATGAAAAAGGGAACTAAGATGTTCCTCTAACTGTAGTCGCACCTCAACTGCATGTGAAGTACTGAAACATGAGACTAGCTTAATCACAGCATAAGCCAAACTTAGACAATCCAGGACTGTTTTACAAATTAATCATGTCTTAGGCAGTCATGTGTAACAAACATACCATTAGGGATAATGGACACTATCTCTAACATTTATATGTATTTAGTCTCACAAAAAAAAAACATTTATATGTATTTTCTTGTTTTCAGAGGTGAATAAACAAAAACTAAATTATAAGAAAATTGAATAAAAATACAAAAAAGATAAAACTGTTAGCTGAAAAATACGTGCAATTGAGTGCACGCCATGTGGTTCGAACTTTTCTTGCCGGCAAGATTAGTAGGTGGCCTCTCCACCATGACAACAAGCGACTTTTTTGGATGAGTAATAAGCCATAGGATCTGGTAGACTAGTACTAATCCTCTTCAGAGCTCCTCAGCCTCTGTTGTTCTCTGTATTCTCTGAGCAAGCCGATCGATCGAATTCACTGACCCTCTAAACCCCGCTTGACCTCCCTTTCTTCGGAGGGATCCCGAGTGGGTCTTCGAGCAATTTCTACAAGGAGTCGCCTCGTGTTTTGTTTGTTTGACCAGATTCTGTGACCAGCTTTCATTTCCTCTTCCACTCTCCTAAACCTTGATATTTGATCTTGGTGTTTTCCGATGGCTTTGAGCACCCAAAGAGCCTCCTCGTCATCTCATGCTTTGGCTGAGCCACCTCCCCGTTGGAAGTTCGACGTTTTCTTGAGTTTCAGAGGTGAAGACACCCGCCGGGGTTTCATCTCCCATTTACACAACAAACTGCAGTTCTCCCAATTATTCAAGACCTTCATCGACGATCGAGAGCTTGAAATAGGATCTGAGATCTCCCCGGAGCTATTAAGCGCTATCGAACATTCTTATCTCGCCGTTGTTGTTATCTCACCCAACTATGCTTCTTCCACCTGGTGCTTGGATGAACTTGCCAAGATTATCGAGTTCATGGAACCCGGAGATAAGAGAGTTCTCCCGGTTTTCCTTAATGTGGATCCGTCCGACGTTCGACATCAAAGGAAGAGCTTTGCTGAAGCCTTTGCTGAGCATGAAGTGAAGTTCAGTGACGACCCCAAGAAGGTGGAGAGGTGGAGACATGCTTTGAGAAAAGTGGCCAATCTATCTGGATGGGATGCAAAGAATTATAAGTAAGCTTTACAACTTCACTTGTTTTGTTGTTCTGCTTCTGTGCTTCATACATAAACATATATTATATGAACTACTAGCTTGATGTTTGTTTTTTTTTTTGTTTTTTTTGTTTTCTGTTTTAGATGTGAACGTGAGCTTACAGATGTCATTGTGAAGAGTGTGTGGGAGAAATTACGTCCTACGATCACATTGTCTAATTCCGAAGAAAAGTTAGTCGGAATGGATTTTAGACTTGGGCGAATGGGTTTGCTTTTAGCTCTTGAGGAAAAAGATGTTCGATTTATAGGTATAAGGGGTATGGGTGGAGTGGGTAAGACCACCCTTGCTAAGCTAGTGTACGAGAAAATTTTGCATCATTTTGAAGTGGCTGAGTTTCTTGTTGATGTCAGGAAGTCTCACGGTCAACTAGTGAATCTTCAGAAACAGGTTCTTTTCCCGGTCTTGAAGGAAAATGTTTCGCAAGTTTGGGATGAGTACAAAGGAACTTTTTTCATTAGAAGATGTATGCGTAATAAGAAGGTTCTTGTTGTTGTTGATGATGTTGATTGCTGTGACCTCCTAAAAAAGTTGGCCGGACATAAATCTTGGTTTGGTGAGGGGAGCAGAATCATTGTTACAACTAGAGATGAACGTGTGCTCATTGAGAATGACATTGAAATATCATTTAAGCTATCGGGGCTAAATGAATGTGAAGCTCTTGAGCTATTTTGTCAGAATGCCTTCAAAAAAGATCTGCCTGAGGAAGGATTTTCAGAGCTGTCCAAGTGTTTCATAGATTATGTGGAAGGGCTTCCCTTAGCTCTTAAAATCGTTGGAAGCTCTTTGTACAATAGAGATCTAGAGACATGGGAAAGTGCTTGGGACAGACTAAAGAAAGGCTCTGATGCAAAGATTTTTAATTCACTCAAAATAAGTTATGATGCACTAGATCACATGGAGAAAAACATTTTTCTGGATGTTGCATTCTTCTACAAGGGGATGAACAAGGGGCGAGTTATTGAATTGCTTAAGAGCTGTGACTTTAGTGGCCGTTATGGGATAGAAGTTCTTATTGAGAAATCTCTGATAACTATTGATGTGGTCGGCAATGTTGAGATGCATGGTTTGATACAAGAAATGGCACAGGAAATTGTTCGACTAGAAACACAAGAGCCTGGTCTTCGCAGCCGTTTGTTGCATCGTCATGACATCTTTTATGTATTCACGACTAATACGGTAAGAAGTTATATAGATAACCCAATTTACAAGTACATTTCGTTTAAGCATGATATATATATATTAGACCCTGTGTGGGATTAACTTTTTCTTTATTCTGAATTAATATCCAGGGAACAGAAGCAATCAAAGGCATCCGCTTGAGCCTATCAGAATTAGAAGAGGCAGATTCAAACTGGAATTTTGAATGCTTCTCTAAGATGCTCAAACTTATGTTTCTTGAATTTGATAATTTAATAGTTAGTTCAGGCCCCAAATTCCTCCCTAATTCTTTGATAATACTCAGATGGAATCGGTATCCTTCCAAATCTCTTCCAGCAAGTTTCCGACCGAACTTACTTGCTGAACTTCAAATGCAGGAAGGCAAATATTTGAAGAAGACCCCAGATTTCACAGGTATGCCGAATCTTGAGGACTTGAATCTTAAATATTGTGAGGGTTTAGTTGAGGTCCATCCATCCATTGCAGTGCACAAAAAACTTAAGTGGTTGACACTCCGCGGATGCAAAAACGTTAAGAGCTTCCCAAGTAAGATTGAAATGGATTCCCTCGAGTTTCTCGACCTTTCCTACTGCTCAAAACTAAAGATTCCAGAATTTGGAGAAGGGATGGAAAAGCTATCTGACCTTCAGATAGTCGGTACTGCTACTGAGGAACTACCTTCATCAATTGAACATCTGGTTGGTCTTGAGTCTTTGAATATACGTACGAGCAAAAGTCTCCAGAGTATACCGGGTACAACAATTTTTAAACTGAAGTCTCTTGAAAAGCTCTTTGTGTCAGGAAATACGGGGGAGACAGAGTGTTTGAAACCGCCTATGAGAAGTAAGCTTGGCTCCTTATTCAGAAGAAAGAGTCTAGAGCCTTCGTTGCCATCTCCAAGGGCTTTACCGTCTTTGGTGTCGTTAGATCTAACTGATTGTCAGCTTAGACAAGGAGTAATCCCCGATGATATTGGCTACTGCTTTCCGTCTCTATCACACTTGTGGCTTGGTAGAAATGATTTTATTACTCTTCCCGCAAGCATTAAACGCCTTTCTAAGCTTGTTACCATTGATTTGAGGGGGTGCAAAAAGCTTCAACAATTACCGGATCTCCCATCGAACAGTGGTTTAACCGTGTGGGCAGATGATTGTGATTCCTTAAAAAAGTTGTCAGAACCATCACAGCAGGGGACATCCTCCAAGTTGAAGTTCTTTCGTTTAAGAACTGTGAACTGCTTTGGATTGATTGACAATGATGGCTTCACTAATGGAATATTTTCGATGCTAAGGAGATTGGCTGCTCAGGTATGTTACATCGATCACTCATATTTGTATGTCTTTTGTCTCTCTCTCTCTGACTGTATCTTCTAAATCCTCATTGAACATGCATAATTGTTCCTTTGGTGTAGGGAATCTCTCCCGACTTTCGTAATTTTGATATTGTAAGTCCTGGAAGTAGAATCTCAGAGTGGTTTGATATTCGAAGCGAGGGAGGCTCATTGACTGTGGAGCTGCCTCCGGATCGGAAAAATTGTAAATCAGAGTGGGTGGGCATTGTGTTTTGTGTTGTTTTTGCCGATCTGAAAGAACCTCACGCTCTTGGGGTTCGTGTTAAATCCGGGATACCACAAAAGTTTTCACAAAAGTTTTCTGTGCATTTAAGAAAAAGGCATAAGGGAGATCATCTTTGGGTGTCTTTTATGCCTCGTGGTCAAATCCGAGATACCACAAGCTGCTCTTTTACGGTGTCATTCGACGGGTATTGTGATTCTTGGGGTCGTCCTTTGCCTCGTATTCCATGCCCGAATTGTGTGAAGAGGTGTGGAGCCCGATTGTTGTACCAGCAAGATTTGAAAAACTTACTCAATCCACCCACCGACATCATGAAACAGAGGGAGGCAGAAGCAAGAGGAGTAAAATTGCAAGTGGTAGCTAGATCTAACAATGAATCATTATTCGAAAGACTCGAGGCATGATACTAATCGTTCTTGTGGAGGTATGTTTTTGTGAATTACAAAAATGGTCATGTCTGATGTAGGTTCCACTGACCCTGTCAAGCTGATTTATATTTCTGCATCTATATGTAAAAGGTCCATCAGTCGGTGAAAGCACTAAGTTTGTGTTGTTCAAATATCCAAAATTAATAAACTTGTGTGAACTTTGCTAACAATACTATGTCAAGTACTAGGTGTAATCATAAGGTAACCGCAAAAAATTGTTACCACACATGCTTTTCCTCAAAAATAAGAGAAATTCAGAGAAGTGTTATACAAAATTGCATCGATGAATAAACTTGTATTGGAGTCTTATAATTCAATAGTTGAGATTCATCACTCCCTCCCTCCTCCGGCCGCCATAGCAGGAGCTGCTGGGCTCAAGAGGAAGCTCTCCTCCCGTTCTTCAATCCCTCGAAAGGTTTTGGTGCGATTCGTGCTAGGTAAGGAGAAATCATTGATTGAAACTCTATGGTTCAATTCACTATTTTGGTTCGATTACCCTATCTAGGCTTGGAATTAGTGTTTGTGCTAGTTAGGGAAGTTGTTGTGCATGAGGAGAGGAAGGTTGTGCTAAATTTTGGTGGCATTAGAGGTCGCCGGAGTCGGCCGCCGCTGTTAGGGGGATTTGCTTGGTTTTAGATGTGTAATATTAATGGGAGTTTAATGGTATGAAGTTTAGAATTTTTGAAGGAGTTTTAAATAGGTTTTGGATTTTTTTCTAAAAGATTGGTGAAGGCGGTTAATTTGTTAGAAATCCGGCCGTTAGATTAATGTTGTTTAGGCTGTAGAAGGTTGGTTTTAGGCTGCCGGTATTTGTGGTGAAGTTTGGACCGTATCGATTTAAGAATGACGAAGTTGGGTAAGGATGAGCGTGGATGAGGCTCACATTTAATTTTGCCTATTTTTATATAAGCGTTGGTATATAGTTGGGGATTAATTTATGTTTTTGAAACATGACGTGAGGAGGCTCGAGTAGAAGAGACATCAGATCGACATCAGGCTTAGGCCTATTTAGTGAGTGGACTTTTGTTTTAAATAATATGCATGCACTGTTGAACAAGTTCTTTTGTTGAAGTTTTTGACAATTTTATTTTATTTTGAAGAGTCACCGAAAATGAGATTTTTCGGTAAATTATAAATGTATTTATGAAGAGAGTATGTATATAAAGGCTAGCTAGCCATATGTGTCTGTCCACCTTAATGGCGTAGTATATAACCGCATTATGGTGTGACGTGAGCGTTAGACGCAAGCGTAGTAGCCCTATATGAGTGTTTAATTCATATAGGGGGTATGAGCACATATTTATACACCCGTTTGTCCACCTTAATGGCGTAATGTATCACCGCATTAAGGCGTGACGTGAGCGTTAGAAGCGAGCGTAGTAGCCCTATATAAATTATTTTAAATATATAAAATAATTATATAGGGAGTATGGACGTGTAAATACATACATATATTAGTATATATTTTTGAGCTGAAGAGGCTCGATATTTTCTGAGTTAAGAGTTTCTCTATTTACTGCGTGCATCGAAATTTTCCTGAGGAAATTAAATTGAGAAAACATAAATATTGTTAATTATTTTATTTTTTTATTTTGTCTACTCACTCTAACGTTTGCGAATGTTTTCTCATGGGCCATTCGTTTTAAAAATACCCAGTCTGTAGAGTTCGGGTTGGCACTAGTAGTAGGCGAGGCATAGTTACCCACTTCTCCATCACTTTTTACCAGTAGGTTACCTGTTTAACCTAACAGTGTATTTTCTTGCTTCCTCTAGTTTTTAGTAGCTTTGATTACCCTTGGGGTTAGCGTATACTTTTTCGGTGGTGTGCTAAGACTTATATTATATTTTTTTCGAATTCTTGAAGGTTGAAGTTTGTTATATTATTTGGATATTTATGGAATGAATTGGAGGATGGTTGTTTCGTTATAGGAGGGAAATTCTTGAATTTTCCGGGTTAGGGTTGTCCATTTTCAAGGGAGGTTTGCCGAGTTTTTCAGTAAATTTTCCTTGGAAGTATACCCCGCAAGACTTACTTCAGGTTTATTGTGAAATTCGGGGTGGGTCTTGACAGATGGGTTCCTTGAGGTCTTGACAGATGGGTTCCTTGAGGTCTTGACAGTGGAGCACATCCATTGTGAAATTTGCCGCGCATTGGCCGGGGCTATCTAAGCCTCCATTTCACTATGGTCATGATGAGATTATGAAGACGAGGTTGATCATCATGTTCCTTTGATTGATTTGAAATTGTTCTTCCATGTTAGTTTTCATTTTGCTTCCTTATTCCTTCTGTTGCTCCATATGATTCTTACTAATAGTATTTCTTGGTGCAAGTTTTAGTGTCATGCGTGTGAAACTAGAAGTCTAAGACCATTTCCTATTTTCAATCCATTACTATGTTCTCTCTTCTACACGATGTTTATACCTGAGGCCTTTGAAGGATCATAACTATCATTACATTGGTTACCATGTATGACATTTAAGTATGCACCCTAGAACTTTCCTTATCTAAACCATTCCTACTTGTTCTGCAGTATGCATATCATTCCAGTTTGTCTCTGTATTTCTAGAATACTGTTCTCTTTTAGCAACAAAATATCAAAGTGATAGTATTGTGGCGTAGGATTACATGTATTTTTTCTTGTTATACTGAGGTATTTCCTGGTCTAATCTATGCTCAAGTTTCTAGTAATCTTGAAATGCATCTGTATGACCACATTGCTTGTGTTCGTATTCTTGTCTAATCTATGCTCAAGTTTCCAATATTGATTTAAATCCTTTAACCTTTACTAGAACCCCAACCTTTGTCAATTTTTAAATGAATCTTTGCTCCACAACCTATCAACAAATCAACAACAAAACACATCAAATTAAAGAGGTAAAGGTGAAGAGGAATGAGAAGTAACAAGGACAAGCCACAAATTGCTACGGAGCAATTGTGGCAAGGCTTGATTTATAGCTTCTCACTTTACCCAAATCTCAAATATAAATGGTCTTGAGGAGAGTATTACGTCTTGAGGGGAGTAGTCGTGAGGTGATGGAAATGAGGATGAGGTGATTTGATACGGTGTTGAGGAGAGGTGGCTTGGTGATAAGAGGTGAAGTGAGGATGAGATATGGTGGAGTGGTCTTGAGGACGAATAAAAGTGACGCTGCTTACTTCTTTTTTTCTTTTTTTTTCGGAGGACGAATAAAAGTGATTTACCTCGTACTCAATTAATATTGAAAACCGAAAAACGAACCAATAGCTGAGGTTTTATCAAAATATTGAATTACCAAGAGTTGTTCCTGATTGAGTTAAACCAGCTCGGGATTGCAAGTCAAGTTAAGCAGATGAGGTACAGAGTGGAGTCTTATTTGATGGTCTTGCTCATTCCAGCTAAGGCAGAACCTGCTCTAATTTAAGGTCAGGGTTTGATATATAGATATATCAGGTCTATATCTCAGTTATAATGGCTAAAAGGTCATGTTTTTTTCCCTCACATCAGAAATTATAATAAAGCTTAATTCTTTATAGCAGTGGACAGTAACATATAGAAAGAACCATATAAAGGATGTTATGTCAATGCTGTCATGCAATTTGCAATTGAAACCATCAATTTAAGACATTATTATTCAACAGCTACAACTTTATACCCTATATGATACATCCTTTCAGTTGATTTTGAAGCTTTAGTTTACACATATGCAAATCATGAAGTTGAACCCTCATTGTCTGAAGCTCTTTTGTCATCAAGTTTACTTCCTTCTGTGAATTCATCCGTCCCTTATCTAAACCCTTGTTCACTCTCACAATTGCCTCGGTTTTTGTTCTTCGGTAATTCGAACCAATAGCTGTCATTGACCTTGTCATGTTCACTTGTTCAAGAAGAATAAATCGTGTCGTAATCTTCACAGGCAATCTATCATTCTTTGCTACATGGTCACGAGCTTCTTGGGACAGTCTGTGATATTCCAAGGATCCACATAGAGTCATTCTTTCTTCTTCGGTTAAGCTAGGGTGTGCCTGTAAGAAACATCAGTACTGAGTTGGTGAAGTAATGTCAGGAAATACATTATCTCTAGAAACTATAAGAGAAAAGGAACTACTTACCTTGAGGTACATGTCAATGGCTCTGTAGAGATTGTCATTGCAAAAACGAGCCTCCTTAGGCAATGCTTCTACAAGTGACTGGAAAGTATTCATCTTAAGGTTCTCATCCTTTGCCACCAGTGTAAGATACCCATCCACCAACCTTCCAACAGCAAACATTTTTGGCGTGGTACTCTTAGAAACAAAGGAAACATAAGCCACTACCACCCTTATAGCAAGATTCACATCATAGACACTATCTTTATCTCCATAGTTCCTAACCAAGAGATCAAGAGGACGACATTGATCCAACATGAAAGCTATTCTTCGTTCAAGCAGACTCAGTAAATCAGAGTTCACTTTTGTCACGAAGCCTATCTTCAGAAGGTGAAGTATAAAATTGCAAGTAACAGATTTCTCTTCTACAGGCAGTACCTTAATCAAGCACTCGGTTGTAACTCTTACGTATTGGTGGGTCATGTGCTTGGGGGTCATACTTTCAAGTCCAGAGGTGATTCTTGAAAGCCATTTAACAGTCCAGTGAGCTATACATGATCCAACAAGGTCTGCTCTCATCCCTTTACATTTTAGGGATTGAACCACTTCGATGAAATGATCTACTCGTAGGGTTGAAACATCTTCAAACCACCAATTGTCAAGTGCACCTTCAACTTTTGAGTCTACATTATTTGACAGAAAATTAAAGCACTGCATATCATCATCTTCATGACTAAGTGCCTTAAGGTTTGTGCATGCCTTCCAAGCAATGGCTTCTGAGCTTCGTTTTGTGATTTTAAAGTCTTTTGCCCAGGAAGAAATGGATTCACAGCTTTTCAGAATCCGGAAAGTGTCTTTCCATGATGAAAATATCAAAAAACTTAAATATGCCTCAGTTTTGGACATGAGATTTCCTTCTTCAAAATCATCACACATCTCCAAGAAATGTGCAGCACAATACAGTGGAGCAACATTGGAAGCTGTTAGATCAACCTTCCAACCATAACAAAACTTGACTACTAACTCAAAAATTTTGGATCCACCTGGAAGATTGTCTATACGGATTTTGAGGCCGGTTTCTCTCTCACCAATACTTGTCTGGAATACTAGTCTGTTCAAGTATCCACTTCTCATGACCATAGGGATCTGAAGACCAAAGACTATGAAGTCAAGTTTCTAAGAATCTGATCATAGTTGAGGTCAGACATCTAACTTTCCTAACCAAACAAATTTTCATCCAATTTTTGAATCTAAATACTGATAGGATGTCTTAGACACCAGAGTTAAAGCAATATCAAAGATTCCAAATCCACATGCTGCTTCAAAACTTCAAAATATTGTGGCAGCACTCGGAAGCTATCACCATAATCCTCCTAGCTAGCACACACCAAGTAAACTACTTCACTGCACCTAAAGAAAATTTTCTTCACAGTGATATGTAGATCATTTCCATACACTAGCTACCTTAGAGATGGACTGTTCTGGTTTGATTCTTTATTTAGAAGTGTCTTTCAGCTCAGTTACATACCTTGTGCAAGTGGAAGCTGGTATCTCCAACTTGTATGATCAAATCATTAGCAACTTTTGTCCGCACAAACCTGCAAGAAGAAACATCACTATAAGCGCTCTATAGGTATAGGCATACAATTGTAGGAACAATTAGAGGAGAGAAATCAGTACCAATTCTGATTCCTTTTGTCCAAAGTTTCGGCAACCATGCTGGAACTCACCGGACAAATGACGCATTGGCTACGCCCTCCACCAGATACTATACCCTGAACAAATGGTTGTCTATCAACATTTCTCCTACCTGAAGTGTCAGGCTTGTGATTTCGAGGGAAGACAAACGGCTTAAACATCTTTTGTTTAGAAATTTCAGCTAATGAACAAGCGGCAAAAAGAATAATTGTTCCTACAACAACTCAGACCTTGGATGCAGCACATAGGCAAATCTGAACTTGTATTATAGTCTCAAGTGGTTATGCCATTAAGAGGGTTGTTACCTTTTGCAATCTTCCTGTCATTTTAGGTATAGGTGTATAATGTGTGGACTTAGAGCAGCCAAGTGAGCCAACTCCATGACAATAATATGTACTACAATCTCATCCACTACTCCACTAGAGAAACCCAGAAGTACTTTCTTCCCTATCATCATAATTCTTTCCCCAAAAGCCATCTTCCATTTAGCTCTAAACTGATAGACTAATTCCCTAATATCTCCATTTAGATATTTCAGCTGTACTTTATGCCTCATCATACCAAACACCATAGACACTTTTCCACATAGATAACAGTCAAAATGAAAGCTTTTACCTTTTTACTATTTTGGGTAAGAACTAAAAAGTGATTTATTGCTTGCAGACCCAGAAAAGAATAAAGACCCAAACTTGAACAGACAATATAAACAAGCAGGTGGTGCGCTTTTCATTCAAACAAAACGGTCATCTTTTCTTCTTCTTCGTCTTCTTAGAGCCAAAGGCTCACATAGCACAAAACCCATTAATGCAATGCAGACCCTTCACTTCAAAACCCAATCTTTCTTCTCAAAACCCACTTGTTTCTTCATAAACCCCATTGCTAAAACCCAAATTTCTCTTCAAAGCTCAGTCTCTGCTCCAAGATCTCATCTTTTTTCACTTTCTCATCGAACCCAGAACCAGAAACCGATTTTGAATTCCAGAAAGAAGAGAACAGCAAATGGGTCTTTGAAATTGCAGAGATTCTTGCTCAGATTGGTGCCCATTATCGCCTCCAACCTCAAGCTTCTGCCACAGCCGTTGGATCAGGTTCTTGAAGAAATCAGCGGCGGAGATGGCGGGGGAGGGGGTGTGAGGTTTTGGAAGGGTTTTGGGGGAGGAGGGTTTGATGGGTTCAGAAGCAAAAGGAAGAGGAAGCTGCTGTTGCTGTTTTTGTTTTATGGTATTTTGGTGAGTTGTGGTTTTGGGTTGTTGTTTGGGGGAGATTTGGAGAGCAATGTGGTTTGGTGTGGGTTGTGTTTTGGAGCAATTGGGGTTGGTTTGGTACATTGGTGGGAGAAAAGAGGTATTTTTGGGGTTTTTGTTTGGGGTGTTTTGGTGGGTTCAGGGTTTAAGAGAAAGGAGTTGAGGGATTGGGGATTGAAGCTTAGGCCTATAATGGAGAATCTGACATTGAGAACCACAAGAAGAAGAAGAAGAGGAAGAAGAGCATTCTAAATTGAAAGCAACAAGAACAAAGTTTTGATCATTTTTTATACTGTATGAAATACCATTGTAATTCTCCAAGCTTAGTTTGCTTATTCACTTTGTTGACATGTATTGTTTGAGTGAAAGATTTCATTTTGGGTTTGGTTTTTGATTCTCAATGTTTGTTGCTTACTATATCTTATATATCTATAAGGACTTTGTATCAATATTAACCTTAGAGTCTATATAACCCCATAAGGTTTTGCACTTGAAAAGCAGAAGCTTCTGAGTTCTGATCCATGAAGAAGCACTACTATACCATTCTTTCTCTATTAGAAAATTGCAAAACCATGAGTGAACTGAAACAAATACATGGGGTGATGGTCACTAGCTCGGTCATTAAGAATGTGATCCCATTGAGTAGGGTTATTGATTTCTGTGCTAATTCTGAAGCTGGAGACATCAGCTATGCAAAGTCGGTTTTTCGACGAATTGAGCAGCCCAGTGTCTATATCTGGAACTCAATGATCAGAGGGTACTCGAATAACGAGAACCCGGTTGAGTGTTTGGTAATGTATAGAGAAATGGTGCATAGAGGTTATGCCCCTGACCATTTTACATTTCCATTTGTGCTCAAAGGGTGTTGCATAGTCAGTGATGTTCATTATGGGAAATGTGTTCATGACTGCATAGTGAAAACTGGGTTTGAGTTGAATGTGTATGTCTCTGCTGGTCTACTCAATATGTATGCTTGTTGTGCAGATATGGAATCTGCACAGAAGATGTTTGATAAAATGCCCAAGTGGAATGTAGTTGCTTGGACTAGTCTGATTTCTGGGTTTGTTGGGAACAATCAAGCTAGTGAGGCTATACAGGTGTTCAAGGATATGGAACTTTGTAATGTTGAACCTAATGAGATTACTATGGTCAATGTCTTAGTTGCATGTGCTCGAAGTAGGGATATTGATAGTGGCAAGTGGGTTCATAGTTGTATTCGCCAACTTGGGTTTGATCCATTTGGACTGAGTTTTGATTTTAATGTGATTCTTGCAACTGCCATTGTAGATATGTATGCGAAATGTGGCAGCTTGAAAACAGCAAGGCATCTGTTTGACAAAATGCCTGACAGAAACTTGGTTGCCTGGAATTCCATGATCGGTGCCTACAATCAATATGGCCAGGGTGATAAAGCGGTTGATCTGTTTTTTGATATGCGGCATGCTGGGTTTGTTCCGGACCAAACTACCATATTGGGTGTGATTGGTTCTTGTGCGCAGTTGGGGGCTTTGGCATTGGGACAAAGTCTTCATTCGTGTGTATCAAAAACTGGCATAGGCACAGATGCTTCTATTGGAACTGCTTTAGTGGACATGTATACAAAAAATGGGGATGCAGGCAGTGCTCAACGAATTTTTGACAATTTGCAGAAGAAAGATGTAATGGCATGGACTAGTATGATTGTCGGATTAGCTATGCATGGGCATGCTACAGAAGCACTGCATACTTTTAGAAAAATGCAAGAGGACGGTAGTGTTATTCCAGACCAGATCACTTATATTGGGGTTCTATGTGCGTGTAGCCATGTTGGACTTGTGGAGGAGGGTCAGAGACACTTTCGCTCAATGGTAGATGTTTATGGCATAACGCCAACTGTAGAGCATTACGGCTGCATGATTGATCTTTTGAGTCGTGCAGGCCGGTTCGAAGAGGCGGTGAGACTACTGGAAAAAATGCCAATTCAACCCAATATTGTAATATGGGGAGCTCTCTTAAATGGGTGTGAGATATATGAAAATGTAGATCTAGCTGACAAATTTAAAAGATACATAACAGAGTTGGAGCCTCGTTTTAGTGGAGTTCTGGTTCTTCTTTCCAACATATATGCTAGGGCTGGAAGATGGCAAGAAGTAAAGCTGACAAGAGAATTGATGAAAGATAGGAGGATTGCTAAAAGTCTTGGATGTAGTTCAGTTGAAATGAAATTGTTAAGCTCATAATGCATTGTCTTTGTCCAATGATCTTCAGATTGGTTTTCCATTGAGCAGCTCTTATCCAGGTGTAAAGCTTGCAATCAAACAAGTTCTAGAAAGTCATCCGGGAGAGTGAGTGCAAAGAACTTGTTGATGCCCTCAACAACAAGATCGAGAGAGGCAATTGGAAAATGTACCCTCTTTTATGTGAATTTCACAGGCTGAAGTGTGAGTTTGATCTAACTGCAGTGGAGATGGATAGCTGTGGTAGCTAAAGAAGCTACTGTGCTGCAGACGCCATGGTAAAGCTTGCAAGGTGTTCGTGCTCAAGGAGCCAGGAGAATGAGCTCCTAAACTCTATGGTTAATGGTTTGGTCAATGATGTGCTCCCATGCCGCCGGTTTATCATTAGCAATAGCATTGATTTTGATCGTAGTATATGGCGCTTGAGTATTTGCATCTTCGTAATAATCAGGGGATTGCTCTGATTATCACTGAAAGAAATGGGACTGCACAAGATATATATATCAAGCCATCAAGGCAAGGACTTGTAGTTGAATGGCAAATGGTTCATGACTGTCTATTATCTCTTTGGAAACTAAAAACTTGTTGAAAGAAGTCAGACAACAGTATGTCGAGGTTCATTATATAAGATTTTGGGATGTCACAGTTGATTATGGTGACACACTGTTGAAGTCTCCAGACACAGAATTTGCAAACAGTAATGTCTACATAACCATCTTATTATAATGATTTAGATTTTGTATAAACATTTAGTTTGTTGTTTGAGAGAAACTGTTATAATGGTGTTTCTCCAAGAATAATCAGCTTTAATTTGCTATACAAATGGAAGGGACTTCCTGATATAGTGTATAGCATTATTCATCCTACTAAAATGATTCTCATTAGTTATATATCCATCTCCAAACATATGGATACAGAAATCAGTTTCATGCGTAAGATCAAAAACCAAGAACAAGCTGAAACTAACTGCAATGTAGGACAACTAGTGCAGTCCCATGGGTTTCTACAGAAATGAATATGGAGCGTTCTATAATCCCCAGGTCTTCTCGGCTCCATACTTCATTGCCTTTGCAGGAAGCTCTAGTAGTCAATTTTGTCCCAGGAAGTGCCTTGGCCAAGTCTGATTTTTGTGCGGTTATAGTAGTCTTCTTTGAGCTCAGATTAAATAAAGCAACATATATTTCTCCTGCAATAACCAAAAGGGAATACATCAAAATTGTAAACCAAAGAAATATAAAAAGAGGAATTGGTGAAGTCCAAAGAATCATATCAAACCTTGTCTTCCAGTTGCAACCCAAGAGCGAAGTCCTTTAGATTTCATGTATGGAAACTATAAATGCAGCACAATAAGATTTTAGATAAGTTGCTGTCATAATGGATCAAGTTGTTTCCCAACAGTTCATCTTTACTCACCTCCTTATTATTTGAGCTAAAAGAATTGATCTCAAGCAAGGTAGGATTTGTTAGGAGACTGTACGTTGTATCATCAAGCTTTCTCACATCTCCTCCAAACATGAGAGGAGACTTGGCCATACACCACAAGGTCATCTGTGTAAATAAAACGGGTTCTACTGAGGTCAGATAGACTTGATCAGCTAAGCTAACTGAAATTAAGACTCAAATCACACTGGTGCTTTTATAAATACCATAGTTCTTTGCTCCTCTAGTGTGAGGTTAGTCTCTCTATGTTGACCTTCATTGGAATCTAACATTTTCACCATATCAAGAATTAAGTTATCATTCCCATCACATCACTAAAGTAGAACTTCAAGCATCATAAAACAGAAGCTGTGAATAAGACAAAAGGAATAATGTACATATATTTAGATATATAACACCTGCATCATTAAGCCATCCTAGTGGTAGCATATCTAAGTAAGGCCATGAGCTGTTTGCTCCAATCATATTAGCAGCAGCAAAATCCCTGATTGAAATGGAGCAGAATACATAGGTGAATTTATTTGAATCGAATGAAATGCTTTAGTAAATAGATACTGCAAGTTATTTTGTCACCTGGCAACATCAAAACGGGCTACAACATCTCCCCAGTCATCCCAATCATTCCCATTTATACTGTACATGTTCACTACACTACTTACACTTTTGGCCATCATAGGTGTTGCTCCAATTCCAGGAGATACAGAATATAATATAGGTCTTCGATTCCTCAAAAGCTGCAGGCGCAAGCACATATGCATTATACTTAGGAAACATGATATCTATTTCTCAAATTACCAAATGCATTAATCATACAGTTAGCAGCGTACCAATGATGCATAGGATATTTCATTCATATCCAAGTCCTTACCAAACACACAATCTTGTCTCACTGATGCATCATAAAACTATATCAAACAACTTTAACAAAGTAACCAACTTCTGTTATTTACTAGACTTTTGGTAAAAGCATGTATAATTGAGTCTGCTTACCAAAATCAACACCCCAACTGGCATACAGTTGATAGAGATCTGCCAAGAAGAACCTTCCTGCTTGCAAGGTTGTATTCACACTCATGAAACCATTTTGCATCCCAGCACAAGTCCTTTCCTTGATCCCTATATCTTGTGCAGTCCAAATTTTTCCATTGACATGATCGTAAACGCTCCCCTGGATAGAAGGAACAAATGAAATTTCAAGCATAAGTATGACAGATCAATGATATTGCTAGCCAATACATGATACATCTGTGCTTAAACAATAGTTCATATACTATGATAGTCTACGGACCAAGAGAGGATCCAAGATACGAGTATTGGCTTCTACAGCTTGTGTGTTGATTCCTCTCATAACATTAATTCCAAACTTCAAACCCATTTTATGTATTCTATCTGCCACTTCAGTAAACCCTTTCCCACCTTTGGAGCTAGGCCACCTATCTGGATCAGGCATTGGTCTCCCCCATTCATCGATTACATCAAATCCAAGATTGTCTGCACTAGCGCCGGTCACATTTCTCCTGTACCACAGATGGTCCACAACTACATACTGCATTCAAGAAAGATGAAGTATAATATAAACACAGTATATATTCTAAGTAATTCTCAGGACAGATAATCAAACTCTTGTTGTTCGCTTTCTGTAAACAACACAAGTACACAACACACCTCATATCCATGAGGAAGTAACTTCTTGGAGATGATTTCAGCACTTTGCAAAAACTCTTTCTCTGTAATAGTCCAGCTGATTGCGTTATAGGAGTTCCAACCTCTAGGTGGTGTGCTAGCAAGTTCTTGTGACAATACCCTGATATCAATTGTCATTTGCAAAGTTACACTCACATATATAACTGCGTCCTGAATAGATTTTTGATAGCCATGATTACCTTGAGATGATCAATGTCAATGTACTTGTGAAAAACACTTACAAAGGAGTATTACAGCCCTACAGATTGTTGTACATGCTCTTTTGATTATTGAAAGAAATTAAAAATAATAAAAGTGGCAAGAAGGTACCGAAACCAGAACACCTTAGATCACAACTACATTACTCAAATGCTTAAGCTTCATGAAATGGATCAACAATGAATATCAAGCATTGCATTCCTATAGCAGATACCGTATCAAAAAAAAAAAGTTAGCGGATACAATTTTGTAACACAGGAAGGTACTCAACGTCTTCAAGCATTAGGACTACCAAGCTATGCAAATTGTGGGATGCCGCACCATCTTTATACAAGGACTAGAAGCAACTCACAATTTGGAAGTAGAATGGTGACTGTGAAACAAATATTGGTGGATATTTTGGGTTATTGAGTTAGGGATCATTCTTATATTCAATACTCAATACAAAGCAAACAATGAGAACATGTGATGAAAAAAGTAGTAAAAATGGAATTACCTCTGATTAAAAAGATCCACCCACCTTGATTCATCTCCATTATGGACAGAGTTTTGCCTTCACAAGATCAAAATCCATTATCAATGAAATGGATAAACCCTGGTCTCATACTAGCATAGTTATTCAAACATGTATAAAAACTCTAATTTAGTGCTGTTTTACTCGAAATTGGGACTCTTTATGTGATTTGAAAGTTGAGGCCCCGAGCTGGTAAGGAAGAAACATAGGTAGCTCAATAGGAATCTGCAGATATTCATCACTAGCAGAGCAGAGAACTTCAACTGTATGGACTATGGTGAAGAATCTAAACAGACATAGGGGAATGTAGCTAAGACTAAAAACACCATCTCAACTCTGAAGCCATTTTCATTGGAACACACTATTAATGTCTTCAAGATTTGTATTGATTTAATTCTATAAGCAGATTAGAATTCAAATCCTGGTCCTGTTACATCTTAAATTTCAGTGCATTCAACTTGGTATTAATTAACAATAAATGGTGATTCTTAACTACCCACAATCACAGAATTCCAATCAAACTTTTCCAAAGCTGTTGACCTTTGGCAAAACTGAGTTGGCAAAGCTGAGGAAGCCTAAACACCAAAATCCCACATAAACAATAACCACATTGCAACTTCAAGTAAACAACTTGACCACATTGCAGTAGGCTATAGATTCCATCCCATCAAATAAACCCAAGTGAAAATGTTGGTATTTGATGGTATGGATTTATAGCCTGCAGCACTTTGGTCAAATATCAGGTTTCCAATCTTTCAGAGAGGTGAATTACGAGTCCGCGGAATCACAGAAAGGTTTCAACTTTCAACTTTATATTCTCTTTCAGAAAATTGATTTGGGTAATTAATTAAGGGAATTAAGATTTGGACCCTTAAGATTTGACAAATGTTGATTGATTTGTTCCCTTTAGTCTGAGACCACAAATTTTCACCAAATCTGTGGACAATAACCTCCACTGTTTTTGGCTAGGATTCTACGTTAATCTAAATAATGATTTATAAGCAAACTTGGCAATGGTAATCTTTGCAGTGTTTATTTTGATTGTGGATTGATCAGGGAACAAAGATTACGAGCTTCTTTTGTTCAGTGTGTATCTCCTAGCTCTTTTTCTGCTTCAGATCATTTTAAACAGACAAAACTTAGTATTGGGTTAAACCCCAAAGTTGAGATGACAAAAGAGATGGATAGTTAGTTATTAGTATTCCCAGGGATGACAAATCCATAAAATAGACCCTTTCAGACAAAATCAACAATCCAAATTTAAGGAGAGGTAATTTCTTATGTCATATATGGTTGAGAGAACCTTCAAGTACAACAAACAGAAAGATAAAACTAACATACAACAACTTGCCAAAGCCTTAAGCACTAGTACTTTCGGCAATGCCAAGCATGCTGTGATCAATATTAAACTACATACTGTGTATCCTAACCCTGTGGAGTCCACTTCAACCAAATTAGACCTCTCCGAGCTGAAAACTCTATCACATCTTCTTCTTCACAATGCCCTCGAGAATCCCATCAGTCTCAAAGGAGCCAGTGAACTGCTGGAAATCAACTGGGCCAGGAAGGTGGAAGGATATAGAGAAGTGACCTGCTGGGGCAAGGTTCTGTGTGAGCATCTGAAAGACCATGGAGTTCTTGCACACTGTTTTCTCGCCTGTTGTAGTCACTCCTTTAATTTTCACTTCTCCATCAGCCTCAATGGAACAACTAAAATCTGCATTCCAAAGTATCAATCAGGACATTGTCAATAATATCCAAGATATGTTGATGGAGAATAACAATACACAATTTTCACAACGAGTGGACTACCCAATTATCAGAAGCTAAAACAGAACCGTTACCAAATACAGAGAAAAAGCACATGCATGACTAATGTAGATAATTATTTAATAATATCAAACCTCTGTCAGAACGATATGAACTTAATATGCCGATTTATATCTAATTACAGAAAACATTATTCTTTGCGATAAAGAATGCAAATCAGGGAACATGGCTTCCTTCATATAATCCAGAAATGATGCTTTTCTTTATCTTAAACAATTAAATGTATTAGCAATAACAGCAGTAATCATCAAGTATCTAAACTAGATGGTTACTCACTTTCGTCCCTTGAAACACCTGGCAGGGAGACGCGAAATAAGTACGAGTCATCAGCTTCACCAATGTCAACCTTTCCTATTATGGGTCCCAGCTGTCCTGTTGCAGCAACTCCGGTCAATACAACCCCTTTGCTGGTTTCCAGAATTCTATCCCGCTCTTCTCTTGTTGCGAGTGAAGGTAGAAGCACCATAGCTGGCTCCATTTTCCTTTGTTCACCAGACTCTCTGGCGCCTGATCTCTCTGTGCTTGGGGGAATATACGGCATGCTATTTAAAGGTGCCACATTGAAAATGGGTTTGTCAGGATCAATATGATCTGCTTCATTATGATCTGCTTCATTACTTTGACCTGCCCTTCCAAAACTACAAGAAGAACTCAACTCTATCACAAATTGCAAATATCTAAAGATAAATAACATCTATACTGCATTGGAAAGAAACTATTATTCCGCATAACAATTACAAGATTAGTTGATGATAATACTCAAATAGCGACACATACAACACAATCATCATCTATCAATATATAAGAAGAGAGTACAAACAAGTCAACCAGCAGTCTAAATAAGATAAAGTAACCATGCACAACCTACACAAGAAACTGAAACATGGACAAAGCAACCGAAGCCCACAAAGAACTACAACATCAAGCAAAACCCTGAGCTGAAAATAGAACACTAATCTAGAAACAAGAAATTTTGTATACCATGGAATGCCAGTACCTAAACAAGCTTTGTTGTCCTCAATGTTCATTTGGTAGTGTCATATTTATAGACATGTTCGATAGGCAAATACTATGGGCCTGATTTACATATGGCGCACCTTGTTTATATTGAGTGTTACAGACACTACTTCAATTAGCTTTATTCTACCGACCTGATTACAAACTGCACACCTGGTTTTCTCAAAGAAAGCAACAGGTGTTACACCTATGGCGGAACCTGACATAATGTGCATCATATTTTATGTTGGCAGCATCATACTTCTTCAACCAGATTTACAGAGTGTAACGAACATTACTTCTCTTGGCAGTATTATATATTTCCTATCACGCTTACATACTGCGCACATGGTTTTTACATAGAGTGGAAAAGGTATTGATTCTCAGGGCAGTATTACTTCTTCCTTTCTTAAAATCAGAGCAATCTGGACTGGACTTGTATATGGAAGAAGCTATTCTTTATGATTTCATGTATTTTCCTCTATATACAGCACTACGATTATCGGGTAGGTAATTCGCTATGGATCTGGCTCCTCTAAAGTTAGCAAATGGTGAAGTTAGTAAAGTTCATAAAATCTAGACTCTTTATTTAATCCAAGGGTTTTAAACATGACATGTCACTCATGGATCAATAAAGTCTAAACCATGATTAACTTGGGTTAGTGTCGTTAACAAAAATAAAAATAAAAAGTAAGAGACTTTTATGGACATAAGGGCGCCTCTCACCTCGTCTTCCCGTTTCTTCTGCTAATAAGAAATTAGGTTAAACTCAAAGAATTCCCAGAACTTGGACGCCAAGAGGATTATTGTTATAGCTAGATAGGATAATCGTAATCTAACTCTATTTGAAACTTGTGATGAAAAACCCCAACCTGTATCTCTAGATTAAAATTTATGTTGTCTTTATGAGTTTATCATGTGTATATCGAATAAGATTTTTTTTTTTTTTTAGTCATATCATACAGGTTCAAGAAGAACCATAAAAAAGATCAGTTTGTATTACCGACCATTTCAGTTTGAATGATCAAGGGCTCGGTTGGTGCTAGCATGTGATAGTTACACCAATTCATTTCTTATATCACTGTTTATTGATCACAAATTGATTTTCAAGATCAAATATTTTCCTTTCGTCATATAGAATCAAGAAGCTGGACTTCAATAAAGAGAAATAAGAAATCCTCTGAAACACTACCTCAAGACTAACAGGTGATAAAGATTTTAGTATTGATGTCTGTGACTACTAAACATGTCTTATGTTTATGATATGCAACTGAATTGCAAGACTGGTTAATGGTGAACACGATCGAGATTATTCCCATGAATGACTTGACAACCTTCAACTGAACAAAGGCGTAGCAATTTTTCTTTTTGTTTTTTGTTTTCTTTCTTTTTGTTAACGACATTTAATCCATTCAATCTAAAAGAAACACACTTAACCCAAGTTAACCATGGTTTAGACTAAATTGATCCAAGAATGACGTGTCATGTTTAAAACCCTTAGATTAAATAAAGAGTCTAGATTTTATGAACTTTACTAACTTCACCATTTGCTAACTTTAGAGGAGCCAGATCCTGTATTCGCTATAGGTGGTATTCGAAAGATTGAAACTATGAAGGTAATACACATACTGCACATTACATTCCTATTAGAAAGTACTAGAACTACATTATGATACATACCATATCATATGGTACCTTCTTCACATAAGGTTGTCATTTATTTCCATATACAAGCCAAAATTTACAGACAAAAAAACTGTACATTTATAAGCTATGGATACGAAACCCACTACTTTACCATACTTATTATATGCTAGTGTGTTGCAAATACCATAATCTACTTTTCCTGTATTAGTTATTGACTTGTCCTTCACTTGCTTATCAGACTAACAAAACGTATACCTTCCAAATGTTAATAGGATGTCATAGAAAACCGGAATGAAAGTAAATGATGTAATAAATAGGCTTATGATCAAGAACTAATCAAACTTCTAAAATACCATTTCAGCAAAACGGTTTCATTTATCCTAAATTCTGAACTTCTTTCTTTTAAAAAGCGCAGGAATGTATCACGTGTCGCTATCGTAAAAGGACTCCAAGATTCAGATTGCATGACATGTTGGAACCTTTGTTCAATTTAAGAAAAGAAAAATGCTTCTCAAGACCAAAAGACCAACATCCCATAAAATCCACACCGAACTCAAAATTCTAAATCACCCACGAAAATCACATTTTGACCCATCATGATCCCTAACATTTCCTCGAAAACATGATGCTAGCACCTATAACCATAATTTTCAAACAAACAGTTTCGAAACTCCATCATCCAAAAACAAACCCTTTCTTCCTTAGCATCAACTCAATCCAAATAAATCCCAAATCCAATAAAACTTCAACCAAACAAATGTTTATCTTTTCTTATTCATACCAACTTTCACCAAAAATTGGCTCTTCATATAAACACACTACAAGAAATTCACACACTCAATAAACACAGCATCAAACATGCAAACATACCAATCTATTTACAGCATCATAATCACAAAAAAGATAACAAATTTATACAAAACAGACATGTAAATCGTGATTAAGCCACATGAAATTGCAGAAATGGCTCTCCAAAATTAGTCTACGAGTAATTGAAAGCAGTAATGTAAAAAAGTATTGAACTTTATACATGTGCATTTTAGTATGCGAATTGGTTAAGAGTAAATGAGTGTGGGTTTACCTAGGCGTTCCGGAATAAGCCATCGGAGAGTGACCGGAGATGGACTAAAACGGCGACGTACCGAGGAGCTGGTTTGGGTTGGTGTTGAAGTGTACTGACAAAGACTGAGCTGTGATTAAATAGGGGGAGCAGCTAGAGTGAGAATATTGAGGTGTGAAAGAGGTGCAGCTTAACTATCATGAGCCTCAGCTGAGCTGGGATAATAGTTACCAAATTAAGTAATTAATAAAGATGATTTTCGGAATTTATTATTTTTGTACCACATTGTTGAACTCATTTTCAGCTGTTCGATTTGAGTTTAGTCTTTGGTAAATTGACTTAACTCTTAATCTTACTTTCGCAAATGTGTTCGATAATTACGTTTGTATAACATGAAAGAGAAATTCGAAATTCTTTTTCTAGAATGGAACATATTTTGAATCGATTGAAATAATCCCGAGTTTCATGTCGATACACAAGACTCTTGTTCTTGTTAAATTTTCAATTTTCAATTTTGGAACCTTATTTATATGGTGATTTAATGTTTAGATTGTTTTCTATTTTGGATTGGATTATTATTATCTATTTTTGGATTTCTATCTATTTTGGCCAATATGACTGATTAGTCATGTTGTCTGATGCTTGACCTTGACTCCGGCAACAACATCACTACATAAACTAGGCTCTCAAGAACAACCAAGAGTTCATCAAGAATCGTCGCGACGGTGTACGTGTACCGGCAGGCAAGGATGGGGGACATTGTCCCATGGTTGTTGCCAAGGAGCAGCCCTCTACATTCTAGACTTTACTGTACTGAATTGGTTAATCTGGATGTATGGAGTTGCAGAAAATTGTAGACATAGCACAAGTATAGCACATTACTTCTCTGTTTTATGTTGTCAGTGATCATCCAGTGTTTACAAATTAGATATATCTCTGCTGGAAATGCTCTGAATATAGAGAGATTGTGCTCATTCTCAGTTAAGTTTAGGTTCATTTGAAGCAAAATGGAATTAGTTCAGGTTTCTAATTGATTTCTAGTGCAATTTGTGATCATAATGAAATACAAGGGGGAAAATTGACAAGGGGAACTTTTTTGCAACCAAAGCTGTCTTATTGAACATTTTGCACCAACATATATACATTCATTTTCTGATTATGAGGAACTCCAAATTATGTTCATTCTACAACTTCATTTTCAGATCCATCATGTTTTATTTTGGATCCAATGCCTGGCTTTGGTTAGATCTGCTCCCTTCCATGCATGGTGGCAGAACCCAGATATGGTTTCTACGGTCGCTACAACAAATATAAGTAAGATCATTAGATACATTAGCACTCACATTGAAAAACAAATTGTTGTCATTAATCTAATTTGTAAACACTGGATGAATGATTGAACTTCTCGATGTAGAAGACGTAAAGTTATGGGAGATTGCATTATAAGCAAAGAAAGTAGCTCCCATGAAAGCAAACAACATAATCTAACACAATGAAACTATTTTAAAAAGACAATTCCTTTCTTTTTCTTAGTCATATATACCTTGGTGTATGCAGGAGGGGCCTGTTCCTGTTAAATTTTCCACTAATCCAATATGTTTCTTTGAAACACCTAAATCAGGATATAACACTTAGGGACCGCCTAGACTCGTTAAGGGGCTGTCGAGACACGTCTAAGGTCGCCAAGGGGCTGCCGAGACAATCTTAGAGCCGTTAAGGGGGCGCCTTGACCCGCCAAGGGTCACTAAGAGGCCACTTTAAAGTACCAAGGGACTGTCGCCTTAACCCTCGTAGACCCGCATAGGGACCACCTAGACCCGCTTAGGGGACACCTAGACGCGCTAAGAGGCCGCCGAGATACGTTTAGGGCTGCCAATGTACTGCAGAGACAATCTTAGAGCTGCGAAGGGGGCACCTTGACCCCCCGAGGGACGCCAAGGGGCCGTTTTGACCTGCCATGGGATCGCCTTGACCCACCTAGACCCGCTTAGGGGCCTAGTCCCGCTAAGAGGCTGTCGAGACACGTCTAGGGCCGCTAAAGGGCAGCCAAGACAAACTTAGAGCCGCTAAGGGGGTGCCTTGACCCGCCGAGGGCCGCTAAGGGGCCACTTTAAACAACCAAGGGACCGCCATGGCCCTCCTAGACCCGTGTATGGACCACCTAGACCCGTTTAGGGGCCGCCTAGACTTGCTAAAGGGTTGTCGAGAAACGTCTAGGGTAGCCAAGGGGCTGCCGAGACAAACTTAGAGCTGCCATAGGGGCACCTTGACCCGCCAAGGGGCCGCCTTGTGATAGATTCATATTTCATACATTTTTATACCCTTAGATGCAAGATTATATGCTTAGTTTTTATCAATTGTGAGTCATTTACTTGGTTTTTACGTTTTTTAGGTCAAGTTGGAGAAAAGGAGAACTTGGATGCAAAGGTGTTTTCTATCCCGAGTGATCCAGAAACTGTCTTGTTGTGCGTCAACTTTGAGGATTAAACTGTACCTTCTCACAAGGAATCTGGAGGCGAGCCATACACCATTGGAAACCTATAGATGTTAGCTTTCGGAGGAATTTTACATAAGTGGATTTGCATTTATCTAGAGCAAGTTATGATGGTTTGAGTGAACGCAACGCGTGGAGACAGATTCTAACGAATTTTGCATATCTTCTCCTGATTCTAATTTGTGAGGCCCAAATCTATCAATCTTAATAATACAAGGAAAGGGGTTGAATGTGTCAACATATTTAGAAGGTTACTCTTGCATTGACGATAATAACCTTATGTTATTTGGAGAGAAGAAAGTTATTCCATATTGGATAAGGAGAGTCCGAAAAGCCAAAATCAATTGGGATTTCAAGAGGATAATAAAAGTAAAACCCTAAAGGACGTTAAACCAGAACAGAGACGCAGAAATATTTGGAGAAGAGAAAGAAGAACAGAGCCACTATCGCTCAACCCGAGGTCCTATCTCTTCCATTGTTTCTTCCATGCTATCTTTATTTCTAGTCATGTTTTCTTTGATTATGAATTTCTAAACTTCTAGCTAGGGCTGAGATGAAGCCCTTAGTATGATTACTCTATTTCTTTAGTTGATTTGTTTTTGAATTCTTGGATTGCTATGTTAAATTCTCAATCACTGTTTTAATTGAACTTTTATTCAAAATCTTTGCTCGGGATCTATAAGACCTAGGTTTTGTTTATTAGTTATTTGATTTGGAAAACATAAGGCTTCATCGAGAGTAAATGTTTTCTAGGGTTCCAAAAGATTGTTTAATCTTGTGATTAGAGAGTTGTAAATTAAGAATACAAGTGCTTGATCATAGTCGATATTCTTGTTTACATGATTTCCTAGTTCTTTTGTGTTTAATGGAGTTTAACATGTTTTACTTGAACATGATCATAACATGAAGTAAACTATAGTTCTATCAGGACCCACCCTCAATTTCATCTTGAAACCCGAAGTAAATCCTGCAGGGTTCATCTTCAAAGAAAATTTACCGAAAATTCAGCATAATCAACCTTGAAAATGGATAACCCTTACCTGAAAAATTCCAGATAAACACTTCTATTATAAATCATCCATCCTCAACTATTGGAGTTTTCCTGCTCTCTAAGTTCATAACATCTCCCAAAATACATCAAGCCTTAATTAACTAATAACAATCTCAAATGGTCATTAGAGCATATCTATAATGAAAGAAAAACAATGAATAAAGAATAAGCGGAAGCAGCCTCTGACTATGCCTCGACTCCATGTACGCTCGACCTCAAATAAACTTAGCCTGCAAACTGGGCAATTAAAACCAATGGGCCCAGGGAAAGTAATTTAAAAACGTTAGAGTGAGTGGACAAAAATAAATTAAACAATTTCACAAAATACGTAATTTAAATCCTTTCCCACATTTCAGTTTTAAAAACTTAGCTGTATGCAACTTTGATAAACCATATAACTTAAATTCCATAAACCTATCAGAATGGACAAACCAGCCCCGCTGATTAATCAAATAAAGAAATCTCGTAAGAAGAGATAAACCAGCCCCGCTGGTTAATCAAATACATAACTGAGAAAAATAAAATAAGAGGAAGAATTATCACCATGTAAAAGTAGTCTCTCAAGCTTGGGTCGGTGCCTCCCAGGCTATAATAGTGTCACATGCTAAGCGCTCGACTCACCTATGGTGAGGACTGCTAATAAAGGCTAGTTAGCAATAAATAATAACCGATCGGTGCCTCCCAGACTATAGCAGCGTCTCACCCTAAGCGCTCGACTCACCTATGGTGAGGATCGCTATAAAAGCTAGCTAGTAATGAAATATGAGCGACCCTATAGTATGGTGACTAAAAACATACGAAATCACTTAAATCCATAAAACTTCCCCAAGATCATATAAATGGTACGGTTCCCAACCGTACTTGGAAATTATCATAAGAAATTAAAATAAAACTTAATGATGTGTCTCACACGTCAAAATATTCTCAAAACCATAATATAAGCAAGATTTAATTAACCAGTAAAAATCGTAATTAATATCACAATCCAAAATACTCGCTAAAATATTCTCAAGGTCAAGATCGATATTCCACAAATAAATGAGACAATTATAAATAGCGAACTATCGAAAATCTCATTTTTGAAAATCTTTTATAAATCTCAAAGTACACAATAAAACAATCATAATGAAATCCGGAATTTATAAAGAATATCCAAACTCAAATACCAAATTAATAATACGAGTTTAAATCCATAAATCATGACTGACAATTAATCAATGCGTCCAACTCAAATAATTTCCAAGATCATTTCATAAGCCAAAATTATAATATAAGCTCGGAAAATAAAATAATAAATTATAAAATCTTGCATGCATATTTATTAAAAACCAAAGTGTCCACTTAAAAATTTAGACATAACCCCGACGATATCTGAATCGCCACTCAAGCGAGGTCCCCTCGTATCCTAGCACAATAAATATGTATGTTTAGAATCACTCTTAAATTTAGGAAAATAAATGTTTTAAATTAAGCACCGAAATCCTTCCACTTAACCCACTAACCAAGTTAGGGTTAAGCTAATTGGATATTCACCAAACTTCAAGTACAACCTCACTTCATCAATTCTAGCACTTTAGGACCATAACCAAGAAAATCCAATGGTCGAATCTATTTTACCAATCACCAAGTTATCCAATTTTTGAAAAATTTCAAACCTAACCAAAACTCTCCCAAAAATTTCAAACTTAACATCAATGAACTTCTCACATCATACTCTACCAAATTAGCTTGAAAAACCACCCAGAAGAAGCGGCACCGCCGTCTGCTCCGCTGGCAGCAGCGGCCGGCCACCCCCATATTCCGACCACCTCCTATCGCCACCAAAATTTAACACAATCTTCCTCTCAACATTCTAAACAATTTTCATAACTAGCCATTGCACAATTTCAAGCAGAAGCATGCCAATCGAAACAAAACATAAAAATCCCAAATTCAAAACCCTAGAACTTTACACCTTCGATTCTCCTTACCTAGATCGAGTTAGGTCGAATCATTTTAAGGGTTTGCCGTACAAGAGGAGAGCTTCCAAATGAGACTAGATACTCCTGCTATGGTGGCCGGAAAAAGGGAGTTCCGGCGACGACTCCGCCACGCACAGCCGCACCTTCTCGGCGTGATTCCTCCCTCAAGGCTGCGCAACATGACCTGTCACCTACCTAGACTTGAAGAGGATGTTCCAAGATTCGATTTGATACCTAGCTCGCCCCCTAACTCGGCCGGACGGCGGCGGACGAAGGCGATGAAGTCCCGGCAGAAATTCTGGGCAATTTCTGAAATTATCCCGAAATTAGGGGTCTGATTGCTATTTATAGAACTTGAATTTCCTGCAAAATTACCAATCTGCCACCAACAGGTCGTCATGACCCTCCTAGGCCCGTGTAGGGCCGCCTTGACCCTCCTAGGCTCGCCTAGGGTAGCCAAGGGGCCGCCTTGACCCGCCTTAGGCGGCCTTAACCGGCCTTGATACACCTTAACCTGCCTTGGGCCTCCAAGCGGCCGCCTTGACCCGCCTTGAGTCGCCTCGGGTCGCCTTGACCCGTCTAGGGCTACCAAGGGGCTGCGCTCACCCGTCTAAGGCCACCAAGGTGCCGCCTTGACCCTCCTAGGCCGTCCTAGGCTCGCCTAGGGCCACCAAGGGGCCGTCATGACTCGCCATGACCTTCCTAGGCCCGTCAAGGGCCGCCTTGACCTGCCTTGACCCGCCTTGGGCTGCCTTTACCGCCAAGATCCCACCTTGGGCCGCCTTTACCTCCTAGGGCCGCCAAGAGGCCGCCTTGACCCGTCTAGGGCCACCAAGGGGCCGCCTTGACCCCGCTAGGGCTGCCGAGAGGCCACGTTCACTAGTTTAAGGCCGCCAAGGGGTCGCCTTGACCTGCCAAGGGGCTGCCATTACCTCCTAGACCCACCTAAGGCCGCCTTGACCCTCCTAGGCTTGCCTAGGGTAGCCAAGGGGCTGCCTTGACCTGCTTAGGGCCACTAAGCGGTCGCCTTTACCTGCCTTAGGCCGCCTTTACCCGCCTTGTCCCACCTTGACCTGCCTAGGCTCTCCTTGACCCGCCTAGAGATGCCAAGCGGCTGCCTTGACCCGCCTAAAGCCGCCAAGAGGCCGCCTTGACCTGTCTAGAGCCACCAAGGGGCCGCCTTAACCTCGCTATGGCCTCCTTGACCCGTCTAGGGCCTTCAAGGGGCTGCCTTGACCCACCTAGACCTGTGTAGGGCCGCCTTGACCCTCCTAGGCCCTCCTTGGCTCGCCTAGGGCCACCAAGGGGCCGCCATTACTCACCAAGGGGTCGTCATGACCCTCTTAGGCCAGACAAAGGCCGCCTTAACCCTTATAGGGCCGCCTTGACCCTCCTAGGGTAGCCAAGGGGCCGCCTTGACTCGCCTTGGGCCGCCTTGGACCACCTTGACCCTCCTAGACCCTTCTAGGCTCGCCTAGGGTAGCCAAGGGGCCGCCTTGACTCTCCTTGGACCGCCTTGGACCGCCTTAACCCAACCTGGGCACCCTTGACCCGTCTTAGGCCGCCTTTACCGCCAATAGGGCGCCTTGACCCACCTAGGACCACCAAGGGGCCTCCTTGACCCGGCTAGGGCCGCCTTGACCGTCCTAGGGCCCCCTTGACCCGCCTAGGGCAGCCAAGGGCCGCCTTAATCGCCTAGGGACGCTTTGACCCGCCTAGGACCACCAAGGGGCTGCCTTGACCTTTCTAGGGCCGTCTTGACCCTCCTAGACTTGCCTTGACACTCCTCGGGACGCCTTGCCCCGTCTAGGGCCGCCTTGATCCTCCTTGGGCCGCCTTTACAGCCTAAGGCAGCCAAGATCTCGCCTTGACCTGCCTAGGGACACCAAGCGGCCGTCTTAACCCGCCTAGAGCAGCCTTGACCCACATTGGCCCGGCTTGACCCACCTTGACCCGCCTTAGGCCGCCTTGACCCCCCTAGGGCTACCAAGAGGCCGCCTTGACCCTCCTAGGCTCTCTTAGGCTCGCCTAGGGCCACCAAGGAGCCGCCATGACTTGCGAAGGGGTCGCCATGACCCTCATAGGCCCTTCTAGAGCTGCCTTGACCTGTGTCGGGCCGCCTTGACCCGCCTTGGGCCGCCTTGACCATCCTAGGGTAGCCAAGAGGCCGCCTTGACCAGCCATGACCCGTATTAGCCCGCCTTGACCATCCTAGGGTAGCCAAGGGACCGCCTTGACCTGCCTAAGGCTGCCTCGCCTTAGGCCGCCTTGACCCACATTTACCCGCCTTATCCCGCCTTATCCCGCCTTGATCTGCCTAGGCGGCCGCCTTGACCCGCATTGGCCCGTCTTGACCCGCATTGGCCCGCCTTGACCCGTATTGGCCCGCCTTGGCCTACCTTAACCCGCCTTGGCCTGCCATGACCCGCCAAGTGGCCGCCTTGGCCTGCCTTGACCCGTCTTGGCCCGCCTTGACCCGCCTTAGCCTGCCTTGAACCGCCTTAGTCTGCCTTGACCCGTCTTGGGCCGTCTTTACCCGTCTTGTCCCGCCTTGACCCGCCTAAGGCCGCCAATAGGCCGCCTTGACCTACCTAGGGCTGCCAAGCGGCCGCCTTGAGCCGCCTTGACCCGCATTAGCCCGCGTTGGCCCTCCTAGGCTCCTTGACCCTCTTAGAGCCGCCTTGACCCTTCTAGGCCCTCCTAGGCTCGGCTAGGGCCACCAAGGGGCCGCCATGACCCTCCTAGGCATGTCTAGGGCCGCCTTAACCCGCCTTGACCCTCCTAGCTCTCCTGGGCTCGCCTAGGGTAGCCAAGAGGCCGCCTTGACCTGCTTAGGGCCGCCTTGACCCACCTTGACCCGTCTTGGACCACCTTGACCCGTCTTGGGCCGACTTTTGCTGCCTTTACCCGCCTAGAGCTGCCTTGACCCGCATTGGCCTGTCTTAGGCCGCCAAGAGGCCGCCTTGACCTCGCTAAGGCCGCCGAAGGGCCGCGTTCAGCCTTGACCCTCCTAGACCTGCATAGGGCCGCCTTAACCCTCCTAGGCCCTCCTTTGCTCGCCTAGGGCCACCAAGGGGCCGCCATGACTCGCCAAGGGGTCGCCATGACCCTCCTAGGCTCGTCTAAGGCCGTCTTGACCTGCCTAGGGCCGCCAAGCGAATCCCCCTAGAGCCGCCTTGACCTGCATTGACCCGCCTTGGGCCGCCTTGACCCTCCTATGCTCGCCTAGGGTAGCCAAGGGACCGCCTTGAACTATCTAGGGCTGCGTTAGTCTAGCTTGACCCACCTTTGGCCGCCTTTATCCCACATAGAGCCGCCTTGACCCACATTGGCCCGCTTTGACCTGCCTTGACCCACCTAGGGCCGCCAAGGGGCCACCTCGACCTGCCTAGGGCCGCCAAGCGGCCACATTGACCCGCCTTAGGCTGCCTTTTCCCGCCTTAACCTGCCTAGGGCGGCTACGCAGCCGCCATGCCCGCATTAGCCCACCTTAGCATGCCTTGACCCGTATTGGCCCACCTTGGTCTGCCTTGACCCGCCTTCACCCGCCTTGGGACTCCTTGACCATCCTAGGCCCTCATAGGCTCGCCTAAGGTAGCCAAGGGGACACATTGACCTGCTTAGGGCCGCGTAGGGCCGCCTTGGGCCGTCTTGACCCGCCTTGACCCTCCTATGCTTCCTAGGCTCGCCTAGGGTAGCCAAGGGGCCGCCTTGACCTGGTTTAGGGCCGCGTTGGGCCGTCTTGATCCGCCTTGGGCTGCCATTACCCACCTTATCCCGCCTTGACCAGCATTGGCCCGCCTTGACCTCCCCTTGGCCCACCTTGACCCGCATTGGCGTGCCATGACCCGCCTTGGTCTGCCTTGAACCGTCTTGACCCGCCTTTGCCCGCCTTGACCTGCCTTGGGCCGCCTTGACCTATCTAGGGCCACCAAGGGGCCGCCTTGACCTGTGTAGGGCCGCCTTGACCCTCCTAGGGCTGCCAATAGGTTGCCTTGACCCGTCTAGGGCCTTAAAGGGGCCCCTAGGCGGTCCTAAGCGGCCTTGAGGCAGGTCCAAGCGGGTTAAGGCAGCCTTTGTGTGGATCTAGGCTGGCTTTATGCCATTGTCTTGTTTGTCATGGGGCAACTTCTAAGAAAATATGTAATCCTCTCGAGACATTTAGATAAATGATTCATGCATATGAACCCATTCTGCTTATCTGCTATCGATCTATAATGGAGAACATGAAGCCTGACTTACCGGTGAGCAATCTACACCTAATTAACCAAAGCAACTTGATCATTATTTGTCTATTTTTATTGGCAAGTTGATTGGGATGTGACAGTACCCTGGGCTCGTGCCAACCTTATAAGAAGGGCTCTGGCTCTGTGTTAGTACTACTCAGTATCATTCATTGACCCTAGCGTTGGGATTGAACTCTCGAGGTCGAAGTAGCTAGGTATCGTAGTTTATCTGTTTCTTAATGTCAAAGTTTGTGTTGTAGATTGTACACTGTCTAGCAAAATATATAATCTACAATACCGGCTTTGTTGTTGGTATATATACCGCAAGCATAAGCAACAACCGAGTAGACCGTTCACCGGCGACAAAGGGTCCCGCCCCCGACATACTTCCGGTAGACCGACATCCGGGCTACCTCGCCATGGTGAAAGATCATCGGTACCATATCAGGAAGGTGTTCCTCCAAGCTCCACAAGAAGGCACCATGATAAGATATATGTATAGTGAGTCCCATATCGGAAACATGTAATAAGAGGGAACTTTCCTTAGCTATAAAAGGAAGATTTCCCATATGTAGAAAGCTCTCTCTAACACTCTCGGAATGATAACTCACTCCATCCCGGAGAGGATGGATGGATGGATCTCTACTCACTCCACCAAAGGCTTATTGGCCATGATAGTTGATTCGTAAGTGAACGTAGTCATGTCCTCCGATGGCATGGTGAACCATTATATGTCTGTCTCTTGCCCATGATCATTATTCGTGTTCCACCGTGATTCTGCATAGCCTCCGGGATTATGCAGAAACAGGCTTTAACGTTAAGAATGCTATAATCCACTGGAGTCCTCGATCGATCAACGTAAACGATTCTTGAGGTTGAAGTCTGGTGTGTTTTAAAATGTTACTCGCAAGCGCACGAATCAATTGTAGCACAAATATGCAAGAGCGAGGTCGAACCCACAGGGAGTGTATGAAAATAGGAAAAACTAATCGAATCCAAATTAATTTAATACTAACCTAGTTGAATGAAAGTTGATGGTGAAGTAGCTAAGACAAATAAACTAGATAAAGATTACCTTGATGACGAAGTAACTAAGGTATTCGATTCCACCACATTACTTAATAAGTCTCTTAATATATATTACCTACCAATTCCCGAATTAGAAGTAGCAATCTAGAAATCAATCTACTGTTTTCTCAAGATTTAACAATGAAGCACACATGAAATTTATTTAAAGTAGACTCTTCTTCGCTTCTTAATTATGAACATCAAAGCATCACATGTACACAAACTTATTAAAACTACAAAAGATCAAAGTGTTTACAAAACATCAAATGTGAAATAAGCTCATTTGAATGACAAGAGATCAAAGGATTTCATGACATTAGAGGTGAAAGGAACAAAGATCTTATTAATGCATTTTGAAGCAAGAGTCATAGGCATGAATAACATAATTATGCGAATCGATAGATAATTAAGAGAAACTTATTTCATAATGTGGTTTCCTCTTTAACCTTAGTTAAGGAAATTAGCAACACATAGTACAAATTGAAAACATGCTTAAACAAATACAAAACATACAAAAAGTAGCTAAAGAAAGGGAGAAACTAAGAGCAACAACATGACTCTAATTCTCCACTCTCTCCCCCTTGCTTATTCTCTTAAAGTAAGCTCTATTTATAGAGCAACATTGAGCTTCATTGCAACTTCATCTCCATGTGAAAATGACTTTCCTTCTTCAAACTTCTCATGCTTGATGGCAACATATTTCTTCACACATAAATGCTTTCAAACTCAATTCCTTTTCATCTACAACACATTTGCTTCTCTCATTTTTCATGTGCAAGAGTACGTACACAAACTTTGAAGGAATGAGAATTGGTTCCTAGAATCATGCATGCTTGTTTCTTTGCCACCTTCTTTCATGGTATGTTGTCTTTGACAAATTCTTCATGCATCTCTTCCATTTGAATCAATAGCATGTACGTACCTATGAATTAATGAGTAGAGTGAATTCAACAATTGATGGCTAAGATAAATATTTTCAATGGAACACACTTAATGCAATGGGAAAAACATTCCACCAATTGTAGGCACATGCTATTGGAACAATAAGACATATGTTGCACTTAGTTATCTAATTAATGAAAAAATACTCGTGTTAAAACAAAAACTCAATTTACTATATGAAAATAAGTAAATTACTTCCATAACTTTAACATTTTATTTATGTAGACAAAACATCTATAAGAACACAAAAACAAACTAAATAACTCAAACTAATTAAAACAAGTAACTAACATATATAAATCAGGGATAATAATATGATATAAAATGTGCTCATCAAAGTCGGCCACATCGTAGTTATTATGTTCTTAAGGTCAAAATCAGTGTTGTAGATTGTACTATGATCTGTCTAGCAGAATATATAATCTACAATACCGATTTTGATTTTAAGAATGCCATAAACCACAAAGTCCCCTGCCGGTCACTGTAAACGATTTTTGAGGTCAAAATATGTCGTATCGTTGTTATTCTGTTCTTGAGGTCAAAATCCATATTGTAGATTGCACCTTGTCTAGCAGAATATACGATCTACAATGCAGACTTTGACCTTAAGAATGTCATAATCTACGAGGAGTCCCAACAAATCACCGTAAAAGCTAGCAAGGAGCCTAGCAACAACATCGTCATCGTCGCGTCATGGGGCTCTGGTGGGTAGGTTGACGACTCAACACGATTTTCACATAACCAACGCTAATAAAAACACTCTATCCAATCTCTCATCCACTAGTTTCAAATTTTCAAAAAACCCACATCATATTCATCTGCAACTGCAAATTGAATGAGAATCTCAGGTTAAACACTGAAATGACTACATTAGCAGCAAGATCTGACTGTCATGACAGCAGTAGCAGCAAGATCTGACCGTCATGAGAGCAGTAGCAGCAAGATCTGACAATATACAGTAGCAGCAAGATCTGACAATATACAATAACAGTAAGACTTGACCATATACAGCAGCATGAAGATTTGACCGTCACAGTAGCAGCAAGACCTGACCATATACAATAGCAGCAAGACCTAACAATATACAATAACAGCAAGACCTAACAGTCATGACAATATACAGTAGCAGCAAGACCTGAACATAAGTCTCGGCAGAACTAGAGGATTGTCGAAGCATACTTGTGCTATTACTAGGATGTTAACCCCAGCTACTACTTTTACTGGGATGTTAACCCCTGCTGCTACTTCTTTTACTGGGATGTTAACCTATGCTACTACTTCTACTGGAATTAACTGTTATTACACTAAGTTATTAAAAACTTGCTATTGTATTCCATTTACTGAAAAATCTCAAAATGAGAGACTTTCTCTTCTAAAAACATATTTAATTAGTTTAGGGTTAGTTTGGTAAATTAAACCATGACACATGACATGCAGAGAAAAGATTGTTAAAAACTGTCTTTATTTGTTTAACACAAGTGATTTTATTTGTGTTTCAAATCTTTTTGGATGATGTATATATGATTTGCTATAAGAAGAAAGGAAAAGTGGTTACATTAGAAACTTATTTGAGGCCAATCCACACAGATGTGATCTTAACTAAAGTCATGAGGGGAATCACCAAATGTGATCTGCAACTTGATCAACATAATTTTTCCACAAGAAAAGGAGGGCAAAAAGACATCAAAGCTTAATAACACAAGTCATCAACAACCGAAATATTGAAAGAATAGTTAACTCCATTACAACAGGTTGAAAAACTCCGATAAAAACTAGCTAGAACAGGGAAAATGATATCTACGCTAGCGATAACCATTTTCTTTTAAACTAAACCAGAGACGACATATCAGTTCAAAGACTGTATTGTCAATTTGTCTGCAACTTGTTAACGTCAATTTGTCTGCAACTTGTTAACAAGTTGCATTATAATTACAAAACCAGAGTCTCCCTTAAAACATTGATTTCTCGGCTTTCAGTCACAAGCCGGGTAAATTAAAAGATAGGGAGCATAAGTAACTTACACTTCCTTCACATCCATGCTGCAGCCACTAATGATCAGATGGTGATTGCTGCTGCTGCTGATCTGGTGCCTGCGACCACATTTGAGGACCCATGTAGGGGTGAGACTGTTGCCCATACATAGATGGGTCCATCATAGGCTTGCCCATGATCATCCCAGGAGCCCCAACCTGAGGTCCATGCTGAGGTGGCATATAGCAGTATGGAGGAAGTGCATCAGCAGCCCCAACAGAAACCGTACCCCTTGGAATGGATGCAAGGACTTCGTCTTTCAGATCCTCTCTCGGCACGATGTCTACCAAGAAATCAAATATATCAGTCCTTGTGATTGCAGCTGCAATGTCATTCTTCTGAAGTGTCCTCCTTTTATTCTCTTCTGTGTGATTCCAAGACCGCAAGGTCAACTCCAAGATGAACATTTCACATGCCCTTGCAAAGATCACAGGTGCCTCAGCTGATATCATTCTCACATCCTCATCAGCTTTCATGATCTTCTTGATCCTTGCTAGAGGAAGGCTATGGTTCTTGAAATCAGTTACCTTCTCAATCTCTTGAAACTGACCCGCCCAAAAATTTTGCAATTGTTGTTGAAGTTGTTGCTGCTGCTGCTGGTGAATGTGCTGATAAGCAAGTTGATGTTGTGCAAGCTGAGCTCCGGCAGATTGATTACTAGCTTGAATGCCTCCAACTGGTGCACCAACTGTTGCAGGATTCGGACTCCCTACCATTTGAGTATGCTGATACGGAGCAGTCCCATATGCCATTTGAGCTCCACTACCTACCATCCCCATCGATTGGGGTTGCCCATGTCCTTGCTGATCCATCCGGTTCCTGATTACACAAATATCGAAAGACATGCGTTAGAAACCTACTATATACTCCTCAAAAATCGAAGGAACTCCTTTTTACACAAATACATAAATAACAGTAAGAGCTTGTAGCCAAAAGCAGGGTTCAGATCCCTCTTATGACCAAAACCAAACAAAATCAAATATGAACATTCATTTTGAATTACTTCTTGTTCATTCTTTGTTCTTTTTCTTCTTTAGATGATCAAAGAACAGTGATTTACAAAAATATCACATCTGATGCATCAAATAGACAAGAGTTGGGCAGAGTAGGCATACTCTTCCAGCAGCCAAACTCATCAATTCATTAAACTTATCTAAATGCTATCTCTTATAACCAAACATCTTCAGCAAACCAACTAGATTTACATCCCATATGAACATTCATTTTGAATTACTTCTTGTTCATTCTTTGTTCTTGTTCTTCTTTAGATGATCAAAGAACAGTGATTTACAAAAATAATAGACAAGAGTTGGGCAGAGTAGGCATACTCTTCCAGCAGCCAAACTCATCAATTCATTAAACTTGTCTAAATGTTATCTCTTATAACCAAACATCTTCAGCAAACCAACTAGATTTACATCCCATCATCCTGACATAGCGGACTAAAATCTGCCTAACAAAACAAAATACTTTTTGCTCTACTGTAAAAATTACTCTACGACCCAGAAACATCTAAACCCGCAAAGGATGGAAAGCAAGCTGAAACAGTAAAACACACAGAAAAGGGTCCTATGTTCAATATCAAAACCACTGATATACAATCATGCAAAACAGAATCAAACCCGCTAGCAAAACCAGAATTTGATCTTAAACAAATAACAAATATCCAGAACCAAAATGTTACATAGAAACAAACCAAAGATCACCCATTTAGCAAATCCAAAACACACAAAAACATATAAGAACAGAGATATATACCAACTGTGTAAATTTTGGGTACCTTTTTCACAAAACAGGTGATGCTGCTACGTAAATCGATTTAGCACCTGAAAAAAGAAACAAGATTTTCTCAGAAACCAAAAAAAAAGACTTGAAAGAAATATTCACCTGGGCATCAAAAAGACTGAAACTTTCATTGTTTTTTTTTTCTATTCCGGGAAATTTTCAGTGAAGAAAAAGATCCAATCTTTTGCAGAATTTTGGATCCGCAACACAAACTTGGGTCTCTTTTGTTCTTGTGTTTCTCGTAATGATTAATGTTGGCAAATACAAACCTAAAAGGAGCAACAAAACTGCGACGACACTGTTTGATTCTGACTCTTAACATGTCAGATGCTTCGACTTTTATGGAACGAAAGTTTTTCTTTCTGACGGTTTTGCCCTTCGTGGAAATTGACATTTGCCGGTTTGGGTGGCACAGATTCGTTGCTTAGGGTTTTTCTAAAAATGTCTGATTAGACCCGACTCGGGAATAGATGCGCACTCCTAGTAGGGTAGGAGAATCCTCTCTTTTGGCGGGGTGATCATCTCACTTTGCACGTCCGACTCAATAATATCATGTATGCAAGTAAGAAGTTTTTGAGAATGTTTTGGATATTCTACATGTAATTGGGAGTGTTCAAAAGCGTTATGTGTAAATTATAAAAGTTGTGACGGGTAGCTTAGATGAAATGGCTTCAAATATTCTGTCTCTAAATTTTTATCTTTCCCTGTGTCTTAATAAAATTTTGACATGTGGTATTTCACTTAACAGAAATTAAACGTTGTTAACCTGTAGAGAAGAAATATTAACTTTTTCTTCTTTTTACTTTTCAATCAATACTGAATTCTGATATCTCCTCTCAAGAACACGACCAATCGGGTCTTCCAACTTTTCCGTCATCTTTCTCTATTGTTTTTTTTTATTCAGTCTATACAGGTCTGTTTTTTTTTCTCTGACAATTTTGTCCATTGTCCGTCTTTGAATTTTTATCCCTACATACTGATATTTATCTTCAGATACAATTATCCAAACATGAAGGATTTCATGCATAAACTATCTCATACTTCGAAGAAAGATGAAGAATCTTTTCCGTCAGGGGTATCTGATCGACAATTGGAGCTACTACCGTACCGTTACTAAGACGTACTAATATTTAGTGAAATAATCAATCACCATGAGTCACTTCCTTCCTCCCCACGGGAAAATCCCATCTTAAAAGAAAATTCATGACTACAAACTTATAAAGTACATAATCAAAAGTATGAATCATGAAGATTGGTTCCACGAAACAAAAAGTCCACACTCCACATTATTGATCTAAGGAAATCCACGCCAGTTCAGAACTTCAATTAGTTTTTTCTTGGTGAACTTCAAGTTAAATTTGAACATTACCCTCATGGACCACTACACGGTTCATACACCATCCCCCAAACAGAGAAAGAAACCTACATGGACCACTTCATTTTTCATTGAAACAACATCAAATCCCAACTTTCATCTCCCACTTCATTCACATTCTAATCAGCCAAGTCCCAACTTTGATATACCTTAAGAGGTAAGGGAGATCTGTATTGTTTGCTACAACAAAGAACAAAACATTGACATCTGATGGCCAACTGCCATTGCTATTTGGTAATGTTACAAGTAGTACAAGAGCCAAGGGTATTGCCAGTTTGCCACTACCCAAAGCATATATGCCCAGTAAATATATTCCAATCATAGAATTTGGGTCAAACAAAGATTCCAATTCCAATCACAGAATAATTCTAGTCTAAAAAAATTTCACCTACTCAATGTTGAAACAATTCAATTTCTACCTATAAGGGAGGCCAATTGTTCAACTTGCACCATGATTGTTTCTTTCTTGAACTGTAAATGAGTGATGCTTCTATTGTATATGCACAATCCATGTCAGAGTTAGCATGATCCCCAAGCTGATATAGGATATAGAAGCTCCAGAACATCCCTGGTTGCTTGGATTTTGTGGATGATAAACCTACTTGTATAGTTGTATTAGGTTTTATAAATCACCCCGAAAACTTGGCAATCAGTAAGCTGACTGCCATGAAAACGACATAGAGTCCAACAAGACAGAACCCCCAGAACCTAGGCACCCGGAATCTGCACCACGTGATCACCAATAGAGAACCCATCAAGCTCAAAAGCAGGAACACAAATGCAATCACGATACCCACATGGAACTGGAGCTCATACGCTTCCGGATAAACGTTAGAGGTCTGTATCACCAACGCTGATCCAAGGCCAACAAGCATGTTAAACATTGGCCCGGCAAAGCAGCCTGCCATGGCCATTGCAGGGTGGCCTGCCTTGGCAACTGCCACATCAGCAACAAGATCCCCCACAGAATTTCCCCAGGCAAGAACCGTAAGCCCAAGAAGTGCTGGTGGCAACTCCAGAAGTGCTCCAAGTGCAGCAAGGCAGTTTAACAATTCTCCAGCAGTAGTGGATATCCAAAAGACACTCATAACAAATCCTATAAGCAATACAGGAATTTGCTCGGTTTTGGGGGGCTCTTTCTCTATTATATAATGAAGAAGTGCAAGAGAGGAGCTTGCCAAGAATACAACAAACCATAGTGGAAGATGGGTGTTGGAAAGGAGAAAAGCTACGGGATGACTAAATTCCATGAACGTGTTGCAAGAGTATAGAAGCGCTAGAGGGCACAGAGCAATATTGGCTGATGCGTAGAATCTACTCCACTCCGATGGGGCAGCTTGTGGAATAGTCAGCTTCAGAAGAACCGAGACTGGAACCTCCCATACTTTTGAGACCTATATATGAAATAGAGAAAGGATTATCAAAAGATAGATACTGAATACAATTGTATATGCAAAAGAGAGCTAAATAGTACAATTTTCAGAAGAAGAAAGACACTGAATAATGCTATTTTTTCTGTACCACCTATGTAATAGATATTGCATAGCGGCAGTACAAAGTTTCATGCTTTATCCCAATTCAGGAAGATCAGAAGAGATTTCATAATGATATATGCAGTTTATCCACATAGTCATCAGGAAACTAATCCACTACATGCTTTCACTACATGCTTTATCCCAATTCAGGAAGATCAGAAGAGATTTCATAATAATATATGCAGTTTATCCATATAGTCATCAGGAAACTCTTCCATTATATGCTTCTACAACTAGTGTCAGAAGTCAGGAGATTTTACAGATTCAAATATTGAAACTTTCAAGTATCTCTTGTTCAGGTTTTCCTTACAATAAGTATAAAATTTTATACTTTCCCGCATCAGAATTCAATTTTATACTTTCCCGCATCAGAATTCATTACCTAACTCAACTCCCTACTTTCTCCACTGCCTCACCTCAATGTCCATTTCATATCTCCAAAGTTTCACTAGTTCAGAGGCTTAAAGACCTTCTCACCAAGATTTCCTTTTTTCGGTTCTTGGAATAAGGCAAAGCAGATTTCATGATCGCTATGAGAATGAGATAAAGTAAAGCAAAGAGAACTATGCCCACATATGTTATTCGGTAAAAAAAAAAACGTCTTGCATATCATTCATCTAAAGTCTAAAGTAATGAGCAAGTAATCCCACACTTATTTGAAACCTATTCCATGGTGTTTCAGGACTCTAGGCACTTTATTTTTGCAAAGATGTTCAATCCCTATGTGCAACGACAAGAAAACAGGTACTGAAACTAACAAGAACAATAAAATTCACAGCTAGCTGAGCTAATTAGTTCTAGAGCATCAGTTATCATTAAACAAAACCACATTTGCATCCCCGATCAACCATTTCTACAGCACTAATCACTGCCAAACTTACTCTGGTCTAATCCCACCACCAAAACCTGCTAAACTAACACCACTACATTAAAACAATACTACATCGTTCAAAACACACATCACAATTTGTGCAATTCACAAGTCGAAAAACACAAATTTAACTGAAAACATACCATTTCCATTACTCGCCGGACCCCGAAACTCGGGTTCTCCATTTCCTCCGATCTCTTCTCAACTCCTCCGATCTCGCAGTCCACCGCAACAAACCCCTTCTCCGCCACCTCACTCCCGCCCCTCTTCCCTCCTCCGCCGCCGCCCAACCCCAAGTCCATCCAGAACACAAACCCCACGAAGAACAAGTAGAACCCGACAAACCCCACCGCCTGCCACAAGTAAATCTCGGCGCTCAGGTACACGTAGAACAAGAACGTCGCCGAGATCAGGTAAAACATGACGTCACGGACGAACGTGGCGGGGCTGAGGGAGAAAGGCGCGGCGTAGATCGCGACGAAACCGACGACAAAAGCGGAGACGAAGGCGCCGGCGGAGAGGATGGCGCCGAAGCCGGTGCGGTAGTTGCCGCGGCGGACGGCGGCGAGGGAGGCGAAGACGTCGGGGGCGCCGTTGCCGAGGGCGAGGAGGGTGACGGCGGCCATGGAGGGGGTCAGGTTGAGGGCGGAGGTGAGCTTGGTGGTGACGCGGGAGAAGTGGTCCTGGGCGGTTTTGATGAGGAGGTAGAAGAGGAGGAGGAGGATGAGGAGGAGGGAAGGGAGGGAGAGGTTAGGGTTTTGGTAGTTGAAGAGGCCATTGGAGGAGGAAGGGGTGGTTGGGAGGAGGGACCTGTGAGGGATTAGGGGGGAAGGGGAGGGGTAGTTTGGGGAATGGGGAGTTGGGAGGAGGAGGAAGAAGAGGAAGGAGGAGAGGAGTGTGAGGGAGAGAGTGAAGGATTTGAAGGTGGAGGAGAGCTTGGCCATGCCATTAGCCAAAGGAGAGTGACTACTCTATTACTCTAAAGTCTAAGCCTTTGGAGTTTTGACCAAGTTATTTAGCAGCATCAGTCTATTTTCAGGGTTTTTTTTTCAAGGAAAAAAATAATAATTGTTGATAGCTTGACTAAGTTGAAAACATCATCTATACCTCAAATAGCCTTAAAGCTGCTTACATATAGTTAGGCTGCTGCTTACATAGGAAACTCTGCATGCATGTATATGAAAACTGTTAATCACTCTCAGGCACCCCTACGAAGAAATTGCGAAAAAGTTTATCATTGGCGTTGAATTCCATCAGCAATTCATCCAAGTCAGGGATTGGACCAGGGATGTCGTAAAGAAGCTTTACGTGATCTTCATTTGCTGAGCTTTTTACCAAGTTTTTTCTGGTATGGCTTCTTTTTTTCCTTACAATTCTCATGTCCTCTACCATCATAGCATCACTGTATCGTTTTTTCTGTCCTTGAAGAGTCTCTTCTCTTGTTGAAGAAGCAGAAGAAGAAGAAGAAGAAGTTTTCTCCAATACCTGAACCTCATCTACTTCAGATTTTGATCTTCCATCAGGTACTGCTACATTTTCCTTTTCAGTAAAAGGCTCAGAAGTTGTGGCATCTGTATCAGAGATTTTCCTCTTGTTCTTCCTTTCAAGTAAGAGCTCTTGTTCTCTCTTCCTTTTTGTCCTTTTGTTTTCAAGGACTTGTGCTGCCCTTGCTTCTTGTTCTTCTTTCTTTGCATTTTTTCCTTCTTTTCCTAAGAGTGCTTGGCTTTCTTCTTGTTTTCTCTTTCTTTTATTCTTTTCTAGGTCTTCTGCTGCTTCTTGCTTTTCATTCTGCTTCTTCTTCTTCTTTTCGTTTTCCGAAATTAACAGTGCTGCTGCCTTCTGTTCTTTCTGCATCTTCCTCTTTTCGAGTAAGACTGCTAAGGTTTCTTCGTCTTCTCTCTTTCTTTTGTTCTTCTTTTTAAGTAACACTGCTAGTCTTTCTTCTTCTTCTAGTGAGAGTGCTAGGGTTTCTTGATCTCTCTTTCTTTTCTTTATTTCACATTCTTTCGCAGTATCTACAGCTTCTTCTTGCTCACTGTTCTTATTCCTCTTTATCATCCTCTCTTCATCAAGCTGATCTTCTGTTGTCACTTCGCGTTCTCTCTTTCTTGTAGCCTCTTTTTCATGTTCTTGTTGTCTCTGTCTTTTCTGGCCCTTGGTGGTATCAGCGCTGTTTTTCCTCTTCAAAGCTTTGAAAGCAAGCACAACTGGTTTCAGATTGTCTGATGTTTCTCGCCATGAACTAGAACTCTCCATCTCTAGACGTTTAATCTATTAACTCACTACCTGAGACTAACAAAACATTCTGACCTATATAAGTATTAGGACCAGGAAAACCAATTAGTACTAGGAATATATAAAACGCATACTCTGATCTATTAGGATTCGGAAACCAATTTGTGCTAGGAAGATATAACCTCAAGATTACTCGTAAGATAGTCTCCTAATCAATAATGGAAAGTTGAAATCTTTCCTCTCCTAAACATAAATTTAACAGGTACTAAGTCTCAAGACATTAGACATTAGACATTAGAGAATTTACCAACATACTATTAAAGATTTTCCAGTTTATGAAGATTCGATATCTTCCTTATCTTGTTTCAAAAAGAAAAAGAAAATTTCTCTCTCGAACGAAAAATCGAAAAAGAATCAAACACTGTATTTTGATGGATTCAATTCACTGGCCAAGGATAGGAAAATCTGTGAAGATGGAAGGAAATCTGGGGAATTGGGAACTTGGTAGGAAAGGGATGCAAATGATTTTAGGGTCTAGGCAGAGTTGATTTGACCAAAGAAATGAAATTTGGTCAAAGAAATAAAAGCAATCCCGTCTCACTGTTGTGAGTGTTGTCAATTGTTGTGGTGTACTGGTGATGGTTTTGTTTTGCACTGAGTTGAGCTTGTGTAAAGGAGCTATGGTTCACGTTCACCCAATTAAGCAGACCCCATTCAGGTGAGGAGAAACTTTATCGTTCCAACTAGGTGTTCGGTGGATATGGAACTTGTACCTTCTTTTTGCGAACTCTTGACATACACTTGTGAAGATCAGTAGTAACGGTTCTACCATCTGGAAATCCAGTTATATCTTCACTAACCAAACAAAAGGATATATCAAAAATGAAGAAATACAAGGAAACAAGTTTGAAGAGGAGCAATAAACAGCTAGCTACGAAGCTTAAAAGAAAAGATCTCTCATAATTAGCAACATGTTCAGAGAATCCAAAAGTACAAGAAAATTCCCTCTTTTTTTTTTTTTCGTTTTCTTAGTAAACTCTTCCCTGTTTCTAAGTCTATAATATCAAATGACCTTTTTTATATCCCCTTGTTAAAGAGGCTAAAGCTACATAAACAACAAGATACACAGGACACCCTCATCTATATTCTTGTGGCAAGCGATATCCAGGCATTGTTATCTTGTCAGCAAACATTTTACCCGTCTTGGGCATGACATGCCAGTGCAATGTGAAGTTGAATTCTTTACCTCGGAGATTGTTTCCCTGCACAAGAAACAAAACTATGAACAAACTTCGATTTACCAAGAAACTGCATTGGAAAGCTTAAATGCGAGGGATGAAAAGAGCTGGTTCACGAAGATACAATACCTGATCAACAAAACGGTATTTGTTTGAAGTATGAATTGAAAACTTGGCATGCTCTTTGGAAGGTATGATACCATCCCAAAGAGAGATCTGTAAAATAGCGATACAATTTAAGCAAGACTTCAATTTAAAGAAATTGGAATATAATATAAAGATAACAGAGCCTACAAGAAATATAAGGATATAGTGAATACGTGTATCTAAGGAATGCCCAAAACGATCAATACAAATGGAAAAAAATAACTCAAAAGCACATGTGCATAGCTATATCCATAGCTTACCTGATTCAATGCATTCTTTGGGGTTTCATACTCAGCAGCTAGAAAAACAAAAACCTATTGCAAGACAACAAGAATGGGATCAGATTAAGATTTATGTGACATGGCTACATGACATAAACTGGCTGCAAAATGAGAAATTGCATTGGCCTTATTGTTAGTTCGCAAACTTCAATTACACTACACTTTAATAACAATGCAGCAAAGCACAGGATAACAAAGACAGTTTCTCAATAGAAATGAAACTAGTTACTTTAATCTTGTTCTCCTAGTCTTGTGTGTGATAGTTATTAGTACTCTTCAGACCATGATTACCACCAATTACCTCACAGTTCTTGGAAACTATATATTACTTAAAGCAAATGCATTAAACAATAACAACAGAATCCAGCTAACATTGACTCCCATGGTGTATTCTTGAAAACCACTTATGTACCCAAGGCTACTTGTAAACAATGTAGGTGGAAAAACAGAAAGCTTCTTGGTAGAAATGAAAGTAGTTACTGGACTCTTGTTTTTCTACCATGATAGTTACTATAACTCTTCAGACAATGATTATCACCGACTCCCTCATAATGTATTCATAAAAACCCACCTACCCGATTAAAACATACATATTAAACAGTTTAGGTTACATTGAAATTTAGCTAGCATACACAGAGAGATCAAATTACCAACCTGCTTCGTGTTCCATGTAAACAATGACTGCAAGTCTGCTGATATATTCAGTGTCATGCTGACCTGCATCAAGTGAAAACATTATTTCATATCAAATTCTGGCTTGTTCCATACATACAATTTCAAAACTAAATCACCTATCTACCAAGGCCTTCAAAAGTCAACAAAGGAAATCTAAAAGTCGATAATCCTAAGAGTGCAGATGAGACAAGAGTTCATGAAACTCTGCAGTTGTACTACTCCAAACCTTAACTTCTTTCTAATATTGACCTCTACTGAATACCTTCTAATATTGACTTCTTTCTAAATTGTGATTTCAGATCATGTTCTGGTAGTCATGTAACTATCTTCGAGTGCTCAACTAATGCACCAACTTTCCAGACCCCGCACTCCAGCAACATAAACTAAATGATCGAGCAATAAATAAAAACCCTACCTTTAAGATTATATCCAACCCCGGGTAAGGACACTATTAGGAAAACAATATATGCAATGAAATCAAGGCTAACACTATTAGGAATCAAGGCGAACAGTTAACATCTCGAAAAAAAACTACCACCTATCGTTAGTACTTGATAGCTTATAAGTGGAGACACAAAGAGCTCATGTATAGCAAAGGGAGCCTAATATTCACATTGTCAGTGTCATGTATAGCTCAAAAAAAACAATATATGCAATGAAATACCATACCTGAATACGGATACATTAAAACATATAGATACAATTGCATATAAACCCCAAAAGACCACTCCCATAGATAATAAACCTCAAAGGTTCAACCTTCAAACTAATAACTTGATGATACTAAACCAATCAAAATCGAAAACCCATTTGCCCCAACACAAGATTGAAATCACATTCAAATTCCACTTACAAACCAAAAAAAAAAAAGGCACGAAATTTACCTCGTCGTTCCCATTGGGTTGCTTCTGAAACCAATTGATGTTCAACACCTAAACAAAACAATCAAAATCAGAACCAAAAACCCAACTGGGTATTTCAAATTCACAATCTTTTTGGAGTCCAAGATCTACCCACCTGGACTTGGGAAGTGGGAGATGGGGAGTTGAAATTGTCGGAGACGGAGGCCATGGCGCACATGAGGGCCAGGATTGTGACGGCGAAGGTGAGCAAAGCATTGAATCTGTACCCAAAAGAATGCATCTTTCTTTCGTCTTTCTCTCTCTCTTTTGGGTTTCTGCTTCTGGCGTTTTGGTTCGAGGAAAAAGAAAGATGAAACTGAAGACTGGTTTTAGTGTGTTAAATCACATAAATTCCCAAATCCAGTTAGGAAAAGAGTGTCACACTTTGCCCTATACTCATCACTCATTGGACAATACACGTATGTTGGACCCACCACTATAGAAACTCCTTAGTATTTTTCTCTTTTAAATTTTTGATTATTCTCTCTTGCATGTACTAAATATTGATATAGGCTTAAACAAAAAGGGTCCAACGCTTTGATAGCTTGAATTTGTTCCTTATTTGATATCAAATTGTGTAAATTGGGGTTGTTCCTAATAACTTCATCGGCATATTGATCAGTATAATCAAATGTAATTTCAGTTTAGAAGAGACGTACATCGATATTTTGAAGTAAAAAAGAATTTTGAAATAAAAAGGGAGACGTAGATCCTTTAATTAATGGTAAAATTATTAATTCTCCAATCTCAAAAGGGTGTCATATATGGATATCCCTCTGCTTCTCCTAGTAAATTGGCCATGCATTTGGTTAATCACGACAACAACGGCAAGAAACATGTAATTCTAGCTAGTAGCAACCGGAGGTTTCAATCCTAGCCTCCTACTAATGTTGGAAAATGGCAAGTGACGCATTTGAATTCTGAAGGCTTTTGTGTGATTTGGAGGTTTTATTTCACCTGTTAATAATGCATACAACATGAGGGGACTTATATATCGATCGGCTGAACATTGTATACAGCTGTGTCATTATGACAAGCAAAGTATATATGTACGTGTACGTACGTACCTTCCGACGAAGCTTAACCGTACTGGCCGGCTAGAGTCAAGGCTAGGGTTTCTTGTCTGAGTCGACTAGGATGGTACGTACCCAGTGAATATCCCTTAAGTGCTTGATTGTGTTTGGTTCTGATCGATCAACTCCAGTCGTTTAGCATTCATGGAGTTTGGATGGCATACTGGATCATGGGCATATGTAGAGACGTCTGTGGTGTGGCCGGTTTGCATTCGCAGGGAGCGAGGGAGAAGATGTTGATCAGGTAATGAAAAGTGATGATAGTTTGAGGGAGAACATAAGAATTGTGGATGAGCTTGTAACAAACCAAATAAGCTCAACAAGATAGTAAGGGATTGCATCTTACCTTTGGTTTAGCTCGTACCATAATTGTTAGATATACGTTACATTTTCAATTACTTTCACATTCATTAACAGGTAGTTTGGTTTTCTTAACACATTAGAACATTTGCACCGAGCGAGTGATTTGGTAGGCAATTGATTGGACCCATCAACTTTCTTCAAATATAATAATGCACTGGTTCGAAATTGCCCAAACAATTTGTTGGGGCCCACGTTACAGAGATTGTCATGCCAATTCAGTTGTCAATTTTTGACCATCAAATCGCTTGAGCAATTCAGTGGAGTCCACTGATGAATATAAACGTTGCACACCCATGTCAGTTCCCAATAGCTCTATTTCAACGGTAAAAGAATAGTAACGGCTATATCAAAAAATATGAATCCTACAATCCTATAAATATTCATCCTCATTCTATAATTTGGGTGTTGTGCTAAGTAGTGTGACCTCATCCTCATTCTATAATTTCTCACACCAAGGAATTTGATAAATGGGCTTGTTGGGAGAAAGTTAAGCACCACCCTTATTTTGTTGATCCACCAAGCAAAGAAAGAGCATCGGAATCATTTCCGACATCTATTGCCTCTGAAAATGAGTCCTCAATTATAAAACGTGAATAGTGGATTAGCAAGCAAATTACTTTCGACTGGTGCATTGACAAAAGATAGACAATTACCAATTTCAGATGAATAGTGAATTAAGATGAGCAATTCAATTAGCAAATCAACATTTGCTCTTGCCTAACGGCTGCAAATGTTCTTAGTGATGCATGAGTCTATTAATCAAGTTGCTATATGCCTACATAACTAAAACAACCTACATAAAAATCAGAGCTTTTATTAATTATTCTTGTAGTACTATAGAGATCACAACACAAAGCACACATTTAAGCTCAGTCTTTACTTCATTACTCTCTCTCTCTCTCTCTCTCTCTCTCTCTCTCTCTCTCTCTCTCTCTCGCTACGAGGCCTCGATCATCTACGGAGTAGTAGTCATGTTGTTGTTGAAGTTGGCACAATTAGTCCTCTGTAACAACAACGAGTTGCTGAAGCCAATCCTCGAGTTCACCAAATCCAGATGCACTAGGTTATCCTCCATCTGATGTGCCCCAATCACGATCGGAGCTCTAGGGTTCATCCCACCGTTTACCATGGCCAAGCACATAACTCCCGGACGCGCCTGAACTATAGCATTTTGGCCAGATATAGTCCACCTTATCTTCTGCTGGTTGTCTAACACAAGCTCAATGCTAGGCACTTGCGGACCCATCTTGCTATAACTGATGTTGTTTGCATTGAAACACAGCTCGAATGGCGCCACCGCGGTCACCGGCGGCACTCCAGGCAACTGCCTGATGAAGAGCCGAGTGAGGGCTGTGAAGATTGACTGATGTAGCATTGTGTATGGAGTTGTGGTGCTAAGTGTGGCTTGGTTAGAGCGAAGCCTAGGAGGGAGTGGTACAACAACATTGTTGATTTGGATGGATTGGACGTTCATCATGTACTCTCCTTGTTGACCTATGAATAGTGGGGCGTACATCAGCTGCGGAGACATATCGGTTCCCGGCAGCATCATGTACGTCCCCTCGCCGAAGAAAATGACGCCGTTTTGTCCCGAGCCAGAAGCGAGGCAGAAAGCGATCTTTGGTGGGATGCCAAAATGGGAAGCAAGCTGGGAAGGAAGTGAAATCCTGGAGTGGCCCATCCCGGCAATGCCTTGAACGTTTTGGGGTAGTCCTCTTTGCAAAAGTGTAGAAGGTGCGCATGCAAAGAGGAACTGAGGGACTGTGACCATTGGACCTGGCCTCGAGCCTACGGCAGATGGGATCGAGAGCACGTCCTCCGCGAGCTCGCCAACGGCGCTTTGTTGGGTGACAGGGTTCACAGCCGTGACCGCGCATGCATTGACGTGACAATAGCCAGGTCTAGCCATGGGGAGTCTTGGGGTTCTGGGAGAGCATGTTCGGCACGAGTGCGTGTTGACTCTAGAGCATTGGGCTGAATGGCAAACAGGGGCATTGAAAGTTGATGACAAGTACTTGTTTTCACAATTGACCGATAAGAACTGCCCGTTTAGGTCGAGCACAAAGGGGAGTTGAACTGGAGGGGTTCTCTTGAAAATCTGGGTCACGTGGAGACCTGTAGCACCATCTTTCTGCACCTTGAGAAAGAGGTTGGTTGGCCTGAGGATAGGCGTGGGTGGTCGAGGTCGAGGTCGTGCTGCGGATGACTCATCATCCGCAGACACAAAAATGAGATGAATAGATAAAGAGAACAAGAGAAGAAACTGAAGGAAAGAAGCCATGGATAATGGGAAGCGGAAGAGTTGCTATAGGCTATAGCTAGAGAGGAGATGGTTGCAAGGGGACTTGGTAATGGAATAGAGAGAAGAGGGTGCAATTTATAGTGTATTATAGATGCATGCAGACATAGCTAAGGTAGTGTGATCATATGGGAAAGTTTTTTTTTTTTTCCAGTTTTTGTGACTTTATCTGAGGAGGTTCACGCTTTTTATGCTAAGTTCAGCTAGAGAGAGGGAAAAAGATGAGCATAATCTGGGTAAGAGAACAAAGAGCTGGTGATTGTGCAGGAGTACTTGGCAGCGAAGAAGAAGAAAGAACAGAAGAGTTTCATCAAAAGCTGTACCAGACATGCATGTATCAGCTGTATAAGCTTGGGTTCTAAGTACCAAACAAAAATCAAATTTGTCATCAGCCTACTTTTGAGTCTTATGGACCTGCGTGGTTTTTGCTTTACATGGCATTAACATCTGAGCTTATCATCTGGGCAAGAAATTGATTGTCATTATCTTTCCAAACAAAGTAAATTAATTTCATTTTTCTTCTGACAATCAGAAAAATTATTAGATAAAAGAATATGAGGAAGGGGACATGAAGACTCCCTTAATTAAGAAGAAACAACAAAACAGAAAGGTAACTAAAACATGAGTAAGGTCAATTATAACGTATTGCATCGAAGATTAAATTGCGTAACATGAGTCATCTGATAAGAGACTTTGTAAGAAAAACGTCAAAACTGTAGAAATAAGCCTTAATTGAGCGTGTGTAAATTTTGATCTTGTGAAGCATTTTAACCCACCTTCGTTTTTTTTTTCACTAACTTATTTAAATAGTCATCGTTTTGAAGATGAACTTTGGTACTTGCTTACAGTTTGGCTTGAAGCTGATTTTTTTTTTTAGGTACGTAAGTTAAATGTGCTAAGAGGATTATAAGATAAGAAAGGCTGAATTGTCAGAGTAAAATCATGGCTCTATGCATGTGTTTTCAATTGCGGTAGAAGAAGAAAGGTAATTGGTACGTAACTATAACATTCAGTCAATTAGCTGGATATGATTTGCCAATGAACAACCACGAGGCAGAATGATCGAATTCAACAATTTGTAAGGAATACAATAGATCAACGTACAGCAACTACAGCCAAAAAGTGCCACACTCCAATTATAAGAACTAATAAAAATCAAGAAATATAAGAGAACTTAATGACTACAAGTAAAATAATAAAATTATACAATCATGTCAGGAAAAAAGAATATAGCAATTTACTTAACACAAAACAAAAAATTATAACTTCCGACTTAAAATCTAGTATTCACCGAAGACGTAGTTGAAAGTATCCCATACATTGGATGGCGGCCTTGGCGGTGAGGGTGTGCCATTGCCACACCTGGGAAAATAGCCGTACTCATAATATTCCATTACTGGTTCATTATTAATTATGGCTAATTGATTTTCACCTCGACCTCGACCTCCTACACCTTCACTTTCTTCTTTCTCTTCTTCTTTTCCTTCTTCTTCTTCAGAATCTTCACTATCTTGGTAGCCGCATCTGGTGCTGTTGCTTTCATTACTCTCCTCGTACGTATTTTCATGGCACTTGTCATCTTCGATTTCCTCAACTTCAATGGCTGGATCATCTCTCACTCCAGCACCACCACGACGGTGTTTCTTTCCTTTACTTCCGGTGAAAAACCTCATTACTTTAGCCATTATTCCTTGTGCCTTTTTTCTGGTACTGTAGGATCTTCGATATACCTCATTATAAGCACCCAAATTAAACCTAACAGATTTCTGATCATTGCAACGCACCATGCTTGTGCTACTAGATCTTTTGATGACTGATCTAACTGGTGCTTCGTGGTCATTACCGTTTCGAGACATGTTTCTCCTTCTGCTGTTCTCCCTTGATCACTGGGCTTGAATATTGTAGAAGAAAATCAGATCTAGCTGTGTGAAAGAGAGAACACTGAGGTTCGTTATTTATAGACAGCAATCGACAGGTTTCCTCAACCTGCAAGGTATACTGAGCAATACTACTTTTGGTAAGTAGCTTTTAACTTACCCAAATATATATCCTAGGAAACCTTAGCAAAGTCGATCGATCCCCTTGTTGAACTAGGATCCCTAGTTTTACTTGTTTCGATCAGGAAAAGCAAATAATTAACTAACCAGATTACTGATCGATTCTTGTCCGCTTGGAATAATTAACCTGGTATATATGAACTGTATGATACTGATCATACTCATGTACATTGGTTTTTTTATTTTTTATTGAAAGGGTAAAACACTAACGTCAACGGGGCACTTGCATGGATACAACTTAGGCATGTCATGTCACACATGCGTGGATAGATTGAGTAATGAGCAATAGAGCACTTTTAGTGTTGATCGAAAGCTAAGAATCCTCGTTACAAGTAACTTGAACAAGAACACACACAACTACAAAAAAATATCGACGACTGTTCAAATGTTCTACCAAATAACTTGAAATACGAGTACCGCAAACTATATTAGATTTGTAACTTTCACATGATGCTGCAACCCCTGTCCGCCGTCGGTTCATCACTAAAAGGGGATATGTATGCCGGTTGTCGACGATAGTATCCACCCTCCATTTGGTCCCCTTGACTCATTGGATGCATGTTGGTATGGTACGTCTGGCCATAATCAGTCGTCTCTGTGTGACCCCTGGGATACAGAGGGGTCATTCTGGTCATACACAGGAATCTCACCCCTTGAATATTGACCGACCTGACCCATCTGGTTTGACTCATTCCTTGTCAGATCTCTTGGACGTTGACTCATTTGGCCAGACTCGCCCCTTCGGTTCATATTCTCACTTGTTCCTCCTAGTTTGATCTCTTTGCCTTTGCCACCTTGTCCCATTATACCTTTTCCTTTGCTGTTTGCCTCTGGATGTTGTTCTTGTTGTAGTTGCTGGTTGTGGTGGTGTTGGTGCTTAGCCTTTGTTTGGTCCTTTCCACCATCCTTTTCAGATTTGTTGTTGACATTTTGGTTCATTCCTCCTAATATGATCTCTTTGCGTTGTTGGTTGCCTTTGCCACCTTCTCCCATTGTACCTTTTCCCTTGCTATTTGCATCTGGATGTTGTTCTTGTTTTTGTTGTTGGTGGTGGTGGTGGTGATTAGCCTCGGGTTGGTTCTTTCCACCATCCTTTTCAGATTTGTTGTTGGCGTTGTTCGCATTGTTGTTTCTAATCGACAAGTGCTCCGAATGGTCATTGAGTTGGGCTACATGACTAGATGTGCCTTCTTTCTTTTTCGACGTCCAGAAACAGCTGCAGAATGTGGTATCATTTGAAGGATCCTGCTTCTTTGTGAACTCTAGAAAAACCACCTTCAGCTCCTCCAGCTTGGTTTCTTCTACATCATCTATGATCTCCAATGTCCCACTCCGCAGATCAAAATTCGAACGTCGAAGACCTACATAAACACCATGCCTATTTGAGTCTAATTAATTGAAAAGGATCGACGATTATATCAAACACCCTTTTGGAACCCACGAGTTTCGGGCAAGTTTCACTTTTTTTGGGTCTCCGGCTTTTACCGTTCGGGTGTGCTTACAGACACCTCCTAACATATAGTGAGTCATTCTAGCCTCAAAAATCCGTCTATTTTATCAATTTACTCGCGATCGGGCTAAAACAAACTCACGCGTGCCGTGTTTTGTAAAGCTGTTGAAATTGCTGTTTTAATTGGTATTGAGTAGGTTTTTATGATTATATTCTCTTTAATTCTTCTTATATTGACATAGGAAACCTTAGTTTAAAAAGAAAATGACGTATTGTCACTCATTTCAAGTTTCATCCAATTCGAGCCAAAACTCTTTGCTATAGCCCACGAGTTTCGGGCAAGTTTCACTTTTTTTGGGCCTCCGGCTTTTTCCGTTCGGGTGTGCTTACAGACACCTCCTAACATATAGTGAGCCATTATAGCCTCAAAAATCCGTGTATTTTATCAATTTACTCATGATCGGGCCTAAATAAACTCACGCGTGCCGTGTATTGTAAAGATGTTAAAATTATTGTTTTAATTGGTATTAAGCGGCTTTTTATGATTATGTTCTCTTCAATTCTTCTCATATTAACATAGGAAACCTTATTTTCAAAAGAAAATTACGTATTGTCCCTAATTTTAAGTTTCACCCAATTCGAGCCAAAACTCTTTGCATAGCCCACGAGTTTCGGGCAAGTTTCATTTTTTTTGGGCCTCCGGTTTTATTCGTTCGAGTGTGCTCACAAACACCTCCTAACATATAGTGAGTCATTCTAGCCTCAAAAATCCGGGTATTTTATCAATTTACTCACAATCGGGCCAAAACAAACTCACGCGTGCCGTGTTTTGTTAAGCTGTTGAAATTGCTGTTTTAATTGGTATTGAGTGGCTTTTTATGATTATGTTCTCTTCAATTCTTATCATATTGACTTAGGAAACCATAGTTTCAAAAGAAAATGACGTATTGTCCCTCATTTCATATTGACATAGGAAACCTTAGTTTCAAAAGAAAATTACGTATTGTCCCTAATTTTAAGTTTCACCCAATTCGAGCCTAAACTCTTTGCTATAGCCCACGAGTTTCGGGCAAGTTTCATTTTTTTTGGGCCTCCGGCTTTATTCGTTCGGGTGTGCTTACAGACACCTCTTAACATATAGTGAGTCATTCTAGCCTCAAAAATCCGTCTATTTTATCAATTTACTCGCGATCGGGCCAAAACAAACTCACGCGTGCCATGTTTTGTTAAGCTGTTGAAACTGCTGTTTTAATTGGTATTGAGTGGCTTTTTATGATTATGTTCTCTTCAATTCTTCTCATATTGACTTAGGAAACCATAGTTTTAAAAGAAAATGACGTATTGTCCCTCATTTCAAGTTTCACCCAATTCGACCCAAAACTCTTTCCTTTAGCCCACGAGTTTCGGGCAAGTCTCACTTTTCTTGGGCCTCCGGCTTTTTCCGTTCGGGTGTGCTTACAGACACCACCTCCTAACATATAGTGAGTCATTCTAGCCTCAAAAATCCGTGCATTTTATCAATTTACTCGCTATCGGGCCAAAACAAACTCACGCGTAACGTGTTTTGTAAAGCTGTTGAAATTGTTGTTTTAATTGGTATTGAGTGGCTTTTTATGATTATGTTCTTTTGAATTCTTCTCATATTGACATAGGAGACCTTAGTTTCAAAAGAAAATGATGTATTGTCCCTCATTTCAAGTTTCACCTAATTCGAGTCAAAACTCTTTGCTATAGCCCACGAGTTTCGGGCAAGTTTCACTTTTTTTAGGCCTCCGGCTTTTTCCGTTCGGGTGTGCTTACAAACACCTCCTAACATATAGTGAGTCATTCTAGCCTCAAAAATCCGTGTATTTTATCAATTTACTCGCGATCGTGCCAAAACAAACTCACGCGTTCCGTGTTTTATAAATCAGTTGAAATTGTTGTTTTAATTGGTATTGAGTAACTTTTTAAGATTATGTTCTCTTCAATTATTCTCATATTGAAAATGACGTGTTGTCCCTCATTTCAAGTTTCACCCAATTCGAACCAAAACACTTTGCTATAGCCCACGAGTTTCGGGCAAGTTTCACTTTTTTTAGGCCTCCGGCTTTTTCCGTTCGAGTGTGATTACAGACACCTCCTAACATTTTGTAAATACGAAAATATCTGCAACAAATAACAGAACAACACATGTACAAAGAATAATTTAATTTAATCAATGCGAATGCGGGTTACAATCTTTATGAATTCCTCTGATTCTATCTCCGAATATAGGTTTAACTCAAGGGTGACAAACACTTGTTCTTGAGGGTTTACGCGGATTGATCACGAAACGAGTATTTGGGATTTGGATTTGGGTTTAGTGAAGAACTGGCTGTTTGGGGAGCTTGATAGTTCTTCAAGGGTTTTGGATTTGGATTTGGTGAAGAACTGGCTGTTTAGGGAGCTTGATAGTTCTTCAAGGGTTTAGGGTTTGGATTTGGTGAAGAACTGACTGTTTAGGGAGCTTGATAGTTCGTCAAGGGTTTAAGGGAGACTTCTGAGCTCGCGGAGGGATTTCTCTCTCTCTAGTTCGCTGCCTTGTTTATGCTCCCTTCTCTTGGTATGAGAGGGGGTATTTATAGTGTTAACATACCTCCATTTAAGACATGTAATGAAGATTCTGAATCAATAATATTTCTTTAATCAAATCAATGAATCTTGACTGATTTACTTGCCGATTTTAACATAATCAAATCAATCAAATCTTGAGATTTAGATATGCCCAAATCGCTTTGGATTGAATGTCATGTTTTGAGCAAGATCCTTAGTAAGGGGCGAGCTTTCTCGCGGATATGGAAGGTATCCCGCAATGAAGCTTAATTTCCAAGCAAGCGGTGATTTCTAATCCCACTTTGCGGACGACTTATCTTGGATGTACATCCCCGCATGCATGCGAACTCTGTCGTCTAGCTACTTCGTGAGTTTCCCTACGCGGGGCCATTTCGCCTTGCCTTTATGTCAATCTACGCTCGCGGAGTCAGTTCGCCTCGCGGAGTCTTGTTCGCCTCGCGAAGTCTTGTTCGCCTCGCGAAGTTTACTCTCTAGCTTGCCTGACCACTGGCGAACCCTCACCAATTATTTTTAGGGATGTCCAATTAATTTAATTTAATTGATATCTGATCATCAATCGACACTTGATAATTGATTTCAATCGGGATTTAAGGTTTTGTTGTTGGCCGACCATTTCCACGTTGCCACGTGTTATTTCCGACGGCTTTCCAATTTTGTTGACTCACGAGCCACGTATTTGTTTGGATTATTCAACGACTATTATTATCGTTAAATTTTATGTGTCTACAAATGCCCCCACTTCAAGGTGCGTCGTAGCCATGTTGTCGTCATGTGCTAGAGGCGCGACTTGAAGTCTGTGTTAATGGGTTAATTTTGTGGGGGTTCCCGAATTGATAGAGATTCCTAATTTTGTAAGGATTCCCTATTTTCTAGTATATGTTCCTTGAATTTATAGGATATCCAATTTTTGTAGGGATTCCTTAATTCGCAAGGATTCCTACGAACTTGATTTGGTAAAGTTTCCAAGTAGTGGGCGGAAACCTTTGATGTATTCCTTTCTTGATTTGCTTGATTCTCCATACTTTTCCAGTTTCAATGAGGAACGACTGCACTATAAATTAGAGCTTCCGGTTTAACATTCTTCATCACAAAGTTACAACCATCTCGCTGCGAGATCAGCAGTACATTTCTTTTTTTTTTTTACTCCTTTTGATTTGATTTCTATGGCGCAGAGTTATATAATTAGCTGACCACTTTTTTTAAATCTTGTATGTGTAGGTCGCGAGGTATTTCTGAGTTATCCATCTTCAGTAACTGCAGAAACTTTACTCGGCGAGGCGCAACAGAATCTTAAGGTAGCGAGGCGCAGAAGATTTTTAAGGCAGCGAGGTGCAGCAGAATCTCAAGGCAGCGAGGCACACTCCTTTCAACAAATCAATTCTTTATGTAGACGTACACCACTTCGCATGGCATTTTTCAAGAGTTTCAAGAAAGGCACAATCACTATCCTTGAAGACACTAACGACATTCAAAGCGATGACACCACCTTATATACCTATCCTTCATTGACTGGGTCGTGCGCCCTCAAGTCTCCCTCTTACGATGGTTCAGGTCATATTCCTCGGTGGACTTTCCAACAATCACGTCAGCTAGCCACCTTTCAATCAGCCAAATCCACCAGCGAGAAGCGAAGCGCAGATGTATGGATGTTGAAGTCTGCCCATCATGACCATAATGTTCCTCAAACACCGTTCGTGCTTCTCAGCGACCGTACGTGCAATGGTTCAGTTCAATGGAGAGGATTTCGTGCCAACAGAGTCTTCTCCTACACGGAACGTTACTGGAAGTGGTTAGAAGACATCTTAAGCCGAAGTGGATATCTCATCCATAAAACAGGCCTCTACCGAGCGGTGTTTGCATCGCTCTTTAGCTATGACCGTGTTGCACCTGTAATGCGGGCCTTCTGTGAGTATTGGTGCCCTAGCATAAATACTCTTCACACATCGTGTGACGAGATGTCTATTTCTTTGAGGGACTTGACATATATTTGTGGCTTGCCCATAACTAGAAGGTTCTATGACGAAGTTGTTCCATCTATCGAAGAATTTTCAGCCAAGGGTAAAGGTGGTGAGCCAATCATTCCCAAAAGTTGCAGATTTTTATTTCTCGCGTACCACAAGCTTTGCGATAAATGGCAAAAAGTGAAGATCGCATCATGGATCCAGTACTGGTACAAAGGAAGTTTGAGATACAAGAGACCGCCCGCTAAGAGTGTACGGAACAAGAAAGATGCACCTCAGAACACGTACAACCCGTCTGGCGAAATCCGCGAGGTTCAAGCTCGAACTGATGACGACTCCACACCGTTTGATGACTTGGGCGTGGATGACGAAGACATAGAGTCTACTTACTTGGCGGCATTTTACGCGTGCTGGTTGTATTTATTCGTCTTTCCTATGGACGACACACGCTTGATCCGACCTAGCGTGTTTAAAGTCGTTGAATAGACACAACCATAGGAAAGACGAATAGACACAACCAGCACGCGTAAAATGCCGTCAAGTAAGTAGACTCTATGTCTTCGTCATCCACGCCCAAGTCATCAAACGGTGTGGAGTCGTCATCAGTTCGAGCTTGAACCTCGCGGATTTCGCCAGACGGGTTGTACGTGTTCTGAGGTGCATCTTTCTTGTTCCGTACACTCTTGGCGGGCGGTCTCTTGTATCTCAAACTTCCTTTGTACCAGTACTGGATGCATGATGCGATCTTCACTTTTTACCCTTTATCGCAAAGCTTGTGGTACGCAAGAAATAAAAATCTGTAACTTTTGGGAATGATTGGCTCACCACCTTTACCCTTAGCTGAAAATTCTTCGATAGATGGAACAACTTCGTCATAGAACCTTCCAGTTATGGGCAAGCCACAAATATATGTCAAGTCCCTCAAAGAAATAGACATCTCGCCACACGATGTGTGAAGAGTATTTGTGCTAGGGCACCAATACTTATAGAAGGTCCGCATTACAGGTGCAACACGGTCATAGCTAAAGAGCGATGCAAACACCGCTCGGTAGATGCCTGTTTTATGGATGAGATCTCCACTTCGGCTTAAGATGTCTTCTAACCACTGGCAGCGAGATGGTTGTAACTTTGTGATGAAGAATGTTAAACCGGAAGCTCTAATTTATAGTGCAGTCGTTCCTCATTGAAACTGAAAAAGTATGGAGAATCAAGCAAATCAAGAAAGGAATACATCAAAGGTTTCCGCCCACTACTTGGAAACTTTACCAAATCAAGTTCGTAGGAATCCTTGCGAATTAAGGAATCCCTACAAAAATTGGATATCCTATAAATTCAAGGAACATCTACTAGAAAATAAGGAATCCTTACAAAATTAGGAATCCCTATCAATTCGGGAACTCCCACAAAATTAACCCATTAACACAGACTTCAAGTCGCGCCTCTAGCACATGACGACAACATGGCTACGACGCACCTTGAAGTGGGGGCATTTGTAGACATATAAAATTTAACGATAATAATAGTCATTGAATAATCCAAGCAAATACGTGGCTCGTGAGTCAACAAAATTGGAAAGCCGTCGGAAATAACACGTGGCAACGTGGAAATGGTCGGCCAACAACAAAACCTTAAATCCCGATTGAAATCAATTATCAAGTGTCGATTGATGATCAGATATCAATTAAATTAAATTAAATTAATCGGACATCCCCAAAAATAATTGGTGAGGGTTCGCCAGCGGTCATGCAAGCTAGAGAGTAAACTTCGCGAGACGAACAAGACTTCGCGAGGTGAACTGAACTTCGCGAGACGAACAAGACTTCGCGAGGCGAACAGACTGCGCGAGGCGAATTGACTCCGCGAGCGTAGATTGACATAAAGGCAAGGCGAGATGGCCCCGCGTAGGGAAACTCGCGAAGTAGCTAGACGACAGAGTTCGCATGCATGCGGGGATGTACGTCCAAGATAAGTCGTCCGCGAAGTAGGATTAGAAATCACCGTTTGCTTGGAAATCAAGCTTCCTCGCGGGATACCTTCCATATCCGCGAGATAGCTCGCCCCTTACTAAGGATCTTGCTCAAAACAGGACATTCAATCCAAAGTGATCTGGGCATATCTAAATCTCAAGATTTGATTGATTTGATTATGTTAAAATCGGCAAGTAAATCAGTCAAGATTCATTGATTCGATTAAGGAAATATTATTGATTCAGAATCTTCATTACATGCCTTAAGTGAATGTATGTTAACACTATAAATACCTCCTCTCATACCGAGAGAAGGGAGCATAAACAAGGCAGCGAACTAGAGAGAGAGAAATCCCTCCGCGAGCTCAGAAGTCCCCCCTAAACCCTTGAAGAACTATCAAGCTCCCTAAACAGCCAGTTCTTCACCAAATCCAAACCCAAAACCCATGAAGAACTATCAAGCTCCCTAAACAGCCAGTTCTTCACCAAATCCAAATCCAAAACCCTTGAAGAACTATCAAGCTCCCCAAATAGCTAGTTCTTCACTAAACCCAAATCCAAATCCCAAATACTCGTTACGTGATCAATCCGCGTAAACCCTCAAGAACAAGTGTTTGTCACCCTTGAGTTAAACCTATATTCGAAGATAGAATCAGAGGAGTTCACAAAGATTGTAACCCGCATTCGCATTGATTAAATTAAATTATTCTTTATACATGTGTTGTTCTGTTATTTGTTAAAGATATTTTCGTGTTTACACATATAGTGAGCCATTCTAGCCTCAAAAATCCGTATATTTTATTAATTTTCTCGCGATCGGGACTAAATAAACTCTCGCGTGCCGTGTTTTGTAAAGCGGTTGAAATTGCTGATTTCATTGGTATTAAGTGACTTTTTAAGATTATGTTCTCTTCAATTCTTCTCATATTGACATAGGAAACCTTTGTTTCCAAAGAAAATGAGGCATTATCCCTCATTTCAAGTTTCACCGAATTCAAGCTAAAACCCCTAGCTATAGCACACGAGTTTCTGGCATGTTTCATTTCTTTTAGGCCTCCGGTTTTTTCTGTTCGGGTTTGCTTACAGACACTTCCTAACACATATTAAACCATTCTAGCTTCAAAAATCCGTGTCTTTTATCAATTTACTCACGATCGGGTCTAAATAAACTCACGCGTGTCATGTTTTGTAAAGCTGTTGAAATTGCTGATTTAATTGGTATTGACTGACTTTTTAAAATTATGTTCTCTTCAATTCTTTAATTATTGACAATGGAAACCTTAGTTTCAAATGAAAATGAGGTATTGTCCCTCATTCAAGTTTTAGCCAATTCGACCCAGAACTCTTTGCTATAGCCCACGAGTTTCGGGCAAGTTTCACTTTTTTGGGCCTCCGGCTTTTTCCGTTCAGGTGTGCTTACAGACACCTCCTAACATATAGTGAGTCATTCTAGCCTCAAAAATCTGTGTATTTTATCAATTTTCTCGTGATCGGGCCTAAATAAACTCACGCGTACCGTATTTTGTAAAGCGGTTGAAATTGCTTTTTTAATTGGTATTGAGTGACTTTTTAAGATTATGTTCTCTTCAATACTTCTCATATTGATATAGGAAACCTTTGTTTCAAAAGAAAATGAGGTATTATCCCTCATTTCAAGTTTCACCGAATTCGAGCCAAAACTCCTTGCTATAGCACACGAGTTTTTGGCATGTTTCACTTCTTTTAGGCCTCCGGCTTTTTCCGTTCGGGTGTGCTTACAGACACTTCTTAACATATATTAAACCATTATTGCTTCAAAAATCCGTGTCTTTTATCAATTTTCTGGCGATTGGGCGTAAATAAAATCACATGTGCCGTGTTTTGTAAAGCTGTTGAAATTGCTATTTTAATTGGTATTGAGTGGCTTTTTATGATTATGTTCTCTTCAATTCTTCTCATATTGACATTGTAAACCTTCGTTTTTAAAGAAAATGACGTATTGTCCCTCATTTCAAGTTTCACCCAATTCGAGCCAAAACTCTTTGCTATAACCCACGAGTTTCGGGCAAATTTCACTTTTTTTGGGCCTCCGGCTTTTTCCATTTGAGTGTGCTTACAGACACCCCTTAACATATAGTGAGTCATTCTAGCCTCAAAAATCCGTGTATTTTATCAATTTTCTCGCGATCGGGCAAAAATAAATTCACGTGTGCCGTGTTTTGTAAAGCTGTTGAAATTGGTATTGAGTGGCTTTTTATGATTATGTTCTGTTCAATTCTTCTCATATTGACATAGGAAACCTTTCTTTCAAAAGAAAATGACGTATTGTCCCTCATTTCAAGTTTCACCCAATTCGAACCAAAACTCTTTGCTATAGCCCACGAGTTTCGGGTAAGTTTCACTTTTTTTGGGCCTCCGGCTTTATTCGTTCGGGTGTGCTTTCAGACACCTCCTAACATATAGTGAGTCATTCTAGCCTCAAAAATCTGTGTATTTTATCAATTTACTTGCGATCGGGCCTAAATAAACTCACGCGTGCTGTGTTTTGTAAAGCTGTTGAAATTGCTGATTTAATGGGTATTAACTGACCTTTTAAAATTATGTTCTCTTCAATTCTTCAATTATTGATAATGGAAACTTTAGTTTTAAATGAAAATAAGGTATTGTCCCTCATTTCAAGTTTCACCAAATTTGAGCCAAAACTCCTTGACGCACACGAGTTTCGGGCAAGTTTCACTTTTTTTGGGCCTCCGGCTTTTTCCGTTCGGGTGTGCTTACAGACACCTCCTAACATATAGTGAGCCATTGTAGCCTCAAAAATCCATGTATTTTATCAATTTACTCGCGATCGGGACTAAATAAACTCACGCGTTTCGTGTTTTGTAAAGTTGTTGAAATTGCTGTTTTAATTGGTATTGAGCGGCTTTTTATGATTATGTTCTCTTCAATTCTTCTCATATTGACATAGGAAACCTTAGTTTGAAAAGAAATTTACGTATTGTCCTTAATTTTAAGTTTCACCCAATTCGAGCCAAAACTCTTTCCTATAGCCCACGAGTTTCGGGTAAGTTTCATTTTTTTTGGGCCTCCGGCTTTATTCGTTCGGGTGTGCTTATAGACACCTCCTAATATATAGTGAGTCATTCTAGCCTCAAAAATCAGTGTATTTTATCAATTTTCTCACGATCGGGCCTAAATAAACTCATGCGTGCCGTGTTTTGTAAAGCGGTTGAAATTTTTGTTTTAATTGGTATTGAATGCCTTTTTAAGATTATGTTCTCTTCAATTATTCTCATATTGACATAGGAAACCTTAGTTTCAAAAGAAAATTACGTATTGTCCCTAATTTTAAGTTTCACCTAATTCGAGCCAAAACTCTTTGCTGTAGCCCACAAGTTTCTGGCAAGTTTCACTTTTTTTGGATCTCCAGCTTTTTCCGTTCGGGTGTGCTTAAAGACACCTCCTAACTTATAGTGAGCCATTTTAGCCTCAAAAATTCTTATATTTTATCAATTTACTCGCGATCGGGGCAAAACAAACTCACGCGTGCCAGGTTTTGTAAAGCTGTTGAAATTGTTGTTTTAATTGGTATTGAGTGGCTTTTTATGATTATGTTCTCTTCAATTCTTCTCATATTGACATAGGATACCTTAGTTTCAAAAGAAAATGACGTATTGTCCCTCATTTCAAGTTTCGCCCAATTCGAGCCAAAACTTTTTGCTGTAGCCCACGAGTTTCGGGTAAGTTTCACTTTTTTTGGGCCTCAGGCTTTTTCCGTTCGGGTGTGCTTACAGACACCTCCTAACATATAGTGAGCCATTATAGCCTCAAAAATCCGTGTATTTTATCAATTTTCTCACGATCGGGCCTAAATAAACTCACGCGTGCCGTGTTTTGTAAAACGGTTGAAATTGCTGTTTTAATTGGTATTGAATGCCTTTTTAAGATTATGTTCTCTTCAATTCTTCTCATATTGACATAGGAAACCTTAGTTTCAAAAGAAAATGACATATTGTCCCTCATTTCAAGTTTCGCCCAATTCGAGCCAAAACTCTTTGCTATAGCCCACAATTCGGGCAAGTTTCACTTTTTTTGGTCCTCCGACTTTTTCCGTTCGAGTGTGCTTACAGACACCTCCTAACATATAGTGAGTCATTCTAGCCTCAAAAATCTGTGTATTTTATCAATATACTCGCGATCGGGCAAAAACAAATTCACGCGTGCCGTGTTTTGTAAAGCTGTTGAAATTGCTGTTTTAATTGGTATTGAGTGGCTCTTTATGATCATGTTCTCTTCAATTCTTCTCATATTGACATAGGAAACCTTAGTTTGAAACGAAATTAACGTATCGTCCCTCATTTCAAGCTTCACCTAATTCGAGTTAAAACTCTTTCTTATAGCCCACGAGTTTCGGGCAAGTTTTCAAACATCGTTCAAACATTATATCAGACTAATTGTTTTTCCTTTTTTCTTTTTGTACTTCAAAAATAATGTGCGTATAGGTAGAACTTGGAACATACCATAGGCGTCTCGAATATGTTTCTGGCCGGAATTCTGGTATTGTTTTTCTGAATTTACGTTTACAGCCGTAACATGTACAGATCAGTTGGAGAGGAACCTTCTGCAAGTATAAACAATATGCGAGTTAATTAAGCAACAAAAACAGAGATATAAACATACAAACTAAATGTAAAAGTACTTTGGTTGAAGAACATAATGTACATATATACCGGTGGCTGACTCATGATTCTTGATATGCAAGCAACTGAGCTGAGAGAAGAATTTGAGTCTAACAGAGAGCTGGGGGCAACCGAACTTGAGTTTCTACCAAAAAAAAAAAACCGTACTTGAGTTAGAGTGGCTAGGACTGGGGTTCGGGGTATTAATAAAGAAGCTCAAGAAGTACGGTTTATTTATATTCCTGATTATGAACTATCTTGCTGAACAAGGTTTGTTTCCCAAAGTTAGTTTCTCTTGCCAGATTTGAATCACAATTCACAAGTTATAATTTGTGTAATATGGTAAGTTTAATTTTTGAGGTAACTTTTGTATCCTCAGAATCTTGATCTGCCAAGAAGGCACAAAGAACCGGAAGAATGGAAGCTGCCATATACAAGGATGATGAGATACAAAGTTACCTCAAAAATTAAGATTCTGAGATACAAAGTTACCGGAAGATGCCATACATGGATGATGTACAGGTTTTATTTGTGTAATATGGTAAGTTTAATTTTTTAGAACTTGTACATCATGGGAGAAATAAAGCTCTCCTTTAAGGTTTTTGTTTTCGTATATAGGTTAAAAAAAAAATATCATAGCAGGTTAGACCGCAAGGTCAACCCGCTTTTATTTTCACGTTTTGTCTTTGGTTTTGTTTATGAACTCAGATTCAGGAATTCAGAACGTCAAAACTCGACGAAGCAATTGCAGTGGCATACGATTGCAATAGGTTTGGAATACTGACGAATTGGAATCGGCAGTAGCCTTCTTTTGATTTTCAGTTTTCTGTTATTGATCATTGCAGTTACGTTTGATAGGGATTCCCTTGCCTTCATAGTCCTATGTCTTTTGTTACCAGGTTTTAGGCGTAAACCTTAGGCAGCCACTTAATCTGGTTTCTCATTGTATGATTGCAATTCGATCCATTTTGGAAAAAAGTATTGGAATCTTCAGGTTCGCAAAATTTCTTTAGTTAATCAGTCTCTTCTCATTTGCATATGCATATGAACCCTATAGTAGTAGGCTGCTGATTCTCAGTGAATTGACTGAATTCAGATGAATGAAAACGTACTTCTTCATGGAAGAATACTTTATACACACACATTCAGGGTTTCATGAAAACATGATCGAAATATATAGTTAAGTGTAAAGAATTGAATTCATGTAACTTTATGATATAATGCATACTCTTATATACTGCTTAGAGTAGTTGTGAGTTGTTATGAATATACATGTTTCCCAATATATGAGTTGTAGTCTAGTTATGATTTCACAATATCGATGTCAAGTTGATAAGTTCGAAAGGTAAACTGAACATTTGGTTATTAACATTGTTTTGTGATTTTCTGGAAATCGTAATGTGCAGTGTAATCTTAGATGCAGAACAACATTACATTTAGTCTCTACATTATTATTTTGATGCATTGAAACTTTTCTCTATCCAAAGATGCTGATTGTTTCTTTGAATAACTGGAATCTACCGATATAGTATAATGAGAAGCTTTAAAATGTTATGTCTTCTGCCACTATATTCAGATATGTGATTTTATTTTGTTTTTCTTATGCTATTGAACCTTGTAAACTATATTGGCTGGTTTCTTGCTTTATTTTGAACTTTTAAGAGATTGTTACAATGGGATCGTTCTACATTGTTCAACTGTTCCTTTCAGCATTATCTGATCCTTGCTTTGCTGCATATTTACTTGTTTGCTGTTTTGGGAGCTTTAAAATTAATCATCAATATATTCATAATCATTCTTACTGGTAAAGCCTTGATAGGTTTCAAAAGGTGATGCACCAGAGTGTTTAAATGAAGAACATAATTCAGGTTAAGTTTGTATACAGAAACACAAAATAGACATGAATATTGGTACGATCCTTCTATTTCCGCTGTGCTATATATCAAATCAAACATAAGACTATAGTAACATCTCTTATGTTGTCTACAAGCTCTGTATGTCTTTATTTAGCCAAGTGGTTCTTTAATCTTTACTTAAGTGAACCTACACGAAATACAGAAAAGGACCGGATGTACAAAGGAACACAAATGGATAAAGGTTATCTCATGCTAATGAAGATGTATGCAATAATGCATATGCATTAAATCAGCTAAGGTATGGTTTCGACTCTAAAAACTTGTATTTCAAATATGGGAGTTGTCATACAGAGAAGTATTCACAATATAATTGAAGCATTATAATTTGCAGTATTCTTGGTTTAAAATGATTGTTGAATGCCTGATATGATAACTGTTTTGATTTTCATGGTTGAAGTTTTGTGAGTTGACATACCAGTAAGGCTTTTATGAATTTGATTTGTGTTCCAAGATTAAAAATTTGCCTAATTTGGTATACTGTGTTTTTGACAAAATGCTTGAGTATCAAAATTTATCTCCCTGTAGGCAAACAAACACAAATTTATCTCCCTGTAGGCACACACACACACACACAAAAATCTGCAGAAAAGAAATAACATACAAATCTCCCTGTATCAAAAATCTAGAGTGGCTAGGACTGGGGTTTGGGGTATATATAAAGAAGCTCAAGAAGTATGATTTATTTTTTTTCCTGGTATGAACTATCTTGTTGAACAAGAATTGTTTCCCAAGTTGGTTTCTCTTGACAGATTTGAATCAAAATTTACAATTTGTGTAATATGATCAGTTTAATTCTTGAGGTAACTTTGTATCCTCAGAATCTTGATTGCCACATTCCTTAGTTCAAGTCTTTAAGTACATTAATCGATCACCATGATCTGTTTCTAACTTAAATCTCCTACTGATATTTGCACCTGATCTTGCACTTCTTATGTTAGTCATATTGCCTTCAAAAATACTAGTAACATGCAAACAGTGTTTAATATATGAATGCTCATAGAACCCACATATCTGATCAGTATCTAGAATCGACCTAAAATCCTAGATTTCATTCTCCTTTTCCCCATCCACTAATCAGATGTTGATGGCTTTACCATGATAAAAGTGGCCTCAATGATTTCTAACAGATTGAGATTGCCACTTTTAGAAATAGTACATCCCACCAAATTGATACAACTATGACATTTTAAAATCCAACATCTCAAACATTTGAAGCCCACAGAATTGATCAGGTTAAAGAATGGTCTATCTTCCTAAGTTTTCCAACCTGATTCTGCTTTCTACCACTGAGCTATCAGGTGGTCACTTGCGAGAAATGCAAGTCAAAAGTGGACTAAATGATTTTCCCACAGATAGAGATCGTTGCTTAAAATACCCCAAGTTGAATCCCACACATAATGCATCGAGTAGAGTGCTCTCAGGGCCTACACTCTTCTTAATTCTGCAGAGCCCCATACATAAACATAAAGAGACTTGAACACTATCTGACATTGACTTCATAATCTCTAATACTCTATTCACAGGCTAACCAAATTGATTAGAAAATGCATCAAGGGGTTTCCCAATGAGACGAGAATTAAGAAGGAAGTTTATCATCAGTAATAGTACCACAACGAGCAAAATTTACCCATGAATTACCTACTAACATGAGCAATGGGACACTTCCCAAACATTGCATTTACTACTAAATATCAGACAAAAGTCACAACTTCATACCACCACATGGCACTGCACTACTACTACTAATACATGATCCGAATTCTACTACTTATTACAATTACTACTAGTTTCACATGATGGTACAACTGTTGGCATTTTCATCGTTAAAAAAGTTGGTGTAAGGCTCGGTTGGCCCTGCCGATGGCATTGGCTGATGAGGCATGTAGTTCATATGTGGCTGTGGCCGCGCATACAACATGGATTGATACATATCATTCCCACTAGCCATTTGGGGCTGCTGTTGCTGGTTCATCATCATTGCCATATACTGCTGATGCTGGAGCAGCTGCTGTTGTTGTTGTTGAGTATAGGGATTTCCTGCATTCCCCATTCCTTGGTAATAGCCTGCACCACCACCACCGCCACCACTGCTCATCATCCCCGGCGCAGGCAGTCCTTGTACTGCAGGCACATTGCCCATCTGACCCATATTACCCATTGGATAGTTACCCATGTGACCCATACTCTCACCTCCGCGGCCCATTTGCCCCATAGGCCTCATCTGGCCCATATTGCCCATCTGGCCCATTTGGCCCATATGCCCCATCTGACCTGCCTGGCCCATGTGCCCCTTTTGACCCATTTGATGCACATCTCCACCATCGCCACCACCACCGCCTTTGCCTCCCTTGCCTCCTTTGCTTCCCTTGCCTTCTTTGCTTTCCTTGCTTTCTTTACCTTCTTTGCCACCTTTGCCTCCTTTCTTGTAATTCATGATTTCAATTTCATCAAAATCATCAAACATGTCACCTCCTTTCTTACTTCCCTTCCCACCCTTGCTGTTTCCATCACTCTCTTTTTTACTGGTGCTCCTGCTAAGCCACCCAAGCAACCCACCTTTTTTACCCTCACTTTTGTCTTTACCTTCTTTACCTCCCTTGCCATCTTTACCACCCTTGCTCTTTTTCTTACTCTTGCTCTTCTCATCATCACCTCCACCTTTACCTTTCTTTTTTCCTCCCTTCCCATCTTTGCCCTCCTTCTCCTTATTTCCACCCATACCCTTCATCCCTTGCACAGGGAAATCAATAACCTCACCCTTCTTGGCAGACCCTCCCCCACCACCTAACTTCTTGCCGCCCATAGCATTCATATTCACCATCCCACCCGGCCCATGTGGCCCATGTCCATTATTACCCATCACAGGCATCGCCATCTTCCCATAAGGCCCTTGTTGAACATTTGCACCCATACCAGGCATCATCATCACCTTGTTGGGAGGCACCTGATGGCCATGGTTAAGCTCCTCCTCTTCCTCATCATCATCATAATCCTCATCATCAAACTCATCATCATCATAATCTTCATCATCAAACTCATCATCAAACTCACCGTCACTAAACTCCTCCTCAGCAGGCAGATTAAACTTCACAGACTTGTTCTGCTCCTTCATTGGCATCATCACCTTAGCCCCCTTCATCATCTGCTGTTGCTGCTGAATTTGTTGCTGCTGAATTTGCTGCTGGACATTAATACCCTTCTGCTGGTCCTTCCCACCGCCACCACCCTTCTGAGCTTTGCTGTTACCATTGTCTTTTCCACCCTTTCCATGATTCTCCGTTGACATGTTCTTCAACTGGTTGGGGTTGAACTGCTGAGCTTTGTTAGAATTACCCTTCTGTCCTCCTCCACCTCCACCTCCACCCCAAAGCTCTGCATGTTTCCCATTCTTTTCAAGCTTCTTGATGATGGTGGCTGGATCTACGTTCCCTGTGACAGTCACTTTGCCTTGCTCTGCATCTATACTAGTTGTGAACACACCTATACATACCACCAACATATAAATTTAGTTTCAGAAACAACAAAGGTAAAAAAAAATTAACAGATTTGACATTGCACAAGGTGAAATTACTGACATAAGGAGTAAACTTTGGAGTGATTAAGGAACATACCATCAATTTTCTGCACCAATTTCTTAACCTTCTGCTTACAGCCCTCACAGTGAATGTTCACTCTGAGCACACAGCTCTGCAAGTAACAAACAACCCCAATTTAGCAAACTAAAACAAAGAAGTGAAAGAACCAAAAGTAAAAAACCACAACAGGGGAATAACAACAGTAGCACTATTAAAGTTAACAACTTTGGAAAGAAACTCAGAACAAATGGTCAAGAGGGTGCACCTGAATCTTCATGAACTCTTGCTTGTTCATTTTTCTTTATGAGATTTCAGAGGTGTCTTTCAGAAATGGGCAAATGGTTTTTGAGAGTGTGAAGCTGGGGAGATATAAGAAGAGGGGAGAGAGCTAGAGTCGGTTGGGGAGCATATAAAACTAATATTTATCTTTAGCTTTCTTGCTCTGTTGGGTTTGTGATAGGAACACTCACTCTTTTCAAGTTTTTTATATTTTGGTAAAAGGCACAGTGAGACAGAGAGGGGAAGAGTGAAGTCGGTTACTCTTGCAGGAAGGCATATAAAAATGGCAAAACAACAGCTGGAGGGAGCTTTGGCTTTACACGGCTCTCTGTAAATTTTCATGTACAGGGTCCAGAGAACAGGGGCTTTAATCTTTATAGTTTAATCTGGGGGGTTTAAGGGGAAGTGCTTAGCTTGATTGATGTTTGTTAATAATGGAAGACATGATTAGAGGGGAAGGATTAATATAGATGAGTTAGATATGGGCCCTGTGATGTTCTGGGATCATGAGCCATCATGGTGGTGGGGATGATCACTAGGCTCCAAAGGTTGGCTCTTTTCCAACCCTGCTTGATCAATCAGTCAAAATGTCCTTCAATTATAGCATGAGCTTCAATCAATTTGGCTAGTACCTAATTCATGTCCTCTCAATGCAAGTGTACAAAAAATATTTTGCTCACTTGCATGTGTTTTTCTTTGTTTAAGAGTCCAAATTGAGGCTCAACGAATTATGTTATTGCATAATTCATGTATTCAATAGATCTATTAGCTTTGCTTAAATTTCAATCAATATAGTTTGGAGTGGAGTGGAGCATTTCCTGCGTCGCATTTTTAGTTGCAGTTTTAGTCTTGCAAATTTGGAATTCACATGTCTTTTGCAAAAGTATTGAAGTGGAACTATTGTTAGTTTAATTGGATGAGACTAGTACCTTACATTGTACTTGTGTATTGTAACGGGGAATGTTAATGCTACGAAGATATTTTCTGAATGACCTTTGTTTTTTTTATTTGTATCAAATTTGCTCGGTTGATTTTAATGTTATAAGAAGAATCAAATATTGACATACAATTTAAGAAAAAATATCATAAAGCTGAACTTCCGTTGATGTATAAAACTTTGTTAGATACAATGCATCAATTCGTAAAGTGACTAGCTCAACACTCGTTAAACTCTCAATTTAGTACATCAATAATGTAGCGGAAACTTTTTAGACACCAACCCTAACCCTATTACAACTCAACTTCAGCATAATCCGCCCTAATACATCTACAAGAATATAGGTTGTTCATTTCTGATTTCTCCTCTCCTTCCTTCACTTATATTTTAGTCCTCCTGGCCTCTTTAGCTTATTGTCAAGTACAGCAAAGTAAGAATCTTTTAAGCCAAGCACGAGATTGGCAGGATCTAATAGCTCATCCTCATTTCCAGGTTAGTGTTCTCCTTCTCCATTCTTATTTTTTTAAAAGACCTGTCAGTGGCAAATGGTTGTCAGTTTGACTCTATTTGAAATTGAGGAAAATATAGGCCAGGACTAAGGGCACCATTGTCACTCAAAGACTGGTAATGGAAAATCGCCAAAAGCATTTTAAAGCTAACCAGAGAGATCGTCAAGATCTTTCTGTGATGTGAAGAAAAGAAGAGGAGAGGGAGAAGAAAATGATGTCTCTGGGTTTTGAGCCCCTTCTTTTGCAACCAAATTATTGGTTGTTTTCCTTAAAAGCCTAACCCCTGAAGAAAATTGTTGTCCTTGGAGTTGTTCTTTATTTCCCATTGGGGTTAAAAAGAAAACCGGAAGAGATAAAATGTCCCATCAAGGATTTATCATTTTCTTCTTTCTCTGTGTAAAAAAACCAAAGATGCCTGCAGTGGTGACAAAAAGGAATCCCCCACCACACACCACAAGGTTACAAAAGAATTTCACCCTATCAAAGATGGTTCGTGCCTATCATTGGGTTGCTCAAAATTAAGAACTTTTTAACCTTAATCTTTGACTAGTGAACTTGTTTATTGAGTGGAGAATTGGAGATCAAACAAGAAGAAGGACAAGAGCGATAGTTTATGAGCAAAGAGCTATAGTTTATGAGCGGTTTATGTGATTCTGTGCAGTTGTGGTTAAATTATGCATTTCGTTGATCTTACTTTTTTTGGCTCAAATCTTTAGGGTTTGAACCAAAAGATCTAGCCACTATGTTGAACCTTGTGATGAAGTAAAGCAATGGGTACAATGCTTTGCTTTTAGATCGTTCATGCATGTAATAAAGAATTTAGGAATAGCACTTGATCGATGTAGGAGTTGAATGGGTAAAACAATCCATCCATAAAGAAAACACTTATTGGATTCATCCTCTAAGTATCGAAAGGTCAAAATTTGTAAAAACGTAAAAGATGAAATATCAAACATCAAAATAAGTTGATGAATTGATGAATTGGTCGATCGGCATCAACAACCATTTCACTCTATCAAGCTTAAGTTTTATGATTATTGTGCTCGTTTCACGTTAATTTTCTTAATTTATTTCATTTATTTTTCATGTTGTCTTTTCTCTAGTGAATTTACTAATTTACGGTAAGAATTGATATCATAAGACATAAGCAAACCATTAGTCTAGGGTTTGTTACAGAGTTTATCATCAAATAGTTTAAATCAAATTTCTGAAGTCTCTCTCAGAGACTTCGATTGATCTTGTTTAACTTGTTGATGAACATCACTGGTTATTAGGGTTTGGACGTCTGTATAATCTCTATCTCGCTGTCTAGCCAGCTCAAGCCATTTCATCTTATCAGTCAGTAACTGAGGCTCAGTTTCAGTCTTGCATGCATCAGATAACCAAACCCTAGGGCATAAACGCCGTGTACCCATTTTCTCATTACTTCCAAACAGATAAAAGATCGCAAACCTTGTGTGAAGTAAAGTCAAGTTAAGCTTGTACCGATTCGCACACGAGATTGGATCGATCACTTTGAATTCATCTGTCAAAACTCATCTCTCCCTTTATTGTTTCAAAGATTTGAGAACAGGTTAATCGTCTCCAGCGAAAGCTGGAATCTCAGCTGCTTCTTATATACATACCTCTATTATTATCATGTGCAGCAAGATATTTGCCAGTGGGAAATGGCCAAAACTTATGGGGTTTCTGTTCACCGGTGATGGTTTTCTGAGGAGTACGTAGCTGAATTGGGTCCCAAAGGAACAGAGAGATTGGGTGTCCGGGGGGACAATTAGGTCAGGGACCAGAGGGCAATTTATGGACTCATCTTGTCACAGTAGTTAGGGTTTGGGACCCGAAAAATTTTTGGTCAGGTACAGTGCTGGTTAAGCTTAATTGGTGAAGAGTCACCCTCTAGGGAGGTCAGGCTCTTCTTTATGTTTGGATTTGATGTGAGGATACAGTGAAATTATTGGTTTTCACGCGATCACGCATGTTCTGTTTCAAGTGTGTTCCTCAGCATGATTTCTTTATTTTCTTCAATCCCAAATCTCTTTATTTTTGGTCAGAAAATGAGGCTCCCAAATATCGTTTGACTTTTTTATATAAAGAAAAGGAAATGTATCGGAGTGTGTTTAGGAGATGTTTAGACATTACTTAGAAGGCTCATTTTGTATAATTCATCAAAAAATTCCGTTTTAGTGATTCTTATTAGAATCAGAATCGTTTACTGTCTTAATAGTTTGATTTAAGATGTATAAGGTCGGAAGATGATGTTACTAGTTAATATTCTTTTGTGTCTTTTATTTCACCGCGCATGACATATAAATTAGTTAACGAGAGAACATAGAAGTTCATGTATCTCTTCTCTTTCTATCACGAGTGACAATAACTTCTAAGTGTGATAGTAATATTGATTATTGTCTTTTTTCCCCGATCCAATACAGTAGATCTAGTTAGGAAACAACGTAGAACACCGTTGAAAAAGTGACAAGCATGTCCGTTTATAAATCATATTTATAACGTAAACATCAACGAAGAGGTACTACATACAGCAATCTGTTCATAGATCATAATCACTTGTGTAGCTAGAGTAATGTAAGATTAGACCAAAGAGACACAAAATGTACAAGATTCAATAGGGTCAATCGCAGCTACGTGATTAGGTTTTCATTTACAAGACACATAACTTGATAAATGAGCTGACTTGTCTAAATCTGCCGGCACGAGGAACACCAACAAGTACCGGAGTGAACAGTGATCGATTGCTAATAGCTTGGGCCTAGGTCTTTGTTGTTCTTAATATACGAGAAAGATAAACAATATCGAGAGTGTGAGTGGTCTAGCACGGGGAAGATCAAATCAGAGAAAAATGAGATTTGGAATCCCCAAGAATGAGTAACAAGTATGGTCATAGTCATTGTTGATTGGCATGCTTTAGATCACTCTTTTTAAGACTTGGAATCAGAAATCAACGAGTAAAGAGTGAGGACCTCTCGCTTTTGTCCCCTGCTTAGAATCCCATTCAAAACACTTTTCCTTCTTATCTGCTAACTTGTGTCGCACATATTCCCCCTCCCCTTTGTCCTTTGAACTTTCACGGTTCACACTTCACACACACACATGAATAGGAAGGAGAACAAAGCTACGTTATTGTAAAACTGCATCTACAGAGGAAAGAAAACTATTTTAACCGAAGTTGGAGAATTAGCATATACAATGAGATCTCTTTATAACTGTAATCAGTGGCGTAGCCACTATGGGACAAGGGGTTCCATTGATCCCTCTCACATTTCAAGCTGAGTTCTTATTGGCTGGGGAAATATACTTTCGACCAAAACTTGCCCTTTCCAGAGACACCAACATCTCTCACCTATGAGTAAAAGAAAACTTCTATCCCCATGTTTTTTTTCAATTATATATCTTGTCTTGATTTGGACAATACTCGAACCAGTCACTACCCATGCGTTAAAACAAGCTTTGGACAGATAAGTTTTCTGCTGTCCTAATTTGGACATATTTGCTAATCACACATGTTCTTACTCCTAATCAATTCATGATCTACAATTTGTTTGTCTCTTATTCTCTCTAAATTTCTCTACCCGTAATTTAGGGATTTTTTTTTTTTTTTTTTTTTTTTGCTTTTCTTACTCCCTACAACCAGCAAATCAAAACCTTCATAATTTAGCACTTGGAATATGAAAGCTTTTCTGGATAAATTTTATATAAAAGAAATATATATTTGGTATGGTGTTGATAATGAAACCATCACGAAAAGATTTCAAAATATAAATCGTCGTGGACAATTATAATTACTTTAGGGAGACTTGTTACGTTGTCTTTTTTAAGTATTGATGTAATAATTCATACATTTTTATGTTATTCAATGAGATTATTCGATTCGTTTAATATTCTTGTTTATACTTTGACCCTTCTAATGGTAGTTTCTGGCTACGCCACTAATTATAGTGGCTACATATAAGTTATCAGAGATCCACCGGAGATCTGTGACCGGTTGCAAACACTAGGACCGCCCGCCTCAAGTTGCACCCTCAGGATCACCAGCCCTGCTTAGAGGTTTTTCGTAAAACCCACAATCTCAATCGTAAAACCCTATTTAACTAACTATTGAGTTTTTTTTTGCCCTCAATGGTTAGTTTATTAAAAAAAAAAAATCTCAATGATTAGTTAAATAGGGTTTTACGAGATTGTGAGTTGATTTGTCCTTAAAAAGATATAAGTCTTTGAGTTAGATTAGATAATACAATTTCTTTTTATTTGTTCTCCAGTACCGTGAAAACTCTAATTTTGATATGGTTACGAGTTTCAAAACCGATAGAGGAAAATTTGCCCGATCCAAATTAAAAGCCCGAGCCATCTACACTCTCCTTTGAGTCCTTTCTCATATTAACTTCTAAATGGTCTATGCACCATTGTGAGATGTGATTGTGGTATGTGGTGGAACTTGATTGTCTGAATCGGTAAAGCAAAGCATCTCAAAATGAAGTCCTATTCATTTATCATAGGGAAACATAAAAAATGTTGAACATAATGGATCATAAAAACAATCCACAAATGATAAAAAGAAGGTAAACAAAGTTCACTTAACTAGGTTATACATACATCTGCATAGGTAATTTAACCGAGTCAGAGCATTTCTCTAATGCATGCTCGTGCAAGATCTCGATTAAGATTCAAGTTTGAAAATTAGGGCCACCAACCAGAAAGTGGATTCATTGAGACATAACTTGCACGAGTTTGATGAAGTGTCCATTCGCCTTGATCATCTTTGCAAGTATAAGTCCTAATGTTTCCAGAGAATAAATCCAGACGAAAAATTATGTTTGCAAATTCCTTCGCTTCCCTCACAGCTGCCATTGACAATGAGGAAACGAGACTTCTGATTCATAAACAATACTCGATCACCCAAACTTTTAGTCTTCTTCCATGTCTTTTCTAATTGATCAAACTGCCATTATGAGGAAATGTTGAAGCAATTAGATTGCTGATAATATGCGACAATTCTGTGGCCGTCGCATAAAAGTAATGGAAGAGCTAATTCTATTGCGGCTAGATACCTGTGATCTACTCAGCCACAAAGGCCAAACGGTTCTTCATGTTGCAGTTTTGAGTGGGGAGGTGCTTGAGCTAGCAGGACTTGTAAACGTAGCAGAAAATGATGGAAAAACTCCTTCGCATCTGGCTGCCTTAAAAAAAGTTAGCACTCGTATATCGAGAGCCTTGACAAGGAAAACTAGTATGTTGGTTGACACGACTGCGACCAATAATCATCACTCGAAAGCCATTGATTTATACGTTATGACAGTATTGAGCTGGTAAGGAAGCATTTTTCAGTTTTGAAGATGGTGGTTTATTTGCTTTCTTTTACCTATAAACCTTGGTATCTCAAATATATTGTAGGAGATCACCTTTGGTAGGCACCGCGTCCAACGAACTTTAGGGACGTCTACCGGCCGTGAATCAATGAAATTGGGATCATCGGAGGAGGAGAATGCTACATCCACCTCAACGAACATTCCAAATGAAAGATCAGTCAAAGCTTTGGTGGATGACTCAAATTAAAAGATTTGACATAACTCTACTAGCTGCTATGCTGATTGGTATGGTCACCTTTGCTGCAGCTTTGACCATGCCCGGGGGTGTTCATAGCAACGGAGTCACTTTTGCTACGGTCAGTTGGGGCATACATCTACAGAAGTAAGGTAACCGAATGCATGCTTGTGCTTGCGCAACTGTGCAGGATCAATCAAGATTTCAAAACTGAAAATTAGGGCTATCAATCCAAAACGTGTATTGACTGAAAGGATGGCATTCACGAGTTTGATGGTGTTTCCAATGGCCATGATCATTTTTGCAAGTATAAGTATTGCAGCCAGATGAACCAAGATGAACAATCATGTTTGCAAATTCCTTAGCTTCTCCCACAGCTGCCATTGATGATGAGGAAAAAGGCCGGTGATTCACAAACAATACTCCATCCCCCAAGCTTTTAGTTCTCTTCCAAGTCTGTTCTGACCGATCCAACTTTCGTATCTTCAAAGTTCTACATGTATCAGTTACCAACAAGAGCTTTCCATCCAACTCAATCATGGACCTGTACTCTTCCGACCAAAAGGTGTGCCTCTTTGTGCTCCATTGTTGAAGCGCCACATTGTAGATACCCAGCCTCAAAAATGACCTAAGGAAGTAGTGCTTAAAAATGCAATAGAATTTTCCATCCATATGAACTGCATCTTGAACTTCCCAGCTGCCTTCAGCCCAACCTGGCCAACAATCGGTAACAGTAACACTAGTCCAGTTTTCATCTTTATATGTGCTCAACATGTAAATCGCCGTTCCTTCTCTAGTTACTCGACTCACGACAGAGATAACACAACCAGGAGAAGTTGGTGTTATAACGAGTGCAAGAAAGAACACAGATTTACGTGGTTCACTAACAACGTGTTAGCTACGTCCACGGACAGAAGGAGAACAGTTTTATTATGTTGAGCAACAATACAGAATGACATGTACACAACACACAATAGGTTGTATATATACAGCCCTAAATCCGATATACTAGTCCTAATAGGTAACCATAACCTAGTATAACCCGAATAGGTAACCATAACCTAGTATAACCCGTCAGCACAGATTGGATGGTTCAAGGCATATATTAACAAATCTCCACCTTGACTTGAATCCTCTCACAAATAACAGATGTACCAGATGCACCATAGTGATGCCAGATGTACAGATAACTCCTTCTGCCTCAGATGTCGCCCCCAAAGGGCAACTAACAGCTTGTAACATTTAGCAAGTCCAAACAATGTTGGAACTTGCTGTGTGGAACCGACTTGGTGAACATATCAGCGGGATTGTCAGCAGTGCCCACCTTCTTCACCTTAATTCTGCTCTCATCTCTCAGAAAATGATACCTGACATCAATGTGCTTAGTCCTCTCATGATGAACTTGATCCTTAGCTAAACATATTGCACTCAAACTGTCGCAATATACTATAGCCTGATCATGATGCAAACCAAGACTACTGACCAGTCCCCTCAACCATATGCCTTCCTTTGCAGCGGCTGTCAGAGCCATGTACTCTGCTTCAGTAGTAGACAAAGTCACTGTAGGCTGCAAAGTAGCTTTCCAGCTAACAACAGAGCCACCAAGAGTAAAGACATAACCAGTCATAGATCTCCTAGTGTCAACATCTCCAGCATAATCGCTATCTGAATAGCCTGTTACCAAACAGTTTGTATCACCTCCATAAATGAGACCAACATCAGACGTACCTTTGAGATACCGAAAAATTCTCTTCACAGCCTGCCAATGCTCCTTTCCGGGATCACCCATAAATCTGCTGACAACACTAACAGCATGTGCAAGATCAGGCCTAGTGCAAACCATAGCATACATCAAGCTTCCTACTGCACTAGCATAAGGAACTCGAGACATGTATTCCTTCTCCTCAGCAGATTTAGGTGCAAACGCAGTAGACAGATGAATATTTGCAGCACTTGGAGTATCTAAAGATCTAGATGTAGACATACCAAACCTGGATAATATTTTCTGGATGTAGCCTTTCTGAGATAAGAAAAGCTTCTTCTGACTTCTATCCCTGTAAATCTCCATTCCCAAAATTTTCCGGGCTGCTCCCAAATCCTTCATCTCAAACTCTGCACTGAGAAGACCCTTCAACTTCTGAATATCAGACTTGTCTTTTGCAGCTATCAGCATATCATCTACATACAGGACCAGATAAATGAGGGAATCATTTGTTAACTTGTTGTAGTAGACACAACAATCATACGGACTCCTGATGTAGCCGATTTCTATCATATAGCTATCAAACCTCTTGTACCACTGTCTAGGAGACTGCTTTAGTTCATACAAGGACTTCTTCAACTTGCAAACATAGTCTTCCTTTCCAGGGACTTGAAAACCATCTGGCTGAGTCATGTAAATCTCTTCTTCCAATTCTCCATGTAAGAACGCTGTCTTCACATCTAGTTGCTCAAGCTCCAGATTATGATGTGCAACTATGGCTAGTAGCACCCTGATAGAAGTATGTCTGACCACAGGTGAGAAAATCTCATTGTAGTCAACTCCCTCTTTCTGATGGAACCCTCTTGCAACTACTCGAGCTTTATACTTGATGCCCTCAGCAGGTGACAACCCTTCTTTCTTCTTGAAAACCCATTTGCAAGTAATAACCTTTCTCCCCTGATCAGGTCGTTTGGTCAATTCCCAAGTCTGATTTTTCTGAAGTGATTCCATTTCATCTCCCATTGCAGCAAGCCATTGAGCTGACTCTGTACTTGTAACTGCTTCCTTGTAGGTGGACGGCTCATGAGGATCCACCTCTTCAGCAACCTGTAGTGCATAAGCCACCATGTCCTCAAAACCATACCTTGTAGGTGGTTTCCCAAAGTTTGATCTCCTAGATCGCTCATGAGTCAAACTATGCTGATTAGCAGCCATTTGTTCTGATTCTGAATGTAGGTATTGATCTTCTTGTTGTGGTTCACTCACATCTTCAGTGACTTGTTGCTCCACCTGTTTCTCAACACTACAATTTTCACAGAAACTAAAATCCTTGACCTTGTGACCACCAAGAAGATCATTCTTTGACAGAATTTGCATCCCTCTTTCACTTATATGACCAAGCCTCATGTGCCATAGCTTGGTCATATCATCCTTGTGAACCTCTGATGATGCAACAGCAGCCGAGCCTGACAGCGTCGAACCTTGCAGAATATATAAAGTACCTCGCTTGACACCTTTCAGAACCACATTGACACCTTTGTAGACATTTAAAATTCCACATGAGCCTTTGTACTTGAAACCTTTGCTATCTAGAAGACCCAAAGAAATCAGGTTTTTCGTCATGTGTGGAGCATGCCTAACATCATTCAATGTACAGAATTTACCATCATGTGTCCGTATTTTTATTGAGCCAATTCCAACCACCTTACTTGCAGAACTGTTTGCCATAGAAATATTGCCTCCATCTATCTGCTCATAGGTTGAAAACCACTCTCTGCGTGGACATATATGATAAGACGCCCCGGTATCCAAAATCCACACATCCCTGTGATGTATGTGTGCATCTGCAACCAAGGCCAGATCTTCTTCCGAAGTGGTGTCAACTTCTGCTACAACAGCAGTACCTGATGCTTTCTCAGACTGCTTCTTCTTCTTTGGACATTCGTTTTTCCAATGTCCCTTCTCTTTACAGTAGTTACAGACATCATTGGATTTGGAACCCTTTGAAACTGGATTCTTGTATTTCTTCTTCCCCGAGCCTTTTTGTCCCAAACTTCCACTGGCTACCAACCCTGCAGCCTGACTGTCTGAACTAGTACCGGTCACCTTATGGCGCATATCTCTAGTATGTAAAGATGATCTAACATCCTCCAGAGTCAGAGTATCTCTCCCACCAATAAAAGAATCCACAAAATTCTCATACGACGAAGGTAGAGATACCAACAGGATTAGAGCAGCATCCTCATCATCAATTTTAACATCGATATTACGCAACTCTAATAGAACAGTGTTTAACTGATCTAAGTGATCTCTTAGAGATGTACCTTCTTCCATACGCAGACCGAACAGACGTCGCTTTAGAAGCAACTTGTTGGTTAAAGACTTCGTCATGTATAGACTCTCAAGCTTCAACCACAGACCAGCCGCAGTTTCCTCCTCTGCGACCTCGGTGATTATATCATCTGCAAGGCACAACATAATTGTCGAGTGTGCCTTCTCCTCCAGACTGGCCATCTCAGCGATTTCTTGATCCCCTGACTTCTTAACCAGCGGCGCCCACATCCCTTGTTGTTTTAACAAGGCTCGCATCTTGATCTGCCATAAACTGAAACTGTTCCTCCCTGTGAATTTATCAATCTTCACATTCAAACCAGACATCTTTCTTGGCGGAAATCACAACCAGGCCAGATAAACCTTGCTCTTGATACCAATTTGTTATAACGAGTGCAAGAAAGAACACAGATTTACGTGGTTCACTAACAACGTGTTAGCTACGTCCACGGACAGAAGGAGAACAGTTTTATTATGTTGAGCAACAATACAGAATGACATGTACACAACACACAATAGGTTGTATATATACAGCCCTAAATCCGATATACTAGTCCTAATAGGTAACCATAACCTAGTATAACCCGAATAGGTAACCATAACCTAGTATAACCCGTCAGCACAGATTGGATGGTTCAAGGCATATATTAACAGTTGGAGTGGTCAAAAACATGGCCTTCGAATCATGTCTATCCGTGTTGAGATCTAAATGAGGTAGTTCGATAATCTCATTACGAAAAGGATTATAAAACAGAAAAGATACGTGTACTTGAACCACCAGACTCCATTACCTTTTGTTTTGACATAAGCAACCAACCATATTTGGAAGCATCAACTCTGGTGCCAAGTAATAATTCCTCCAAACCATCTCGCCTTATGGTTTTCAAAAGAGAGTAGGATTGGTTGAGCCATGGATCAATAAGATCCAGTTTTCTTAATTTTCCATTATCAAGTGAAATTATCCATGGCAGGTTTCGGTGACGCCGACGAAGATCATCAAGGACAGGCTGCAGCCAATTTTTGCAGACTGCAGTAAGACGAACGAGATCATAAAACGAGACAAGGTTTAACACTAAGCTCAAGAGATCAGTCGGTAGAACAGACCATGAATCTCTTGCCATAATATATGAACTCGTTTGCATTAAAGTTTTCTGTATCAAAAGCTACCTAGCTAGGCTTATCAAAATCAAGATCCTTATAGGAATTTCCTATCCTTATCATATAAGAATTTGGTATCCAAAGCGCATCAGAACCTTGGCGGCCAAGGTGAACGAGGTTCTTATGTGTTTCTAGGGCTAAAATTATAAATAGGTTTCTTGTGATACACGGTAAGAAAAGAGAGTATTATAGGCCCCACAAATAAGTTTTGTTGGTGATGAAAATAAAATTATTGAAAAAGACAATAGCCTCTTTGACAGCCCTTCACACAAAAAAGAAGAAGAAGAAGACATGAATCACATGACCAATGTCTTAGCCTCCAATCTAAAGATATGATCATTAATTGTCTTACACCCTTACTATGGAAAATTTTGTAGACCTGCTTTGTAGAAGAACCTAAGATAGATAAATGAACTCACTTACACTCTTACTTGGTCTTTGGATTGTGTTTCATTCTTACATTCTGTAGCTCTGTAGCAATGGAGTAGCTTTTGTAGAAGAATTGCTCGCAGATCAAACTAACAAAGGGATCAGGCTGATCTGTAACCCCTCTAACATCCCTGATCCTGCATAAACATTTGAGTGATTACTTGGTCAGCGGCAACATAGATCTGTACGACTGTACCCCTCAAAAAATGAGCGCATCCACATGTAAGCATATAGTAAACTCTTACATGACTGTAAAGAAGACATCACCACCACAGCTTTCAAGTCTGTTTGGATCTCCACGCTCGACGGCAAGACTACTTGCACCAGGATTGAGTGCACAACCAGATGAACTCAACCATCATCCCAAGAACCTAGCCTCACCTAAGGATATAATGATAGCAAAGTGATCAACAACAGTACACAGCTATACATCTTAATATAAACTACGAAAACAATGAAGACTATCTGCCATGCCAGCTTTCTCGTCCTTCCTCGCAGAGTTCTTTGTTGATCACCAGGTGGGTTTGCTTTGCTCTTGATCAGTTTAACACACTTCACTTATGTTTCAGTTTTATGAAGACTTCAGTTTCCCTTCTCTCTTATTTGGTTTCATTGAATTTCAGTTTCACTTATCTTATATCCAAGACCCGATTGAGTTTTGGATTTTATGTTCGTTATAGCTCTTAGAACGTGGCTTTGTGATTGAGGAGCCAAATGGGTTAGAGTATCAAGTGTGATGATCTTGGTTATAGGTAATGGTTTTGAGTTAATTCGTATAAATGTGCCTTCTTCAATCCCATATAAGCTCAGGTTTTGTGCCTTTCTGATTCATAGGACCCGATTACAGTTCTGAAACGAATAGTAACGCTGTGCCATACATTAATTTTTACCTTCAATCCCATATAAGCTCAGTTTTCACATTTTTCTTGTTTGTTGGTTACAAATGCATTTGGTTATCTTATACTTGTCAGTATGTTTATTCGAAAACCGTTTCTTGTTGATTCTGATTGCGACAGGATTGGTTTGTAGACAGTATTGGGGATGGGAGATACTGAAGTTAGAATGAAGCCTAAGAAGACGGTTTTTGTAACTGTTGGAACAACTAGTTTTGATGCTCTAGTGAACGCGGTGGACACAAGAGAGGTTAAAGAAGAGGTTTGGAGAAGAGGGTACACTGAGATTCTCATTCAGATGGGCCGTGGCTCCTATATTCCCTCAAAGGTATTTTCTTTTTCTTATTTTGAAATTTTGGTCCTTTTACAGGAATTATATGATGAAGTGTTCACAAAGCTGAAAGCTTCGACGAGAAAGAAAGTATTTTGTATGTGTAGTGAATTCAGAGGTTCTTCACAAAGGAAAAACAAATTGATCATGAAGAATAGGGAGTTTGTATTCTTAATCTGTGGTTAATTATAGACCTGTTTACTTGAGGCAGATTTTGTTTATGGAGCAAGGAAATGGAGATCATTGTTACATATAATCACTTGTTAGTTTCCATTTTCTTTTTCGAGCCCTGAACAATTTCTTTTAATGCAGTCTGAAGGAGGTGATAACTCCATTGTGGTAGATTACTTCACTTTTTCATCAAGCATTGCAGACCATTTAAGAGCAGCGTCTCTTGTCATTAGCCATACAGGTGTAGTTGTAGTAGTGTGAATTATTCTCTGCCTTATGTTACCACCTGGGGTATCCATGGATTTCAACTGTTAAAATTTTGGGTCATACAACATCAGATTGGAGAATCACTACTTCAGATAGGTGTAGTGATGCTTGAATGCTTTTGTGAGGTCACTTTTCATATGGTCGTTACTTTCACGTTACAATCACTCAAAAGTTGAATTGGAAGGGAAATGAAATTTTGTTGATTCTGAGCACTCTTTACATTTTTTTATGCTTGGTATTTTATGCCTCTATTTTACTGTGATGCAGGGTCAGGAAGCATATTTGAGACGTTGCGGCTTGGGAAGCCCTTAATTGTTGTGGTTAATGAAGATTTGATGGACAACCATCAAAGTGAGTTGGCAGAAGAACTAGCAGACAGGAAGCATCTGTACTATGCTCGCCCACAGACACTTTGTCACATTATAGCAGATATGAAACTGGAGTCCCTCGTTCCATACCATCCAGGTGATGCTACACCAGTCGCCATGCTTATCAATAGGTTTCTTGGTTTTTCAGAGGATTGATAGAAGTGTATGAGTATATTACTTGAACCAAGCTTATCCATAAGATACAAAGATACTAAATTTGCATAATCAAGATGGATCTTGTAGTGAAGCATAAGAATTGTTTCTTGGTGAGCATGGATATCTAATGGACTAAAAATTGCAGAACAAGGTGTTGCATATATCATACTTGTCTGTCCGTAGTTATGACAGGTTTCTTAGTGGAGCTTTATTTGGTCTGGTTGTAGACGGCAACTGCAGACCTGGATATTACTACTCAGTCGTATATTGATACGAAAGCCTGTAACCTCATTATATGTTACAAAATGAGATGGATGGATCAATCATAGATGGGTCAAGCAAATGAAGATTAATGTGTTGGCTATGCACAGCAGATTCATTTGCATACTTGTAGAGGAAATTCAATAATGAGTTTTGATGCTTGCCTTACTTTAACTACAACTACAGGTTATCCACCAGCTAAGTATTAGTGCCAAAAGTAAAGTCACATGTCAGGTTACCGAGTTGCTTGATGTCTCTCTTTCACATCCAGGAAGGACTTGAATTGTAGAGGCAGGCCAAGATAAAGCGACAGGTTCCCAGCTCGGGAGACAGTGATGCGGCACTGCATATAGCGCTGGCGGTGGTCAGTTTGAATTCAATGTCTCTCTCAGTTGTCAAGGGTAAAGGAGAGAAATATCTATCACAGGGTAATGTATTTCATCTGTTATGAACGTGTATGATGTTTGTGGAAGATCATGTTGTGACATGCGACTGGGGGAAGGAAGTGAGAACATTATAGTTTTAGGATCAGTAAACTTTTTTGTTTTACTGACTTCACCAGCTCTATGAAACAGTGGAAAACAATATAAACTTATTAGACCAGTGGAACTTTAGTGGTATTCAGTAGTGTTGTACTGTCTTGCTTCATATTCTCCTTGTTTTCTGGGTTCAAGCTGCTATTTTGATTGTCTAATATGTTAGTGGCAGTTAACCCAATTGGTGAAAAAGTCATTGTCCAAATGCCTACACATTCCCAGAATGATACAGATAATCCAAATGTCTAGAAGCTGGAGATGTTTATTATTGGCAAATAAATTATCTGACGAGACTTGAGTGTGGAAGTGGTGCAAAAGCTTCCAAGACTTTCTGAGAGAAAGACAGAGACAATTCCATAGAAAATACAAAAGAAGAGACGAATGAAGTACGCAATACCACTTGGTATTCACGAGGGGAGAGAAAAGAAGAAGATCAGGAATCATGTGAAGCTATATGACCATCCTACCTAGAAGGGAAAGCCAACCCCCCAATACCATATACAATACAAACTATTTCTTTCAGTCTCTACCTGCCATCTTTTTTCCAGTTTGCATTGCTCTTTGTGCTCATGGAAGTTAACAGCAGTGTTGCGGAAAACCATTCTGATCACAACCACCACCCTTCACATTCCTATAACAACCACCACCATGGAAGTTTTCCTTCCAAGTTGGCTCTCATTATCATCATTTCCATCGTCTCTGTTACGGTCATTCTTGCTATAACCCTCATCATATTGTTGCTCAGACGGCTCAAATCAGCGAAAACCAGTGGCAGCCACATTGATGATGAGAAGGGAAGCTTGAACAATACAAGTTGCAGGTTCATTGTTCAAAACTCCATGAACTTCAGTTGTAGTCCAGGTAATAACCACAATCATGTTTTGATGTTTTTATTTTCATGAGCTTTCATAATGAAAAGTAAATTCTTTGTATGCTTGAAACTCATGTTGCAGATGTGAAGGGCGGGTGTCTTCAAGGAGGGAACTTGGGAATGTCAATGAGGACACCAGGGGCAATCACAACACCAACTAGATACAGAGGAGTTCAAGTGTTGTCATACAAGGAACTCGAGGAGGCCACCAATAAGTTTAGCGAGGCAAATGTGATGGGCCGTGGAGGGTTTGGAGTGGTGTATAGGGGAGTTCTTCGTGATGGAACCATGGCAGCCATTAAGATGCTGCACAGGGAAGGAAGGCAAGGGGAGCGTGCTTTCAGGCTTGAGGTTAGTGACTTCATTTATTATCTCTTTTGTCTTTCTCATTTGCTATCTATCTATTCCTCATTCTTTGCTTAACGTTGTCTCTGTTGTTTTCTCTTCTTTCCTGAACTCATTGGCTAAAAAAATCAAACTATCCTTTTGTCCGTACTATATGTAAGCATTTGCATTTTTCAACACAATATTGAAGCATGATTAGAAGATACTCAGGCCTTAATTATAATATGTTAACTATCTGTCTTCCTTGCATCTTTCAAAAAATGCTATAGTATGATGTCACCACACTCACACAAAACAAATCTTGAGGTTGACCAAAAGTGCTCCCACACACACATTATGCAATGCTGCCTTCAGATTTTGACAAAGGAGGTTCTATATTTCTTAAACTCTGTGTATGTCTTATTTAACAAAGCTAAGACCCTGAATTTGAGGATGCAACATCGTTTCTAGTCGGTTTCATTCAGTTCTGCACATGAGAGTGAAAGAAAATGGAAGATATATTTAATTAAAGTATTTTTTCACCTATTGTAGGTTGATCTACTAAGCCGATTGCAGTCTCCATACTTGGTGGAGCTACTTGGTTATTGTGCTGACCAGCATCATAGGCTGCTTGTATTTGAATGCATGCACAATGGTACTCTTCAAGACCATCTCCATTCTCGAAACCATCAGCAGCTGTTGGATTGGGGTACGCGATTGAGGATAGCACTCGACTGTGCCAAGGCCCTTGAGTTCCTCCATGAGAGAAACATCCCATCTGTTATACACCGTGACTTCAAGTGCAGCAATGTTCTTCTTGATGAAAACTTCCGGGCCAAGGTGTCTGATTTCGGGTTGGCCAAGATGGCTTCAGACAAGATTAACGGGCAGGTTTCGACGCGAGTGCTTGGGACCACTGGATATCTAGCACCAGAGTGAGTGCTAAATCATCTGTAACAGACCTCTCTCACTTATCAGTAGGCTAGATACATACAAATACATATCTACTGCACTAGAAGCCTGCACATGGGCATATATGCTAATATCACTATTATGCTAGCTGTCATTTTTTATCATCTTCAGGTGGTACTTGCATTGATATAGCAAAAAAGAATATTTGAGAAGCTAACAAAGTTCATACCAAAACACTAATCTAAACAGTGGTTGATGATGACTATCTTCCTTTTAACTAAAGCCTTCTGCATGGCCTATATAAACTGCATATGTACAGAAATATATAACCTGAAGAAGAAAAAATTTCACATGAAAACTCATGATTCTAAAGATAGGGATAGTACAAGAATTGCATTATGTGTGCACTAACTGTTAGAGTTTAATTTTTTTTACCGAGTTTTGGTGATGTAGGTATGCCTCAACTGGAAAGCTTACAACAAAATCAGATGTTTACAGCTACGGCGTGGTTCTTTTAGAGCTGTTGACAGGGCGAGTACCAGTAGATACCAAGCGGCCTTCTGGAGAGCATGTCCTTGTCTCATGGGTTAGTGAACCAGAACTTTTTGATTCTCATCAAACTGTACAATATTGCCAACAAAAAACATATTAACCTTGTAAATTTCTCACAGAAGAAAACTTGGGGTAATGAATACTTTTTTGCTTGTATGAATTTAAAATTGCAAATTAAGAGGTATAAATACTTTTTTCTGTATAATTTTTCAGGCTCTTCCAAGGCTAACTAACAGAGAAAAAGTAGTGCAAATGGTTGATCCAGCTCTTAAAGGGCAATACTCAAAGAGGGATCTCATTCAGGTAATAATCTTGGCTATTAAATTTAATTGAATAAAGTAATATATGCTAACTTTCATGTTTGTTACTCAACTCTACAGGTAGCAGCTATTGCAGCAATGTGTGTGCAGCCAGAAGCTGAATATCGGCCTCTAATGGCTGATGTCGTACCCTCTCTAATTCCACTGGTTAAAAACTCCTCTTATGTTGGTTCCTCTGGCTCCTCTAGATTTCAAGTTCAAGTAGCAAGTCCAAGGTATTAGGCTTAGGGGTCTGTGAAGGCTGCAACTAGAAGTGAACTATTGGTAATTTGGTACATATATGAGACTGGCCTTTGGGTTTTGACAGATCAATCTTCTCATGAGAACTCAGAAAAATTGTGGAACTCTCAAGCGAAAACGATCATGTCCATCTAGTAAATTGAGTTTGAGTACCCTTGAACTCATAAAGGCAAAGCCTTTCATGTGGTTCACTCCAAGATCATAGTGCTGATCACCACAGAACCACACTAACAGCGGCCAATGCACAAGAAGAAGATGCATGCTTGAAAGCTGGCATGGATGATGTGATCAACTTAGAAGGCGGTTTGGGGACTTTAGCTTGTGACTTCTCTCCTGTACATTTTCAACACCATTTTTCTGTTCTATGTTCTTTATCAATGAAGGTGCTATAAGATAGCCTTTAACTATTTTTGGATGTAGAAATTTTCCCAGCCATATATAATTTTATTTTACTGTTCTTGATATGGAATTATCGATCAATGACTAGAAATATTGAGAATCCTAGTTCAACAATGAGGTCGATCGAGATCGACTAGGATTCCTGATTTCTTTTGGGTAAATAAACTACTTGCCAAAAGTTGTACTGCTGTATACCTTTGAGGTAACATGTCAATTGCTCTCTATAATAAACCAAACCTCGTTGCATGTTTCTCTCACACAGATCTGATTTTCTTCTCCAATACTCAAGCCAAACTTAATATTGTTTATAGCATATATATTGTTCATTTGTTCATTAGAAGTGCAACAACCAAGTAGGCTCATCAGAAGCTGTACTATTCACCTCAAGTAAGTTCTGCATTGCAGAAGTGGAAGAGATAAAGTTCTCAAGGTTGATATAAACAGGACAGTGATCCATACACATTTACATTTCTAAAACCACCTAAGAACGGGGATACAGAAACTTAACTGGAGATAAACTTCAGATATACGAGACACTACCCATGTCCTTCCCATATATCAATCTGAAGTTTAGACCCAATTTATTACGACTTACTTTCCAGCTTCAGCTTCCATGGCAACACTTGTATCTCCATTCTTCAACTGTGGTGACTTCTTTTTAACTCTGTCAGCATATTTGGCAAAAGCAGCAGACAGGGCAGACTGAACAGTTGGTTCTGGTTCTTTCTTCCTGCGTTTGCCTTCTTCTTTGGTATCCTTTGTTTCTTTATCTTCAGTCACTGAACAAGGTTCAGCATTGTCCGGCGGAGAAGATTTTGAAACAGCAGGGCGGCTGGCAACCACACGCTTAAATGGTTCATGGAATGTGTCGTACAGACGTTTTACCTGAAGATTGTGGTCTGTGAGTTAAAGATTTACTGCATTCACAAGGATATACGCCATAACACATACTACAAGGCAATGAACATTATACATTTAATAGAATCACACATTTTAATATGCATGTTAAGTTGCAAACAGAAAGTACAGCAAGAGTGCATGAATGTTGCTTCGAATGGTGGTCTACGCCTAATGAGAAAGGAGAAACTTTGAACACTGGGGGGAATACCTTGCGCTCTCCTATGCCAGGGCAACGAGCTAGATCTTCCATCGAAGCATCCATGACATGAGAAAGAGACTGCAACATGGCCATTGAATCCATATCAACATTTACTAAAAGAGAGGGTGTCTGCTAATTAAAATTGATTCCCAGGGGAAAAATGCAAGCATACCCCAAAAGTAGTTCCAAGGGTGACAACATCAGTCTTGTTAACATGTCGAACAGTCGTTAATGCATGATTTAGCTTCAATATAAGAAGACAAGTTTCAGTTCAACGAAGTCATACCGACATGAATCATACAATACACTCTAGCTATTTAGCATGTAAAAGAAATGATAATTTGCCCTTCATGAAGAAAACAATTGACTAGTTGACCTCAAGTATAATGATACCCGTGATAAATAGTCTGTGTCCATTTGACCTTGAATAATGTCAGCCGGTTTGTTTTCATAGACTTTTATAGTCTCCAAGTAGCGTCCACATTCCTCCAAGCTGAGAAAACATATTAGAAGAAAAGCAGGTCAAAGTAACGAATATGAAAAATAATGAAGGAGCAAATGTTATACGCCTTTACAAACAGAAGACTAGTAACAATCTCTGATCTCTGTTAATCACGTTCATGCTTGAAAGCTTGAAAGCAATGTGATTTACAGTTTCCAATAAAATGTATGTACCTCCAAGCACATAATAGGGTACACTCATGGAGCATGGCAGTTTTAGTAACTTCAAGTAACGGCTTAACTACGTCCTCCTGAAACCAATAAAAACAGAGAGAAAATCCACTGTTACAAACACCAAAAAGAACTGTTGGATACATATGTCAAAATGGATTGCATGAAAACATAAACCAGGAGAAAATTTGAAATATACTACTTCTAAAAGGTAGGAAAATCAGCTAATAGGTGCAATGCCTTACCACATCAACATGGCAAAGTACGACCCGAAGCTTGTAGTTCTTTTGCAATTCTCTAATGCGGTAATATAGATAGTCCGGATGCAGCAGATGATAACGAAGACTGCAACAATCGGTTAACTTAGAACTCATTCGGATAAAAGCATACATCAAATACAGTAAAAACAACAATCGGTTAAAAAGCATAAGGTATGTGTTCCACAGTTCAAAAACACTTCAAACATAAAACTAAAGAAACAAAGAAGTCCTGCCCGTCTATCTGTTGATCATTTACAAGGTACACAACTGATTTCATCATGAGATAAATAGATTACAGTGTAGCTATAAATTCAACCATCTTTATCCATAAACCATGGGGGAGCAACTAAACTTGTAAATGATAAATGGAGCAGACCACTCCACAGTAAGTAGCACAACTACTAAATTAGGAAGGCAAACTCTCCCACACATATGTTCTAATGTCAATTATGAAGCACAACAAAAATCACATGAAAAGGCCATTCCATCAGTTTGCAGAAACTGTCCCACTTTACATTTTTCATCAATAGCATCACAAGGTAGAGGGTAAGTGACAGTAACAGTTGTATGGATTTACTACAGAGCATCCTTACTATAGGCTCACATGTACAGTGTAGTATAAAAAGGTGCAACATTCAAACCTTAGGTAGAGAGCACATGAGCTTTGCCCGAGTAAGTAGTCACAAACAATATCTGCAAATTCCCACCTCACATTTCTGATATGTTTGAGCAAGGGGTTTCCCTTCTGCAAGGAGAAATTAGATCTCCACTTAGTTCAAATATCATAGCTGCAAGTAATTGTGCTACAAGCTGCAGAAGTTTGAAACTTCCAGCTCAAGAATGTTTGATTTCAAGAGACCATTCCTCGTTTTGGTCACAAAATATAATTTCCCCTTTGCAGTACTTATTTGGAACCACTCAATCCCCTCCTCCTGTTGAGGCTGCAACTACAGAATATACAAATCTAGACTCAAATCTACACCATTGCACCTAACCTGTCACTGACTCACTGTACTATACCCGGAATGTTTGGTTTAGGTCTTATCCTTATGGGTTGTTACAACTATTTTTTCTCTCAAAATGCAATGCATAGTGAAATGAAAGTGTATAAACAAATAACAAGTGAATCTTTAAGAAGTCCTCCGGATATAATGAACTGGCTGAATAGCAAATATTACAATCATGAAAATACCCACCAATGTGAACTACACACCATGGAGGATCAATTCCTTCTAGTGATACAGTCAAACAGTTTGGCTAATGATCATGGTGGTGATCACTCTTACTAATGTTGACACCTATGATTGTCTTAAAAAAACATATCAAGATTAACATGGCGCCTCCAAAATATGCAAAGCTAACCTCAGAGACATTGCCACACATACCATCATCTGATTCAATTCGAACGCATTGCTCAAAACTTTTAGATTAACATAAACTCAAATTTTTTTCCCATAACAAATTAACAATGCTACCCTGAACACAAAAAGACTGTACCTGTCTGTTGCTGACAAGAATGGCATTGCGACGCTGCGCAGATGACGAAGAAGCAACAGCATTGGTAGGAGCAGATGACGATGGAACATCAAATTGCCCAGTTTCCCTAATACAAGAAACAAACAACACAAAGCATCATACTTTCAGGTACCCACAAACAGAGAAACACAGACCTTCCACAATGCCAACTACTTCAATTAGCGTAAGCTATCCTTTCTTGGTAAGTTCATATAAAATCCCAATTCCTTCCCCATAAAACATTTCCCACCAAAACAAACAATAACCCACATTTCCTCAATAAAAACCAAATTAAAGAAACCAAAAAAGGATTGAAATTGGCAAAAGGGTACCTTGAGTTAGAGGTTTCTGGGGGTTTTGGGGGAGAGTAAAACTCAGAAGATTTGACAAAGGCGAAAGCTTGAGAAAAGGTTTTGGAGGGAGCAAACAGAGAAGGTGGGGTTGATTTTGACTGCGAGCTCTCTATAACTTCTTGGAAAGACGGTATCTTTATCACCGTCTTGTTCTTCTGGGATGACGACTCTGTGTTATGCACTCTGTCTTCGTCTTCCATGTCTGTTTCAGGTTCCTGGTTCTGTTCTAACGAGGCGTGTGAATTTTCAGTACGGGGATTTGGTCTAGGCTTTTGTCCTTCCAAGTGGTTCTGGTTCTGTATAGTAGAGACCGCATGAGGCCCATTTCATTGTCAATTTTCTAAGATTCGATGGCCCGATGTGTCGGATTTGGATTGGGGTTTGATTTGAATCCGAAAACATTTGGAAGTAGAGTTGCTTGATGATTCGGACGGCAGTCGTTTTATTCGCGGCGGTTGGATGCGGCTCGAGGGTTGTTGTAGGAGCATGTCCACCCATCCACAAAAAAAAAAATCTCCTATATATAGTTAGTCAATTTTACATATCTCACACTAAAAAAATTCCAACTTTGATTACTAGTTTTTCCTTTCTACACTATATTTCTCATTCCTTCTTTTCACATTGAATAATTTATGAGAAAGGATCCGAAAATCTCAAGAAAAAGACGACGAATATGATCTAGCAACTAACAACATTGTTATCGCAGCCGTTACTCACCTTGAAGCTGAAAATCAACCTTGAGGTAGCGGATCTCGTCCAGGTCGTCGTTCAAACCAACCTCGAGAAAGGGAGGACAAATGCAAATGTATGTTTGAAGATTACTTTATCGAACGTCCTATTTTTGATGATGAGGAATTCCGAGTTCGGTACAGGATGAGCCACGGTGTCTTCAACTGCATATGTGATGACCTTTGCAACTACGATCGATATTTTGTTCAAAAAATCAATGCTACCAAGAAGGTTTGTCTACTTCCCCAGCAAAAGATGACATTCTCTTTATGGATGCTCGCCTACAGTGCATTTGCAGATCAATGTGCTGAGTATTGTCAGATGACAAAATCTACCTCTATCGAGTGCCTTCAACGATTTACAAAAGGAATTGTTACTCTGTACTCAGCAGAGTACATTCGAGCTCCTAATCCAGCCGATTTAAAAAGACTTCTCGCTAAATGTGAAAGGCGAGGCTTTCCAAGGATAATTGGGAGTATCGACTGCATGCACTGGCAATGGAAGAATTGTCCATCCAGTTGGGCTGATGAATATAGTGGTAGAAAACATATCCCTACTATCATTCTTGAAGCGGTCGCATCACATGACACTTGGATATGGCAAGCCTTCTTTGGAATGCCCATGTCATGCAACGACCTCAGTCCTAGCAAAATCATCGTTGTTTGATGAGCTTACTGCCGGTCGAGCACCTAAGATCCAGTTCCAAGTGAATAACAGAGTCCACAAGTTGGGCTACTATCTTACCGACAGTATATGTCCTAGGTGGGCGACTTTTGTCAAAACAATTCCACATCTCACCCGTCATAAGGATATTACATTTTCCAAGGCCCAAGAGGGGTATAGGAAGGATGTGGAGAGGTGTTTTGGGTTTAGGCCCAAGTGGAAATTGCTACCCAGTTACAATTACCCAGAATGAATCAGGTCACTGTGTTCAATCTAACCCAACGAATGAAGTTGCTTTAGGATTTAGATTTGTGAGGGCGGCTAGACGTGGCTCAATAGTTTGGTTTTTGGTGCTAGGTTGACCTTGTTATCTTGAGATTGCTAAATTAGATGTTGTTTAGGCCTTCTATGGTCTTTTCGGGGGTTAATTTTTTTGCCCTATTGTTGCATCGGAAGATGATATAAGTACCCTTATTTATTATTGTAACACCCAGACCTAATTTTACTTATTTACCAGGTTTCGATCTTGATCGTTGTATCGGGTATAATGAGAAAAGTGATGGGTTCACTTTGTCAAAAACCCAATTCGGGTGTTGACCCGAGCCCCTCTCTCTTCTCCCTCGTCTTCCTCTTGCCGCCGCTCTTCTCCAGTGAAGCACCGCCGTCTCCGGCCGCTCCAGACAGCGAGACCACTATCAAAATGATCTTCTCCTTCTTCTCTTCAAAACCCAGTAATCAAATTCCACAAACAACCTCGAATTCTTGGAGATCAAAATCAAGGGTACTCCACTGAGTTCACCGAATTCCGGCGAACTCCGGCGTCGCCTCTGATGGTGACAGGTATTCTCTCGTTCGCCTCTCTTCCCTCTTCCTTTCTGTGTCTTTCTCTTCTTAAATCGAGCCCTAGTTCTAAAATCCCTTTCTTCTCTGTTTTCTGGGTTTCGGGTTCCTAGCTCCGGCGACCTGCGTTTAATGGTTTCCGGCGAGTGCTTCGGGTTTTGGTGAGTCCCTAAAGCCTTGCGGGGAGTCCAGTTGGACCTTGGTGTGACTTGTGGAGCTGCAATCATTGAACTGGATCAAGGCAGAGGCTTACGAGTTTGGCTAGGCAGTTGGTGGCGTAGTTCGTCAGCAGTAGAATGGCTGGAGCTGAGTCTCAGGAAGGAGGAGCTACTGGATGAGGTTTTGGGAGAGGTTGGGTTGTCAGGCTGTCTAAGATCAAGATTAAAACTAGTGCTAACTGGATGCTGGTATTGGATTGCAGTAATGCTGGACCAACTCCCAGTCTGGAGAAGTGAAATGGTAAGGGTCTGATGGGTTGTTTGCTGACTATTGTTGTTATCTTATGGAATTTTGGCTTTGTGGATTATTTCGTATGATATTGGTATGTGTGGAGTCCTGGCATGTTACAATCAAAGACTAAGGGGTTGAATAAAAAAGGTATTTGGGGGTTAATTATGTGGTAATTTGTGTGATTTTGGAGTTGGATTGTTGATCTATAGTTTTTGGTAGATTTCATGTCGATAACTTGGTGAATTAGAGTTTACAGGGAAGCTATGGTGAAATTCCGGCGAGGCAGCAGTTCCGGCATAATCCGTGAAGGTAGCTTGTCGACTTTCCCTTTTCGTTTAAGTTGTAGTTTACGGTTTAGGAAAACCTTCCATATTTGGAAAGTTCCTATTTTAGGAAATTTTCTCTTTTTGGGAACTTTCTATTTATGAAACCCTTTTGGGTGCCCTTCGTAAATTTTGGTGTGAAGTTGTGTAGAGAGGAAATGATGGAATTGTTGGTGCTATTATATTGACATGCATGAACATAAGGGAACATAAAATAATTTTGGTAATATGAACACTGTCCATAGTAACTCTAGAATCTAGACCAGATTCTATGTGATGAATTTGGAAGTAAATTGGTTGATGTGTTGAATGCATGGAAATTGATTGTGACTTCGATTCCAGGTTAAGGTTTTGTTTGGGGACAACGCTCGAGGAGTATTCCGGGCATTATATTGGGAAGCTTAAGTCGAATATTGTGAGTGGACTTTTATTTTAAATTATATGCATGCAATAGTTTGGTGGTGAATAGTTTCTTGTTATTGGAGCTTATGACATCATTCTTTTTAGATTGGCAATTTTTATTATTTTGGAGAGTCACCGAAAATGAATATATATATATATATATATATATATATATGTATAATTATGAGGATAGTATGTATATAAATGCTAGCTAGCCATACGTGCTTTTGCGTCATAATGGTTTAGCAATTTAACCGCCATAATGGTGTAGCAATTTAACCGTCATTATCGTGTGACGTGAGTGTGGGACGCAAGCATCGTAGCTCTATATGAATATAGGAATTCATATAGGGGATATGCACATATATACACCCGTCTTTCCCGTCATAATGATGTAGCGATTAAACCCCCCATTATGGTGTGAAGTGAGCGTGGGACGCAAACGTTGTAGCCCTGTATGAATTTCTATTTTTTTCATAAGAATTCATACAAGGAGTATGACGTGTGTAAATACATACTTATATACTAGAGCCTGAGAGGCTCAATTTTTATATAATATTGGAGACTAACGGGGCTAGTCGCGTATTCTCGGTATTCTCGTCTTGATTACATGTGACATGCATTACAACTCTTCTATGTAAATTAAATTGGGAAAGCATAAAGTCTTATTTAATCGTTCTAACTTTATTTTTGTCCACTCATTCTAACGTTTTCAAATGCTTCTTCCATGGGCTCTTCGGTTTTAAATGCTAAGTTTGCAGGTTAACATAGTTGAGGTCGAGCTTACATGGAGACGAGGCATGGTCAATATTATAGCTTCCGCTTATTTGTATATTATGTTTCCTTTTTTTCCTATTTAGAGTTGCTCTGAACCTATGAATTGTTGGTTCTGAGATTATTTTCAAATTAGTAAATAAATTGGGAGGTGTTGTGTATTTGGAGAGTACGAAGGCTCCAGGAGTATATGGTTGTGATTAGATTTTTAGAAGTGTGTGCATGTGTTTTTATGAAGGTTTGTTTATTTTCAAGGGAGGTTAGCCGAATTTTCGGTAGCATCTCCTTTGGAGGTGGTCCCCGCAGAGTTTATTTTGAATTTTAAGGTGAAATTCAGGGTGGGTCCTGACAACCATGGTTGGTTTTAAAACTTGTACTTCTTGCATTGCGTATTTTGTTATCACCAGTTTGAGTCGATTCGTAGGTGTATATAACCATATAAGTTATTTTCAGTGTAATCGTAGACGTGACTCGAATGAGTGATTGTTTAATCGTACGCATCTTCGTTTTTAAAGAAAAATTGCTCGTACCTGTGCATATAATTGTTCCATTCAATTAGCATGTTATCTTTAGAAAATTGTATTATTCTAGCTAGTCAATCAACTAAAAGAGTATAGTGAGTAGACTTGGTCCATTTATGTATATCTGTCATGGTCACCCTATCTACAACCTTACCCATGTTTACAAGCATATAATATGAACTGCAGTTTGTCAGGTAGTTCTTGAGCAGTTACACACTTCGAATTCCTTTCTTGCTTGGCATTACACTTACTGGGCATTCACAACTCAATTGTGACGAGTTGTTGGCATTTTGGCAAGAAACTTGCAGCTAAAGCATAGCCAAAAATGAAGAGTCCTACTGGGAACTAATAAGTTATGAATTATTTGTGGAGGACTTGAAGAAGGTCATTGTGATGGCACTTTATAGTCAAAGAAACGAGCCAAGAATTTTATAAAGTCGAAGACTGGAATATGTGCCAATATGGAAGGTGATTGGTAACTTCTAATCTTCCGGAGCATCATATATCAGATACTTGGTTTCAAAGTCTCAAATGCACTGACGCATGAAGAATTAGTTTTGTATTCCAAAGCATGGATAGTGGCGCAAATTTGGTTTTGAAAGTTGCAAGATTTGATCTGAAATTATATGCCATTCTACATATATGAATTTAAAAATGTGTAGGGATCGAATTGGTCTACAGAAAAACATTATGCTGAGGTAGGTAACAAGACTATGATAATTTTTTTTTTCCCTAAATATAACGGATCTAGCAAAGCAAGGCATAATATATGATATAATGGCGCTATTATATTGCGAGAAAGTTTCACCGTAGTTTGGTTTAATATTGTCGAAAATTAATATCGATTGAATATAACTCAGCTTTGTTACATTGAACATGTATATAGTATAAGACGAGTTCGGCTGCTATACACATTTGTATGACATAAATCAAGTTGTGAGTCGTCCGATTGTTTAGCAATTCAAAATTCAAGACGATCAAACGGCTTACGGCTTGATTATGCTATACACATATGTATAATAGAATAGTCCGTATAAGACTATCAAGAGGACTGCGGCTGTATTAGAGTTTGAATTTCGTTAAATAGATACATAACCTTATAGACATTTAACCAATACTAAACATGGCGATAAAAAACAATAAATAAATTTAATGAAGACTAAACACATCAAACAGGGGGACGAAGTGAGTCGCTCCTTGTAAAATCCGGTTCGGTGGGTTGAGTTGAAGGTCCCTCCCCGTCGTTAGCCGCCACCTTTGGTGACTTCATCGACAACATCCTCGTTAGAAACGACGGTGCCCTAGAAAACACCCACCGGTCCGACTTAAATGTCCGGTCTAGCGGTTCGAGCCGCTTAAAGCTCCTCACTCTATTGTTGCTACCACCGTCCCCCATTCTCGGGCCGCGCCTCGAGCTCCCTCCTCGTGGCAACTCCACCACACTAGTAGACCGGTGTAACTCCTTATTCATGATCTGTTTCCTCACCTCGACCGGTAGCCTCAAAGTGAACCGCTCCGTGTCCTCGCCCGGTTGAACCAAAGAGTGCCCGGTCGAGTGAGACCGGGGAAACAACCTCCGAAACCGGCTCGATCTTGAGCTGCCACGTGTGCGGTTCCTATTCAAAGTCTGGTTCACATTCAACACCGCCGGCTCTACTTCTTCCTGCTGTCCTTCACTGTTGCGGTGGTCCGGCCCCAAGTCATCACACTCCTCCTGTTGCCCTTCGACGTCGTTTTGACCAGTCAACTCACCGAGCTCGACGACTGCTTCGCCGTCCTGAGGCACTAGGTTGGCCCTACAAACCGGGCAAGTAGTATGAGAAGCCAACCACTCGTCAATACACTCGGGATGAAACACATGATCACACTTGGGAATCAAACGCAGCGTTTCGTCGTCTTCAAACTCGTTCAAGCACACAGCGCACTCCAACGCTCCCTTACCTATTTTCAAACCCTTGACGACTTTGTACTCCAAGGTCGGGAACGTGTCGATCACGCTGGCGTCGAGTCCACGCGCGGCGCCGCGTCTGGACCGTCCGGTGATGGTACCGCCGGCGCGGACGCCGCCGGACTCAGGTTGTGAGCAGTGGCGGATGTAGATGGAGAAGAAGCCCATGACGAAGAGGGCGGCGACTAGGACCACGATGATGACCGCCATCGAGGGGCTGAACTTCTGCTGGTAATAAGGGTCATCTCGGCCGGGACTAGGCTGAGCTAGAACTTCCGGCGTGAGAAGTAGGATCAATAACAGAGTGGCGGCGCCGTGTCTGACGGCGTAGGCCAAGAGCGGAGGGGAGTGATTCATGTTGTAGTTTAGTAGAGAGAGAGAGAGAGAGAGAGAGAGAGAGATCTAGGGAGGGTGGAGATGTATATAAATGAGAGAAAGATAGATCGGGGTCAGTCCGAGAAGGTGTCGTGTGGATCAAAGAGCTTGAAGACAAGGACTTCTATGATGGAAAATGGGAGGAGAGGAGGGGTCCACAGCGGTGGAGTTTCCTCTGGCTCTTGGGGGGAATGGGTCAGGGATGACATCAGCTTCCGGTCATGGATGGCGTGCGGGGGCTCCAGGTCGGATCACGCGCTGCCTTCCCGGTAGGGTCGATCGTGATTTCTTGGGTATAGATTTTAAGAGCATGTATTTGTTGCAAGAATTGATGGAAATGCATAATTCACTAATTCAGTACTGATCTTCTTCAGATTTGTTACTAACTGCATGAGACTTAAATATGTTTTTGATTTAAGAAATGCTCATAAAAGTCTTAAAAATTTTTGTATACACGACGTGTATTTAAACGACACAATCTTAATCGTTCATAACAATTTATATGTTTGACCACCATGTTTCTATATTATTTCCTGTAATCATTACTATTCATGTATGTATGTGAAGATACACGTCGTGTACTGAAGATACGTCTTTATTATTTACGAGCAGCGAAAAATTAACACATAAACTAATGATTCTTACATGCAAATTAATTGATGTGTAAAAGTACTTGTGTTTCTATAAATCATAAATCACTTTCAACAGTTTGGGACTGCTACTTTCCGTTGTTTGGACAAATTTGGAACTCAATTAGGTTAACGTTGCAACGCTATGTTTTTCACACTTAGAAGTATATTATTGTTAGAGAAATGCATATAGATATTGTCATCATACTAGCTAGGTTCCAATTCTCTCCAAGATCAGGAGATCTAATAATGTTTGTGTGGCATTGCTCCCTTCACAAAAGGCTGGAACTTGCACCTACAACTTGTTCTATAATATTGTTCTGAATTCTAAGCCTTCCTTGACCAGGACTGCTTGCTTTCAAGTCTGTATAGTTTATTGAAAATGTTCTTTTCGAGTAAACAAAAGATTCTTCAGCGAGCCCTAAAGAATTACAAAGCATTGAGGAGGAGGACTTTGAATATAAAATCGAGAGGGAGAAGGAGAAGTGTAATGTTTTATGTATGTGTTTTATAGCGTAGCAGATAAATGATGATCTGAAGGAAGAGGTCAACATTTTCACAGGAAGCGAGCTGAATTAGCTTTATGCTGATCGAGCAGCCGAAAGCATTCTGGGAAATAAACGCAGGAGTCAACATCGGAGTGTTATCAACAAAGCTAATCGTACGGCTGTCAATAAGTGCTGGAGAGAGCAGCCGGAATGTGGGAAAGTACGTAGCCGATAGATGAGCTTCCAGAAGAATCTGGTTCGTTGATCGATTAGGTTTTTGGAGTTATGATAGTCAAAATGGAAGTGACGCAGATCGGTTACGTGCTCGGAAGGGAAGTCTAGTGTTTGGCATCGGATTTGACTTCAGAAGCCTTATGTGTAACAATGCTTAGGGTTTCAATCATGGCCTTTGTAATTAGTTTGGTACCATGTTCATACAAATAATAGGATGAACGTTTAATAAAATTGGAACGATAGAGAGAAGATCAGTTGAATCGACTCATGCGAGAGAACGACACGCATAAATCAAGAAATGGTTTTAAGAAAATGCCTTTCAAACATTCATAGTTATATCGGAGTACATTCATCGTGAAAACTTATGGTGGCTGACTAGGAATTTGATGGAACATATATGAACCTATATGTGGCTGCATATAACCCACAAAGATGTAATGCAACACAAACCATCCACTATATGAAATGCATGATTCGACCAAAAAAAAAAGAGAATAATCTACTCTACATCGATCATTTTTTATTTATTTTTTCTTTGTGGAAGTTTATGGTCGGACTTTAGTTAATCAAACCTCAGTTCCTACTTTTATCATTGCGAAATCGGTGTTGTTCTTCGATTTTGGTTAGTCACGTTTTCAGATATATGGGATTAGTCACGTTTTCTAGAAGTAGTTGACTTCATTTTTTCCCCCCGATTATAGCTGACTTTTGTTTAATTATATCCCCGAAGGCAACAAATTCATTCTAAAAAAAAAAAAAGGCAACATTATTAAGTTAGTCGAATTTGAAATTAATACAAATTATCAACCAACGAAATTATAAGTCTAGCTTACAATGGCATATTTAAATAAACGTAAAATTATATTTTGTAGTCAGCAATATATATCTAGCATGATGATAGTGATCCGGCAAAAGAAGCTAGGGATCCAAACGACCTTGCGCTAGCTTTACCATCGTGAACAAAGATCGTATGGCTAGAGTACAAATGTTATCATCGTGAACCATCACCCGGCATAGATGCAAAATTGTTTGTCATATATCATAGAATTCGAATGATAGAAACCAAATGGATGCATGGTTAACCGATTCTAAAAGTTTAGGGTTTAGGGGAAGAAACAAAGAAATGGTCATCGGAAGAAGATGAACTCACGTAGATCAAGGGATCATAGTCGATTTCAATAAGACGATAAAACTTTTATCTTGTGAATTCATATAAAAAAGTTTACTTTTTATTTTCATTTTGTATATGTTTTAACGAAAATATTAAGTTCATTAATAAAGATATCGCAAGCTAGAATGACACCATACATAGTCCTGGCCTATAGATGGGAGATTTGTACCATTACACCTAGACACAATTCCGCTCACTTTGTTGAGCCTACCAACACGAAACCTAATTCAAACACAAAGAAAACTACGAAGACAACCTCCTTCGTTGATGCGTTCAGTTGCAATGCTCCATATAAACTATCATTTTGTGTTGTCATAGTTCATTTTCATTTCGTGTTGTCATAGTTGAATAAACGGCATATTTCATTATACAAGGTCAAGTTCTGAGATCGAAATCCCAAACATTACAGTTCACTTCTCATGTAATATTTTCATGTTAACGGAACAACGGGTTAAAACTCAGATTTATGGGCCTTTTCATATATATTTGCTCTCTCACAAGTATCAAAGGTTCTACTGCTCAAAGACTAGTGCGACCCAAATGATTTATATCATTTGCAAGAGGCCCAACACAACACTATATTATGATTATTTTCTCTTCTTGTGATGTTCTTGCGAGCTTGCCAAACACCTATAAGCTCGAATGTAAGGTGGTAAAATTATAAACAAACAGACGCTCGCTCTTAGTAGTAGTACGTATGAGGCCTAGCTCAGAATAGGAAATGCTATACGTACGCCTATGCTCAGATGACTGGGGCTTAAACGAATCTATCAAAAGGTTAATAGGTTAATGCATGCTTCCTGATGCTTCCTCATCAAATGAAAAAGCATATATACAGCAAAAAAGGCTTACAATTATGCAGAACACAGAGATATGTAGCTGCATAAGAAACCACAGTACACAGCTCCCTTGTCCCTTCATACTTCATAATCAAATGCCTTTTACTTAATGTCCAGACAGAATTGTGTAATGTACGTAGGATTTCTTTTTCTTAAAAGAAATCAAGGCCCATGCATTGTAATGTCAGCTTCAGCATATTGGGTCCCCAAAAATTAACATCATGATTGATGAAGGATAATGGGAATGCATCAAAATCACAAAATGCTATCTCTAGGGCTCTTTCTGGGTAGGCCTATGTTCTTTGGAGTTTTGTTTAGGTTCAAAGCGACCATAATTACAAGTATCTTAATTATGATGAAGAATTCATGTTCAATTAGTGAAACTTCTTCAATTAGTGAAACTTCCAGATAACTTTTCCGGCATGTAATTAAGTTTCTTTGTTCGACCTCCTGCAGAGAGCGAGTAATTACTAATTAGTCAAGTTCAATTAGATTTGATACTCCACAATCCATATTACATATGCTTCAACTTCTCTAAAACACAATGGAATTTGGGTAAATAAATGAAAATTACAAAGAATGTAACTCTCTCTTTATACTGATACGATCCCAAAAGCAAGCTAGGGTTCTAAAAATGTAAAGGTGAAGTCAACAGCTCTATCCTTTCTATAAAATACGCTAAGATTGCCTCTTCGATCTAATAATACTATGTCAACTTCCATCACCTCACTAAGAACAGACCGGACTGAATAAATCCTGCCGGTATAACTTAGATAATTTTCCTAAAGAAATTAGACGGACTATACTTACTCAAATGCTGCTGTTTTTTGTTGGAATTGTTTTGGACAGAATAATGGCCATTAACTTGGCATTTTATACGTGTATGTGAGAGATTTTTAATTTTTACTTCTTTTTATGTGTTGTGGGCAGCAAAAATTCTTCTGGAATTTCTATTGTAGAAATCACTGATTCTACAGGTAGTGGTTTTTGTTGCAGCCCGTTGTTTCTGGATTGGCTTCCTCTGAAGAACTGTAGAATGGTCTTAAAGGTTTCATCATCGATCATCAGCTGCGACGTGTACGGGTAAATTTGTCCCTGGGAGATGGATGGTGCTCTTCCAAATACTCGAGGACAAATAACTCCCATCTCTTTATGTCCTTTCAAACATAGTAAGTAAACGTTAATCGGGTAAATGGTTACACGGACACAATTCTGTAACAACCCAATTTAACATGCATTATATATATGTGCGCCTGTTTTCTTATAGATGTATACTGATTTTATATATGCACACGCATATTGCTAAGTTACTGTATGGAATGCATGCAAGCTACTCAGTTCGATTCTACTAATCGATGAAGAAACTCACAGGAAAAGAGCAAGGGTATAATGTAGAACATGGATGCATAATAGTAAACAGGAAAAGAGTTGCGATGATGAAGCAGCCTCTTTAAGGTTATTACTTCCTTTTTGACAAGAATAAAAGTCTTTGAATTCTTTGTTAAAATACTTTTAAGGTTGGGAGATTCATTTGGGACACTAATGATCAAGTGAGTTCATCATACAGGACTAGGTAGTCCAAAGCGTAAAGGGTTTTCATATTATATATATATATATTACTATGTGTTTATGTAAACTGTGTATAAATTTATGTTGATCAAAGCCTCGAGAAGCATAGCATTTGATTGGAGATTACCTCACTTTTTTCTTCCATTGTACCGTCAATTATGAATTATGATCACAGCTACCTTTGTTGTATATATTCAGTGCAGGACAGCAGGTTGGTGTGGCCGGCGGTCGATAGCTAAGATACGATCGATCAAGCTTTTAGGCGACAACAATTTCCGATTTGTTAATATTATGGGATGGATCTGGAAAAAGGTGTTTGGCATCTTTGATTATAGGATTGATTTTCCTGCTTAGTTGGCTGCTAAAATAGACTAACCTAGGTCTGGTTCAATGGCTTATATATGAATAATATTTTCTGTCCAGAATAATCTCATCATTGATTAAGAACTCGAACTACGGATGTGACAATTAGATATACCAAACACTTTGCTGTGAATGGATCATATGATTAATTAATCACATGCATGCAGTTAAATCTGGTCCAAATTAGTTAAACCAAGCTTGCTCGATCTCTCTGATCTGATCTGGGTATATATCGAGTTGGATCGAGGGAATATATAAAGCATATATCATGGGAGATCGAAATAGAGACCCGGACAAGAGAGAGGTCACATGAATGAATAAGAAAAATGAAAAGCTAAGTTAATTGTAATATTTATGAGTACGGAGGATGTCTGTATTATTAACTTTCAAACTAGTCATCTGGTGTTTGTTTCCACATGAGGGAAAGACCTAGAAAGCAAAGGAGAGCCACTGTTTTTCTGTGTGGGTTCAATGGTTGAGTTATGCAGTGTCTAATCAGATGATGATGATCGATCGAAGAGCTAGGACATCAATTATATGTGTGTCTTGCAAAATGCAAATGAGTAGTCTCCGGTTAATGTAGCATAATATTGCCTACCTATTCTTAGGAACAAATTCAATTATATAATTCAATTTCTATTCATCTGTGCAACCATGTTACACATACATGTGAGTGGCTCTTGCTCCAGTCCGGGCGATATGGAGGAGTTCAGACTACATAACACTTGCCGACATGTATCGATTGATGTTGCGATCACGTATAGAGTGGAAATGTCGAGTAGCTGCAGTTTCCGACAGCTGAAGGGAATTCGAAGTTGTAGTATTTCTGATCCCCTGAATACCTTTATAAATTACAAGATAGTGTGTGCGAACGTTTTATGCTCATTTCTTATCTGTTGGGTAAAGGTACTATTTGCATAAGCATGGCAGTGAGCTGTTAAACATGAAGAGGGTTTTCACTGCAGGAAATTAATAGACTGATTATTAGATTAATCATGATTAAGAAGTGACAAACCCTGAAGTAGACCAGGGGGGCGTTAGTGTTTCCACCAACTACGGCAAAAACAGAATCCAAATCCTTGAAATATGTTTGGTCCTAGCCAAAACTAGTTACTCTACGTCTCTATACCTGATACTGACAATCTAATTTTGGGTGTATTAAGCCAGTTTGCACAAGGTAATTGAACAAAATCGCTTCCATTCTTCAACTCTAACTATATATGCTACCAACTCCATAAAGAATGCAGCAATGAAGTTCATGAACATATGTCTTTGAAACCCTAAACTTCACCAAATTAATTAACTTGAAAGAAGCTTTGATTCAATATATCAAAGTTAACATCGAAAAGAATTCGAATTCAAACGTTAACGTGTACGTTTTGGTGCATATTATCTTAATCAGGACTATTAATTTTCAAAGTCGGTTTTCAAAGACATATTAACCCGCCGGCCGGCCTAATGCCCACAAGTACTTCACCTATCTCTATTTATATATAGACCATTTTTGAATCATAATCAAAATAATTAATTTATAAATGTGTTTTTTTTTTCTTTTTTTTCTTTTTCCCCATGTTACCTCTAGACCTAATAAGTCCTGAAGTGTGAATGTGGCGTTAGATAGCATATTGTTTCTCCCTTGTTAATGAGTTGTGTCTATCCTCTAATAGTTGATTGATTCATTTACATACATCTTAATCATGCTGTTGTCGCTGTTACATGTTTCATGTTTCCTAGCTTCTAAATTATGATAGTCTTCTGCATCAAGTAAGAAAACACAAGTGGAGAATAGCTTAAATTGGTCCCTGTTGGTACAAAGTGATGATCGAGCTATATGGTATCTCCAAATTTGGAACTGATTTATTAGATGCCATGCTTATTGTTAACTAATTATAACGTTCGTAGTTTACTACCAGCAATTGTCGTTTTGTAATTAGAGAGATCTAGTTGTTATCGCATCAAGGTAATTAAACTTCTTTGTTAAACTTAATCGATCATCATGATCATGAGGGACTGTTTAATATTGCTTGCTATATATCTTAAGAAAGATGCTTATTGCAGTTTGATAAAAGGTCAAAGACAACCCACATAAGAGAAGTGGTTAACCCAAATACAATTTTGTAGAACTTTCATACAAAAATGCATGCTGTAGATAAAACCGACCGATCGAGCTAGCGCCAGTTGGGTCTAACGCTTTGTTTAATGGGTTAGAGAGGTTGGTATAATAGAATATATAGGATTCAATTCTATAATTCGAAATTGAGCTTGAGTCATTCTCTGTAATTACGAGAAATACCAAGAAATTGAGCAAGCATATATAGCAGGTTAGTCCCTCAGAGGTTGGAAAAAGGATTAAATTTTTGGTGAAAGATTAATCGTAGTTAACTTGTAGACATTCACTGGTCTTCACTATATCGGGTTTGAATATTGGCTTTCTATAACGTTTTGCTCCCCACTTAACAGACTCATGAATATCCATAACAAGATTGTGTAGCCAAATGCGAACAAAACCTGTGTGATCGACCAAGTTGAGGAACTACTATAAACTAAGGAGCTATCGAATTTTAAAAGTTCTTGTGTGTTTTGAATCTGTGTGGCAGGTAGTATGCAGTCAACACAAAAGGAAATTCGATTCCTATATTTGCAGAATATATATACAACAACTTGCACAATGGAGGAAAAAAAACTTCAAAAATGTTTTCTTTGCTTGTTCTTAATAGTATGAATATATTTCATACCCACCAGTTTCTCAGTCTTTGTTAAGATAAATTGATCGTGAATTCGTGATATGTGATCGACAAAACTGTGAGAGCCAAATGATAACAAACCCAAAAAATATTACTGGAAATGCGGTTAAAAACTCCTTGGTTACCGCAATATATTTACGTAAACACAAAACATAACGGCTCTCGTAATATTACATGTATGGCCAAAATGTAAAAGAGATAAACAAAACTCCCTCTCCCTCTCCCTGCGTTATGATAAGTCACACTCACAGTAACTGAGTAAGTTCGTCGGATTGAAGAGATGAGTGGTGGATCAATGATCGATCACATGGATTCTTATTGTACATCTCTGACATTCATGCAGCTGCAAACTGATCTGTATCTGTCTGTGTCTCTCACAGTTTTTATAGGTCCAAATTTTCACAAAAGAATCTCTGAACTTGATCAGCCTTTTTACCTTCTTGTTGGCACGTCACTCAGCTCCTGCCCCGACCCGACCGTATTATTACCAAATGACAATGCCTTTCCCCCTCCTCGATCCTTTTGTTTACACAGCTGCAGCTTCTCCTAGCTTCCTTACACAGCTGCAGCTCCTCCTAGCTAGCTTCTTTTTTATGCCTAGCTAGCTACCGCGTACAGCAACCTCTACGCTTAAACTAAAATTGCAACTTAAAACATCATACTATATATATAGTTCCCAGAGCTTAATTTACTTCTTTAGTTCACAAAAGGAAAAGGACCAATACGTAGAACTATGAACTTACTTCTTAAGTTCAAAATTCTGTATTACATTTTTAGTCATTGATGCTTAATTCTGTATACATTCATTAACAATGTAGTTTGAAATAGTATAGTTAGATTTCGTGGTTGGAGAATAATTCAGTTGGTACTTGGTAGCCGTCCTCGAATTCATTCAAATTTATAACTTGAGGTGCGAGGAGCTCCATTGTTAACTAATCAAGACAATTTGTTCTTCTTCCCCAACTCATGGCGAGGACAAATACTCACTTAAGTAATGTTAGTTTTACTCTTTGTTTGTTCAAATATTAATTTGAAGTGTCTGATCCTAACATCCTAACATTTTCGGTGTAGAGCTATATTCTACATTTCTATGATTGTACGAGTGGCAAAAGCAATTAAATTGGACAATAGCAGCACGTACTTTAAACTTTAGTAGAAACGCTTTCTTTGCGGCGAAATAGTAAATTAGGTCTAATGATTGAATTTACCAGGTTTGTTTTCTAATTTGGATTTTTGATAAACTACAGATATCCTGTGATGAGGAGACGTGTATGTCCCATATGGGCTAGTATATGTGTGTCTATATATATATGTGTGTGTGTGTCTGTGTCTTTGTTAAATAATGCACATATACCCGGACACAAATCTTCAAAACAAAAATCACATTGACGCGCATTAATATAGCTTGTATGCTAGGAAATGTTTCCCTCTAGCTTGCAATAAGTTCAACTTTATTTCACGTGCAGGATGTGCTGTAGATTTGTTTCATCATCTAGCCCTTTAAAAACCTCCATCCCCTTTCTCCATCCCAACAATAATACCATATACCATATCGCCAATTTCTCCAAGATCATCAAACTAATCAGCATGGCGCTAGACGCCGACGTCGTTTTCCCTCAAGATCCTTTTACTTACACTACTAACAAAGACCTTTACAACTTGTTAGTAGGGAATTGGAGCTATGATGGTCATGAAAACTATCATCATCAGCAGCAGCAGCTGCAAGAAGCAGCAGCCTCATTTGATTTTCTCGGCAACCAAACAGATCACCATTTTACTAGTTACTACACAACTCCTTCAATGGTTACGGATTTTGATGATTTGCAGCTCTCCAATTCAAACCCGGATGCCCCGACTGACTTTGATCAATATTCTCAGTTCCAACTTCCATCAGTGGAGTATACAGGTCAGACGACCACCGCTCGTCCCAAACGACGGCGAGCCAGGAGTAAAAAGAACAAGGAGGAGATTGAGAACCAGAGAATGACGCACATTGCTGTTGAGCGTAACCGAAGAAAACAAATGAATGAGTATCTTTCTGCCCTTCGATCTATAATGCCCGATTCATATGTCCAGAGGGTATATACTTCGATCTCTCTCTTTAGTCTTCAATATTATTGTTCTTATTGAAGTTTCATGTACCTATTGGACTGTCCAACTATTGTTACTTGGGAGATGGGAATATGATGGTGACATGGTTGGAATGTGATTAACTAATCTGTTTTCTTTATTAGGGTGATCAAGCATCAATCATTGGAGGTGCTATTAACTTTGTAAAGGAGCTAGAGAACCAAGTGCAATTCCTCGGTGCTCAAAAACCAAACAGAAACAGTTCGGATTTGCCTTTCTCAGACTTCTTTAGCTTCCCACAATACTCATCATCAACAAGAGCTAGTACTAGTACTGCTCATCAGACTAGTCATGAAAATCGATATGATTCCGATCAGATGCCGTCGGTTGAGCACAAGTACCCGACGGATATCAATGTGAAGGCTGCAGCAGACATAGAGGTGACTATGGTGGAGAGCCATGCAAACCTCAAGGTCAGATCAAAAAGGGTTCCGAAGCAGCTCTTGAAGTTTGTTTCTGGGTTGCACACACTGCGCCTCACCATTCTTCACCTCAATGTTTCAACTGTTGACGAAATTGTCCTCTATTCACTTAGTGTCAAGGTAATTAACGAATACTACTCACTTTCTTACTGATTAATGTACGAGTGCGGCTCTCACACTCTCATTCTCTTTACATCTCTCTTTTATTTTTCAATACAAACATTTTTTCAGTAGATCTCATTTGAAATTCCTAACATAATCTTAGTTATTTATTGACATATATTTCGATTAATTACTTACTTTACCTCTTATTCACTCAATAGACCTCTTATTTTTTTTTTTACCTTTTTGTTTTTGAACATCCATTATCCCTACCTTCATTTTTTTTTCATGCTAGAAAATGTTTTATCATGAACTATTATATATATATATATATATATATATATATATATATTTTTAACTTTTATTTTTCTCTTTTGTATGTGTTATTTTTTCTCCTTTTTTTTATTTTGAATAATTTGATCTCTATTTTATACCTCATAATAAATTATTTTAATAAATATATATTTTCTATAATCAATATATATATATATATTTGCAAAAATATTATGCACCTTGCAAGAATATGTATTTAACATGTATGATAATACAAAATTTTATGTCACATGATCAATATTTGATCATTATTTTAGCTCTTATGAACTATATATATATATATATGCTTTAATAAAAAGAAATTGGAAAACGAAAATATATAAGGAAAATAATAAAGAATGTAATCAATTATTATTGAATTAGAAAGTCTAGAGAGAATAAATATAATATTTTCTTTTGTATGATTATTGTCCTTAATAGTCATTGTGTATGAGGATATATATGTTATTTAATAATTCATAATATAGTGAGGTTTAGTGAGCAAATTTGGAGGTCCCAATAATCGCACTTTTAATTTACATGCTTAAGCATTTGATTAGTTTTTTTTTGTTTCAAGAGCAGATAGAAGAGGACTGCGCGTTGACTTCAGTGGATGAAATTGCGACAGCTGTGTATCAGATGCTAGCTAGGATTCAGGAAGAGGCTATGTTGCATTTGAATTGATCACCATCATCATCCTCATCAAAATTAACTCCCTTTTAGTTAAAATTGATTTTGCTGTAATCCTTTAATTTAAGCCTTAAACTTGTAGTCGATCGTTGAATGGAATTATCGCAATAATTGTTTTTCTGCTGGGAGCTAGCATTCTTGAGCTCTTGAATATTTAGCAGTAGTACTCGGATATCTCCAACACTTGAAACAAGGATTTGAGTCTATGAAAAATACTAACAATTAAAAAGTTCAAACATGGAGTAATTAAGAATTGCATATAGCATTATCTTCGATCGTATTTTAGTCTATGAATTGATATCAAATATAGATCAAAACAGAAAGCTTGAGAACGCTGTCATGCATTGACAGCTTTAGAACATACATAGAGTTCAGCTTTTCTGCAACCCTAGCTAACACCCTATAGATCAAAAGTGTAAATACAATTATTGAAGGCCAATGTGTATATACATGGAAATTCTAAATGTTTTCATTTAGCAAATTAAAGAATACAAATTTTGATCAAATATAAGTTCTTCGCTATTCCAAAATTTCACACGAAAGAAGAGAGATGTGTTTGGGCCCAATTTTATATTGGTTATCTCATAAGTGAGTTAGCCCATGGACAGATACCATGCCAACGGTCCAAATATCTTTATTTCTTTCATTGTTACATTGGGTAATTACTAGCAGAAGATTTACAAGATATCTCGAAGATATGTTGTCAGAAGGCTCAGTTAGGAAAGTATATTTCCTGGTTCAATTAAAGATTCGATTGCTTTGGAGGCAAGTCATTCGCGAACCCTAGCCGCTCAGTTCTCTATAAAAGGAGTTCAAGGCGAATGAGAAGAGCCCCCCCCCCCCCAACTCTGCATCACTGCAAATTGGACGCCTCCCCAGGAGCACCCAATCTACCAAAAAGCCTCTCCAGGGAGCACCACTAAAGCCTCATCGTGAGCAAATCCCGTTTCACTCATCAGCCTCATCGCAAGCAAAAAGTCTACCCTCAGTTCCTAAAGCCTCATCGCGAGCACAAGTCCATCCCATTGTTAAGGAGCGATCCTTAGCAAATATCTTTTATTTTATTTGTATTTGTCACTAAGTAAATCCTAAGGATCCGTCCTAGGTCGTTGTGAAGAGCCCTAGCTGCAAGACCGACCGTTCTTGCTCACAGTTGTTTGAGAAGAAGTCAAGAGAAGTGCGCGAAGGAACAAGATCAAGACAGGCACACCTCCTCAAGGTGTTGGCATGCTCGCACCAGACGGTTGTTCGAAAGACTTAAAAATCCAACCCGAACATTTTGGCACGCCGGTCAGCTGGACACATCAGTGGCAAAAATTGTGACTGAGAACATCTATAGTAAGCAATATCCTAAGTGTTCCTTTCCGGAAAATTCGCGTTGCAAACCTCACAATTCTTTGAGGTGCAAATGGTTGACTATCGAGTTAGTTAACCAGCGTTTCGGTATAGAAACGATGACCGGAGGGTCTGGAGTTGAGAAGTTCGTCTCTTAGGATCAGCTCATGGAAGCATTTGACAAGTTGTCTGCAAGCATAACCGCAAGCGCGTCCTCAAGCGCCGCAAGCGTAAAGGCGTTGCAGGATTCAATGGAGTCTACTTTCGCTAAGTTGTGGGAGAAAGCAGGCGACCAGGCCGAACAAATTGCACGCGTCACAAAAATTACTCAGAAGTTAGACACATTCTTTGTGGACAAATATTTGCGCAAGAAAGACGCCGCCAACCCACAACCAGAGGGAACTTCCAGTGCTAAAGTTCCTACCATGAAATCAGCAGGAACGATAGTCGTCAAAGTGTTTCCACCAAATAATAAAGGAGATGGTGGGAACTAGTTCGAGCAAGTTAATGAGCCAGTAGTTCGAGCGGGAGCCCAACCATTGGCTGCGAACGTTGTTGCACAGCTTGCAGCCGTGAATGGTATAGTACAACCAAAAGACATCCAGGGAATATACGACTGCGCGCTGCAGCAGCAGCTTAGAACTGAGTTCAAGACTGAGTTGAGGGATCCTGGGGTAAACCTTACTTACCAGAATCCATACCCAGACTACATGGCAGGTGCTGATTGGCCACATAATTACAAGAATATTCGCTTTACTCTCTTTTCAGGGGAGGGGTCTGAAGATGCTGCAACTTATATTTCGAGGTTCCAAAGTGAGTGCGGTCCCTATAGAAACGATCCTTTGCTGAAACTGAGGGTGTTCGGTTCATCTTTGGCAGGTTCAGCTCTCACACGGTATACTAAGTTGGTACCTGGGTCTATTCCTGATTGGGCCACTATGGAGTGAATGTTCAGAATGACCTTTGGTACCGTCGAGCCGGAGGTTGATCTTTCTTCTTTAACCTCAATGTACTAGCAGGAGTGAATGTTTAGAACGACCTTTGGTACCGTCGAGCCGGAGGTTGATCTTTCTTCTTTAACCTCAATGTACTAGCAGCCTACGGAATCTCCAGTCGAGTTCCTCAAGAGGTTCAAGGTCCAGCATGCCAAGTGCAGGTCCCCTGTTTCGAAAAATGATTAAGGGTTTGGAGCCAAGGCAAAGGCTCAAACATTATGACGAACAATTTGCCATCATGGCTGATCTGATGAACAAGGTTGGTAGTTATCAAATAGTTCTGAATGACATGGATGAAAGGCAGAACGCGTCTAGTGGTACATATGTCCCTGGAACATTGAAGCCAAGATACAGACCTAACCGACATAGAACTGTAGGAGCCATCTATTCGCATGTTGATCCATATAACCTTGCGTCAGTTGCTCACCGGTACAGTATGGACTATGATGACGAGGAGGAAGTAGCTGCTTTGGAACTAGTTAGCAAGAAGCATGCTAGGTCCCAGAGTTTGAGGCTCGCCCGGAATCCAGTGAAGATCTCGGCAGCGGCGTTTACCAAGCCACAATTTTCGTCATATACTTACGATGCGAACAAGGCTCATGACGTGCTGGAGGATTTTTTCAGGCATAAGCTGATAAAACATGACTTTGGTCCACTTCCAACACCAAAACAATTGAAAGGGAAAAAGTACTGCAAATACCATAACATGTGGAATCATAACACCGCTGACTGTGTTAAATTGAAAGATCAAATCCAGGTCTGGATCAATGAAGGGGTCGTGACTCTGGATGAGGAGAAAACAGTGTCATTGGTGGATGAGAATCCTTTCCCTACAGTGGCCATGGTGGATGTGGTCCCAGCACCGAGAAACAAAGCTAAGTCCAAATACAAGTTCTACACATATAATGCAGACTTGACTCATGTTCTGTTGGACGAGCTAATTCAGGCGAACCTACTCAACATTCCTTGGGAGGCATACCCTTTAGAAGAGCAGTTGGCAGGTAAAACGTATTGCAAATTTCATAATGCATGCATGATCATTACATAGCCAGACATTGTTCATTGTTGTCGCATCTCTAGGTGATTTAAAGAAGTCGATATGTTGCGTTTGATTCGCAGAAAGTAACTATCTAGAAAAGAAGAGAGAAAAGTGGGTTTGATCTTAATTTTCTCGAACGAATATTGTAGCAAAAACAGATACGATAGAGATAAGGCTTATTGTGACCATGGTAAGCAAGAACGGAGTAGGATGGCCCGGCAGCTAGCTTAAAAGTTTAATACAAACCCAAAGCTATTCATCCAATTATATTATATATATATATATATATATATATATATATATATGTATGTATGTATGTATATACAGAAACGTTCCAAAGCGGACGTCCGCACTCGGCTTAAAGTGCGGACGTTCCTCCATTCACCACCGGACGGCTCCGACGACGGCGCGCCTCCACCCCAGCGGACTCCAGCAGCGTCCCCGATCACTTTCTCTCCCCGGCGAGTCCGTCAAATTCTAGTTTTCCGGCGAGATCGATTTGATTTGAAGTTTTGGGTGATCTCGCCGGAAAACTGGAATTCGACAGACTCGTTGGGGAAGGAAAGTGATCGGGAACGCTGCTGGAGTTCGTTGGGGTGGAGGCGCGCTGTCGTCGGAGCCGTCCGGTGGAGAACGGAGGGACGTCCGCACCAGAACGGGCCTGTATACACACACACACACAAAGTTTAGTAAAAATGTAAACGGTCTCAAAACCATTAAAACAACCGGTCTAGTAATAGTTCAACTTGAATCCTTTTAACTAGATACTAACTAGAATTGATACCGCCTTGGCGCGGTGTAGTATCCACATTATGCATATTCCATATATGTATAAGAGTTATCACAAAAACAACCTTTATATAACAAAACATCTAGTCTTGTGTTCTACCCAAAATATAAATGCTCAAATTGTTTTGATTTGTACGTGTAAAAAACAGAAGAGAAAATGACAGAAATAGTTTTGTGAAACAGCGGGGTAATAAATTATCGCGGTAATATATTAATATCTCTAGACTCTGCTGTTTTGCGAGAAATGTTGGAGCTATTTTGAGAAGAGTCTACAAAGCGTGAGAAATATGGAGAAAACGTATATTAAAACGTATAGATCAAAACATATGCTTTATTCTTCATATTTCTTCTTTAAAAAGAACACATGTTTTTGTTGGTTTTGTAGCTCGAGAGTTAGGGCGGTTTATTTGGTTAGGAGTAAGACCTTATTGTTTCATGGAAGTCATTCAACATACCCGTAAGGCCGTAACTAGTTCAGGTATATATTAGGAAGGAGTGAGAATTCTCGTTTACCAGAAGTTATTCCCATATTATGTAATATTAATTTGTTACTATTAATAAAGATTTCATATTCTCAATAACGTTTTAAAAAAAAAAAACTACTATAATAAGTGGTTCGATATACGACATGCACTTTTATATTGGAAAAAAATATTATCAAAATTCCTTTTAACCCACCCCAACCTTACATGGTCAGTAGCTGGACTTTGCTCACAAGGACGTTTCAGATGTGGTCTGACTTCATGCGTTTGAACATTGTGTTCGCTTATGACATATTTACTTAATTAGAATGAAAAAGTGTCATGAATCGGAGACGACAGAAAAATAAAAGAAGTCATGAATCGAAAACAAATAGAATGAAGATTCACACAATAAACTCAACTCCGATCCCCTTTAAGTAACAGGTTAAGGGTTATACATGAATCAATATTTTTTCTTATAAGGTGAAACCAACATCTATTTCAATATTTATATATGTTTACTTCCGGTACCTATATATGTTCAGTGAAGGAATGAACCAAATACACTTAAATATATGATTGTGAGCAAGATCGGAGTTAGAAATGTCGAATGGCCTGGCCAATTAGCTTAAAAGTTTAATATAAATCCAATGCTAGCTATTCATCCAATTATATATAACTGCAAATATAAGAAGTTTGGTAAAATGGACACCACCTCAAAATCATGAAAACAACCAGTCTAGCTAATCTACCACTCCAGCTATACTAATTATTCAACTCGAATCCTTTCTAACTAGCTACTAATTAAGAAGAATCCCATGCAGGCGAGTCTTCGTTCATTGGATGGCTTGAAGTACTCATCGATTACCTGTAACATGTCAATAGATCGAGCATCTGAGTATAATAGCAGCAGCAGTAATAATTGCAGTTACTACCACAACCCTATATACTACCACAACGAAAATATATATACACTATCTTCTTAATTTGGATCAAACCCACCTGATTGATTCTCTTTGATGTTCTTGACTGGAGGATCAATGGATGCCTCTAGTGGAAGATACTGACGCCTTCACGATACATGCAGGCAAATTCAGATATACATTTAAATTTCTTGACGGTAAAGAATGTTTAGTGATGGCCATCAGTCAGATAAGTTGATCCCGAAACCATAAGGATAAAAATGAATATCTATATAACAGAGGAAGATCGATCAAACTGATATGACTACATACCTGACACGCCTCCATTCTTTATCTTTGAATTCTCTGTTAAAAGAATACAGATCCAAGTTCTTGCGACAATGCCGGTAACCAAAAACAAGTACTGGGATGCCAATAATTAGAACAATACTGCCATCCATTTCCTTTAGTGCTTTGATTGGAACTGATAATTAAGCGACTTAGTTTGTTCTTTGAAGTCATTTGAAAGTAGAATATATGCTGAGCACAAGCTAGGTTAATTTAACTGTAATTACGGGTGCTGGTTTTCGTGGAAGAAAAGAAACACTTCTTTTTACCAAAGGAAAAAAAAAAAAAAAACAAGGAAAAGATAATGAATATCATTGAAAAAATTAATTAAGATTGATATAATTGCAGCCGTATTTCGCTTTCGACCTATGTACTTTTGATGGAAAAATAAGAAAAACAAAACTGTTCTTTATTGCCAAAGAAAACAACAAAGAAAGGATAATCTTAACTAGCAAGAAAAGATTAACAACCAAAGGCGAGGATACATATAAATATCTGCAGTTTTACCTATTCCCTGGGTTGGTGTTGGTTTTTCTTTGTTTTTCATATCCTAATATATATTACATTCATTCATTTTGGAATTTTCCTTGCATGTCGGCAGGGTTGGCTGAAGACTGATGAGAATAAACGGGGGAGGTATGCCAGATACTGGGCGTATAGTTGGAAATCAGGGAAATACAGATACTCATATGAGTAATACAGATACGTACAATGGGTACTTATAAATAGTTCAGTTTTTAATATTAATAGGCTAAGTTTCTATCAATAAGGTATCATCATTATGAAATGGAAACAAGTTTTAGGTATCTGTTCATCTGTATTGTTTTAGTTCATGATCGGTTTGTCCATTTTCTCCGTTTAGTATTTGAATTTTAATACAATTTGGTTTGTTGCTTTTTGTTCATGATTCCTCCAGAACAACATCAGCTCCCAGCCTCCCATTAGGGAAGTAGTTACAAACTCTTAAATCCCATAAACGACATTCTCTCATACAAGAAAATCTAGGGCCGCGTCCTAGCTGATGATATCGGTTGAACATGATAAATAAGCTTTAGCCTGCAAACATGCAATTCATTTTGCCATAACAAATCAGTTTTCACCTGCGGTGATAGAAACATATGCACAAGAGGTCTTTCTTCAACTTGTGAACAAACAACATAGTTCTGTTTGGGGAAGATTGTATGATGACATTAGGTTTGCTGCTTAAAGCTGCGGTGACCATAAGGATTGCACATACTAAACGTAGTGCTGACAGAGTAGTTCATTTAATGGCTGCGTCACTCAAGATCTTTTGCTGAAGAAACCTTTTATTTTCGAATGTTGCTAAATGCATCCAACAAAAACTTCGATCTGGATACACCCGGCAACAGCATTTTTTAAACAAACTTTTCAATTTTATCCTCTGTTTCAATACGTTAAACTGCAAACATATGCTCGATATAACCTACATGTCATCTCCATCATCACAGTTAACTGAGTTAAGATTGATATCAAGGAGAAAGAACACTAGTCGTAATGTCGTATTATACTGTCAACTGACGAGTTACACACTTGTTACCTTCCATATTAGTTTGGCAGTTTGCCTCTCATTGGTATGTTCCTTTCATTGAGACTTCCATGCAACACTATTTTATATATATATATATATATATATATATATATATATATATATATATATAAATATATACACGAGCGTAGGGTTCATAGGAAGTATAAGAATGTGGAGTGGTTCTCCCACATTCAACAATATTGCAGATCTTAGAGATCAAAGAGTTTATATAGGTTTATGCGAGTTTATACCAGTTAATTGTGTGACACTTAGATAATTAACCTCATCAAAAAGTGCATTTGCTAGAACAATGAGATAATGAAAAGCTGGAATATTCAACAAGAAGTTCCGTTAATAACCCCAGAAAATACAGTCTAACTGTCTAACACATAAAACCAACAAACACCAAATGAACAAACATGTCCAAACTCCCAAAAAATTAAAAGTAAATAATGATCTCAATTAAGCCATCGATCACCAGCAACGAACGTTCAGACCGACCTGTTCAACTGTCAAACAAATAAAATAAATCATTATATTAGAATAAAGAAAACCACGATACCGGTATCAAATCGATTATTCATTCACAAGAAAAATGAAGAAGAAGATATTCAAACAGATACCTGTCACAGGATTTGCCATTGCATTTGCAGTTGCTGCACCGTGCTGAAGGAAATGCATCTTTCAACCGTCGAAACATGGAAGGAGCAGTCATCCTCTTCTTCCACTGGTCATACCTTTCGAGGTAGTCTTCTTTGTATTCAGGATGAAGTGATTCAAATTCTCTTGGGCTATTTGAAATTCGTAAAAGGCAATTGAGTAATGTTATTAGTTACATATATACGTAGCTTAAAAGAACAACAAGCAATCATCATTGATCTGGAATAAACTTGAAGCACATAATTTCCACTAGTTTGGCTAGAAAGATGAAACTGCTAACTATAAAATAAGAATGACAAGATGGAATCGATTACCTCCAAACTCTGCATATCTGTTCAACCTTTGGATCGATCTGTTTCAATATTATCTCATTTACTTTTTTTCTCATAGCAACGTAATTTTCGTATTCGTGCATACCAATTGCAACAATGAAGCTCACACCAATAATAGTACCCACACAAATACTGGCCTCCATTAGCGTTGGCCTTCGGATTATATCAGGACAAAACGAAATGGAGATTGGAGAGGGCAAAGAAATATGTGCTGGGGTTTAAGGGTTAGAGGCTAGCTCGCTCAGACTCATCGATCAAACTCAATTATATACTTCTAACTCAGATTGCATGGAGCGAGTGACCTTCTCCTCAAGTAACCTGCTCTTCAAGAACCTGATAATATTACAAGAAGAATTATAGAAAATGTCAACTTCTCTTTTCTTTTACTCCAAGTAAATGAAAAATGACATTGTTTTTGTAATCTTATGTAATTGTTACTGTTGTTAGATATACATCAACCATATTCTCTCTCTCTCTCTCTTTTTCCCTTTCTTCAGAGGGTTTTTCTTCTTTAAATAAGAAAAAACAAATTTGTAAACGACAACTTCGTTTTATATATTAGCACATAGATATGTTTCGTGGAGAACTCTTCTGTAACCAAAATGGTAAACCTTCTGGCTCCCATCTTGGTATGTCCACTTGTGGCCATGGCAATCAAATACAGAAACATGCAATCTAAATTAGAAGAAGTGAAAAGGTTCGATGAGACTCTGGACATGTCTTTGCTGATCATGCGCAGGTACTTCTAATTTTGCAGATAACAGATAGCCCTAATTTGGTTTTCTTTATCACTTGAACGTTTGAAAAGTCTCTTGATCAACAGTATAACATTTACTGTTAGATCAATCCAGTCGCATCATATACTTTTCTCCAGTTTATTTTGGATTTACCTTGTAGGGTGGGTATCGAGAAGAACCAGGCAGAAACAATGAGGAACAAGATGGCAGAGATGGAGAAAAAGACTGCAGAGATGGAGAAGAAGATGGCAGAGATGATGGAGAAGAAGATGCCATAGATGGTGGAGAAGAAGTTGTCATTGGTAATGGCATTACAGCCCCGTGAGCAAAAATTGTGTATGGAGATTCTCCTTTGTTTAACTAGCCTTGCAAGAGTGCAGTATTCATTGACATGGCATGAAATTTTTGCATGAATTTCTAGTTTTCTGGTACCTTATTTTTTTTCTTTTGTATTCATACCTTGAGAAATACTGAGGAACAGAGGTCGTTTAGATTAATTCAGGCAGATGATGGTTACATATGTATATATACATGTAAATCAATTAACAGTAAAATTTTATGTATACATCACAGTGATGAATAAGACCACTTCACATGAAATGGACAGGTGAAAGCCTACATAGTGTTTGCTCAAAAAATCGTCTCGGCCGAGATGAAGGCCGAGGGTCTTAGAACAATTTGTCCTTCCAATTTGCCCGGATGTGCCAACTCGCGGCCTGTTGGCCAAGCGAGGTTTTTGATAAATATTTTACGCCTAATCTAACTTCTTCCAAGTGATTGTAGGCTAAGGAATGAATCGTCTCGGCCTTTAGGTTCTCTTGCTTTTGTTGCAAGGACTTTCGGCATTTTCACCGATGTTGCTCATCTTTTTTTGTGATTTTTGTATAAGATTTGCGAGAAGTAAAGTGCGAAAAGTAAAAGAACAAAAATCTAAAGGCAAAAATTTAAATTGCATGAAACGTAAACTGCATGAAGTAATTACGAGAAATTAAAGTGTATGAATTTAAAGACGCGAAAGAGAAATTGCATGAAAGTAAAGTGCGGAATGTAAAGAAAGCGATAAAGTGCAGAATATAAAGAAAGCGATAAAGTGAAGAAGGTAAAAAAAGCGATGAGAAGAAGAAGAAAACTAGGTTAGAACATGAATGAAAAGATTGATATTGTAGAGAATTTGAAGTGTTTGAGATTGTATTGAAGTGTTGTTTGTGTTGGTCGGGGACCCTTTACAATGAGGTATATGTCTCCTATATATACTATTACAAACACAAAAATTAAGAAAGGAGAAAACAATTAAATAAAATAAATATTTCGGTCTTAATGACCGAATCAAATATATGCTCCGTATTGTTTTCTCCTTAATCACACGTTTATTTCTTTCTTCTTGCAGCTTCGTTGGAATTGATTTGCTAATTATGTTGAAATTTCAGTCTTCAATTCTTCCAATTAGCCATAATGTTAATTTGTTGCCATATATCGTCGTTGCTTCAATATTTGGTATGTGGTTTTAATACCAAATAATCAATCTCGGCAAATCTTAATAATGGTGATGATAATTATACGAAATAATCGTAATAATTATCATTAAATGTTGTAATCTTCCTCGCAACCAACGGATTCGGCCTAGTGGGCCGATGTGTAAAAAATAGGTACAAACACATAGCAAAGGTGAGCAGAGGCTTATTTCAGTTGCCACTGGAGCTTCTCTGGTGAGAAAAGGCATAAATCAACTTGCTATGCATTCTAACAGGGTATGCTAACTACACGAAGCTGGAGACTGCTAATTGTCTCTTCACACTTACGGTTCATCAGGTCTGTTGGTGTCTTAACTCCATCTTTTGAAGCAAAACAACCCTCAAAGTCTTGCATAATCATAGTAGAAAACCATTACTGTTCTCATAGTATCCTGTCATTTCCATTCCCAAGTCCTTCAAGTTCTTCAATCTTATGACTTGCAGTATGTTATGTCAAAAACTTGACATGTTATAACTGTGTCAGCAGATTGACATGATATAAATGCGAAAGGCAATACTTTCTTCTGACTTAAGAGCATCTAACAAGCAAAACAAGAACTGAAGGGGCTATAGCATAAGACTAATTAGGTTTGGAAAGTCCTGAAACCGGGTCCAAGAAGCTGGTTTGAGAGATTTCAGAGGATAAAAGTATGTTGAATTGCACAAGTACATGTCCCAAATAGCTTTTTGTTTCTCTCAAATGCACGTATCATCAACCTAACAAGGACATTATTCCTTTTACATTCATAAAAATGGTATCTTGGACTGAATTTCATGCTTTTTCCTAACCACACATTTGGCCACAGACATGAACCAACTTCAAATGTAGAAGAAGTTGAAGCAAATAAACAAAAGGACAAGCTTTACAAAACAAAAAAACAACGAAACACGTATTTCAGAGGCTTCATAAGTCTGAAGCTCACGAATCTCACGTCTCAGCCTCCTCGTCTTCCTAAAACACCAACAGCAATAACACATGAAACATTATAGAAACCAAAAGTAGAGAGAGAAATAGCTGACATTTCCGAAGAAAGTGAACTCTTCGGTTATATTGACACATGTAATTCAATATTGATATCAATCTCACGTTTCACCTGTTCAATTTGAACTCTTCAGCTTCAAGCTGTTGGTGTTGAGCAACAGGGAATCTCCATGTTCCGAAGTTAACCAAGGCAAGACACGACATATACAGATTCGACAGCGTCCTCCGCACTTGCCCTTTCATTTTTCCAAACCCTTCATTGAAAATGATGTATGAAGAAGAAGCCCATTTCCTTTAGGAGTTAAGGTTTCACCTTTTTATGGTTTCGTTTTGGAAAATTCGTTTGAATGATATACGAACTTTTGATCCTTATAAACTTTGGTATATCAAGTTTTGAAAATATCATAACGGTATCTCATATTTCTATCCTGACTTAAGATTAGTATATATAGTCATTAAGATGACCAATTTACCTTTAAGTTCTCTTTTTTCGTAGTTTTTTTTATTTGTTTTCATATTCAAGAAATATTAATTAGAAGAGGTTTTGTAATTTGATGATTTGGACTGGCCTTTATAAACTTGAAGAAGATTGAAGAGGGGAAACATACAGAAGTTTAATCCTTGTTGTTTCCGCTGACACTTAAGGATCTTGTTGTTGCCGTTGACATTCAAGGATGATTGAGATGAAGAACTGATTATTAACAAGGAGAAAGTGACGATGAATTTTTTCTCTACGTTCCTAAAAATATAAAAAGCCAAAAAAAGAAAATTGGAATATGAAAACAAAGAAGAAAAACTAAGGAAAAAAAGAGAATTTAAGGGTAAATTGGTCATCTTTTTTTTTTTTTTTTATATCTGAGGGTAAATTAGTAATCTTAATAGCTATATATACCAATCTTAGGTCGGGATGGAAACATGAGATACCAATATGATATATTCAAAACTTGATATACCAAAGTTTATAAGGAACATAAGTTTATACACCATTCAGACGAATTTTTCTTTCGTTTTTAACCTTCAAAGTTGAGGTACTTAATTACCTTTTTACTTTGATATAATGGTTTTGTCTCTACTTGCCTTTCTTTTTTGGTTTGGGTACAGAAAATAATTGCAAAGTGTGAAACCACTATGAGGCGGGACGCGATTTCAGTGTCGGCATTTGAAGATGAACAAAGAACTTTGAAATTTTTTCTGGAAATTTTTTCTGGCATATAACGCAAACACAATAATACATATCAATAATGGAAATTTTTTCTATGCACGACATGTAATAATAACTATTTACATGTAAGGACATTCTATGTCCAATAAAATTATAAATTTTAACTATCTATATGATGTTGTGTAAATACACGCCTTACACGCACAGAAGACTCTTTGGTCAACAATTGAAAGTTACGTTATTAGAATTTCAACGTAATTAGAAATTGCTAAATTAGATTGAAAAGGACAAAACGACAGTAATAAAGAAAATTTCTAACAAGGGACACTGTAACCTTTGTTCGTCTTGGCAGCGTTTAGCTCCATTTTTTTGCTTTCTGATAAAAAATTTAAATATTATAATTTAAAAAAAAATTTAAAAGAAACCACGTAAGCGGTGGGCTGGGGGAACACTTAGGCCCGCTAGGGATGTTTTTAAAACCGTAGTTAGTTGGGTACACCTCCCTCGGTCCAAAATTTTATTAAAAAAATAAAATAAAGGAAACTGGCTAGGTGGGCTAAGTGGGCTCTCAGGCCCGCAAGGCGGTTGGAAAATAGTGGGCCGGGTCGGGTATTTGAATAATGTGACTTTTGAGATTTTTTCTCTCATATAATATTTACGTTGACAGTTAACGACGTGGTTTGACGGCGAGGGTGGGTGAGGCTATCGACCAGAGCTGTTCAAGGCTTTGTACGATTCCGAAAACTAAGGGGCGCGAGAATTTTGCTGAGGGGTAATTCTTTTCTCTATCTCTCTCTGAAATTTCAGTTGATTTTTGTAGGATCAGATCTGTGATGGGTTCAATAAGTTAGGGTAGATCTGATTCACTTTCACTATTGAGTAGTTATGTTGATGAAAGTTTTTGTTGTTTTAGATTTGTAGATCAGATTTGTATGGAGTGCAATAAAGATGAGGCCATTAGGGCTAAAGAGATCGCGGAGAGGAAGTTTGCGGCGAGGGATGTAATGGGAGCTAAGAAATTTGCTGTCAAGGCTCAGAATTTGTTTCCGGGGCTGGACGGGATTCCCCAATTGATGGCGGCGCTTGATGTCCTTGTTGCTGCAGAGAATAGGATTAACGGGGAAGTAGATTGGTATGGGATGCTTGGTTTGGACCCGAGAGCAGATGATGAGACGGTGAAGAGACAGTACAAGAAGCTAGCTCTTATGCTTCACCCGGATAAGAACAAGGCTATTGGAGCTGAGGGAGCGTTTAAGCTGCTTTCCGAGGCGTGGAGTTTGTTGTCTGATAGGGGTAGGAGGAAAGCATATGATCAGAGAAGGACGGCAAATGGTTCGACGTCACATTTCCCTGCTGGGGCCAACAACGGGTTCTACAATTTCACGAAAAGTTCAACGTCCTCCGGTACCAAGAAGCCTCCACCAAAGAGTAGTAGTGGTTCACGCGCAGCTCGTAGTTCAGCTCCTCCTCCTGCTTCAGTTTTTAAACCAAAAGCCGGTACCTTTTGGACCGTGTGTCACAAGTGTAGGATGCAGTATGAGTACATGAGAGTTTATCTTAACCATAACCTGCTTTGCCCCAACTGCCATGAAGCGTTTTTTGCGCTGGAAATAGATCCACCACCAACAGGTGCCACCAAGTCATCCACCTCATGGAATCCGAATCATGATAAAAGCTCGTTTAATACAGGAAGAAGTAGAGATACAGGAGGAGCTGCAGGGTTCACTGAATCATATCACCAAAACAACTTCCAATGGGGTCCCTTCTCCAAATCATCTGGTGCTTCTTCAGCCGCCCAAGCTGCAAGCGTGGTTCAACAGGCATACGAGAAAGCAAAGAGAGAGCGCGAGGAAGCACAAGCAGCAAACAAAAGAGAGGAGGCATTGCGGAGGAAGCATCAAGCCTCCTCCAAGAAAGTGAGTGGCACTTCATCTAATGCTGCAAAGAAAAGAAAAGGAATGGATGATTTTGGTGGTGGTAGCATCAAGCCTCCAAGGGACGTTCCAAACCAAATGGGTGGGGTCGCTGGAGCTGCTAACTTTTTTGGACCTAGACAGCTTAATTTTGAGTCAGGTAGGGTCAATGGAACCACCAAGTTCAGTATCACTAGAGATTTGTCTGTGCTTGAAGTTCAGAGTATACTGGTGAACAGGGCTAGGAAGGAACTTCTCAGGAAATTGAATGAGCAGAAATCTGAAACTGCAGTAAAACAGGCGGGAAATGGGAAGGAGAAAAATGTAGATGTGCAGTGTGATCAGAACAGTGTGCCGGTGGATAAGAAGAATGGAGCTAGTGAAAGGAAACATTCCGGCACTTCTAGTGACACTGCAGATGCAGAAACCTTGGAAGCAATGACCATAACTGTGCCAGATTCAGATTTTCATGATTTTGACAGGGACCGTACTGAAGAGTCTTTTGGAGAAAATCAGGTCTGGGCCGCATATGATGGTGATGATGGGATGCCTCGATATTATGCTATAATTCATAGTGTGATATCTTTAAACCCATTCAAAGTGCGGATCAGTTGGCTCAACTCCAGAACAAATAGTGAATTGGGCCCTCTAAACTGGGTTGCTTCTGGTTTCGCAAAAACATGTGGAGATTTCAGAGTTGGCAAGTATGAAATCAATAAATCACTCAATTCTTTTTCGCACAAAGTTCGGTGGACAAAAGGTGCAAGAGGGATTATCTGTATATATCCCAAGAAGGGTGATGTTTGGGCTCTCTATAGGAATTGGTCCCCTGACTGGAATGAATTGACAGCCGACGAAGTAAAACACAAGTATGATATGGTGGAAGTGGTTGAAGACTATAATGAAGAACTAGGTGTAACTGTAACTCCTCTGGTGAAAGTGGCTGGTTTCAAGTCGGTGTTTCACAGACATTTGGATCCCAGAGAGGTTAGGAGGATTCCTAGAGAAGAGATGTTCCGATTCTCTCATCAAATTCCTTCATATTTGCATACAGGTCTAGAAGCATCAAATGCTCCAAAGGGTTGCCGGGAGCTAGATCCAGCAGCTACACCGTTAGAACTTCTACAGGTAATAACTGATGCGAAAGATGAAGAGATTATGGAGACAGATGAGAAACCTAAGGAAGTTGATGTGATAGATGTGGATGTTGAAAATACTGAAGCAGAAGAGGAAGAGATTATAGAGATAGATGAGGAACCGAAGGAAGTTGATGTGATAGATGTTGATGTTGAAAATACCAATGGTGTAGAGGAGATAGCAGGGAATTCCGGAACTGATGGGTAAGAAGAGTAAGGGAGTTCAGTCACTTCAATAATAGAAATTGAAGAGAGCCAAGAGGCAAAGTAAGATGAAAGATTGGACTTGGGAAGGCCAAGTTGCTTGAGTTTAGGTGTACATGATTCGATACAGACAGATTTTTCTTACTTGGTTTAAGATTGGATAACAACCGATTGATTGTTTTTAGCATCATCCTTCTAATGTTGGGGTTATGGAAATATGATTTGAAGTTATGTAAGAAATATGGAAATATGATTTGACTCATAACAAGCGTTACTGTACATTGAAAAGATTCTTGGAGGCGAAGCAGCAATACAGAACCAGAAGGTATTGGTTTTAGTCAAAGTTCATTTACAGTTAATTGCAAAGTAAAAGTTCTCTGTAAGTTTCCTGGAATGAAGTCTTCTAAATGTTTAGTTGATTTATTGTGCAGGCAGAGTCAGATCCACTCAAGGGCACACTGCCACAGTCAAGTCACAAATTTATTAAGCAACAAATTTGAGTCGAACCAGCAGGCTCCAATTTCATAGCGAATCGGTGTACCGTGTACATGCCTATGAGCTCAGATTAGGCCCCCGACCTCTATCATCTCTATCTTGAGTAGTGACGCCTGCCTGTTTTCAGTTTGCTGCTTAGTTTTGTTGCTTTTTCTAGCTAGCTCTGTTTTCTTCTTTCTGGGTGCTTGCTTCCCCTTTGTGCTTGGGAGTTGGGCATGTTACTCTTCGGTTTTTTTTTTTCCAGTTTTTTTTTTCAATTACGTTGTATGCTAAAACTTCATTAATATAGTAACAAGACTAACGCAAAAGCATCATCATATTGGTCCTTGGTTGAAAGTTTTGAGATACCGCAAGACTCGATCAAAGAAAAAAGTCATATTGGTCTTTCAGAAGATTAGCTTACAACAATACGACAAACCGAAATCAGCTCATTTGAGAGGAACACATAGTTACTACAAAAAAGTGCTCCTGCTAGCATTGGGAATCTATGATGACTACCTAAGCTAAAGAGCCTATTGTTAAGCCTATACATATTTCCCCCTGTACTTTGGCTTTTGCTCTTTGGTGGCTTTAGCATCACCGGCCCCATTTAATTGAGCATCGGTGGGACTGAAAACTGCAGAATGAAGGTTTCCATCTTCTAACCACTTTAGATGGTTCTCTTTGAAGTCGAGGTGCTTAATTCTGGCTGCTTCTGCAACTTCTTCGGTGTATTGACTTGTCTTAACCATGGTTAGTAACACTCGACTGTATCGTGAGCTCAGAATCTGCTCAGAAGAAGCAATCAATTTGAAACACGGGTGCTCTGGGAAATGGGTTTCTGCATTTTCGTCTTCTCGCAAAACAGGATAGAAGAACACAAGCCTTCCACCCATTACAAGCATCCTGGCAGCCAGGTCAAGCAAATCATGCACGCACTCAACCAAGGTGTAAGCACCAGTTGATGGTATGTGACCTGTTCTCTTGTCATCAGGTACAGTGTAAGGGCCAACAACCCCTTTAAGCAACTTCCGGCCGCCGGATTTGCGCCCACCGGCACGAACACCGTAAGGAGGGTCACAGATTATGGCATCAAATACCTACAGCAACCAAACAAACAAGGTTTATCAGTGCCTAGAAGACGCCAAACATGGCACTTGTACTTCTCCACAGAAAGAACCATATGCTTGAATGCTTTATGGGCAAGTAACAAGTATTTAAACGATAAGCCATCTTCCTTTGAATATCAAACAGATCACCATACCTAACCCTTCTAACAGAGTTTTCTAACCCCATCTTTAAACGGAGAGATGAAGGATATGATACTTACTGGGATAAGTCTGGGGAATGCAAAGGAAGATGATTTTACAGTTTTACTTTCAGAAGACAATATGTTGAGAATATGATTTCAATAACATATATTAACAAGACGGATGGGGAGCTACTACATAACTACGGTTTAGCTACTACACTGTCATCCAAACACTATACTAACAAAATTTGACAGCACTGAAATAAAAGAAAAAGGCAGAATGCTAGTTCAGTTAAGCTTGTAAATCAACACGAAAAAGGAAGAAGCTGGCATTAACATTGGAAAACAAAATAGGAAAAGTACCTCTTTCAACCCAGAACGCCAAGGAGGAAGATTATTATCTGCCCTTAACAAAGCAATCGGCATGGGTAGTCCATACTGCAAAAGGTTGCGGACTAATAAGTACAATCAATTACAATGTATTCAAGCAACAAAAATCATGAGTAGCCAAAAAAGTGTTGCATATACTGTTCATCATCGTAAGCATAGTATTGCAGTGCTGATGGAATTTAAAATTCAGTAATTAGAGAAACAAAACAATGCAAGCCAAAAACTCAAATCTCATAAAGCATATTCACCTGCTTGAAATTGCTCCAAACGTTACAATCAGGGCCTTTCCCATCACGTACCACCCTGATATCAATATCTGCACCCTGAAAATTTTGGAAGTTCGTATGAAAACATAGTTATATGCATGCCTGGCATAAAAGTATCAACTGCAACATAACTCAGAATTGACTATATGTAGAGAGACAAGTGTGAACCATTGTCATTGCTCCATAATGAGCAGCGGCTATAAGAATACTCCCAGTGCCAACAAAAGGGTCGTAAACAAGCTTCCCTGGTGTGGCTAATGCTTGGTTCGCCATCAGGAATGCGATTTCTGCATCCATGGCTGTTGGGCCCAGATAAGTGCGGCTTTTCAGTTCATAAGTTGGCAATAGCTTTCTATCAGCACCGCCAATCTCCCGACCAAAAAAGATTCTTCTTTCGACAATTGGTGGAAGACCATTGTTCGCTCCATAATTATCAGTTTCCATGAGCCAGAACTTGTGCTCTGGATTTCTCAAATTAACTCGACCCTGCCGCAAATTGATCAAAAGCAACCCCCACTATTAGTGATGATGACGAATGATTTAAAATCAATATGTACAGCTAAATATGGATGCTGTAATGCTAAAAATACTCCAAGAGCATATCATTCCAGAAATGACTGCTTGATCATGTAATAGAAAATCTATCCTAAATAACATCCAAAGAACAAAGCTTCAATAAGAATCTCACCTTGAAAGGGATGTAGTGAAACCCCTTAATGCGTTGGGTTTGCTCCTGGAGGCTGAGAACCTTACCAAATGTGTCCACATTAATCTTGAAAGTACTATCTGACTCTAGGTACGGCAACTTCCGCTCATCTGGGTAATTTCGTATAGACTCCTCAAGCTCCTCATAGCTACCTCCTTCTCCCCAAAGTTCATACATTCCTTTGACTAGTATGCCTATCACATAGCAAGTTCAAAGTATAAAATTCACTGCAATGACCTTTCTTAGACAACTTTTTGTCTAAGTGCATCACCATAAGCTTTTAAATAGATTGAGTATTTGATGTGTTAGTCAAACTGCATATTCGTTAAATTGTTAAATAACACAACTGAAAAGCTAAGTTCTTTACACAAGAACAAAGACCACGATGACTGTGATTATGACATCCAGATGCCTATGAAGAGCCAAAAGTTCAAAAACTCACCACGATAGGAGTAAACACTAACCAGTACACAATTTCTACATATTAGAAACCAATTACATGTCCGTAAATGACATTCCTAAATACCAAAAGTGTTCAAGAGAGTAAAGTTAACCAAACAAAACAACACAATGTGCGAAAATACTCCAAAAATAAAACTTTGAAGCTAAGCACTAATCTCATCGAAGATACTGATCTGGGTTTTCATGCAAACTACCAATTCACCAATCTCGGTTTTGCCTAAAACCTCAAGCAATCACACCATAGTGTTCAAGAGAGTAAACTTAACCAAACGAAACTACCCAAACTGCCTAAAATAATCCAAAAACCAAACTTTGAAGCTAAGCACTAATCTCAGCAATTATACTGATCTGGGTTCGATACAAACTACCAATTCACCAACTGGGTTCTTCCTAAAATCTCACTAAACCCTCATTTGGCTCCAAAAAAACATCCACAAAATTTGGAATGAACAGAGTGAAAGAGAAGTTTGAACTGACTGCGATTGGCGATTTTGGTGGCGACTTCCTCGGAGGGGAGATTGACGAAGTGAAAGGGGGAGTCTTGGTGGTGGTGCAATGGGAGCCTCCATTGCAAATCGTGAAGTTCTTCTTCGGAGCAGAAGAGTTGGGCTAGTGATTCGACCTCGGCTTTTCTGTAGTCCAGTAATCTGTGGAAGAAGAAGCAAAGGTACCACATCGTTTTCTTTGCTTCTTCTTCTTCTTCTTGGGTTTTTGGGTGCAAATGTGCAATGGGAACTAGAGGGAAAAAAACCCTAGGCTAAACCCTGGAGTGTTGTATGAATCATGAATGTACTGTAGTCTAAGGAAGGAGTACAGTACAGAGTGAGTCCCTCAAAACGACAGCGTTTCTATTGGGATTTTTGTTTGTATTTTTATTTTTTTATTTATAAAAATATATTGGAAATTTAGGATTAATTATTGACACTACTTGTAAACTTGTTAGAAAGAGACAGAGAGACGACTGCATACATGAGTACGCTACATTTTAAAAACCTAAAACTAAGTCGAGACGATCGTTGACTTTGAATAAACGAGAAAATACTTTTGCGTCGTATTTATAGAACCAATCGATGGAATACTGACAAATGGTTTAACATAAAATACAATAATTGTCTTTTTATTGTTTGATATTAAGATCGTTTTTTTTTAAAAAGTTAATATTAAGATCGTTATGACTAAGGGCAACTCCAATCATAGTCCTATAAATTGAGTCATACATCCATTATAGGACCTCTTATTGCACTATTCATATAAAACTCATATTCTCTTCTCCAACAATGAGTCTTATTTTAAAGTCTTATATTCACTTTATTTGATTAAAATAAGTTTTGATTGAGTACAATGTTTATGAATATCATACTAAATAATATGTTAACCTTATTAAATAAATAAACATCATCATTTTAATTTAACATTATTCTTATCATTTAATTTTACAAACCTGATAATATATGGTTATTTTTTCCTTTTTTTTTTGAGTTATAAATAGAATTACTCAATTTAATGTAGGCCATTGATTTTTTAATTAAGATGAATATGGGTCGTTGGTTCAACTTAACACCTTTGGAGACTGTTGGAGGTTTGGGTCGTCGATAAATGACATATGCGTAGAAAATTCAGTTTATTTCCATCAACTTTGTTGGCCCGCGCGTGTCACTACTTTGCATCTTCTTCAGCGCGTCCCTTTCGCGTATAACTTCTCTAGATGGACCCGCTCAATTTCTGTGGGCCCCGAGTCTTGGTCCTGGAAATGTATCAAATAGAAGACTGAAAATAGGACTTGGTCCTATAATTTCAAAACCAACACCTCCGATTTTGGCCTGTTGGAGAATAAAAGTCTCAAAATGAGACCAAGACCCATTTTTAGGTCCACCGTTGGATTTGCCCTAAGATGCTTTGTGAGAGAGATTACGTTTACAACTATCAAGACAACAATGTGTGAAACCAAAATAAACGATTAAAAGTTTGATCAAAAGAATCAACATTGTTTACAACAACATACTTAATCCACTATCACGGATTTCATCACCATTTTCAAGCATAGCAACACACTTTTGGTTGAAGAATGACAAGGTGATGTGCCTTAATCTAGCAACATAACCAGAGCTTTTTCAGCAAAAGTGATTAAGTTTAGAGCTGCACAATATCAATATCAATATCAATATCAATATCAATATGAACAAAACATTGCTGGCTACACATGACAAAACAAAAAACCTACATGTTTTAATCACGTAATTTCTTTGTTGTATATTAGTAATAAAATATAAGAAATAAAAAACTCGAATAAAAAAACAAGCGGGCCAATGAGACACCGGGTTGACCCGGTTCCCATCCCACCCCTACTTGTCTCTATTATCTTCTAGGTCTTCTTCTTGTTTTCGAAGCCGAACGCGATAAAGAAAAAACCCAAACCCTTTCTTCTTCTTCTTCCTCAGCCTCTTTCTCTCTCTCTCTTTCTCACTCGTCTTGAGATCCAGCTCTCGCTTCTCTATTTGCATGTATGAAATTCCAACCCTTGTTTACTGTAATTGCCACGCTGGGTTTTCAATTCGAAGTTTTCAATTCGATAAGCTTGAAAGTTTCGTGCTTTAATTTCGTTGAGTTTTTGGTTTGCTGCTGTGGAATTCAACCCTTTTTATGCTTCAATTGATTGGGTTCGGCGGTTTCGTAGCTCGATCAATTAGAAATTTGGTGAAGTTGATTGCTTGAATTTCAATTAATTTAGCTCAGCGTGTTCTTTGTGGTGTGTAGATTTTTTTTTCTTCAGATCTCGATACTTTACTATTTGTATGCTGTGGTTAATTATTTAGGGTTTTATTGTTGAAAGCCTGCAATTTGTTGAGGATGAAAAAGGTTGATACTTGTTTGATGAGTTGAACTTTTGTGCTTTGTGGATGTGTCATGTGTGGTTGTATTATGTATGTGAACAAAGCCCCGAATTGGGTTTTGTGTTGTTTTCAACTCTGGTGTTGATATTATAGTGATTCTGTTTGTATTTGTTCTAATTGATGGAGATGATTGGTGATGTTGTTTTTTTTTTTTTGGATTGCAGTTTATAAAATGTCAGAAGAGCCTGAGTACCGTTGCTTTATTGGTGGCCTTGCTTGGGCGACGTCTGATAGGAGTCTAAAAGAAGCGTTTGACAAGTATGGAAAGCTTGTTGAAGCGAAGGTATGTATTTGTTTTTGTTATGTACATGATAAACAGCCACGCAGTTTTTCATCAAGTGTTTGTTTGTTTGTTCCTTGTTGATGGCATATGGTCTTGGTTTTGACGATATTGCTGCATGGTGGAATCAATTGATTTGAATGGTTACCGTGGTTTCATGAGAGTTGTGAATTTAGAATGGAAATTGCAATGCCTTTGAATACACCATGTTTTGATTTTGTATGTGGGAAAATATGATTGTGATTTGGTTTGGTTGGATTCAGGTGCTAATTTATCATGCTTTGCTCAATGTGGTATTTATTTATTTATTTTTTTTATAACAGTTGACAGTTCAATTTATATCTTGCTTTGACATAGGTTGTTATGGATAAGTTCTCGGGGCGCTCTCGTGGATTTGGGTTCGTCACTTTTGATGATAAAAAAGCTATGGAAGAGGCAATTGAGGAAATGAATGGTATTGATTTAGATGGACGAACTATCACTGTTGATAAAGCTCAGCCTCACCAAGGTTCAGGTAGAGATTATGATGGCGACCGTGGCCGTGATCGTGGTGGCCGCGATCGTGACCGCGGTCGTGATTACGGAGGTGGTGGACGTGGATCTGGTGGGGGAGGAGATTGCTTCAAGTGTGGCAAGCCAGGACATTTTGCGAGGGAGTGTCCTAGTGAAGTATCAAGAGGAGGTGGTGGTGGCAGTGGCAGGTATGGTGGTAGGGATGATAAGTATAGTGGAGGAGGTGGTGGTGGGGGTGGTGGTAGCCGCTACAGCGGGGGGCCTGATCGAAATGGAGACCGATACAGTGGGAGTGGACGCAGCAGGGAGTCTGGTTCTGGTGGTCGTTCAAGCTCTGGAAGCGATCGTTTTAGCCGTGACCGCTCTGGTCCATATGAGCGTCGGGGGACAGGGAGTTTCCGTTCTGGATAGAATCATTGCTTTGGACAGTGGTATGTCACATAAAATTTCCTCAAGTTTACGTAGCTAGTTCTTCTCACCACAGTTGGTTTGGTACTTACATAATTTTGTAAATGTGTTATTGCAGCTTACGAATGGAAGGTGCTGCTCAACTGTCTTTCACCGTCTGCACTGCATTGAAGTTTCTTCTGGATATGTTCTGATGATGTCTGAGTGGACTAATTTCGTTAGACCAGTATTTTGAAAGTGCGAACATTGCATAGATATTCTCCTGTTTTGTTGCTAAATGCTCGACCGAATGTTTTGATCCGATGGAATTTTATGCTTGCTTGATAATCACATTTGAATTTGGCCTTATACTCCGTGAGTTCCATTATTGCTGGTGGTTATCTGTGACTTTCATGCATTGGTGACTTCAAATGCTATGCTTGATGCTGACTATTTGCTTGGGAAATTGCAATATTGGAAGTTTGCTTTCGTGTTCGGTATTTCGGAGTATAGATTGTGAGGGGTCCGCTATTGGGAGTTTGGTTCTTCTCACGTGGAAAAGTGGTTCTATAAGTAGAATGCCCAATTTGGCTGCCCTGTTTTCGGTATCATACCATTAAATGGGAGTCAGGCGGTAATGTTTCTCTTATAAGCTGCTTTCACACATGCTATCTGTTTTCATGATTCCTGCTATATTAATATTCTCAACCTTTTGGCAGGAATGTTCGCTAATTGTGGTCTTTTTCGGTTCATGATTGGGTTACTGTGTTACTAATTGGGCATGCATTTTAAAACTTAAAATCTTGAGTCTTTTCGGCCTGAACAAGCCATCTGCAATTTAAGTGCACATGAGCCTCTTTCTCCACAGCACACCGGTAAAAGAGTTCCATTCTGCGTAATCTTGTGCTAGTTGGTGTTTGGAAGTTCATGATGAATAACTGCTCCATTGTTTTTCCTTCTGGTATCCGTGTCACATTGCACTTGGGGGAAGGTTCTTGGTATTGCCTGGGGTTTTTCAGTTTATCAGATTCTCATTCGTGGCTTGTTTCCGTTCTGCGTAATCTTGTGCTAGTTGGTGTTTGGAAGTTCTTGATGAGTTCAATAACTGCTCCATTGTTTTTCCTTCTGGTATGTGTTGCACTTGGGGGAAGGTCCTTAGTCTTGCCTGGGTTTTTCAGTTGATCAGATTCTCCATCGTGGCTTGTTTGCTGAGATCTAAAATTGATGTCTTCCTTATTTTGGTTCTGTTGTTGGTGGCGTTTAGTTTTGTAGAATCTCATTAGTACACAATTTGGTATCTTGTTGGAATGATTTTTCTTCTGCCTAGTCCGGTGAAGGATAACGCGAGAATAACTGAGCTTTTGCATGAATATCATCTGTGTTCCTCTTTGTTTCCTTGTGTTGCATCAAGTCCATATTCATGTTAAACTTGTCTTGTTATCTGTCAAGATGAATGACACAGCGAATCTGTGGTCGTTAGAATGCTACTTTATTTCTTAGAAAGTTTGTAATAAAAACAATGCATTATATCTGTCTTTCTTGTTCGATCTAAATTGTTAGTAGTGCCTTGATATCATGTCACCGGTTCAGTACTGCTCGTCACAACCCAGATAGAGTCAAATACTGAGAATACAAAGCTACCAACATTTATTCAATATGTTACCATCACCGTTGCTAGCAAAACACAACCACAAGAACGACAGTATCAAACAAGGGGCGGGAAGAACAAAAGCAAGCTGGTCACATTTCTAAACCAGCAGAGCCAATCAACTTGGTGAGTCCAAAGGTGATAGCCATAGCCATCCATCCTCCAATGAGTACTCTAACACAAGAGTTAATCACAGGTGTCCTCCCCAACCTTGCTCCGATCCCTCCAAAGACTACCAGTGCAATACTTGCCAAAAGAGCCACCACAAGCATCCTCACATTGTGCTGGCCGATAAACGCAGCTCCCAACAAAGGCACGACTGCACCTACGGAAAATGCAATCGCCGATGCTATGGCAGCCTGCGCCGGATTTGGCAGCTTCTTCTTCTTTGCTTCTTCCTCACTCGCACTTCCACCATTCCCTTTCATCACCTCTCTTTTCATTTGGGATATCTCTATGTCATATTGTGTGTACACAGAGACAAACTCCCCTATTGCCATGCTGCATGCTCCCGCTACCAGCCCGGCAAACCCAGCTAGCAGCATTGCTTTCACGTCTTGTTTGACAGCTCCGACTCCCATCATCAGTGATGCAACAGATACCAAACCATCATTAGCTCCCAAGACAGCTGCTCGAATCCATTGTGTTCTTTGAGAGTAGTCAAAACTGTCATCTTCTTCAGGCAGTTGGGATAGTCTGATTTGATCTGTAGCTAATGGAAATGAAACTGGAATCTCTATGTGGCCAATGGGAGTTTGGTCACGAGTTCCTTGGGCAGCCATAACGTTCAAAACTCAGAAGTGTATAGAAAAGCTACTATGATGAAAGAAAGAAGAGATAGTTGGATGATTGCTTGTGGAAGACACACGCCCCATTTTAGGTATTTATAGAGGCTCATGAACAAATCAGTAGTGCTGATTTGCACTTGTTGATGGACAATTGGATCTTAGTGACTGTGGATGCACTGGTCATTTGGAATGGCTAAACTTATCAAAAGCAATGGTTAAAGCGGACCTCCGGAAAAAACAGAAACTTATTACACTCATTTAGAACAATAACAATATCATCACGACATCACGAATTACCTTTTTTCCGATAGTGCAAAGAGTGTGAACAACATTTCTCCTAAAAAAAAGAAACTTTCATTAGTTTCATATCATGAATGATGAACCTTGCATTTTCTTTACAAAGTTAGAAGTAAAATGCTGAAAAGGGAAGAGCACTTGGGAGTGTTTTGGAAAAAAGATCACTAAACTATAGCAAGTGTGGATTAAACACAGAGGCCACCAGCACATAGCTCTTTAAAGAAAGCAAAACTGTCCAGAAAAAATCCATCTTTTTGAAGATTTTGGGGAGGAGGAATATTAATCAATGAAGTGGAGGGTGCATTCCACACGAAAGCTTGTGGCACCTGATTATTATAATGAACAAAGATTAGGCCAATTTGATCAGCTGGACCAACACTAAACACCAAGATTCAAGAGCAGTAGTTATATACGCTTTTAGTACTGCAACTTTCATAATATAGAATCATTGTGAGTAAGTTTGGCTTCTTGGTTTGAGTAAAAAAATAGTTTTACATACAAGATAGGGAGCAAAAGGGTGATCTCTCATTCCTAAGTAATGAGTCTATGTTATGCTGCAGTATGATTCATGGATATTTGTAATTAAGTACTTCAAATCTTCACTACTCTATCTTAGGGTTGTCATTCTTGTTTGCAACTCTTTACTGTTGTGTTACTATTTACCATATATCTATTGGTTTACAGTATAGCAACAGTGCATTTCCTTGATTTACCCCTGGTTTGGGTTTGTGAAATTTCATAACTATCTTTGATAATATAGTTGTTACTTTATCTTTGGCCTTTCAACGCAAAGACGCAGATCCTTTGGTTATTGTTGATTTATATATTTTATTCTATTCTATAGTAATTAAAGATCCAACTCACAGTTTAAAAAGGAAAAAAAATGATGAGATAAGGGATGAGAGAATAGGCCATTGTCATCAATCTGGTCAAAGGTTCTCTATAATGATGTGCAAATTTGTATTTCATTTTACCATACCCAGAAGGTTCTAGAATTGCTTGAAGAGCCGGTAACAAGAACCACTTCACATTTCAAGCAATTGCTTATTGAATGGTTACTGTATTAACTGAAGGCTAACTATGTATTATATAATTTTGTTGGCAGGTGTTGGTTGTTGTTGGTGTGTCTGTTCAAGGCTTATCTCTTAGAAGATATGCATTTCAGGTTTGACTTTTTCCTTTTCTTGGATATCATTACATGATACATACGTTGATTTAGTTGCACCGATAATGGTTGATTAGTTTTTTGCTTTGTACAAAAAGGAAAGAAACTGATAACATATGTGGGTAGTTTTACAAATTCATGAGTATGTGTAATGTCTTTTAGCATCATTCAAATTTGGTAGTTTTGATGATGGTCATTCAAATTTGGTACATATAATTTTGAATCTAAGAATAAACGCTTCTTTTTTTAACACTGTTTTCTCTTATAACCTATTTGATTTTTTGGTGTAGAAAGAGACCGAAAGAAGATGTGAATAACCTGAATCTGCAAGCTAGGAGCATAAAATGATTGTTGTAATTCAAAGAAAGACTGATTAGTCTTCATATTACTTCATCTCTCATATATCTCATTTTACGTAAGTAGGTTTAGTTACTTTTTCGTTAATCAAACCATGAAACATTACAATTTTCTATCCCGCAGTAACACGGGGGTATTTTTCTAGTGTATTACTAAAAGTTATCTATACCAGTAAAACACTTCCAAGAAGAAATTACTGATGTGGGTACATGTAGCTTATAAACGCATGTTCCTTTCATCCAAATGTCAAAATCTCAATCTTTCGATACATTTTTGGTCATTTCAAGGATTGGTAAAGATTCCAGTAAAGCACTTCAGGCTTGAGGTGGATGAGCAAAAGAAGAATTTATTTATTGCAGCACTTGTTTGTAACACTAGTAATGGAGCTTACAAAAGCAATGTAGTTCATTTGGAGTTCTCCCTACGAAGAAAGAAAATGAAATTACAAAAGCAATAATGCTTGCACATCTGTATTATTAACCATAACTGGATGGTTAAGACAGTTGGTCCTTTACTCCTTTTACTCATTTGCTTCACAGAAGCTCTATTCATACCACCAATGCACCAAGTGATTCAATTATCCATTGCTAATTAAAGTTTACAACCTGTCATCAACAATAAGCCAAAGTAAATTGTCATTGTTTCGCCTTTCGAGTATCATACAGTGTGAAATAATAACTATGATGATATTAAGAATGTTGGTTAGCTGATAACTAATAAAAATTGGTCAGAGACTAACCATTTGAAAGAATAATCATCAGTTTTTGTGATAGGTTGGTATTGGCACCCCAGACTCTGCTGTCAGCTGTTTGTAAGCATTTTGCAATCTTTGGGTCACGGGCCCCACTTTTCCGTCACCAACTAGACGCCCATCAATCTTCACAACCTGGTTTAACAGAATCCCATCACATAGGTAATTGATTCTTATGAGGACAAAGCACTTACAATGTTCATAAGAAATTAAACTGGCACACTTGAGGCATATTGATGATCCCAGTATACTTAAGGCACTTACAGGACTGAGTTCTCCCATTGTTCCGGTTGTCCATACCTGCAATATCAAAAATAGCAGCAAGTCAGTGTATTCGATTAACCTAATGAAACATGTCACATCATGCTCTTAAAACTTTATATAATTATACAGTTATGTTATGTAACCATCTACACGTATCATGCAAGTTCTTCCATCTGGTATCTATATAAGAGAACCTCATCTGCAGTATGGAACTCTGATAGGCTGATATTTCTCTCCTGGAGGGGAAACTTCTCCTGCACCACAAGGTCCATAACCTGAAACCTCAGAAATATAAGCATGTCAGCTGAAGACTGAAGTGCAAAATATTAACTACCAGTCAAATATCTGGTCTTGTATGGGTGTTTTGGATGTTGCAATCTTTTGTAGCAGTTCCCCAACAGGGATGACTGGATGATAGTAGATTCAGAATACTTATAAAATACAATGTGAGTATGTGCTTAAAATTTAAACAATGTGAAGTTCAATTGCTTAAAATTTAAACAATGTGAAGTTCAATTGGGAGAGTAGGGTAATACATGTTGCAATAACATGGGAATGACTACTTACAGTTGCTCGAGTCACACCAGGAAGGCAGTAGTCAGCATGAGGTGTCAATACACGACCTTTCTTCACTAAAAACTGCATAAACAGAGAAACTACAAACAGTTATGCAATTTACATGGAGTGAAGGAACTGACTTTCTTTAATGACAATATATCAATGAAATAATGTACTGTTATCAACTGGATTACATATGAAAGGTGGAACCTAAAACTACCCAGCTTTCATACTGGACTAAAAGCTGAAAAGCAAAACTATAAACTTACAATGTTCGTAGCATTTGTCTCAGACACATAACCATCCTTGTCAAGCATGATTGCATCATCAGCGCTTGCATTATTGCCTTCTATCTGCAATAATGAAATGACTTCATCAAATGCACATCAATACCTTGTTATCTGATGAATAGGTATTAATCATGTAAATAGAACAAACCTTTGCAAGGATATTGTTGAGTAGGTTATTGTGGTGAATCTTTGAATCCAAATTCTGGTACCAAAAAAAAGAAAAGAAATTCAATTGAATGAACTTGGACAAAACATCAATCAAATAAAGCAGTTTGATACTATGACAAAGTATGCTTTTTGATATTTATGCTTTCATTATTCAAGTATATGTATATGCTGGCAAATAATAAGCAAAAAGAATAAGAAATGAGAACATTACATTCGGTGAATTACGACGTGTGGTTGCTGTAACAAGAGTTATTCCCTTTGTATTGTCATACACGGGGGGTTTCCATTCAGCAAGCACTGCATGTTTAGAAGAGACAGCAAGTATAACATAGAAACCAAAACATGTGTTACTAGTGCACTATGCAGTCAACAAAGGAGTTATTGCAGTCTAGCCTAGACTTCTGTAGTTTTCTTGAATGAGCAGCCAACAGTCATCAAACCAACAATTTGTATGTAATGTAAAGATGTATAGAGTATTGAAAGTGGAAGAAGATAAAAAAATTATTTACCAATTAAGGTGCATCCATAAAGATTGAATACTGGGCTCATGCCAGAAGTAACCTGAAGGAGATGAAAATGATAAAACTCAGTATATGTACAAAGACAAACAACTATATCAAAAAGAAATTCAAATCTAAGACCTGGCTTAATTCCCAAGCAACTAAAGCAGAAACACTTGCAATTTCCCATTCCCCGGATACATATTACCATTCAATTGATTAACAATCACATCACAATAACCAAGAGCCACAGCATAAAAGGAGAGATGCAGAAAACATTCAGAGTGGAAGTCAATATAGTTTTAACAATCATCACACTTATAGTGATCAAAAGAGAGCACACTGATCTGCTGACCCCTTGTAGAGGCTCTTACAAGGTACCAATAGTTTAAGGATTTTTAATCAAGTAAAAAGTACTCTAACTCTACAAAGAGATGAATGTCAAGGTTTACAGGTACTATTGCTGCATTGCACCAGCCTGTGAACTATGATAAATAACACAACCCAACAATGAAGATTATAACAGGTTTTGAGAAAAGCTGATAGGGGGCCCGAAACAATGCACCTTTTTTCCACGCGTTAAACTTAGTCGGATGTGTGAATTGTCAAACATTCCGTTCCGAATAAGAGTTCTGAATATGGCTTCTTTAACCTGCAATTATGAAAATCCAATAGGGTACAAGGATGAGCCTAACTCCTTCCTAAACTAACAAAGTACATTGAAGCAAAAGTCTCTCCATATTACATCCAATATAATGACATGAGCAGCCCTCACCTCTTCACGAGTAGGAACATTATTGAATGCCAAAGCCTTTGCTGAGTCAAATAACCTATTGATACACATTTTCATTAGGACTTCCCAAAAGAAAGGACGAAAAGGTTCTGCACAACCTCACTGACCTATCCAAATGCTCTTCAAGCTTAAATATCTTCCCCTGGTAAACTCGAAGTCCCTCCCAAACTGAATCACCACCTTGGACAACCGAGTCGAACACAGAAACCTTAGACAGAGGTTACAGAATAGAAAGTAAATATCTTAGAAATACCTTTAACATTATACAAAAGACTGAAGGGCTGATTATCTCAGTGGAGAGCATCAAGTGTCCCATGTACAAGTACCTTTGCACTCTCCCGTGGTACAATCTCATCACCAACCCATGCAAGTAATTTCTCATTTTCTGGAACTGGGAGTTCAGGTTCAGGCAAACCAGACTTCAGGAGACATGATGTCTGCCGCATGTGGCGCCGAAGGAAGTTGTAGAATGGTAGACTTTGCTCAAGTACATCATATATAGGAAAAGGAAATGGCTGAAATACATGGACAAAGCATAAGCATATACTATATTCTATCATGTCATAATTAGAGTTGACCTATCCACATGCTCTTTAGTGAAGATACATTCATTGAAAAAAAAAAAGACCAATTCCTTGATTAATATGAAAATTGTCATAATTGAACATATGATAAACCTAATGTAATGAAATGCAGAAATGACATACCATGGGATATCTTTTTGCTGGCTGAAAACATGTTGATTTATGCACACTTTCATACCACCATGGAGCCCAAACGCCATCTATTGGTTTCGGACCAGCCACCCATCTAAATGTTTTACATAGGAAACTTGTCATGTACACATTAACAGATAATGCTGCAGAAGAGCCATTCTATGTACTTTTAAGCTTAACTCTCATTGCTCAAAACAGTAATTCTCAGTGGAAGAAGATTAGTTATAGACAACTCCTTGAAAAGAGTGTAATAATGTTACTTTAGATCACATATATGACAATGAGCAAGGCCAAGAGAAACTTGCACTAGGCATGGACTTGTGATTAAATAAACAATATGTTCCAAATATGAAAGAATGGCATACTTGAGCATTGTGGACTGAAAAGGGATATCCAATTCTTCACAAAGTCTGCGTAGTGTACCCTGCATTAGAAACCGGATTAGCTAAGAAACCAAAAATAGAAGATTGAGAACCTTCTCCAGAATAATTTAAGAAAAACCAAGGAGACTACTTTGAATAATCTATCAAGCCATAAAAGTTGCACTTCTTTTATTAGCTGAGATATTCCTGGAAATGTTGAGTAGAAGATAACGTTTTTTTTTTTTTGGGATTAATAAGAGAAAATTTACTTCATGAGAGAAATGTTGGACTTGGACCAAGTCCGCCAACATGATATTCTTCTCTGACCATGGTCTCAGACAAATAGGTATCAAATCTCAAGAGTTTATTTTCTTATATGCCCAAAAAAGGTTTGAACCAAAAACAGATCATGAAAACACTAAAATATGGAAGTATGAAACCTCATAGTATAAAAACTTTAAACACCTCAGGATCTTCTTGAAGTTCTGCTGCATCAATGACAGGTGGGGGCCTCCCCAATTGAGAGAGCTCACTGTATATAGAAACCAGATCTGCAAAACCTAACTCAACAAGGGATGGTGGCACAACCTTGCCAAAGGATGGCTGAAAAGAGATAATATAGTGGAGTCGGTAAAACTCAGCCAATGTTAAACAGAGCTAAAATAAACAGGTTAACAATTGCAAGCATAAGCAGGTGCAAAGAGGAGGTGCCAAGACCATGGCAGAGATTTTAAACTGTTATTGAAAATAGACAACTGACCAACTAAAAATTTTCAACGATACATTACCAATATGTCAAGGGGATTCCTCGTCAAAATGATGTGCTTTCCTTTCTTCATTAAGTCACTTGGTAAGCCAGGGACTCGTTGCTTTGCTATATGCTGTAGATTACAAGAGACACAATAGTGAACCGATTCAGTTAAGAATTAAAAAAAAAACAACCAATGTGCTTTAAATGGATACTAAGCAGATACTAATGATAGATATAAGGTTCGTGATTTCAAAAAACTGCAGACAAATTTTGGTATATTTCAATTTGGTTTTTATGCAAGAAATGAGATCTTAGAACAATCTCATAGATCTGCACTGAATATTGTATGTGTCATATAATTACATCTTTAAGAAATATACTTTCTTCATGCTGTTACGGATTTAATAGCTTGAGAAAAGAAATTGATAACATGAACTGAAAGGACAAAGAATGACATTTAAGGTAACACAGACATACTAAATTAAGGAGGCTTATCACCTTACAGAAGCGATACTTCTTTCTTCCTGGACCAAGAATGATCTCATTTACAACTTTATTTCCATCAGGTTCCTGGTACACACAGCATTTTGAATATGCAAATAGGGACAAAGAAAATCATAGTTGATAAAAGCAAATGGTGATGTTTAAAACTAGAGATCAGAGAAATGAATGCAAATGGTCAAATACTAGAAAAAAGACCAATTCAGAATTGCAGATAGTAGCAAAGTTGTCCTCTAGCAAAGCAAAGCTCGTAAAAATCAAGAGATGGAAATTCAGTGACATACCATTTGGGAAAGTACTTCCTCCCTATAGGGCCTATCGAAACCTGTCACCCGAAGGAAAGTTGCGTAGAGTGGTTCATCAAGCACTTCTATGTCATCCCTCTACGACCAGAAACAAAACAAGAAATGTCTCAATAACTAGTACTTCATCACTAAAAAGAAGATGCATTACTGAATCAATAAAGCACATCAATGATGAACACACCAGAACAACACTTGTAATCAATGCTGTTAACTTCATTTAGTTTCACCAAAACAAAGATTCTGGTCAAAGGCTTGTTAGAGTTTATAAATCTCTATCTTATTTTGTTATTTTTCGTTCTTTTCTCCAAACTACATTGTTTGTCAACACTACATGTCTAGTTCTCATTCACATAAAAGAAAGAAAGATCTATCTTCAAAACTTTGCTATTTTTCCCAACAGTACCAAGAAATATAATATCAGATAAATTGGATTGGCACCTGAGCAAAAGAGTACATGAGGCTTGTGCTCAGTGATCTTGGGGTAGCCCATAAATGAATCGGCTCCACTTCAACATCTCCTTGGTTCTTCAGCTCTGCCATGGTAACTTGGACTAATGGGTTTGGATTAGAATTCACAAACTTTGATACAGTAACTGGGATTTGAGACTCAGAGCTTCAGAGCCTCAGTGTTGAGTGCATGCAAAGATCTGCTGATAGCTCTGCAACTAAAAGTGAAATCTATGATTGAATGAATGGACTTTAGCTTTGGCCTACCTAGTTTCTGTCATAGCAAAAAGACAGCCGACTTGGCGTTGCATCAATCTCAATGATCAACTCAATACAAAACAAACTTACAGAACTAACTGCCGTGAAATAGTTAAAACTGAAGCGCTGACTTTATCATTTTCACTTTTTCAGACCAAGATGAAGATTCCTTCTTTTTACCAGGAAATGGAAATCCCAACGTGCCTTTGGGACGTTGACTTGTACAAAAATGACATTTGATGTTAAGCTTAAGATAAAGCGGTTAAATTTCATTATTAATAGAGAAAAGAATCAAGCTTCAGTACGTGCACGAAACTCTTAAAACAAAGATATGATGATATGACTTTTTCAAATAAGGAAGTGAAAGCTCATCACTTGCTGTGTTAAGAATTCCCACCATTGATCAACAACTCAGAATGACACAAAAGTCTTAAGCAATGGGGAAAGTGTTGAACAATTGATGCTTGTAGGTTATTTACATGAGATGGAAAAGAGTCGTACAGTGCTGCGATCATATGATTTCATGTAAGGAAGAAAATTCAGAGGCCTAACAGTTTCAGTTAGGTCATTGATGGTAAGGTTGGCCTCATTTAGCGACGCTAGGAACTTATTGAATGTGTTGACATTGCGAATGACAGAGGCGATTAAAGCCATAGGACGCTTCTTCATTCCAACATTTGCAGTGTCATTGTCTGTGCTTTTGCATACAGAAGCATCAGATTCATCGGCATTGCTAGCATTTGCTTGATGAGTTCCATTCACTTTAGCATCACCAATATATTTACTTCCCAATGTAGAGCCCGTATGATTACCATTGCACTGGTCAGGATATGGGTTTGCCTGGTTTAGAATAAGGGTAAGCACTCGAACAAGATGTGGGAGGCATACTGGATCGTATATTACATCTGCACCCAAACTGTAGAATTTGGAAAAGGATTAGTGTGCCTGTAAGGATTCATTACGCCAAATTCTAAACAATTAACTATATGATCTGCTGTGTACCATAACAAATCTAACATCAATCTAATGAATAAGGGGGCAACTCAAAGCAGCCTAAATCCTGGTCTCCTATAGTTTGCTCAACAAAGAAAGACTCACATTATATCTGGCTTGTGGTTTTGAACCTCCTTTTCTGACACAGATTCCCATGGCAGATGAATGCATTTTACCTGGCACCATTAATTTTTTCTTATTAGAATTCATGCGAATCTCATACATGACCATTAATTTCTTTACTGACTGAAGTAATATCATCGCCACAGTCTTACCATATTTGGATCTTCAGTAGTTTCTGACATTTCAGTTTCAACGCTCAAGTGGTTCAAATCCAGATTACGCTTCATGTTTGCTAAAGTTGACAGGTCACCATCACTTAGTATGACCTATATCAAACACAAAAGTTTTCCCAAGTGATTCACACTAAAAATTGACATCATTTGCTTGGTGAAATAAGTGATGCAGATGTCTCCATACATGGCTATATGCATGCAAGTACTGAAAGTGTTAAGACTATACATGGTTAATCGCTCCCGACACTCATAAACAACCAAATAATGTTGACAATAATTGTGTTTCATCATTTCATTATAGATTACAGCTTTTGTGGTCAAAGAACATATCTCCTAGAATTTAAACTTTGATAAAGAAGTATCAACAATTTCAGCTTATTTGTGTTAAAGAATCCAATAGTAACTTGTGGATAACATACCTTGGATGCTTTCACGTGAGCAAGACAGATGCCAACCAAACCAACACCTGAACCAACCTATTTTTAAGTTCAAGGTAACACAATCAAAATGTAGAACTCAGATAGGCCATCATAATTGGATGAATTTTTGAAATTGTACCATACCTCAAAGCACGACTTATTAGAGAACAGTTCTGGAAATGAAAGTATGCACTCGGACAAAAGAAGACTTGATGGCCAAACTGAACACCTACATCAAACAAGCCAATACTAATTTTAGTTAGCATGTTTCATGAAGCTAAACGAGAGAACCACTAAATAAATCTAACTGAAATGATTATTTGCATGAAAGTACAAACTAATCAAATATGCAAAGTGGTAAAAGTTGTCAGAGTCTGGCATGTCTTGCAACTAGAGAAGATACCACATAAAACTTAAATTTTTTCCCTTAATGCATTAACAGGTCTTAATTAAAAGCAGAGATATAGGGATATAGAGGTCACTGTATACTACTAGATACGTAGCAATGGGCTAGCTACAAAGTACAAACCATTGGATTTGGTAACTTCTTTTACTCTACATAACTTGTGTTTGACAAAAGCATCAATTATCTGGTTTAGTAGTAAGCAATTAGAATGATAGATATCAATGGTGTAACATACCCAGTATCTCCTTCAAGCATGTTGAGAGAACATTGCAGCCGTACCATCAGTTTCCTTGATTCCAAACAACTTGAAAGTTCAAGACAACCTAGAGGCACCAAGACACCAACTCATTCAATAATCTGTTACCAAGAATACAAAACTCCACACACTAATCTCATGTGAACTGAAACTATTACCATTAGGAAAAAGAAACGAAATGTACTTGAAAACCCTTGCATTTTCCTTTTCCAAGTCCTTCTCCTAATGACCCAAACAGCCTGTTAATGAATAAATTATCCGAACAACAACATTAAAACACTATTCATTCATTAGCTATACCTTCAAAGTAGCCATGTAATGCGCATATTGTTCGTACAACTCATCAATCACATCACCACGGTCCAACTCAACTTCAGCAATCAGCTTCTTCAAAAACTTTCTCAGGTAAGGCGCATGTAGTTTCCCCGCCTGCATTCACCATTCAACTGAACCAAACTTCATAAATCAAGATAAGTAACATCTCAAATCTAGCCATCAAGCGCAACACCGCACATACACAATAACTATAACTTCACATCAAGCATGCTCTACTATCAAGTCAAATTCACAATCTTTTCGCTTCCAACGACACATGCATTATTCAAGAAACTGAACTATAAAGGTTAAGACCTCAATTTTGATACAAAAATTTAAAGAAATATAAACAAAGGGCATTAGAAATTTACATATATGGTGATGCAATGGTCCCAAATGAACCTCTGGACTCTCTCAGTAACCGAACCTCCACCGCATTCCCTACACAAATTCACAAACAGAGAAGCATTCATAAGCTGCTAACATGCGCCACCGGACGCTAAAATGCGCCGGATTCTGCAATCGGATTTTGTTCTTATAGCAACTTAAAGTGCGCCGCTTTGTGCTAAAATGCGCCGGTGAGTTACCTGGCCAGGCCAATCAGAGAGTCAGTGGGCTCCATAGCCAAGAGAGCCGAGAGCAGATGGAGCTCCCGGTCCGCCATGGTCGTCGTCTGTTGACCGTTTAAGACTCTTCTAGGGTTTTAGCAATCCCCAATTTCTATATAACACCTCAGCGAAACGACGTCGCAGTGCTCCTCACTGAAAAACGACATGTCGCATCTGTGCCTATATAAAGCTGGCTTCACACACTGGCGCACTGCACTACTGGAGCAACTCATTTCATTTATCTCTTCTTCTTTTTTCGCGGGAAAAAACCCAGAGTAATCTCTCAACCTCCTCTTTTGATTTTCTTCTTCAATTTCAATCTTCTCCTTCAGATTTCTGAGTAGCCAAACAGATCTCGAAGCTCCTGAGCTTCTGAGGCGTTGGATCTCCGTTGCTGTTTTGGCCGCTGAGAAACCGAACGACGTCGTTTCGGTTTCTGATCGAATTTCCGGTTATCTAAGCTGATCCGGATTTGAAAATCCGATTCTCTTTGAATTTCTCGAAGATTCGAAGGGCTGTGTGAATTTCCCGATTTGATTTTCGCGTTTGAATTTTTCTGCAGGTTTTGATTAGAAATGGCGAGCATAACGGCGTGCGTTCGGTTCAGGCCTTTGAGCTCCAGGGAGAGAAGAGATCACGGCGACTCGATCTGCGTTCACTGCGTAGATTCGCAGAGCTTCGTCTTCAAGGTTTTCTATTCTCGCTTATTTAAGCGCTCATTGTTTGATTAGCTCATGTAATCCGCTGCTAATCTGTTTGGTAATTGAATTTTTGTAATGATAAATGTGAGTTTTTGTATGTTAGGATGAGAAGGAAGAAGAGTTTACTTTTGGATTCGATAAGGTGTTTTACGAAAACTCGGAGCAAGCTCAGGTCTATGAATTTCTAGCTCTGCCTATTGTGAAAGGTATATCTGAATGAATTCGTTAGCTCTTATGTAACAGCTGCATTGTTTATCTTTAGCCTCTAAGAACAAAAGATTGTGCTAGTTGTGAATGTTCTAGTTTATTTTATTAATTTGATGTGTATGCAACTCATTTTATTATGATCTGCTCTTTTTGCTATTTATGTTGGTGATGATGATCCAGATGCTGTTGATGGTATCAACGGCACAATCATCACTTATGGACAGGTAACTTTTCCTCCTTTGGTGGTGGCTCGTTCGTTTGTTGGTGAATTGATTCTAACATGCAAGTTTGCTCATCGAATGACAGACTGGAGCTGGAAAGACATATAGTATGGAGGTAATGTTTTGATAACATCATGCTCTAGAGTTGTTAGCTAATAGCTGTTAAGTTAATGAAGCTCACATAGGTGATGCTTGTGCTTTTGCAGGGGCCCAGCATAATGGTGATCAATGAGCAGGAGAGAGGTTTAGTTCCGAGAGTAGTTGATGGACTGTTTGATTGCATTAAGTCTTGTGATGGAATAGTGAAGTACTCGATCAAAGTGTCAATGGTATTGATATGCTTATCTTTCAATGGAGTCTATAATTTGGTTGCAATGTCTTCATTTATGTAATTTTCTCAATCTCTTTGTTTCTCTTGCAGGTGGAGATCTACATGGAAAAAGTAAGGTATGTAGAACTGGAATGACTCAAATACATTATCCTTTGGGACATAGACAAAGTAAGCTGAATATGATGACACTACTATTAACTATAGTTCTTACACAGGGACCTCTTTGATTTGTCAAAAGACAACATACAGATCAAGGAGAGTAAAGCGCAGGGCATAGTGCTAAATGGAGTGACAGAGGTCTGCTTATATTTGAAATGATTTCTAGTCTCTTGTCCATAGTGGTTGTCCAATATCATATAGTCTCCATTATATGCCTAGACAAGCTGTTTATTTATGCTGTCAATTATTCCATTGGCTTAAATACCCTATCTCCGGTAGCTCTACTAACATGAAGTCTGAAATCTGAACAGAGTATCTCTTCAGAGGCTTGTCTTGGCTTACGTGTCCATTGTAAATATTAGTCTTTGGTGACAGGATTTGTTAGATGAGTTATTTTCCATCGTCCTCCAGGTCTTGTATCAAAATTTTTGCTTGTTGAAACCTCCCCTCTATATTCAAAATAGTTTTTGGGACTAAGAAAACTTGGATGGTTATAAATTGGGTTCATATTATGTATGATCTAGATGTTTAGTTAATCTGCAATGCATGTTGTAATATGCTGTCTCACCAACTATTATCTTCTGTTTCCTTTCCCAGATCACAGTTTCGGATCCTGCAGAAGCATTACAGACCCTATCTGTAAGATAAGTTTACTTCAAATTCTTTGGCAATATATGGTTTATGCTCACGTTCTAATTCTGATGTATAACATCCAGAGTGGGATAGCTAACAGAACTGTTGGAGAGACCCGTATCCTTCTTTTCTTTTCCTCAACATAACATCTAGTTCTGGTTATTTCCTCATTTCACAGTATAATGATAGCAATCTTTGGCTGGGAATATTGTTCACTTTTCGTATTGTGTTCAAACCTTAACAACTTATAGAGATGAACATGTCCAGCAGCAGAAGTCATTGTGTTTACTTATTCACAGTTCAGCAAGAACTAAAGAAAGATAACAGGTAAATAATTTATATTTCGATTTGGTTTTATATTTTTGATGTGCGAGTCTTGAAAATTCTGAATCTTTGGACAGGTTGAGAACTGGCAAATTGATTCTTGTTGACTTGGCTGGTTCTGAGAAAGCAGAAAAAACTGGAGCAGAAGGAAAAGTTCTTGAAGAAGCCAAGACCATCAACAAATCCCTCTCAGCCCTTGGAAATGTTATAAATGCTCTCACATGTGGTTTACCAGGCAAAGTAAACCACATACCATATCGTGATTCTAAACTCACTCGGCTTTTACAAGATGCACTGGTTAGTTTTTTTTCCCTGCCTCTAATCCTTCTCACCATTGAATGATCAATTTGTATTAAATATTTACTTCTCTTCATATCACAGGGAGGGAATTCCCGTACTGCATTGTTGTGCTGTTGCTCACCAAGCCCTTCAAATGCATCAGAGAGTCTGTCCACTCTTCGCTTTGGAATGAGGTACATTACTTAATATCCCATAATATCTATTGTTCGTTGCATGTAAAGGGTTGCCGGGAAATAAGATATGCTTGATCGATCTAGATAACACATGGATTCTCGTTTTCAAGATTTTCACGAGTAAACAGGCATCGCATGATTTGCATCAGTTCATCCATTTTCACTTGTATTCTCATATGGAACAATTCTTGAGTAGTTTTTTAAATTTAATATCATTTTGGCTTTGACCTTTTGGCAGGGCAAAGCATATAAAGATGTCACCATGTGCGAAGTCGAGTGAAGATAAATCCGCTAAAAAGGATGGATCTCCCTCTTCAAGTAAAAATCAGGCATGTGAGAGAATTTTGGAACAGGTAAGGGTCATCTTGTAAAATTGTTGTTTTAACCTTTCTATTATCATTCTAGCTAAGTTCTCACACAATCTCTATGCTGTATATAGTTGAGGGACAGATTTGGTGTTGAAGATGTGATGTTACTTGAGGAGTTGTTCAGATTGAGTGGAATTCTCCATGAGCCTGGTTCACCTGAAGATTTGGATTCCGCATTTGAGGATGTCACTTCACAGATCATTATACAATTGCAGCACATGGTGGAAGAGCTTGTATCCACTGTAGAAGAGGTATGCATGAGCTGAAGTTTACTGATACGTACTGTTCTGGCACATGGTGCATATTATATTTTTGCAATTGTATGTTGTTACAGCTCAAGAACGAGAATATGACTCTGAAGGACAGACTGGCAGCTAGTGAAAGGAACGATACAATTACACAATGTAAAGAAGCTGGAGGTCATACTGCAAGCATTCTGCATAGAGTTTCAGGCACTCTCGGTTCCTTTCTGCCTTGGTTCTGACCACTCCCCTCTACAAAGTGGCTGAAATGAAGACTAACCCGACTCGTACCAGAATCTGAATTCCAGCTCATTTGAGGTTGTACAGGTTTTGCTTACATGTTAGCTTGTAAGGAATATTCAAAGTCCTTGCTTGCTTAGCTGCCCTACGGTGCTTCGTGCTTCTTGCTTTAAGATCCCCATTAATATTCTTTATGCCGATAATGCCCTTAGACCTATGTTCTAACATCTGGATGCTAAGCTAGCTATTGCGGGGACTCCTTAACTAACATAGCTATGATTGTTGGGTTTGTGTGTACATAATCTGGTTTAATTTGCTTGGACTCGTCATAATCTAGTATCATTGGAGGGTAATATAGTAATTGCACATATAAACTTTGCCTCTTGGCTTCATTCAGCCTTTCCAAGTTTCCAGAATTCAAAGCAAACTAAATTTGTCTTTGGTAAGAAAAGCAAACTTTCACTGTGCACACAAAATACCTCCAACCTTGGTACAGTGGTATTTGGTCATTGACAGTACATTGAGTACCGTAGAGCCTTACGGTACAGGGGTCAGTGTTGGTATTTCCCATATTGTGTAAGGTTATATATACTTGTGTGTGCTAGAACTTCTATTATATTCAGTAGATCAACTTTGATAACAGTCGACCCATTCTATGGCTTCCAATACCATTCTCCAGATTGTCACATTACTATCCATATTTCTGCCTAGTGCAAAGTCAGTTCAGTTCAACTATCCTGCCGTTTTCAACTTCGGTGATTCAAATTCCGACACAGGTGAACTAGCTGCCGGCCTTGGTTTCGAGCTCTCACCTCCATATGGACAGACTTACCCCAAACTTTCACCAGTCGGAAGAGCTTGTGATGGCCGTCTTATCATAGACTTCCTAAGTAAATTTCTATCCATTACTCAAATGTATACTATGCTCTTTCTCTTTTTGCCCCATAACCTCTAAACATACACACTACATGTTACATTTCACCACATTTAGGCATATGCTATAAGTTGTGCACAAATATATCCACTCAAACATAAAGGGTAGTTTAACCAGCTAGAGGAAGTATGTGCTTCACTTTTTTAAACCATCATGCAATATAATTCAATAATCGAAGTACTTCATTTTTCCGGTCACTGTAAATATTATGTGTCTGTTACTTATAAACTAACTTGAATGAGAAACAAAATCAATCATTCAGTAACTTCATGCAATACAAAGATATGAAAATTAGAAATACACCATCATCTAAACAAGCTTGACACCCCTGATGCTGATATATCGTTGTAAAAGAGCAAGGATAAAATATAGTTTTGTCCTTGGCTTTTCCAAACATGAAAGCAAACCAACAACTTACAAAGGACTTGAGCCCCACAGCTCACCAAACAAAAACTTATCATGAAAGGTTTCCCAATCGATACATCTTGCTGGTAGATTTTGATCTTCATATAAGTACTGCAATTCTCATACACAATAATTGAGGTCATCTCTTGCATTATTTGCCATGGCTACCAACACCTTCATTCTCCAAATCTTGTTTTCCATCTTCTTCCTTTTACCTCTTGCCAATTCCATTCACTTTAACTACCCAACTGTCTTCAACTTTGGTGACTCGAATTCCGACACCGGAAACCTTGTCTCCGCCGGCATTGAGACCCTTGCCCCTCCTAATGGACAGAACTACTTCAAAACCCCATCTGGCAGATACTGTGATGGCCGCCTCATCGTTGATTTTCTCAGTAATTCTAACACTTTGGTTTCACCTGGTTTTCCATTTATGGTCTTGTTTGTGTTGCTTATCTAGTGTTTTGTGTAAATGCTGCAGTGGATGCAATGGACCTGCCATTTCTCAATGCCTATCTGGATTCAGTTGGAATGCCAAATTTTCGAAAAGGGTGCAACTTTGCTGCTGCAGGGTCTACTATACTTCCTGCAACTCCAACATCTGTGAGCCCATTTTCGTTTGCGGTTCAAGTCTCTCAGTTTCTTAGGTTCAAAGCCAGGGTTCTTGAAATTCTAGCTAAAGGTATCATCTTCATCAATCTTGTTAATGTTTTGAAACTTTAACTGCAAGAAAGATTTGTACAGTCTAACTATACTTTCTTTTTCAGGTAAGAAATATGAGAAGTATCTGCCCACAGAAGATTTTTTTGGGAAGGGCCTTTACATGTTTGACATTGGCCAAAATGACATTGCTGGTGGATTTTACTCTAAGACATTGGATCAGATTCTTGCTTCAATTCCAACAATTCTGGCAGAATTCGAAACGGGAATAAAGGTCAGTCTAGTGATACATATACCAATGACACATACAATGTGGGTATTGTATTTATTATTTTTTTGACTTTTCAGAGACTGTATGATCAAGGAGCTAGGAACTTTTGGATACACAACACAGGTCCAGTGGGGTGCTTGACTCAAAATGTTGCCAGATTCGGAACAGACCCTTCGAAGCTTGATGATCAAGGATGTGTTAGTGGACACAACCAAGCTGCGAAAGCTTTCAACCTGCAGCTTCATGCTCTCACCAAAAAGTTGCAAGGCCAATATACTGATGCAAATGTCACATATGTGGATATCTTCTCCATCAAATCTAACCTCATTGCAAACTATTCCAAAAACGGTTAGTCCACTTCAGTACCTTAGTTTGATCGGCATTACTAATTCCGCGGTTCTTTAATTTGTGTGAGTTACATATGCAGGATTTGAACAACCTATTATGGCTTGCTGTGGGTATGGAGGTCCACCCTTGAACTATGACTTTCAGATTAGCTGTGGGCAAACAAAGGTCTTGAATGGGAGCTCTGTCACAGCCAAAGGCTGCAGTGACAGTAGTGCCTATGTTAGTTGGGATGGGATTCATTACACTGAGGCTGCAAATCAGTTTGTCTCATCAAAGATACTCACCGGAGTATACTCTGATCCACCTTTTTCAGACCAAATGCCTTTCCTTCTTAACCTCAAGTTCTGAAGCTCCATTGTGCTTTATTATTGCTTATGTAACTTGTGCTGTGTAAAAGCAATGCTAAGCTATTCGAATGCCAATGTTTAAACACGCACCAACTACCACATCGTTTAGTTTTAGTTTTAGTTTTATACTGGCACAAGAATTATCGTAGTGCTAGAGGGCTTTAATAAGTCCTAAGATTTATGGTCTTAATTTTATGTGGCATGTCATGTCACATAAACATATCATCAATTTAATAAATCATGTCATTTCATTTTTAGATATAAATACAATCTTAACCTTAATAATTAATGAATGATACATACTAATTTAGAATATTTTCTTACCTTTTTAATATGGATGCGTATATACAAAGTTTAATTAATTTATTAATAATAATGATCAAGTTAATAATGATACTAAATTAGGCTTTTATACCATAAATCAATTTCGTAAATTTATTAAAATTTCTTTCTATCTTTTTGAATCGAAATTTGGTTCCATTTTAATATTTTATTTTTGCATTTTAAAATTATGATATCTATATATAAACCATATTCTGTTAATTAAGAATTTTGAAAATAAAATAAAAAATAGAAAATCTCTATCTAATTTCTTTTGGATGATTATGTGTGTGTGTGTACACAAAAAGGATGAGGAGCGGATGTCCGCACCGAAGAAAAAGTGCGGACGTCTCTCCATTCTCCTCCGCTCCGACGACGGCGCGCCTCCACCCGAGCGGACACTAGAGGCGTCGCTGATCACTTTCTCTTCCCGGCGAGTCCACCGAATTCAAGTTGGCCGGCGAAATCAACCTTGTCTGAAGTTTTGGGTGGAGATTGCTGCCCAAACCTTCAAATCGATCTTGCCGGCAAGAGAAAGTGATCGGAGATGCCGTTGGGATGCCGCTGGTGTCCGCTCGGGTGGAGGAGCACCATTGTCGGTGCCGGATGGAGGAGAACAGAGGGACGTCCGCACTTTTTCTTCGGTGCGGACGTCCGCTCCACAGCGGGGGGCATGTGTGTGTGTGTGTGTGTGTGTGTATATATATATATATATATTTCATAAGAATTCGTGTTTTTGAACAAGTATATTCTCATAAATATATATATTTTCACACTATAATTTACGTTCAATCTAAGCATGATAGTGATGAAAAAGGAAAAAGAAAGAAAATGCTAGATATATATATATATATATATATATATATATTTAATTTTTTCTCTAAATAAAAAGACAAAATAATCTAGAGTCATTAGATTTGAAAGGATGAGATTGTATTTTTGCTTAAGAACGATATGATATAATTTTTTTAATTGGTGATGTGTCTAGATGACATAGCATGTCATCTAAGATTAAGGCCACAAATCTTAGGCCTTATTAAGGTCAATAATCATTTTCCTATCATTATACTAACCAAAGTGAGTCCTCATGCATTTGGGAATTGGGTCTCTACCTTGTCTTTCCTACATCCATCATTTTCTGATCCTATGTAGTCTTCAATCTAGTTATCTGTTTCTCAAAAATCCCTCTGACCAAATAAGAAGGCAAACAAACCTTTTTGTTGAGAGATAATATCGCAAATGATACCGTAATTAATCAAATTATATTACTCGAACTATTTAGTATTTACAGTTCAAATTTAACCGACGTAACTTGAATATTATTGAAGTTGAATTTCATTGAGATTTGTATTTGCAAGTATACACATATGTAGCAGATCTACTGCTGCTTACAATGGTACTATTAAGCTAATATGGAATCTACAATTACAGCAAGATAATATTGATCTACTACAATGTTATTGCCTATGAATACTTCAAGACAGGAGAATCAAATGGCTTGATTTGAGGAGAAGATTGAGGCTGTCTAACAAATATATACGTCTCCTCTTTCTGTCACACAATTGGTACCGCACGTGAGCTCTTTTAACTCTTTCGATTTTTAACATTGAAGTTATACTTTCAAGGTAAAGAATTAAAGTCCATGGTGAAATTTTTGGTTACACACATCAACCAAAATTCCCATTTAAGACGGATGCAGTCAATCACTCAATCATCGAGAAATTTTTAGATGTTACAGAAAGACCACGTGACACTATGACGTGATCATACATTCTAATTAAATATTGACACTTGGATTTATTACAATTAAAATATAAATTAAGGTTTTCTATTTTTTATGAAAAAACCTTTATGGGTCTTTGTTGAGTTTGGACTAGGGTTTAGGGTTTAGCGTTTGGGGTTTGAGGCTAGGGTTTAGGGTCTAGGGTTTAGAGTTTATAGTTTAGGGTTTAAAAACAACAACAAACCTAAAATTGTCATTGACAAAATAGCTGATGTAATTTTTCTTTGGTAAAATCCAAGTGTCAATATTTGATTGGAATATAGGACCACGTCATACTGCCACGTGGTCCTCCTGTGACGCTGAAAAATTTCTCCTCAATCATCGACCAGATCCAAGTACCTAACTTCCTTTTCTTTCAAAATTCATTCAACACAAGATTGAAATTTCTCTTCAAAAATGACACAATTTTTTTCACGTGTATGTGGACTGTAGAGTCACGTGCTTCATGAAATCAGTTCGTTCTTGTTGGAAACCAAAGCCGGCTGTGTCACAAAGCCATATGTGCATTTTGGACACACAATGATTCAAATGAACCAGGACCTCTGTTTCGTTTAGATTTCGACAATTACAAACCACTTTGAGTTTCATCCATGGCTACCAAGAATCTCAATGTTTTTCATGTTCTCACCTTATTCTGCTTTCTTCTTGTATGTTGTGCAAACTCACTGAACTATCCCGCCGTTTTCAACTTTGGTGATTCCAACTCCGACACCGGCGAGCTCACTGCCGGCATCGGTTTCCGGCTTCCTTATCCATATGGAGAGCTTTACTTCAATGCTTCGTTGTCATCCGGTGGGAGGTTTTCCGATGGCCGTCTCATCATAGATTTTCTCAGTACGTAATCTTCTCCAATTAATAGTAACCTTTTCTGGAATGTTTTTACTTTTACCAATTTACCCCATGCAGTAACTCCTATGTGCACAAGTAAATTTTATCAGTATTATTCTGACTTTCTGGTGAATTGATCCATGTGTTTTGGTCATTTTTTGTGTGATCTTGATGTATAAAATGCTTGTAACTTATGTTTGCAATCTTATGTATGCATTTTTTACTTTCACGTCTTTGTGATTATGATGACTGCTGTGACAATGTATGTACTTATTTGTTGTGAGAATGGTGTTGCTTGCAGTGGGGGCAATGAATCTTCCATTTCTGAATCCCTATTTGGATTCAGCTGGCCTCCCAAGTTTCCGAAATGGGTGCAATTTTGCTGCTGGAGGGGCTACTACACATCCAGCAACTGCAACATCTGTCTGCCCCTTTTCATATGTGGTTCAGGTATCTCAGTTTTCGCGATTCAAGGCTCGTGCTCTTCAATTGCTAGCTGCTAAAGGTATAAATGGTTATGAAATTTCTAGCTAGAGCTTTGTTCCTTGGAAAGAAGAAATCCTCATTTCACTTGATGCATGTTATGTGCAGCAAAAGTTGAAATAACTTTCCCTTTTGTTCTAGGTAAGGAACTTGAGAATTATCTACCCTCGGAAGATTCCTTTCAGAAGGGGCTGTATGTGTTTGACATAGGCCAAAATGATCTTGCTGGTGCATTTTATTCTAAAACACCGGATCAGATTCTTGCTTTTATCCCAACTATTTTGGCACAGTTTCAGTTAGGAATACAGGTCAGTTTTGCAACATTAAACAATTAAGTTTTGTTTCAATGTTAAATTAAGTAGGAACCCTGAAGTTTCATTCTTTCCGTTTTTTTTCTTCAGAGATTATATGATCAAGGTGCTAGGAACTTTTGGATACACAACACAGGTCCTCTAGGGTGCTTGACTCAGAATGTAGCCACATTTGGAACGAACACATCAGAGCTTGATGAGCACGGATGTGTTAGCGCACACAACCAAGCAGCTAAAACTTTCAACCTGCAGCTTCATGATCTCAGTAAAAAGTTGCAAGGCCAATATTCTGATGCAAATGTCACATATGTTGATATCTTCTCTATAAAATATGACCTCATTGCAAATTATTCTCAATATGGTTAGTACATCTTGGTACCTTATACCTTATATAACTCTGCCTCTGGACTTGGCTGTTTCAGTTTACATATTTGATTGTGAATGAATTTATTCTGCAGGGTTTCAACAACCTATTATGGCTTGCTGTGGGTATGGAGGTCCGCCTTTGAACTACAACAGTCGGGTTTCTTGTGGATCAACAAGGATCTTGAATGGCACATCGGTCACAGCCAAAGGGTGTAGCAATAGTTCTGTGTATGTAAATTGGGATGGAATTCATTACACACAGGCTGCAAATCAGTTTGTATCATCAAAGATCCTCACCGGAAAGTATTCTGATCCTCCATTGTCAGAGAACATTTCTTTTCTCTCAAGTTGTGAAACCCCAATGTGGTGATTATTGGATTGTTGTATTCTGGTTTTTCCACCTATTTGAGCATTCATAGGTACTCAAACCAAGCCTTGAACCCAACACACAGTAAAGCAATGCAGATACCTGAATTGAGTCCTAGTCTGAACTCCGAAGTAAAACTTAATTCCATTACATACTTTACAATTATTGACAAAAACTCTGTCATCTTCTGTTTGCAAGTTTCATCAACCGCTTGAATATGACCATTTGTATAACTGCATGTTATACATGTTCTTGTGAAACTTATGACAAATAATCAAAGATGATTCCAACCGTGGATGATTACACCCTTACTTCCTTGAGACATAAGCATAATATTGTGCCATGGGAACAACAAAGGCAATCACTAACAATCCTCCAACTACAAGAGAGAATTGTCCTCTTTTCTCTTCCGTCTCTTCCTTGGTTTTGAAGTTGGATTCACGCTTGTTTTCGTTAACCTTTGGTCCACCAGGATCTGGAAGCCCATCAATGGCAGCGACTATCCGTTTTGCGCTACTGTAAATAGCTTCATTGTACTTCTCCTCTGTAGCTAAGACTGCAATACACATCCAACAATTCCATCACCCTAGTTAGCTATAAAAGCTTTGCAAGAACAAAACTAAAGCACATACAAGGACTAATATGTCACTACTGTAAATGGTGACATATTACCATTTACCACCCTACATTTTCATCACTAAATCCTATACTCATTCTCAATTTCTCATACATAGTTGGAATTTGCAACTCTCATTTGAACATCAATGTGGTTTGAGTTATGCATGCTCATAAACATAAATTGGTCAACAACAAAAAATATATAGAATCCATAAATTGTTGCTTGAAGAATCTGAAGTGAAGGCATAGTTTACCAGGAAGGTTCTCTGATACAGTTGCATCAAGGACAGCTTCTCCCACAGCTTGAATGAATGCAGGTCCACCTGTGATTGCTCCTTCTTTTTGACTGGTGATAAGGACAACAATACCCTTGTTGTTACCCTCCTCAACTGAAGGGTACCATTTCTCCAAAACTTGGTCAGCATACTCAAAAGCATCAGCTTTGCTCTGCAACCAAATCATACCAATGTTCAATACCAAAAGGACAAACCTTTACAATTCTTCAACATTTGTTCCCATTGTTAAAACTAAGATATCATCAACATGGTTTTACATAAAAGTTACAAAATTTACAAAATTCTTATAATGAACATATCAAATAGAACTTACAGTGAGCTTTCTGACAGTGATGAAGTTGATGTGGAAGTTCTTCCTATCTTCTAAATCTTGTAACAATCGTTTCACATCGGATTTGGTCACCCTGCTAAGCACCCCTGCATCATCAACAACATAGGTGCCTTTGGGTGGCCCCTCATTGATCACATCAAATTCAGAAGCTAGTGCATTGCCACTAGTCAAGACTGGGGAAAAGCTTAGTGCTAAAGAAAGTGCAAGAGCAGCTAGTCCTTGTTGAGCATGAGAAACCCAGCTTGTGGGTATTGTTGGCAAAGATGTTTTAATGGATTGGACAGAGTGTTTTTTGAGGCTTGAACTGATGATGGGTTTTGTGAGGTAGAGGGACTTTGAATTGGGTTGGAGAGAAGAGGGTTTTGGGTTGAAGAGAGGAGAGACTGAGGGAGAAGATATAATGGTTTCCATGGGAGAGAGAGCAGAGAACTACCAATGGTGAATCATAAGAGAGTTGTGAACTTGTGAGTTTGTATATGTTTTTTTTCCTGGTTTTTTGGGTGGTTTGGATTTGTTTAGTTTTGGATTTTGGTTGGTTGAATTTGAGTAAGGATAATGTGTAGGCTCTGTTGGAATTGAAAGTCTCAGTCTCTCTCACAGTTGGATATGCTGAATTCTATATAACAAGGGTAAAAGTGGACTTTACAGATGAAATAAGACCAACATTTGCCAACAAGGCAGTCAAGGCTTCACAATACACTTTCAGTTCTAAAAGACTAAAAGCCCCTTTTGGTATATCCAAATACCTAAAGCTAACCTCTTCCCCAATCCTGACATACAAAACCCCCAGCTTGTGTTGTCCCCACATTATCTCCCTCCAACTTTTGCAACAGCCATGAAAACAATCCTCATTCTCTCATGGCCATTCTTCTCCTCTCCCTCCCTCCCCACCAACCAAACCCAAAACCCAAAATCCCAAACCCCACAACCCCAAAATTCACTTCAAAGCTTTGCATCACCAACAACACACCCACCTCCAGAAGAGACTTAATCCTCAAGACCACTCCCATCTTCCTCATTTCTTTGATCCCTCAACAATACCCAACTGCCCATTCTTCAACAGAAGCTTCACCTCCCCAAAAATCAATTCTTTCTGGCATTGCCAACACCAAGAGTTGGTTCCAGTTTTATGGTGATGGGTTTTCCATTAGAGTCCCTCCTCAATTTGAGGACATTATGGAGCCTGAGGTATTCTAATAGCTCGCTCTTGTATTAGTGTTATTGTCTTCATTGTCAAAGAATTGGTTGGGTATTGCATTAGTTGCATAAAGGTTTCATCTTTCAATGACAATTATGACTGTGTAAGGTTTCTAGTTGATAAAGTTACTTCCTTTCTGCTCTTGGTTGCTTTTGGGTTGGTTGTTTTGCTCGACTGTTGGACCCTCGGTGAGATGGTTGTGTTGAAAATGTTTTAAACTTTCTATTCGTATGCAACAGTTTCTGACATGAAAAGACTGAGATGTAGATAATTTGGTAGAATTTGGTACATATATCACAGCATTTACATATCGTTTGTTTGAATTGTAGGATTACAATGCTGGATTGTCCCTTTATGGAGATAAAGCAAAGCCCAAGATCTTTTCGGCACGTTTTGCATCTTCTGATGGGTATGCCCTTTTTGGTCTCAGTTTACATCTCTAAAGATTTGTACTTCTTTTTCAACCAACTGTTTAGAATCTTTTGGTTGTTAAATTTGGTTTTCGATAATGTGATTGGCACTATATGTCATTGATTTTTCTCCTTGTTATTGACTGATGCAGATCTGAGGTACTGAATGTTGTTATTAAACCTTCCAACCAGTTCAAGATCACCTTTTTGGAGGTTGGTGACTGTCATTAACTCATTATCTGTTGATATTATTTCTGATGAGTGCATTTATATACAGTAGTTATACTATTGGTAGACTACCTCAGTAAGTCTGTAGTGATAGGACCACTAATTTCTTCTTATACTAGAGTCAAAGAATGCTGTGTATACTACGCTTCCAGCTACTGAGAAGTAAATGCATAATGTCTGATATACTTTTGTTAGGGTTGGGGGAAGTGGAAATCAGCAGTTGATCATGTTTTAATGTGTTCAAGTGTGGGTGGGTGAGTGACTTAGAATCATACTACGTACCATAGTTTGGTGAAGACTATGTTTTTTCTCTCTTCTGCAATCTTTGTGGAAATTATGCTGGGCATTATGGACGAACTTATGGGCATTCTTCGTTTCTTTTTTTTTGTTGAAAGGGAACTTATGGGGCATTCAGGGGAATTACTGTTCGACAGTTACATCTTCAACTCTAGAAAAATGATTAATCTGGAGGTGTTGAGCTTCTGTAGTTCTATTATGAGTTGTAGACAGTTAGTGCCTTTGGTTATAAAGTTAGCTTCCTCTGCAGTATTATGGAACAGAAGTCGTCTTTTGAAATAAAACTTTGCAATATGTATCATCTTGGAGTAGCTTTGAAGCATTGTATCTTGCATTATATAATCACAAATCATATAAGTTAGGAGATTCTGTGTCGTTACTGTTTCTAAATTGATTGATAAGTACTATGACAATTTATCTAATATGTACCAATTGTGACAGGCCAAAGACATAACGGATTTAGGCTCCTTGAAGGAGGTGGCGAAAATCTTTGTTCCATGTAATGTGTGAATTCCATTTTCTCCACTTTTCTGATTATTATATGACATGAATTTAATCATTCTGGATGTGTCATATAAATAACATTTTCTTGGCCCTTTTAACTAATATCTGGGAACAGAGGGCTCTATTTTGCTTCTTTTCTTAGCTATATCTGGTTTTTGATCATAAATTTGACAGTTGGATCAACTTTATACTCTGCCCGAACACTAAAAATAAAGGAAGAAGAAGGTTTTAGGTGAGTTCATTTATTTTATCAATCAAACTGCACTCATTACTTCATTCCCAACATTGTACTAAATACCTTGAATGCTGGTCTCTGAGCACACTGCTTTTTATGCCTCATTTGGGAAGCTTTTGCTAGTTGTATTTGCCATATCTTTCCTGATGCTTGCTACTCTGATGTTTTGATATGTTTCAGGACTTATTATTTCTACGAGTTTGGTAGAGAAGGACAGCATGCAGCACTAGTAGCTGCTGTTAGCAGCGGAAGGGTTAGTTATAACACTCTCAAAACACTTATTACTTGCCAAGAACTTCGACATTATAATCTTATTTTTTCTCAAGAATTTGTGACAAGCAAATATATAGCAATCTTAGGTTCAAAATGAATCTTTATCAAGTATCCAGTGCTGAAGCAGCCACGTCATATTTCAAAACCTCACCTTTGAACTTGAATATTGGAATGTGACAATTCGATTTTATGACTGTCAATGTCTGTTTCATCAACTTATGGAGACACAACCTCACCCTTGTCCCCTATTTCTGTTGTAGACATATATTGCTGGAGCAACTGCTCCAGAGTCCAAGTGGGACGAGGACGGCGTGAAGCTTCGCTCCGCTGCTGTATCTATGACTGTTTTATAGTGTCTTTTAAGCAGGCTGAAAAGCGGGTTGCAGTTAAAATTTTGAGCGGTATACAATTCTAGATTCTTGGATATGGTTTAAAGCCAACTCTGACGTTACACAGCTAACTTGACTTTCAAATTCAGTTGAGAGCTTTATATCATTCGGACTGTACGAGGGCATTCCTCGTCAATCTCGATAGAAAAGCTGACTTGAGAAGAACCAATGTCACACTTCTGGAATTTTCCTTCAATGGGAACTTTTGGATTGAGGAGATGTATTCAGTGCCAGATTTGCTGAGTGAATGAAATAGAATTACAGTACCATTTGCATTTTCATGTTGGTTGTTCCGTTACTTCTTATACTCACACTTATTCATGTGTTATTGAGTTGAACACTAATTGGTGATTGCAACATCACGATGATCTATTATCACAATTCTACTTGTCAAGCACTAATGCAAATCCATGTATCCATGATTTGGCGTCTAATAAACTATCGATTAAACTTCGACAAGAGATATGTGGTATTAGATTAAGGGAAACAAAATCTGATGAAACCATGTTCGATCGAGCTGAATGATAGTTAAAAAAATGTTTGTTTTTCGTAGTTGCAGAACATATATATATCACATCCTTTCGTCTGCAACCCAGAAATTGATCCTTCAAAGATAGAGAGAAGACACAGAGAGAATAGTTGAGATGAGGTAAAAGTCTACTCATTCATTCTCATTAGTCTCCTTATATAGAGGTAGGGTTTACATCAGAGTACATAACTAATGAGTAATTACGTGGACAACCGTATAGATTATAATGTTATATACATAACTAATGAGTAATTACGTGGACAACCGTATAGATTATAATATTTATAACAGTGGTTAGATTTGAAGATCTTTTGCCTTCATATTCATATTTTCCATTTCTTTCTGTTAATGTGCAGAGAGTTTACAAGTCAGTTTCTAATCTCATTAATTGTTAATAGACGTAGCGGCCTCAGTGTTAGGAAATTAATCCCTCACCGTTACACAAGTACCAGCAGTAGAGATGGAAGAAGAACAAACAAGCTAAAAGGATTTTAACCAAGTTTGGTCAAAATTCTTGCATACTACCATTACTACCTACGTACTGAGAGACATACACAAGTAAAAGATTGCACACCCCACTCAAATTTAAACCCACCCTGAACCCTTGTATGCAACATGATAATAACCCAGGATTTTTCTCTCTTTCATCCTAGATAATCACTCTACATTAGAGCCATACACTAATTGAACACAATCATTTTGCTTCTACATCTTGAAAGAGCCTTATTTGTCCTGTTGATTATCTTTCAAGCTTCATCTATTTCTAGACATTGATAAAAACCACTAGAGTCACTTGACCAATGCTCACTCTTGTTCACACTCCTTGCACTATTAGGAAAAAAGGTAATTCGTGATGATATTTACAAGTGCCTTTTTACTTTTTAGTATATTTGGTTTCACAACTCTGACCATTCAAGATTACCTAGGTACTTACCAAAAATTTATCTTACTATTTATCTTGATGGTTCTGTGATTGTCGTCTGTGAAATTTACTGTGCGCTTTCCTATGTGTGCAGCGATTGGTGCCATTTTGTCAGCAGCGGATTCAGTTTGTACATTACAGGTAACCTTATAGTTTCAGTCTGAATACATGTTTCATCACTTCATGAACTGACTTCTAACCTCTTAGTCAAGATGACACTCCCTTTCTGTACAGTGTTGTATTTGGGGAGGGAGTAGTGAATGATGCTACCTCTATCGTGCTCTTCAATGCGGAACAATCATTAGGTGTGAAGAACGTCAGCGGTCTTACAGCCTTGAACTTGTTAGGCACCTTTCTTTACCTCTTCTCCACCAGCACTCTTCTTGGTATAGCAGTAAGTTGTAGATTATTGGTTGTTTTGCTTATACCTTGATTTCAGAACTCAGTCACGAACATTGGACTAAATCATGCAAATGAAGCTCAGCTTTCTACTAATGATGTTATGCTTCAATACTATGTCACAGGCTGGCCTTACGAGTGCTGATATCATAAAAACGCTTTACTTTGGAAGCTATGAGGAAACACTTCATTTGTGTATATATCAACTGTGTGTGTCTATATATATATATATATATATATATATATATATATATATATATATAATGCGGACCTCCGCACCTGAGAAAGACTGTATATATATATATATATATATTTATTTGTAAGTTTGTAATTCTAAGTTCATCTATCAATTAAATGTTTTATTTATCTGCTTCCGTGTTTTTGGTATCAGAGCCTAAACGGCCTGATATAGTTAATCATTAAAAACCCTCCAACCCCAGGTGGCGGACTACCGCCTAGGAGAGGTTCTAGAGTTTATTTCTCGTTAATTTTACTTATCTCCTCATTCCCCAGGTGGCGGACTACCGCCTAGGAGTGGATTTTGAGTTGATCTATCTGCTTTACTTATTTTGTGAAGTTTTGAGTAAACTCCCTTAATTTTAAAGATTTTTGGTTTTCTTTTTTTTTTCTTACTTCCTTTTAAGCCTGTTATTCTCTTCAAACCAAACATTAAGTCCAGATCCAAACACTAAGTCCCAGTTGAGGCATGAGCGGATGCGGCATGAGCGGAGAAGAGCGAGTACTCGTCTTTAGGGTCTTAAGCCAAGGATCTTATTTCCTCCTATCTTTTTAGTTTCGGTCTTGTTTTCTCTTCTTTTCCCAACATGAGTCGTCTTTTTAGATCCAACTCAGTCACTTCTAGTTCGTCTAGGTCCTCCCTCAATAGGATTCCAGATATAGTTAACGAGGAACAAATAGAGTATCAGTCAAACGATAACATAGATATAAATGACTGGAATATTCCCAGAGTTCCTAGTCATGAAATTTATAAGAAAAAATGGAGCCTAGCTTCATTCAAAAGTGAACACCATATTAAATCAGTAGAACAAGTTTATGCTCTTAGTAAACAACATGAAACTTGCCAACTTTTTAGTCCAGAATCAATTAAAAAACATAAAAAAGATGGTCATAATTTCCTACATATTGGGTTAGTTCAAATTGGTGTCAAGCCTTTAACTAAAAAAGGTCTTAATGCCTCCATTCTTTTATGTTCAAGAGATGCAAGATTTACTGATTTTAATGATAGTACCCTTAGATTAATTGAGTCAAGTCTGTTTAATGGTCCAGTTCATTTTAATTGCTACCCAGATTTTACTATTAGCCTCAGTGATCCTCATATCTTAAAAGCTTTAACTCTCAACATTAAAACTTCAGGTTACCATGTCCTTGAAGGAACCCAACCTTTAGCCTTAATTTATAGAATCCATTATAAAGTCACCGGCACAAACATGAATTTCCAAGCCATTAGTAAAAGTCCCAAAAACCATACTCTCTTGATTCAAAGTAGTCAAGAAAACGCCAATATTACTATCCCTCACACTATCAGATGGTCAGATGTCCATCTTCCCTCTGAATGGTCTCTCACAAGTGAGAATCAACCATCTAATGCACAACATAGTCTTTCTGATTTAGACTGTATTCAACAGTTTAACGATGGCACAGTAAGAATTAATTTTCAAAACTCTAGAATAAATCAAAACCCAAGAATTCAAGAGGTAGGAAACTCCTCGCGACATTCTTTTGCTACTGCTAGACATTCATTTGCTGGTTCCACTACAGCTGAAACAATGTCTAGACGAGATTCTGATCTCGATAAAGAAATTAAAAATATCTGGATCAGAGAACTAGAAGAAGAATTGCAAAAGCTTAAAATTAAAAACATCAAAACTACTTTTCAAGTTAGTTACCCAAATTATACCGAAAATGAACTTCAAAACAATTCAGTAACAGATGAAGATCAAACTTCTCCTACTGCTTCTGATTTTTTAGTTACTCCCCCACTAAATCCGCAATTAAGCACACTTAACCAACCTTTCGTAATCAACTATTCTAAATTAGATAAACATCTTGAATCAAACGAAAATCTCCTTAGGAGAAACCTTTATAGGATGAAATTTCCTTTCATGGATCAACGAAAGCAATTATTTCATGATTGGCAATCATTTATGCTTGAAACTAGATCTGAAATATTCTTTCTTGATTTTATCGATCAACTAAACAACCAAAAAATTCAAACATTAACAAAAGCACGTTGGAAAACTTCCACTAGCTCAGTCCTTTCCAGTCATCCCCTTGTTGAAACAATAATAATTGATCATCTAAACAGTCCAATCACAGCTTCACCTTTTAAAATTGCCATAGAAGATCCAGACACTAAGAAAATTAACCCAGATACTAAAAAAATTATTGAACAAAATAATTATACAAACCAAAGCCTAGTAACCATAGGAGCCCAGTTAGATAAAATAGAAATAAAAGTTGACAACATATCCTCTAAAATTAATATCCTACCACAACCGAAACCAGAAACTCCTTTAGTTCATTTTAGTGAATTAAATAAACCTACCCTAAATCCTACTTCTTCGATTCAAAAGATTGAACGAATGTTAGAAAAATTAAAAACTGAAACACCTGAACCCAGTAGAATTGTTGTAATTCATACCCAACAAACCTCTTTTTCCGATTCTTCAGATAGCGATTCTAGTAACACTAGCCAAATTAAAGATTTAAACCAAATGTTTCAAACTTTAAATCTAGATAGGATAGTCCATCCAAAGAAACGACCTTTTAAAACTTGGACAGAACGTCCTCTCCCCTTAGATATACAACCCACTAATCATCTTAATAATCAATTCTCAGTTTCTTCTGATAAAACTTATGAATGAAACATTGATAATTTATCAGAACAAGAAATCTTAAATAAATTACATCATGTGTCTATGGCAGCTAATAGCTATGTCACTAATCATAATTTCACCCAGCCTGAAATCATTGACATACTTTCCACAGGATTTACAGGAATGCTTCATTCCTGGTGGGAAAAACATCTCACTCCTGATTCTAGATCATCCATTAAACATGCCATTAAACGAGATGAAGATGGGACTCCCATCTTCGACGAACGCACAGGAATGGAAATTTCTGATGCTGTTAATACCTTATTTTACACAATTATTCAACATTTCATAAGAACCCCTAGCCACATCACAATTATTCAACATTTCATGATCAACTCAGTAACCTTAGGTGTCCTACCCTAAGTGATTTCAAATGGTACAAAGATGTTTTCATTTCTCGAGTTATGCTTAGAGACGATAGTAACCAACCATTTTGGAAAGAAAAATTCATAAATGGTATTCCAAAATTATTTGCTCATAAAATCAGACAAGTTCTTAGTAATGAAACAGGTCACATAAACTATGATTCTTTAACTTATGGAAACATAATTACAGTTATCCAAAAAGAAGGATTAAGAATGTGTATAGATATGAAATTGAATGCTCAGATGAAATCAGATAAGAAAACAGCTAAATACGAATTAGGAAATTTTTGTGAACAATATGGCCTACCTCCCTTACCTCCTTCAAGAAGAAAAAAGGCAAGCAATAAATTTATTCCTTACCATTCAAAAAGAAAATTCACACCCTACAAAAATAACTTTGAGCCAAACAAATTTTATTCCAAAAACAGATTTCGCAAAAATTGGTCTAAAAAACCAAATCACCAACTAAAAAGTAAACCTTTCGATAAAAGTAAAACTAAATGTTTTAAATGTAATAAGACTGGTCACTTTGCAAACAATTGTTCAGTTAAAAGTACTATTAATCAACTCAAAATTAGTCAAGAAGAAAAAGAAAAACTTATGCAAACTTTAGAATTACGAAACACTGATTCAGAAAATGAAATGAGTGAAGATGACGTCACAATGATGGAATCTTCTTCCTCTGAATCCAATGAACATTTTTCCCCAGATATTACTTTTGGGTGTAAGGATGCTTGTAATTGTAAAACAATAAATGTTCTTTCCAAACAGGAAGAACAAGAAGAACTCTTAATTGATTTAATAGGTAAAATAGACAACCCTGAACTTAAAGCAGAATACCTCAAAAAATTAATTACCCAAGAAAATATAGTTAATCCTCCCTCACAAAAAATTAGCCTTACTACAACTTTCGATAAATTCTCCACTAGTAAAAAAGAAATAACGATCCAAGATCTCCAACATGAAGTAAAAACAATCAAGAGTCAAATACATGCTTTACAACAAACACATCTAGAACTTACGAATGACAATAAAGAGATTAAACAGGAATTAAACTTACTAAAAATAAATAACCAATTTCTTAAATTACAGGATCCACTTGAAAATCCTTTCCCAGAAAATAATGAAGCTGAAAACTCTGAAAATAATACTATTAGTACCATACGCCAGATCCAACTTAAAAAATGGTACACTACTGTCCAACTCAAAATAAAAGATTTCCAAATAACAATAACAGCCCTTATTGACTCTGGTGCAGATCTTAATTGCATCCAAGAAGGCTTAATACCCTCCAAATATTTTGAAAAAACGAAAGAATCTTTACGATCAGCTAATGGAACAAAAATGGATATTAAATACGAAATCCCTAAGGCCCATATCTGCCAAAACAATGTTTGTTTCAAAACTTCGTTTGTCTTGGTAAAAAACCTAACTGATAAAGTAATTTTAGGACTACCTTTCATAACTTTAATTTACCCTTTCAAAACTGAATATGATGGTATTATTACCTACCCTTTTGATGAACCAGTTAAATTTACTTTTCTTTCAAACCTCGAAATCCATACTTTAAAAGCATTTCAAGAAAATAATATTTCAAAAACTCTCGGTTGCATTCAAGCAAAAATCAAACAAATAACCTTTCTCCAAGAAGAAATTAATTTCAAAAGAATTGAAAATCAACTCCAAAACTCTTTTCTTCAGCAAAAGATCAAAACTTTTGAAGAAAAGATAATCAAAGAAATATGTTCTGATATCCCTACTGCCTTTTGGCACAGGAAAAAACATATTGTCCCACTACCCTACATCAAAGAATTCAATGAGAAAAACATCCCCACTAAAGCTCGTCCAATTCAAATGAGTCACGAGATCATGGATTTTTGTAAAAACGAAATTAATGATTTACTCAACAAAGATATTATTCGCCCTAGTAAATCCCCTTGGTCTTGCCCAGCATTCTATGTTCAGAAAAATGCTGAACTCGAACGAGGGAGCCCCCGTCTGGTTATAAATTACAAACCTCTTAACACAGTTTTAGAATGGATCAGGTATCCCATTCCCAATAAACGAGATCTCATTAACAAATTAAACAAATCTGTTATCTTTAGTAAATTTGATATGAAATCAGGATTTTGGCAAATTCAAATTAGTGAAGCCGACAAATACAAAACTGCATTTGTCACGCCTTTTGGACATTATGAATGGAATGTTATGCCCTTCGGATTAAAAAATGCACCTAGCGAATTCCAAAACATAATGAACGATATATTCAATCCTTATAGTCACTTCTCCATTGTCTACATTGATGATGTTCTAATCTTTTCTCAATCAATTGACCAACATTGGAAACATCTTCACCAATTCTTTTCCATAATAAAGAATAATGGTCTAGTTATTTCTGCCTCAAAAATCAAATTATTCCAAACCAACATTCGTTTTCTTGGATTTAACATTCACCAACTCCAAATTAAACCTATTGATAGAGCAATGCAATTCGCTGACAAATTTCCAGACGTCATTTTAGATAAAAATCAATTACAAAGATTCCTAGGATCTTTAAATTATGTAGCAGATTTTTACAAAAACCTTAGGAAACATTGTAAACCTCTGTTCGATAGATTACAAAAAAATCCTTCCCCTTGGACTTCCGTACATACATCCTTAGTCAAAGAAATTAAGAGTCATGTCAAAAGCTTACCATGCTTAGGAATCCCTCTTCCCGATTCCTATAAAATAGTAGAAACTGATGCCTCTGAAATAGGTTATGGAGGTATTCTCAAACAACAACTTTCTCCTAATCATCCTGAGCAAATTGTTCGTTTTCATTCTGGAATTTGGAATCCAGCCCAAGCAAATTATAGTACTATCAAAAAAGAAATTTTATCAATTGTTTTATAAATTTCAAGATGATTTATTAAATCAAAAATTTTTAGTCCGCGTCGATTGTAAAAGTGCTAAAGATGTTTTAGAAAAAGATGTTCAAAACATTGCTAGTAAACAGATCTTTGCCCGTTGGCAAGCAATTTTAAGTGTCTTTGATTTTGAAATTGCATTCATTAAAGGCAGTGACAATCATATCTCAGACTTCCTAACTCGTGAATTTCTACAGGGCGTCACAACATAATGTCTAGCTCATCCAAATGGAGAAATCCCGGAAAAACAAAAGTTACAGCATCCTCTCCAGTCAAGCCAGAATCACCTGAGTCAAAATCAAACATAGTTCCTTTTACAGGTTATTCTCCTGTTACATTAGTCAACCATTATAGTGCGCTTGGTAGTACTCTCAGTCCAAATATGCCCAGTTACCAATCAGCTTTAGTCAACCAGTTCGACCAAGCTCCTCATCTAACCGTCCAATTACTTATAAAAAATCCTCCCCTTACATTATCAGGGTCGACCATGGCCTATTTTACATTGAACCTAACTTGAGTCATCTAAAAAACCCTGTTTCTTTAGTAAAAAGTCATTTTGGTCCAACCTCTCATTATCCTCCAGGAAAACCCCCATTATCATTTTATAAAGACATCCTGTATAAAACCGAGTCAATTTTCATTAAACCAATCCTTGATCCAAAAGACCAATCCAAGATATTATATCATTCCCTTTATATAATCCGAATCATGTCGCTAGCCCAATGGGGTGATCCCCCCTTTACTCCCCACACATTAGACACAATCACATTCACCTATCATGACTACATGGAAACATGGGATAAAATATTCCTCCATCAAACCGAGGATTTTAGTCATTCATGGTTCTTCAATTTCGACAGAAGATTCAATTGCCAGTTCCCTATGTGGTTTTGCAATTGGTGGGATGACCATGGTTGCTCTTATGATCTTCTCCCTCCACAACTCTAGAATGCAGTCACAAAATTTACTACAGTCATGACCCTTTCAGATTATGAGAAAAGATTTTCTCCCACTCTTCAATTTATGGCCAAGTATAAAATTCCTTGGATTCTGAAATGGCAATACAAAATTGAACATGAAGAATACATGGTTACAAGACAATTCCTAGTAAAATGGTGGGATAAATTCGACCCTGAGAGAGTTTTAACTCAATTCAGTGAAGAATTCACAGTTATTCCCTCGAGTTCAAAAGCTCCGGTTTCCATTCAGCCGGCCCCTCCAATCTCGTAGTTAAGCACTCCAACTCCTCAGTCACCATCTTCTTCCAAGAAGACAAAGCAGTCACCATCCTCTTCCCAGAAGAAAAAGGCCTCCAGTTCATCTTCATCTTCTAAAGCAGAAGAGTTAAAAGAATTAGCAAAGCAGTTACTGCAAGAAGCAGCAATTTTATCTACAGATGATGACGAAGAACATTCTCCATCAGATTCATCATCTCACAGTCATCAAAGTCCCCCCAATCAACCAAAAAGATGGGCAGATTATGAAGATAGTCAAGACCCTTATGCCGAGTTTGATTAAATCCAGTCAAAACCGTCGCAGTCATCTTTTCCACAGAAATCAACAGTAAATCACGTGACAGACAATCCACTATTCATCAACAGTAATTCACATGACCAACAGTTACTCAGTGGCAGACAAGTTACTATTCACCAACAGCCACTTTTTACTATTCATTACTTTTGTAATCTCTATTTATAGAGGCCTCCGGCTTCATTTGTATGGGGTGGCGGACTACCGCCTAGGAGAGGTTCTGGAGTTTATTTCTCGTTAATTTTACTTATCTCCTCATTCCCCAGGTGGCGGACTACCTCCTAGGAGTGGATCTTGAGTTGATCTATCTGCTTTGCTTTGTCTTCTTGGAAGAAGATGGTGACTGAGGAGTTGGAGTGCTTAACTACGAGATTGGAGGGGCCGGCTGAATGGAAACCGGAGCTTTTGAACTCGAGGGAATAACTGTGAATTCTTCACTGAATTGAGTTAAAACTCTCTCAGGGTCGAATTTATCCCACCATTTTACTAGGAATTGTCTTGTAACCATGTATTCTTCAGGTTCAATTTTGTATTGCCATTTCAGAATCCAAGGAATTTTATACTTGGCCATAAATTGAAGAGTGGGAGAAAATCTTTTCTCATAATCTGAAAGGGTCATGACTGTAGTAAATTTTGTGACTGCATTCTAGAGTTGTGGAGGGAGAAGATCATAAGAGCAACCATGGTCATCCCACCAATTGCAAAACCACATAGGGAACTGGCAATTGAATCTTCTGTCGAAATTGAGGAACCATGAATGACTAAAATCCTCGGTTTGATGGAGGAATATTTTATCCCATGTTTCCATGTAGTCATGATAGGTGAATGTGATTGTGTCTAATGTGTGGGGAGTAAAGGGGGGATCACCCCATTGGGCTAGCGACATGATTCGGATTATATAAAGGGAATGATATAATATCTTGGATTGGTCTTTTGGATCAAGGATTGGTTTAATGAAAATTGACTCGGTTTTATACAGGATGTCTTTATAAAATGATAATGGGGGTTTTCCTGGAGGATAATGAGAGGTTGGACCAAAATGACTTTTTACTAAAGAAACAGGGTTTTTTAGATGACTCAAGTTAGGTTCAATGTAAAATAGGCCATGGTCGACCCTGATAATGTAAGGGGAGGATTTTTTATAAGTAATTGGACGGTTAGATGAGGAGCTTGGTCGAACTGGTTGACTAAAGCTGATTGGTAACTGGGCATATTTGGACTGAGAGTACTACCAAGCGCACTATAATGGTTGACTAATGTAACAGGAGAATAACCTGTAAAAGGAACTATGTTTGATTTTGACTCAGGTGATTCTGGCTTGACTGGAGAGGATGCTGTAACTTTTGTTTTTCCGGGATTTCTCCATTTGGATGAGCTAGACATTATGTTGTGACGCCCTGTAGAAATTCACGAGTTAGGAAGTCTGAGATATGATTGTCACTGCCTTTAATGAATGCAATTTCAAAATCAAAGACACTTAAAATTGCTTGCCAACGGGCAAAGATCTGTTTACTAGCAATGTTTTGAACATCTTTTTCTAAAACATCTTTAGCACTTTTACAATCGACGCGGACTAAAAATTTTTGATTTAATAAATCATCTTGAAATTTATAAAACAATTGATAAAATTTCTTTTTTGATAGTACTATAATTTGCTTGGGCTGGATTCCAAATTCCAGAATGAAAACGAACAATTTGCTCAGGATGATTAGGAGAAAGTTGTTGTTTGAGAATACCTCCATAACCTATTTCAGAGGCATCAGTTTCTACTATTTTATAGGAATCGGGAAGAGGGATTCCTAAGCATGGTAAGCTTTTGACATGACTCTTAATTTCTTTGACTAAGGATGTATGTACGGAAGTCCAAGGGGAAGGATTTTTTTGTAATCTATCGAACAGAGGTTTACAATGTTTCCTAAGGTTTTTGTAAAAATCTGCTACATAATTTAAAAATCCTAGGAATCTTTGTAATTGATTTTTATCTAAAATGACGTCTGGAAATTTGTCAGCGAATTGCATTGCTCTATCAATAGGTTTAATTTGGAGTTGGTGAATGTTAAATCCAAGAAAACGAATGTTGGTTTGGAATAATTTGATTTTTGAGGCAGAAATAACTAGACCATTATTCTTTATTATGGAAAAGAATTGGTGAAGATGTTTCCAATGTTGGTCAATTGATTGAGAAAAGATTAGAACATCATCAATGTAGACAATGGAGAAGTGACTATAAGGATTGAATATATCGTTCATTATGTTTTGGAATTCGCTAGGTGCATTTTTTAATCCGAAGGGCATAACATTCCATTCATAATGTCCAAAAGGCGTGACAAATGCAGTTTTGTATTTGTCGGCTTCACTAATTTGAATTTGCCAAAATCCTGATTTCATATCAAATTTACTAAAGATAACAGATTTGTTTAATTTGTTAATGAGATCTCGTTTATTGGGAATGGGATACCTGATCCATTCTAAAACTGTGTTAAGAGGTTTGTAATTTATAACCAGACGGGGGCTCCCTCGTTCGAGTTCAGCATTTTTCTGAACATAGAATGCTGGGCAAGACCAAGGGGATTTACTAGGGCGAATAATATCTTTGTTGAGTAAATCATTAATTTCGTTTTTACAAAAATCCATGATCTCGTGACTCATTTGAATTGGACGAGCTTTAGTGGGGATGTTTTTCTCATTGAATTCTTTGATGTAGGGTAGTGGGACAATATGTTTTTTCCTGTGCCAAAAGGCAGTAGGGATATCAGAACATATTTCTTTGATTATCTTTTCTTCAAAAGTTTTGATCTTTTGCTGAAGAAAAGAGTTTTGGAGTTGATTTTCAATTCTTTTGAAATTAATTTCTTCTTGGAGAAAGGTTATTTGTTTGATTTTTGCTTGAATGCAACCGAGAGTTTTTGAAATATTATTTTCTTGAAATGCTTTTAAAGTATGGATTTCGAGGTTTGAAAGAAAAGTAAATTTAACTGGTTCATCAAAAGGGTAGGTAATAATACCATCATATTCAGTTTTGAAAGGGTAAATTAAAGTTATGAAAGGTAGTCCTAAAATTACTTTATCAGTTAGGTTTTTTACCAAGACAAACGAAGTTTTGAAACAAACATTGTTTTGGCAGATATGGGCCTTAGGGATTTCGTATTTAATATCCATTTTTGTTCCATTAGCTGATCGTAAAGATTCTTTCGTTTTTTCAAAATATTTGGAGGGTATTAAGCCTTCTTGGATGCAATTAAGATCTGCACCAGAGTCAATAAGGGCTGTTATTGTTATTTGGAAATCTTTTATTTTGAGTTGGACAGTAGTGTACCATTTTTTAAGTTGGATCTGGCGTATGGTACTAATAGTATTATTTTCAGAGTTTTCAGCTTCATTATTTTCTGGGAAAGGATTTTCAAGTGGATCCTGTAATTTAAGAAATTGGTTATTTATTTTTAATAAGTTTAATTCCTGTTTAATCTCTTTATTGTCATTCGTAAGTTCTAGATGTGTTTGTTGTAAAGCATGTATTTGACTCTTGATTGTTTTTACTTCATGTTGGAGATCTTGGATCGTTATTTCTTTTTTACTAGTGGAGAATTTATCGAAAGTTGTAGTAAGGCTAATTTTTTGTGAGGGAGGATTAACTATATTTTCTTGGGTAATTAATTTTTTGAGGTATTCTGCTTTAAGTTCAGGGTTGTCTATTTTACCTATTAAATCAATTAAGAGTTCTTCTTGTTCTTCCTGTTTGGAAAGAACATTTATTGTTTTACAATTACAAGCATCCTTACACCCAAAAGTAATATCTGGGGAAAAATGTTCATTGGATTCAGAGGAAGAAGATTCCATCATTGTGACGTCATCTTCACTCATTTCATTTTCTGAATCAGTGTTTCGTAATTCTAAAGTTTGCATAAGTTTTTCTTTTTCTTCTTGACTAATTTTGAGTTGATTAATAGTACTTTTAACTGAACAATTGTTTGCAAAGTGACCAGTCTTATTACATTTAAAACATTTAGTTTTACTTTTATCGAAAGGTTTACTTTTTAGTTGGTGATTTGGTTTTTTAGACCAATTTTTGCGAAATCTGTTTTTGGAATAAAATTTGTTTGGCTCAAAGTTATTTTTGTAGGGTGTGAATTTTCTTTTTGAATGGTAAGGAATAAATTTATTGCTTGCCTTTTTTCTTCTTGAAGGAGGTAAGGGAGGTAGGCCATATTGTTCACAAAAATTTCCTAATTCGTATTTAGCTGTTTTCTTATCTGATTTCATCTGAGCATTCAATTTCATATCTATACACATTCTTAATCCTTCTTTTTGGATAACTGTAATTATGTTTCCATAAGTTAAAGAATCATAGTTTATGTGACCTGTTTCATTACTAAGAACTTGTCTGATTTTATGAGCAAATAATTTTGGAATACCATTTATGAATTTTTCTTTCCAAAATGGTTGGTTACTATCGTCTCTAAGCATAACTCGAGAAATGAAAACATCTTTGTACCATTTGAAATCACTTAGGGTAGGACACCTAAGGTTACTGAGTTGATCATGAAATGTTGAATAATTGTGATGTGGCTAGGGGTTCTTATGAAATGTTGAATAATTGTGTAAAATAAGGTATTAACAGCATCAGAAATTTCCATTCCTGTGCGTTCGTCGAAGATGGGAGTCCCATCTTCATCTCGTTTAATGGCATGTTTAATGGATGATCTAGAATCAGGAGTGAGATGTTTTTCCCACCAGGAATGAAGCATTCCTGTAAATCCTGTGGAAAGTATGTCAATGATTTCAGGCTGGGTGAAATTATGATTAGTGACATAGCTATTAGCTGCCATAGACACATGATGTAATTTATTTAAGATTTCTTGTTCTGATAAATTATCAATGTTTCATTCATAAGTTTTATCAGAAGAAACTGAGAATTGATTATTAAGATGATTAGTGGGTTGTATATCTAAGGGGAGAGGACGTTCTGTCCAAGTTTTAAAAGGTCGTTTCTTTGGATGGACTATCCTATCTAGATTTAAAGTTTGAAACATTTGGTTTAAATCTTTAATTTGGCTAGTGTTACTAGAATCGCTATCTGAAGAATCGGAAAAAGAGGTTTGTTGGGTATGAATTACAACAATTCTACTGGGTTCAGGTGTTTCAGTTTTTAATTTTTCTAACATTCGTTCAATCTTTTGAATCGAAGAAGTAGGATTTAGGGTAGGTTTATTTAATTCACTAAAATGAACTAAAGGAGTTTCTGGTTTCGGTTGTGGTAGGATATTAATTTTAGAGGATATGTTGTCAACTTTTATTTCTATTTTATCTAACTGGGCTCCTATGGTTACTAGGCTTTGGTTTGTATAATTATTTTGTTCAATAATTTTTTTAGTATCTGGGTTAATTTTCTTAGTGTCTGGATCTTCTATGGCAATTTTAAAAGGTGAAGCTGTGATTGGACTGTTTAGATGATCAATTATTATTGTTTCAACAAGGGGATGACTGGAAAGGACTGAGCTAGTGGAAGTTTTCCAACGTGCTTTTGTTAATGTTTGAATTTTTTGGTTGTTTAGTTGATCGATAAAATCAAGAAAGAATTTTTCAGATCTAGTTTCAAGCATAAATGATTGCCAATCATGAAATAATTGTTTTCGTTGATCCATGAAAGGAAATTTCATCCTATAAAGGTTTCTCCTAAGGAGATTTTCGTTTGATTCAAGATGTTTATCTAATTTAGAATAGTTGATTACGAAAGGTTGGCTAAGTGTGCTTAATTGCGGATTTAGTGGGGGAGTAACTAAAAAATCAGAAGCAGTAGGAGAAGTTTGATCTTCATCTGTTACTGAATTGTTTTGAAGTTCATTTTCGGTATAATTTGGGTAACTAACTTGAAAAGTAGTTTTGATGTTTTTAATTTTAAGCTTTTGCAATTCTTCTTCTAGTTCTCTGATCCTGATATTTTTAATTTCTTTATCGAGATCAGAATCTCGTCTAGACATTGTTTCAGCCGTAGTGGAACCAGCAAATGAATGTCTAACAGTAGCAAAAGAATGTCGCGAGGAGTTTCCTACTTCTTGAATTCTTGGGTTTTGATTTATTCTAGAGTTCTGAACTCGAGTCGTTTCTTTGGATGGCCTATATATATATACAGTCTTTCTCATGTGCGGAGGTCCGTATTTTTGCACCACTTTTTGATCGAATTTCCTCATCTCCACCGTGTAGTATCTAAATAATATTGTGTAGATCATCTCTGCAAAATTTCAGCCAATTTGATAATCGTTAAGGACCTCAAACTCGAAAAAGGCCCTCAAACTCGAAAAACAAATTGACGGACTGAATTTTGTCAAACATGAACCGTTCATGTTTAAAACAGAAAAACACAATTTTAAGGGCCTTAACGATTACCAAATTGGCTGATATTTTACAGAGATGATCTACACAATATTATCTAGATACTAGACGATGGAGATTGAGAAATTCGATTGAAAATAGTGCAAAAATGGAAATCCGCACCAAAACCATTGGTGCGGACCTCCGCAGCTGAGAAGGCCTGTATATATATATATATATATATATGAAAGATCTAAAGAGGATCTCCTTACTTTAAGATTTTGAGGATTTTTACTATTTTACATTAGAAGATGATTTCATTTAACGATCTCAACCGTTGATCCTCTAGATTCATATGCAAGAAACACGTCTACAAAATTTCAACTAATTCTATGATCATTTGGTCATTCAAATTGACGTAAACAATTGTAGGCCGTTAGATAAAATTAAAACGAATATTGTGCTAATCAAATGATTAAACGTTTTTCATTTTGGCTACTTTTTTGTAGGATTCATATGTGGGTAAGTACCTAGGATATGAGTAGCTTTGATTATCAAAATACATGCTAGAATTAAAAACATCATCATTTTAAGAGTTTAAGGAAGTTTTCTCTAGATCCGGACTCTATATATATATATATAATCACTTATGATCCAGTGAACTGGGACAGATTTTCATTGTAATGCAAATACAGATACAAAGGAAGAAAACAAAGTTATAGAGGATAATTGAGCTCGGCATGTGCGCTTACATTTACCATTATAGTTTCTGATTTTACTTGACATCAGCAAGATTAGAAACTGCAACAATTACAATTGCATACGTGTTCTTGCACTTATTATAAATTCAAGCAGAAGTTAAATTTATTAAGTATGAACATCTAAGCCGTAAGCATAATTGAATAGCAATAGGATGGAAAAGACTTGTACTGTGAACTATACTTGAACCAATTTCCCTGACATTAAGAATTTATGATTCTCTTGGATACAGGCATTCTACAGATCGTGAAGTAGCTCTCATGATGCTTATGGCTTATTTGTCATACATGTTGGCTGACGTACCCTAAAACAGAACTGCAACTTCTACTTGGACATTATGAAAGTTTTAACTGAATTGATTTTTACAAAGGAGCTGATTTGTGACTTGATACGTTCGTTTGTTTTTCAGCTTTTGGGTCTCAGTGGAATTTTGACAGTATTCTTCTGTGGCATAGTAATGTCACATTACACATGGCACAATGTTACAGAAAGCTCAAGGATAACAACCAAGTAAGAACTGAACCCAGTTTTCATTGTATTGGTATCACAATCATTTCTGTTAGCAGAAACAGTGGCATGGCTAACAAGCTCAAAGCCAGCTGGTTGAAAGCACTAATATGAGTATGAGTTTGAAAAGACACCTCTATTTTCCCATATATAGATTATAATCTCCATATTGTTTGATGGTTTCAGGCATGCATTTGCAACAATGTCTTTCATTGCAGAAACCTTTATATTCCTCTATGTTGGTATGGATGTCATGGACATTGACAAATGGAAAGCCAGCAATGCAAGGTATATTGGTGTTTATCACTAAATTCTCTTAGAAAAAAAAGGTTGTAATATTGAAAACTACTTCCCTGACTTGTAAGGTTCTCTTTGGTCCAGTCCAGGAACTTCAGTTGGTGTGAGTTCCATGTTGTTTGCACTTGTATTAATCGGAAGGGCAGCATTCGTATCCCGATTGCAAACATCTCGAATTGCTTCAGGAAGAGAGAAAACACTAAAATTGAATTCCGTCAACAGGTATAGTCACCATACCAATTTGGTTTAGGCACCTTAGTTCTCCCATAAAATCACCATGTGGCACCTTATTTTCTCCCCCAAATTCACCATGTTGACTCTAACTACTTGAACATCTCAGTTCATAATGTGGTGGGCAGGCCTAATGCGAGGTGCAGTTACTATTGCTTTGTCATACAACCAAGTAAGTTTTGCTTACGTTACTTCCTAACAGCTCAAGATTCGTATACTCATGTACCTACTTTTTACAATCTACAATTGTAGTTTGCAGACACCACAACATCATCAACGCAAGATACCGCACTGATGATCACCTCCACCATTATTGCCGTTCTATTCAGCACAGTGGTGTGTATTCCTAAGTGTATTTCAGTTACTTGGTCTCTGAGCTTGTCATATTAGTTACTTTTCCCCCATTTATACAGGTATTTGGCTCAATAACAAAGCCGTTGATTGAAGCTGTACTGCTGAGACATGCAAAACCAAACCACAATATTTCAGATGCAACTGATATTCCAAGTCTAGAAGACCTAAGGCTATTGTTCATAGAAACTGGTGATCCAAGTGAAGAAGGCAATGGTCAGTCAAGTCGAAAGCGAACTGGCTTAAGGTTTCTCATGAGTTCTACAGTGCGCACCATTTGTGGAGAATTTTGATGACAGGTTCATGAGACCGGTATTTGGTGGACCGGGTTTTGTTCCTTTTGTTCCTAGTTCACCAAGTGGTGCAATTGATGGTGCACCAAGTCATCCATTTGATGGTGCAATTGAAGAGGAACAAACTACTTAAACCAACGGTTAAATATATGATTACATGCAGTGGTATGAATAACACACATATAATAGTAAAGTTTTCATGTTCTTTGTAAAATTTGCTTTCTCCTTTCAACTTTCAAGCTTTGGGTGACTTGTTCTAGAAAGTTAATAATAGAACCCAAAATATAATTAGACATGAAAATGGGAGAAAGAAAAAATGAGGAGAAAACTATCTTCTATTTGTGAACAACTGAAATCATATATGCCTAACAGTGGTGAATGTAACATGTAGAGCCTATGTTTAGAGGTTATGGAAACCAATAGTAACTTGTGGATAACATACCTTGGAGCAAGACAGATGCCAACCAAACCAACACCTGAACCAACCTATTTTTAAGTTCAAGGTAACACAATCAAAATGTAGAACTCAGATAGGCCATCATAATTGGATGAATTTTTGAAATTGTACCATACCTCAAAGCACGACTTATTAGAGAACAGTTCTGGAAATGAAAGTACGCACTCGAACAAAAGAAGACTTGATGGCCAAACTGAACACCTTAATCAAACAAGCCAATACTAATTTTAGTTAGCATGTTTCATGAAGCTAAACGAGAGAACCACTAAATAAATCTAACTGAAATGATTATTTGCATGAAAGTACAAACTAATCAAATATGCATAGTAGTAAAAGTTGTCAGTCTGGCAACTAGAGAAGGTAGCACATAAAACTTAGAAATTTTCCCTTAATGCATTAACAGGTCTTAATTAAAAGCAGAGATATAGAGGTCACTGTATACTACTAGATGTGTAGCAATGGGCTAGCTACAAAGTACAAACCATTGGATTTAGTAACTTCTTTTACTCTACATAACTTGTATTTGACAAAAGCATCAATTATCTGGTTTATTAGTAAGCAATTAGAATGATAGATATCAACGGGGTAACATACCCAGTATCTCCTTCAAGCAGGCTCAGCTTGGAGAGATCCATGAGAGAGAGATTGTTGTGCTCAAGGAGGCTCAGGAAGAGTTGAAAAAACCCATGAGAAGCAGACCTGGAAGCTCGAGAGGCAACACAGTGAGGATAGAGCTAAGCTGGAGGGGAGGTTTTTAGAGCTCGAGGCAAATAATAAATATGAGGACGCTGAATCCGAACTCCAGATTGATCACGCAGAGGATAATAATGAACTTGAGACTAAACAGACTCGGGCCATCATCCAAATGAACTTCTTCTCAAGAGTAGCAATCTTATGGTCCTGACGCTTCTTTAGGTTAGACATGGCCCGAGTATGAGCCTTTTGCATATTCTCAACATCCAGAGTCTGCTTAGTCTCAAGTTCATCATTATGCTCTGCGTGATCAATCTGGAATTCGGATTCAGAGTCCTCATATTCATCATTTGCCTCGAGCTTTAAAAACCACCCCTCCAGCTTAGCTCTATCCTCACTGTGTTGCCTCTCAACCTTCCAGGTCTGCTTCTCATGGGTTTTATCAAGTTTATCATCAGCTTAAACCCTTCCACTGTGTTGCCTCTCAACCTCCAGCTTAGCTCTATCCTCCTTGAGCACAGCAATCTCTCTCTCATGGATCTCTTCAAGCTGAGCCAACTCCTCCTGAAACTTGCCCTCTAGCTGGGCCCCCTCTCAGCCTCAATCTCCTCTTTCACCACAGCTAAATTCCCCTATTAAAGAAAAAATAAGTCAGAATAAAATAAAACTAAACACAATGGGTGGACCTTAATACAAATGAAAAATCAAAGCCTCAGAAATGTACCTGAAGAGATTCATGGACTACAGAAATTGCATTCAGTGTCAGTAAAGGCAGATTTCTTGTCCGCGGAGCTTGGTTCCATCTGTCAAAACCAAGCCAGTTTAGTGTTAGTATTAGGGTTTGAAGACATGAAAAAATCAACTCACAAATAAGAAGTTCAAAGGAATCATAGTATGGGCTTTGGTGAAATAATGGGTGGACCTTCTTCAAACTATGTCAAAACTTTTTATACACAAGCAAAAGCTTCAGATAGAGCATCGATATCACACAAAGAGCTAGAATCAAATCCAGATACAGAAAAGAAATCCAAAATCCAAAGCACATACAACTATATTGTTTGACCTTACTGTGCTGTAGCAGATTTCTCTCAGGAAACAACAATCAAAAACAACAGGAAGCAATTAGTACATATTTAGAATCACAAATACAAGGAAATACAGATCAGAGAAAGGAAACCCAGATCATGCAAAAGGGACCCCAGATCATGCAAAAGGAAACCCTGGAAACCAACATCATGCAAAAGGAAACCAACATCGTGCGATACCACCATGCAAAAGGAGAATAGGCTTTGGTGAAACAATGAGTGGACCTTACTGTGCTGTAGCAGATTTCTCTCAGGAGCCTTGCGCTGTCAAAAACAACAATAAAAAACAACCAAGGGTACAGAAGCAATTAGAACATATTTAGAATCACAAATGCAGGAAACCCAGATCATGCAAAAGGAACCCAGATCATGCAAAGGAAAAAACCCAGATCATGCAAAAGGAAAAAAGATGCAAAAGATAACCTACTTGTTGTGCTGTGAAACGCCGCTGCCAAATTGCTCTGAGGAGGCTAGATCAAGTTAAGGTAGTAAAATATTTATAGGGGCTCTTCGTCCTCATGGACCATGGACCGACTCTTCGTCCAAGCCCAACTCAATTTCAAAAAGAGGACCCGGACTCGCCCATAAGAAGCCCCTATTTGCAAAAAAAAGGACTCGGAGAAGCCCCAATTTGCAAAAGAGGACCGCATCGGAGTCCATCAATTTGATCGCTCAGATCGGCAACACCAACGCCGCTGGGTGCAAAGTAGGAAAATTAGAACAAATAAGACGCAACTTTACTCAAAGAACTAATAAAAAATCAAAATCAAAAAATTATACTTACATTTCGAGCAAAAAAAAAAATTACACTTACAAGGTAGAAAGGATCTGAACCCCAATCTTACGAAGATCTAACTAGTCCTTGTTCGTTTTTGTGTAGAACTTTGTGTCAGAGAGGATTGGACAATTTGACATAGTGATACTATAAGGGGTAGAGAGAGAGAGAGAGAGAGAGGCGTAGGGTTGGTTTTGTGAGTCAGGAGTTGCGAGGGTTTCTTTATACAGGAGTCATAAAGCTGTTCGAAATTACCAAGTTATCCCTACTTTCCTTAACATTGCGACCTATCTGTAGGGTTACGTGTCATGTTTTGATTGGATTCATTTTCTAACTAGAGTGATGTGGGTCAGTTGAACACTCGGCGGATTGAGATCTAAATGGCTTTTGTCTTTTCCTTTTCTTGGCTGTTTATGGTTCTATAACTCCTTGGGCAGTTTCACTTTACCTGTTTGAACCGAATTTTAAGGGATGAGGTTATGAGGACCGTTTGATCTAAAAGAAGTTAATCCAATGGATAGCATATCAAACCGATCGGAACCCACTCCTCATCGTCTTCTTCCTCCGATGTACTCATTCCGACAATCCCACTTCCTTGCTGCAAAACCCATTTCGTTTTGAGACATCAAATATCTCTTGCCTCTGCTTTTGGTGGAACACAATCCAAATATCCAATCATTCTCTTTTGTTTTGCTTTGTTAAAATCAGATGACTGCATCCGGAGAAGAAGATATCAACAAGTCTTTTAATTTTCTTTCAGTGAGGGATGTTAACCAAATTTGGATTCGAAACCTCTCAGATCAAAATCAAATTCAATCTTATTTCTGTTGGTCATTGATAAATGTGGAGTGTGCAAACTTTTTCAGGCTTTGAATTGCTGGAGTGTACCATTGGAGTCATGGTAGGAAAGGTTCTAGAGTTTCCTGGCTTCAGCAATAGCAGGACTGCTCAGCATATGCTAGATTATGTTGGAAAGTCATTCTCTAATTCGAGTTTTAAGGTAGCTGTTAGTTATGTGCACAAACCTCAACCCTTGCCACCAGGAAAATCAATTGCATTTGTTATATTCTAGTCTTTGTACACACACACTGACAAACACACGAAAGGGGAAGCCTTTATTGAATTCCTGCACAAGTTTTTGAAACGCTACAGGCTTTCTGGTCTCTCTGATGGTCTAATAACTTGTGCAGAAAGATATCCATGTTTTCCTGTAATATACTAGATTGCATTCTTCAGTATGTATAAGATTGAATTTCAGACTACTGCTGGTCAGTTTGAATTTCAGTATGTGGAAATGCATCATCAGCAATGGCCTTGACCACAGTTTCCATAGCACCTCCAACATCAATCAATGACTCCGATCCCTCAAATATCCCTTTGCAGCACTCGTCCTCGTCGCTGGTGACCAACTGAGCATCGCGCCATGGCATTATTGAAGAAATGTGCGATACTTGGCTGATGGTTGCCTGTCCCAAAATGTCATCCCATGAGCTGTGTCAAATGGCTTACGGTCATCGTTCTGGAACCAAGTGCTCACTTAATGCCATAGTTTGGTCAAAAAGGGTTTTGCATAGCCGAGGGTGAGAGCCGTGAGGCTCAAGGATGATCCTTCCGAAGGAGCTGGGGTGTAACTAACCATCCTCGTCACTTTTACTCGCCTTTTTCTTGTCAATATCTGAATATAAGGATGTTATGTTTATATATTGTGTTAATGGGGATTAAATAATGTGTTGTAGGTAAAGACTGGTTCAGTTTTTGACAACATTTTAATTTGTGATGAACCAGAGTACTCAAAACAAGTTGTTGAGGAAGTATTCGCTAATAGAGAGGTCAGTGAGCCTCTATCAAAGAAGCAGTAGTTGCCTACACTCCTACACGCTGCAGCCTTGGCTTTTTGTTTTTTTTTTTCGAGAGAGAATCGGCTACAGCCTTGGCTTAAAACTGTTATAATCAATAACAGAAAGAGAAATGACTCTAGTTGTTTTCAAGTTATACATTTTACATAGATGGACAAGACCCTTGCCCATCTAACTTCTTTTCTATCAAGACACGTTTACTTACAATGAATAGAATATAAATGTGTGTAAATGATTACGGATAAATAAATTCTTGTGCTCACTTGTTTATAGTGGAATAAGAATTGTTGTGGGTCCCACCTTCAAACCCGGAATTAATTCCTTCATAACCCGGATTTGTAATACCAAGAGGGGAGATGAGTTTATGAATTATACCAACATGAATGAACTTTTTGAACCTAAAATATTCTCACATAATTTTAATAACCTCAAATTACCCAACCCTTGAATACATATTTTTTATTGTCATTAGAACATCAGAACATTGAAAAGAAATTTATGAACACGAGGCTTGTATAGAAGCTGTGTTTGTACTTCTAGTGATTGATGATCGGTTGCATCGAATCACCAGGTTTCAAACATATATGTTTGTTCCTAGATTTGAGGTAGAAAAGTAAGTGTCATAACTTATCTTCTACCTATGAATGTTGGTTCTGCAACTTTCAATTATACGTACTCACTACATTCACAATATTTGATAGTTATAGTGATCAAATAAGCATGTAGAAGTACCATGAAACAGTAATGTGGTTATGGAGATGCACTTACCAGTTGGTGTTTAATCTTATAAAAAAAGAAGAAAAAAAAAGAGTTCACAGACATTTTTTAAGGGTAGTTTAGTAATCAAACTAGTTTTAATTTCAATTTTTATATAACAAGTAAACAACATCAATCGTACTTAATTTCATTCACGTTCTAATTCCATATGGTAAGTAAACAGCTCAATGAAATTAAACTCTCCACATACTATTTTATTTCGTCTTTTATTCATTCCTTTTTCTATTCCTGATAAAATTCATTCCAAATAAATAAACGTGCGCCCTAGTTGAGAGAAAGAAAAAATTGTATGGAACTTCTACTCTATCAATTAAGATAAGATTTATTTTTTTATTTTTTAAATTTTTGTTAAGGAAGAGAAAAAATCTTACTATACCTAGCTTTTTCCTCTTTTTTTTTTTCTTTTCTTTTTTTAGAATGAGCAAGTATATACCCAGCTGTAAATGTAGTTCCATGTGTGGGCTTTGGGCATATTGATCAACTCAATAAGCTGCGTATCATAGCAAACACTATGTAGACTTAAGACTAGCCGGTTTAAATTAATTTATTTAACTTGTTTTTTTTTTTTGTACCAATTTCAATATTTATCGATGCAAACAAACCATTATCCTAGAAAATTAAAATCCGAAACTATCCTTAACCATAGAAACATAAAATCATCTGAGGATATTATAGAGTTTCATATCCTCCTGCACACCATCCCATGGAGCTGGAAAGCCAGAGCTGTAACGTGCAAAAACCTTTGTAGAGACTCGATCATTCTATCTCAAGAAGCCGCTGTGAACCATTATATACAAGAGGAAATTGGGGCCGTTCTTGTCACACACAATGGGAAACAACCTCTTTTAGGTTGTTCTTTCTATTCAACTTGTACATGGATAGATCAAACAACATACATATAAATATAGATTGTAGCAGCAACTGAGTGACATTTTCCTCTCCTTTCTTTTTTTTTTTTTTTTTTTTTTTTACCATTCTTGTTTCACTCTTCACACAACAAAGAGGTGCTCTATTTTCAAACATCGCCACTCCTAATATCTACATAATTTCTTCTTCTTTTTTTGCCCTGCCAATTCTTTATTCAACTGTTCTTTATACCACTTTCCAAAACATAATTCATATTTCGAACTCAGTGTTGCTTAGTATAGATATTAGAAATTTCTTTTAAGCTACTAAAAATCAAAATCAAACTCAATCTTATTTCTATTGGTCATTTCACTTTACCTGTTAGATTGTTATATTGATAAATGTGGGAGTGTGCAAACTTTTTCAGGCTCTGAATTGCTGGAGACTGGAGTGTACCATGGGAGTCATGGTAGGAAAGGTTCTAGAGTTTCCTGGCTTCAGCAATAGCAGGACTGCTCAGCATATGTTTGATTATGTTGGAAAGTCGATCTCTAAGTCGAGTTTTAAGGCAACTGTTAGTTATGTGCACAAACCTCAACCCTTGCTTCCAGGAAAAATCAATGGCATTCTAGTCTTAGTAGTTAGTACACACACACACGAAATGGGAAGCCTTTATTGAATTCCTGGGGTCTGAATCCAAGACCGCTGGTTCTCTAGACATTCTGCACACCCAGGTTTTTGAAACTGTATAGGCTTTCTCGTCCCTCTGATGGTCTAATAACTTGTGCAGAAAATTGCATTCTTCAGTATAAGATTGAATTTCAGACTACTGGTGGTCAGTTTGAATTTCTGTATGTGGAAACGCATCAGCAATGGGCTTGACGACAGTTCCCATACCACCTCCAGCATCAATCAATGATTCCAATCCCTCAAATTCTGTTGCACTCATCCTCGTCATCATCACGCTGGTGATAACCTGAGCATCGCGCCATGGCATTATTGAAGAAATGAGGGATACTTGGCTGATGGTTGCCTATCCCATGAGCTGTGTCAAATGGCTTTGGGTCATTGTTCTGGAACCAAGTGCTCAAGTAAATAGTAATGCCATGGTTTGGTCGAAAAGAGTTTTGCATGGTGAGGCTTAAGGGATGATCCTGCAGAAGGAGCTGGCCAGCTGGGGTACAAGTATTACTAACCATCCTCATCACTTTTACTCAGCGCTGTGAACCATCATACAAAAGAGGAAATTGGGGTCGTTCTCGTCACACTATGGGAAATCACCTCTTTTAAACAGCATGCATGTAAATATAAATTGTAGCAACTTTGCAACAGTTTCTCTCTGTTCTTTTTTCTTTTTCTTGTTTTTTCTTTTTTTGAGAAAAGGAAAATTACAACAGAGAGCCATGAATGCAACCAAACTGAGTAAATCTAAACGCAGGTTCTCCAAACGCTTGAGGAGCAGATCTCGGTGTTCAGAAGAGAGTGACCGAGCTCCGCCATCACACAGCTAAGAAGTTAGCTTCTCTTCGAATGTGAGGGATAGACACAGATGAAAAGGACTGCAGCAGGCATTGAACTTCACGGACTAAGGACTAGATGCACCGAGGGATGCTGTATTCATTCTTAACAGAAGAATCACCTTCCACCATAATATGCTTAAAATTGAATCTTTTAGCAGCAAGGAGACCGTCATTGAGAGCTGAACACTCGGCCTGGGGAAACCGAGTGACGGTCTCAAACTTGTGAACATTGGATCTTCCTGGATAGAAAATTTACAAAAGATAAATGGATCAGGGCAGCAAAAGCATGGAATTAAATGTCAAGTCATACATTTACTTCTAGCTTTTACCATTCTCGTTTCACTCTTCACACAACAAAAGGGTGCTCTATTTTCAAACATCACCACTCCTAATATCTATATAATTTCTTCTTCTTTTTTTGTACACTCCTGTCACTTCTTTATTCTACTGTCTTTATATCATTTCCAAAACATAATTCAAATTTTGAACTCAGTGTTACTTAGTATAGATACGAGAACTTTAGCCGATTTTCTTCTCAACGCATCATCATAATTAATAGGGCTAACATAAGAATAAATCTCAACCAAGCATGGCTGTAACAATCTCGAATCAAACAAGATCAATGAGCGACGAAATTTTGTAAATCAAGCAAGTCTAAGATATGTAACATGTAACATGTACCAGTCAATACACATGTAACATGTACCAGTCAATCTAAAATTGTTAGTAATCATCAATTTAAGATAATCAGATATAATTTTCTATACATGTTCTTCTTGCCTATGCTACATTGCAATCTATATAACAATTCATGCTTCAACAAGTTATTATGAAGATACATGCAAGCTGCATCAACCAAACTATGACTAGCATTGCCAAACCCATCAAGCTAAGCAAAATCGTTCTCTTTATTTATATGGACAGAGCACATAGACATAGATCTCTCATTGAAGCCACAAATTTCTTCACCAGCCATCTCTTAATAATCAACTTACACCTAGTTTGTTGGGTCGCTTCTAATTTAGTCTAAACCATTGCTCCCCAAGCCATTCCAACAGATTTAGGTCCTAACCTGGGAGCATTTCATACCTTCATTATTTTCTATTGCAAGCATATCAAATGACCTTCTTTGACAATCCTTACTAAATTTTGATTATCCATGGCTTACAAGGATTTGTACACCAGCCTCGATTAATTATTCCTAGCTGCCCCCAATCAAGTCACAACAATAAAGGAAACCAGTCGGCCAATCCAAGAAAATGGAATCAATATGTTCACTTGCAGCTAGAGATACAAAAGAATTTACAAACATGCCAAATCAATCTATAGCTATCAAGCGAGTAAAAGATGTATAGAACCCACAGGCATGCTAGAGATATGACTTGCTAAAACGCTATACTAAATCACTCAATAAGACTATGAACCATCGTTTACAATGTTGACAACACGAGAAAAACCAGAAAGAAAAAAGGTGGCTTTGGACTGTAAAGAAGAAGAAGTTTCAGGTACATTCAAGGAGCAAACAATAGAATTAGCTGAAAACAGTATGAAATCTATTCTAACACTAGATAGAAGCTGGAAGTTAACTCGAAAACATACACAGCATAGGGGCAGTCAACTCGGGTGGCGGCAAGTGGGACAGAGATGATTGATTTGGAGCCACGGGACAATGCAATCTCGATGATAATAATGGGAGCAGGGCAACTGTGTAATGCTGCTCTCTTTTCTCTGTGCAAACATTTCCATACAAACATTACACTCCAATTCATCATCATCAGGTGGACTCATTTCCTCCAAAGCCTGGATGAATGATTCAGTCGCCGGTATCAGCTTTGCCCTGTAGTATAAATCGTCCAGGTGCAAGTACAAGGTCTCCTCCGTATCTCTATAAATAATATTCGCAATTTGGACCTCCAATACTTTATCGGGGACCGCTGCTTGAAGCATTTCCATAATTTGTTCAATAATAGAAGGATCCTTATCTTCGTCAAAACCCACAGTTGTGTGGAGATATCTGCCCAACTTGTTCCGTAACTTGTTGGCTACCCTGGGAGATCCAGCTATGACCCTTTTATACCTTGCAAATCTCTCCATCGTTGTCTTCTCATCGCCACTCGCCTTCTCCCTCGAGAACCGCAACTTGAGAGTTTTCCTGCGTAACAAAATTGGTGGTTCTGCTGGATCATAATCATACCTGTGCATTTCTGGATTATAGTTTGCATATGCCTTGTACCAGTGGAATCGGATCGGAATTATGTCCACGGAGGCTCTGCTTCGGTAGGCTCTGTTTCTTTTGATTTGATAAACTCTGGTGCTATATTCATCTATGGTCTCAAACAGAGTGCTCATGCTTGCTTCGGATCTGTATTCCTCTTGCGGCGGCGATGGGGTGTTTAAACCTAAAGGAGGAACCGGAGAAGACAGAGAGAATAGGAACTGTCGAAGACAGATTTATTCTCATCGCCTCTTTATATATACGTAAGAGGAGGTAAGGTTTAGGGTTTAGAGTTTACATTAGAGTAATATAACTAATAAGTGATTACTTGGAAAATCAAATATATTATGATATTTATAACAGAAATGGTTTTTTTTTTCTTCTGATAAAAAGATTTGATATTATTAAAAAAAAATTCTATCCCTGTTCGATTATAAAGTTAATATCTGGTGGGTAAAACAATTGTTCTATTCTTTGTATGTTTTGAATTCTTTATTTCTAAAGGCTTTAAGTAAGTTATTCTATTGTATCTAGGATTTTTAGAGTTTATCCTTATAAATAATGGTTTAGGATCCCTGTTATGGTTCAAATAAGGAAAATAAATAGCTTTTAATTTAGCTATCATAAATAACATTTATATTGATGTGAAATTTACATTACATATATCAATAATGTGATTAAACTTTTCTCGTTATTTGTAAAAATTGTTATACATTATTGATGCTGATGTTGGTAGTCAAAATACAAGTTCAAATTCATTCTTCTTACATTCTAAGTTCATTGTTTTTTTGCACAAAAATCCTAGTAACTTTTGTATGGGAAGAATGATATCAAGCTAGCACTTTTTAACTGGACCAAGTTACTCATTACGGCTTGGTACCACAACTTCACACATTTCATAGTGGAAGCTAAGATCCTCATTAATAGTATCAATAATCAAGTCATTTGTCTTTGAAGAATTCAGACAATCGTTCAAGACATACGAATGTTTATTCCGATTATGCACATCTCCACTTTTAAACATATTAAAATTGGGATATGAATTCCACACTCCCCAAATTATAATCCACACTCCCACTTTTTATTTTTAGTCATCATTTACATAAGAAGACAAAAGTTAAGTCACTAAGGACAAAATTTTAGCTACCACAAATGGAAAATGAGAGTGTGGATTTCACTTCCCATAAAATTTTATAGTAGATGCAATTGCGAAGTTGGGTCACTCTACCTCTGTACTAGCTTGGCACTCCTCACTGCCTCTACCACCTAGTTCTGCTTTCTATCTTGACTTATTAGGTTCGGGTTGTAAGAGAGGCTTTGTGTAGTAGTTGTATTTTTAAGGGCTTAAAACACTAAACTATCATTTAAAGGTACAAATGATAAAAAAAAAGTCTTTAAATGTTCCAGATAATAAAAAAGTCAACATTAAAACATGTTACATGATAAAATGGTCACCTTATAACATTTTATATGATTAAAATGTCTATTTTCACACTTTTTACATGACCATTCTATCCTCCTCTCTAATTTCACCTCTCTCTCTCTCTCTCTCTCTCTCTCTCTCATCCATATCGGACATGAGGACCAGATAGGCTCCACCACGCCGTGCCACGGTGCTCCTTCACGTCGGCCAAGTCGTTGGCAACGAGGAAAAGGCTATGATCGGGCTCGGAGTTGTCGAAGAATCAGATCTGGTCGTTGTTGAAGAATTGGCCGGAATCGGTGACGGTTCCGATGTTGGAAGTCGACGACGGCCGCCTGCTCGAATCTCTACGACTTCAACCTTTTCGTTCAAGCTCCATATTTATAAAAAAAAAAAAAAAAAAAAAAAAAAGCTTGAATCCATGGGTTTTGTGTATTATGAGTATGTCCTTTATGAATAAGAATGCATTTCTTATGAATCTTTCATTGCTTAGATTGCAGTCCTATGCATGATATGTATTTATCAGTAGCACCACACCTACTTTGGCGTAACTCATTCTCTTTACTGTGCTTTGTAGGTCCTTGTCCGTGATATCTGGGTATTTGAAAAGTCTCTCTTCCATCCTAAATCTTTCTGGCGTCTATGTGGGAGGATTACTCTCTAAGATAGTTATTTTTCACCAAAGATCTACCATGTTGATGATGAAATAAATGTGTTACCCAGCTTCATAAATTTTGTGATATGATTGATATCTCAATTCTGATTTCAGTATTTGGATTCAAATCTTGACCCAACTGGCACTTCCCGTTTTCCCTTTAAAAAGTCCTAACAGTCAGTTTTGTACCATTCTTCTGCAACCCAGTACTGTCATTATCCTTGGGTATAGGATATGATAGGTTTGTACAAGGGGAGTTCATTTCTTCAAGTAATCCCTATAACGTAGTTGAAAATAACTTGCAAGCAATGCCTTGGTACATTTTTTTAGCTTTTCAGTAGCTTTGTGAGAGGTTAATCCCACTTTTGGTATTATTCATTCCAATGAACTTTGTGAGAGATTTTGATTGATTGTTTCTTCTTTTCAGAAAGGATACCTGACTTCATACTTGCCTATTACAACTCGTAAGAATGGAATCCACAAACACCATTCTCTTCATCATAGTTTCAAATTATAGTACTGCCCAGGTTGTGTTCATATTGCATGGTTCATAAGTATTTTAGAGGGAAAGAAATTCAAGAAATGGATGGCATAGAACAGCATCTTCAATCTCTAGGCATTTGCCAAAGGCTCTACAACTTCATCATGAGAAGGCTAGCCGCTCATGCCTTCAAGAGTGTCACTTTAGGCCCTCCAATGATTCAAGGCTTACCCTCAATTCCTGAGGATGCTGTTCTTAGTGAAGCTGGAACTAAATGCAATGGAAAAGTGCACCCGGATCCCCTCTCAGACGTTATTACAGAGGAAACAGAAGCTCGAAGACCATCAAGCTTCTCGAGCAAAACCACCAAGGAAAACTGTTAGCATAAATGATGAAGCCGAGGATATAGAGAAAACTCTGAAGCTGAGAAGAAAGAACAAATCTTTCGAAAGGTGGAACTCATTGGAGCCACCAAACTATGAGCAAATCCCTCAGAGATCATCAATTCTGAAGGTGGGTTCTGATTTGAGCAAGAAGAGGGCTACATTTGTGAATCACAACTACAGCTGATGGGACTGTGCTAGATTGTTCTCTGTTCTATATGTAATTATTTCGGTATAGGGTGTTGTGAAGAAACATAGTTTGATTGTAGATATTGCATTAGACTAGACTTTGTTGCAAAACTATGTTTGGGCCCAATTTTATTATTGGTTATCTTATTAGTAAGTTAGCCCATGGACCGATACTCGCAGTCCAAATGTCTTTATTTCTTTCCTTGTTACATCGGGTAATTACTGGTAGAAGATTTACAGTATATCTAAAGGATATTTTGTCAAAGGGTTCGATTAAGAAAGTATCTTTCCTGGTTCAATTGGAGATCCGATCGCCTTGGTGAACACGTCATTCGCGAACCCTAATCCCATATTTCTCTATAAAAGGAGGTGTCAAGCGAATGAACCCCCCCCCCCTCCGACATTTTCAACAAAACTGCATCACTGCAAATTAGACGCCTTCCCAGGAGCACCCAATCTACCAAAGCCTCGTCCCGAGCAAATCCCCGCTTCACTCATCAACCTCGCCCCGAGCAAAAAGTTCACCACCACTTCATAAAGCCTCATCTTGAGCACCAGTCCACCTTATTGTTAGAGATTTACCTCTAACAAATATCCTTTATTTTTAGTTGTTTTTGTTACTAAAGTAAACCCTCAGGAGCCGTCCTAGGCCATCGTGAAGAACCTAGCAGCAAAAACGACCGTTGTTGCTCACAATTGTTTGAGAAGAAGTCAGGAGAAGCGCACGAACCAATCAAGATTAAGACAGACAAACTTCCTCAAGGTGTTGGCACGCTCACAACAGACGGTTGTTCAAAGGACCTAAAAATCCGACCCGAACATTTTGGCACGCCCGTCAGCGGGACACATCAGTAGCAAAATAGCGACTGATAATATATATAGTAAGCAATATCCTAAGTGTTCTTTGCTGGAACATTCGCATTGTAAACCTCACAATCCTTTGAGGTGCAAAGGGTTGACCATTGAACAAGTCAACCAGCGTTTCAGTATCGAAACGATGACTGGAGGATCTGGAGTTGAGAAGCATGTTTCTCAAGAGCAGTTCACGGATGCAATCGAAAAGTTGTCTGCAAGCAAAACTGGGACCGCGACTGTGAACGCCGCAAACATAAAGACATTATATGCATCGTTACAGGAGTCATTGAACGCTAGTACTGCCAGAAACGATGCCCGGTTTGACCAGTTATGGGAAAAAATAGGCAATCAGGCCGAGCAGAATGCGCGTGTCGCAGAAACTGTCCAAAAGATAGACACATTCTTTATAGACAAGTATTTGCGCAAGAAAGCCGTTGAGTATGAAGTAAACCCACCAGTTGAAGGAACTTCAGGTGCCAAAGTCCCTACCATGAAACCAGCATGGACGATAGTTGTTAAAGTGGTTCCACCGAACGACGAGGGTGAAGGTGGAAACCAGTTCGAGCAAGTTAATGAGCCAGCAGTCCAGGCAGGAGCACAGCCGGTGGTTGCGAACGTGGTTGCACAGCCTGCAGCCGCGAATGGTATAGTTCGGCCAGAGGATATTCAGGGTATATATGACCGTACATTGCAGCAGCTTAGAACTGAGTTCAGGACTGAGTTGAGGGAGCTTGGAGTAAACCTCACCTACCAAACTCCATACCCGGACTACTTGGCAGGTGCTGATTGGTCACATAATTACAGTAGCATTCGCTTTACTCCCTTTTCAGGGGAAGGGTCTGAAGATGTTGCAACACATATCTCAAGGTTACAAAGTGAATGCGGTCCATATGGGAACGATCCTTTGCTAAAACTAAGGGTGTTTGGTTCATCTTTGGCCGGTTAAGCTCTTACATGGTATACCAAATTGGTACCCGGGTCCATTCCTGATTAGGCCACTATGGAACGAATGTTCAGAATGACCTTCGGTACAGTTGAGCCATAGGTCGACCTTTCTTCTTTAACTTCCATGTACCAGCAACCTACAGAATCTCTAGTTGAGTTCCTTAAGAGGTTCAAGGTTCATCATGCTAAGTGCAGGTCTCCTGTCTCAGAGGAGGATGCCGTTCGCATTGCAATTAAGGGTTTGGAGCTGAGGCAGAGGCTCAAACATCATGACGGGCAGTTCGCCAGCATGGCTGATTTAATGAACAAGGTTGGGAGTTACCAGATAGTTCTGAATGACATGGATGAAAGGCAGAACACGTCTAGCGGTACATACACTCCTGGAACTTTGAAGCCAAGATTTGGACCCAACCGACATAGAGTTGTGGGAGCCATATATTCGCATGTGGATCCATATTACCCTGCATCGGTTGCCCATCGTTACAGTATGGACTATGATGACGAGGATGAAGTAGCTGCTTTGGAGCTGGTTAGCAAAAAGCCTGCTAGGTGTCAGAGTTTGAGGCTCGCCAGGAATCCAGTGAAGATCTCGGCAGCAGCATTTACTAAACCACAGTTTTCGTCGTATACTTATGATGCGAACAAGGCTCATGATGTGCTAGATGATTTTTTCAGACAAAAGCTGATAAAGCATGATTTTGGTCAACTTCCAACGCCAGAGCAGCTAAAGGGGAAAAAGTACTGCAAGTTTCACAATATGTGGAATCACAACACCGCGGATTGTGTAAAGCTAAAGGATCAAATCCAGGTTTGGATCAATGACGGGGTCGTGACCCTGGATGAAGAGAAGACGGTGTCATTGGTCGATGAGAATCATTTCCCTACAGTATCTATGATAGATGTGATCCTGGCAATAGCCATGGTAGACGTGGTCCCGGTACCCAAACACAAAGCTAAATCCAAATACGAGTTCTACACCTATAATGCGGATTTGGCTCATGTGTTGTTGGATGAGTTGATTCAAGCGAACCTACTCAACATCCCTTGGGGGGCATACCGGTCAGAGGAATAATTGACAGGTAAAACATATTGTAAATTTCATAATGCACGAAGTCATGATACTTCTGAGTGTGTGCAGCTTAAAGACCAGGTGCAGCAGTGGCTTAACGAAGGGCGTTTGGTCATTGAAGAAGGCTATATGAAAAGACCACAAGAAGTGAGTTTCCATGTAGCAATGGTGGATGTTGTTTGGTAGAAGAAGTCTGACCGGAGAGCAGTAGAAGCATCGAAAAATAGTGACGAAGTTGAAGCAACGCCCGGAAAGGGCAAGCAGGAAGCTATGCCTAAGGCTTCGAAAGTTGTATTATGCTCCAGGTGCAAAGTCGAATGTGGGATTCCAGTGTCCTACGATGAATTTGAAATAGCAGTCAAAACGGTTGAAGCGAACAACAAGCGTTCGCTGCCAGATCATTATCAGCCTGCCAGCCCTACTGAGCCATTGAAACAATCAGGGGTTGGATTCCAGTTCCGCGAATCCAACCTGTATAGAAGAAGTGCAAAAGCAGCGACATCAGTCGTTGAATCTACATCAGAGGGTCAAAAGGATGTCCTGACGAAGCCTTATATCCCTCCAGCATCAAGGAATATAATTAAAGATGATACCTGGTACATCAAGGAGAAGGGCAAAATTGTTGAAATCAGCCACACCAAGATCAGAAACATGCAGAAGAGGTATGGTAGAGCATTAAGGACTGTATGTATGCTTGCCATGTTCTTAACTATTAACATAATGTACAAGCATAATTACACAATTCTTTTCAGTCCCCGGCAACGGCGCCAAAATTGATTCGCGTGTTTTCAAGCACTTATTTAAACACTCAATCAAACACAAATACAATTAAAACCCTTCTTTGTAGATGTAGCATTGGTAAGTAGGGATCGTTCTTAATCGGGGATTGAGGGTGATTGCATAACTATGCTAAGGTTGTTTAGGGGGGTGCAAGATTGTTTGTTCTAAGTTCCTACGAAATAAAACAAGAAGATGGGTAGATACATATCAAGAAATCACAAGTTCTAACATGTTTAAACTCATAGACAAGCAAACAATCAAGAGCACATAATCCTAACATGCATCTAGCCGAAAATAAGTTCCTAAGTCTATTATTTACAAGTGATCATCACATCATGTTGCTTAGGCCGATTACTCCCTCCTTGGCTGAATCCTACGAAATTCACATGTTAATTAGAACATATACACACACTTGCATCGAATTAGAGGGCAGCCAAATCATCTAGCAAACTCCCTAACCCAATTTTATCTTGATCAGATCGGTGGAACATGCATAGGGTGAACCAAATCATCTAGTGTCATCCTAAGCAAATTCCAGAGCATTAAGAACATGGCAAGCATACATACACGTCCCAATCAACCTATAAACACATGGAAGAATTCAAAACAAATTAGAAATAATCATCTTTACACCAAAACATTAGTCTTTCTATACAAAGTCTTGAAAAAAAAAAACAATACAAAGTCGAAATAAATTCAAAGAGGCCATGTTACACTTTTTGCTCCGAGGAATTCGTCTCTCTGCAAGCTCCGAGCGCACGTCCCTTTGGTGGAGGATGGCTACGCAAGTGTTCAAAGCCAAATCTAGCGAGAGAACACTCACGGATGGAGGAAGGGTGTCTATGAGGTGGTGGAGATGGTATTTCGACTAAGAGAGGCTGAATTTTGGCTAAGTATGAGAGGGGTTAGTGTTTAGACAAGGCTTCGGCTCGATGAGTGTGTGATCCTTTCTTCCTCCTCCAAAGCTCTTTATATAGGGGATGATGATGGTGCCGTCCACCTCATTTCAAATACAACCATGCACAATTATGCTCCATTCAATACAAAACCGTTACAGCCATTAGCTATTAAGCTCCCACCATTACATCATGCAATTAAGCATATCCATTCATCCATGCCATTAAGCCATGAAAGACAGCCATGCAAAACAGTTTCAAATCCAGCCATGCATAACACCATCCATGCAATTGTCAATTAAGCTATTTAAGTAGCCGTTCAAAACTGTTTCAATTATACATCCGTTTCACCCAATTTACTCACCACCGTTACATCCATGGCAATTAAGCTCCTTTTCGAAAACTGCCATGCATATTAGCTCCCCGTCTAGACTTCATCAATGTCCATGCATCACTACTTGCTCCATATCCTAGTCAACATAGGAAATTGTTTCCTAATCAACACAAGCTTCCTTTTTTACTCCAATTCTTCTTTGGCCGAGAATACCATGTAATTGCACATATTTTGGTCCAAATCGCCTCCTTTATTATTTCTCCTTTATTTTCTACCTAAAAACATAAAACAAGTTAGAAACATATTTACTAAGCTCATAACAAAGCAAAATGTAGAGAGAAAGACATTAATAATCAAGCATAAAATGCGTAGATCATAGAGCAAAGAGGAAGCTAACAGCTTTGGAGCAGGGTTTGGTTAAGCCAGAAGACCTAAGTCAGACACCAGAACATCTGCGAAAGACAATTGACAGGCTCGCCGTTAAACCTTATTCACCATTGAAGAGAAACAGGGGGACAGAGCCACCTGCACCTCCTAGAGAAAGTGATTTCAAGATATTTTCTAGTACACCAGGGTCCCCAAAAATGAAGTCTGTATTAGAGAGGTTAGGCCCGGTGCCCGTAAGCACGTCTGCATCTTTTAGCTCGGGAACCAAACCGGTTAGTGCAGAACCTGAAGCGAAGAGACTTAAATCAGAGCCTACACCTAAAAAATGGGTGCAGGAAAATAGGCTCCAGTGGAGACCTAAATTGACTCAACCTAGTACTAAGGTTGTTTTAACTCAGCAAGTGAAAGAGCCTATACCTGAGGCTAAAAATGACAACACAACGGATTCATTGTTGGTTACAGCCATAGCCTAGACCTTCATCAAAATTGATGGAACACCAGTCATGGAGGTGGCGGAGAATGAACCAAAACTAGTTATGGATGAAGACATTTCCACAGATGACGAGGAAGGGGAACTGCAGATGCATTGCAACATGGTTTATGTCATCTCTTCCAAATATGCTTTGCCAAAGCTGAGAGCGGTGTGTTCTGTTACTGGGTCCCAAGAAGTAGTAAACGAAGTTGCGTCAGAACTGGAGAAAATCACAGTAGAGTCAACAGAAGGTTCGTCAGCGAATGGTCCTCCAGAGATTACAGACGCCATGAGGGAATGGTACATGATGTTTTTAAGGCCTTCGTGTCAGGACTCACCCCGAATTTCACCCTAAAACCTGAAGTAAATCCTGCGGGGTCCACCTCTAAGGAAAATTTACCGAAAATTCAGCATAACCTCCCTTGAAAATGGAGAACCCTAACCTGAAAATACCCGCAAACACTTCTAAAAATCCAACTCCAACCCTAAACTCCTGAAGCCTTCGTGCTCCCCAAAATCACAACACCTCCCAAATTATTTACTAAACTAAAAGTAAACCCACACTAACATTCATAGGTTCAGAGCAACTCTAATATTGAAGGAAAGAAATAAAAATATATACAAATAGGCGGAAGCTATATAATGGACTATGTCTCGTCTCCATGTACGCCCGACCTCAACTATGCTAACCTGCAATCTGGGCATTTAAAACCGAAGGGCCCAGGGGAGAAGCATTTGAAAACGTTAGAGTGAGTGGACAAAACTAAAGTTTAAAAGAACAAGTCTTTATGCTTTCCCAAATTTATCTCTTTAGGAAAACTGCGCTGCATGCAATAAATAATAAAACTCATACTTAGAAAATTGACAAAATCTAAAATACGCGACTAGCCCCGCTAGTCTTCAATACTTTAAAAATATCGAGCCTCTCAAGCTCTAGTAAAAATAAGTATGTATTTATACACGTCCATACTCCCTATATAAATTTTATGGATTTAAAGAAATTTATATAGGGCTACTACGCTCGCGTCTAACGCTCACGTCACACCATAATGCGGTTACTCGTTGTGTCATTAAGGTGGACAGACATGTGTATATATACGTGCCCATACCTCCTATATGAATTAAAACACTCATATATGGCTACTACGATTGCGTCTCACGCTCACGTCACACCATAATGTGGCTAAACGCTACGCCATTATGACGGACAGGCACGTATGGCTAGCTAACATTTACATACATACTTTCCTCATAAATATACATATATATATCTCCACCGAAAATCCTACTTTCGGTAACTCTCCAAATTAAAGAAAATTGCCAATTATAAAAGAAACAATAAATATAAGACTTCACCGAAAATCTCATTTTCGGAAATTCTCAAAATAGCGAAGTTAACAAATAAAATAAAAACATTTACTTCCGAAAATAACTTCGCAGAAAATAACTCACGAGAGGAAATCAATTCCACAAATTAATAATTCAGTAAAATAAATTCAATCATTATATATATAACCATTGCATGTATTTAATTTAAAATAAACGTCCTGTCACATCCCGACCCTTAAAGTTTTACACCAAATATCACAAACCAAGCAACAATCACCAAGACGAAGGTTTTACCTTCTGAAGATGAATTTTGAAGACCGACCAGAGTCCCCGATTGGGAACTCGAGCCTCTGCTCCAATCCCAAACCATGACTACTACTCTTGAATCCCTCCAAGGCGCGACTGAGCTTCACCTAAGACCTACACACTTGCCGGAGCTCGAAAAAGACGTCTGAAACCTCAAGAACGTACGTCGCCAGAAAATCAAGAGATGCAGTGAAGAGGGGATTCAAGGGTTAGGTCTCAAATCAGACATCCAAGAACACAGAAGGGAAGAGAAGAGGAAGAGGAAGAGGAAGAGGAGAAAGAATATACCCACCGGAGTCACAGTCGCTGCCGGTGTCCGCCGGGATCCGATGAACACAGTGGTGTTCATCAATTTCGATCTCCAAGGATTCAAGTTTGTGTGTGGAATTTGATCACTGGGTTTTGAAGAGAACAAGGAGGAGATCATTTTGACAGTGGTCTCATCGTCTGGGGTGGCCGGAGACGGCGGTGCTGCGTTGGAGAAGAGCAACGGTAGAGGGAGATGAGGGAGGAGAGAGAGAGGCTTGGTTGGCTCAGTCAAACCCGAGTTGGGTTCTTTGACTGGGTCAACCTCCTCTTTACCTTTTAAAGCTTAAACTAACGGCCCAGATCAAAACCCTAAAGATCCGACGACCAAGATTAAATGACAATTCTAATTTTAGAAAATTAATTCTAAAACCAAACATTCGATAAATCGTAGAAAATACCTCGAAGCTCGGAAAAAAAAAATCCGAAGGCACCAGTGAACTCGTGTACGACATCGAGACCTTAACAGAGGAATTTGACATTTCAAAGAAAAACTCGAAATAAACTTGAACGCTAACTTACTAAGTTACCGCGTACAGTTAAATTCCTCAGTAACTCGTAGAATACCCAGTAAATAGGTAAAATTGGGTCCAGGGTGTTACACTTCGCCTGCAATGATGGAACACCTTCACCCTTTATACATCACAGCAGACATCGATGGTTCAAAGGTCGGCAAGATTCTGATAGATGCTGGAGCCGTAGTGAGCATCATGATAGTGCGAACAATGACTATGCTTGGAATAAAGAAGTCATTTGTGATTGAGACAGCTATGACTGTCAAGAATTTTGCTGGTGGAGTGACGAAGACTGAAGGTGGGACCTTCAAACATTGTACAAGGTTTCTTCGTAACTGACTGTACTGCTCCATATAGCTGCATTCTGGGCAGAGATTGGATCCACAGGGCTGCTTATGTACCTTCGTCAATGCATCAAGAGTTGCTTATGTGGGATCAGGCTAGCAGACGCGAGGAGTTGGTTATGGCTGACTCTAAGCCGTTTTCTGTATCCGCGAATGAGATAGGTGCAGATTACTACAACAGCGATTTGCGTCCTTTGACAGTGGTCGGCATCGACCAAAGTGGAAAACCGATTAAGGTTACGTCCACCGAATTAGCACAATGGGGTATCTCTCAGGTCAAATTTGATACATCTAGACCAAGCCTCATGGTGCCAAATCCAACCAGCGATTAATGTTAACACAATTAGAAGGAGAAGAGTTGCAAGCGTTCGAGTTTCTGCATCAGCGTTTAGCTATACATATGGAAGAAATGGAAGCTTACGAAGGACTAGCAACTATTGAGTGTGTGCCTAAAGATGTGTTGGAAGTAATTGATGAAGAGGAAGAGGTTATTTTACCAGCTCCGGCTGCATTAGATGACACTCCACCTCAAGTTAAAGATCCAGTAGAGAAAGTCAACTTGGGAACTGAAGAGGAGCCCATGGAGGTTGGACTTAGTAAGTTGTTGGAACCTGAGCAACGACAGGAGCTCATAACGTGTTAGATTGAGCAAGAAGAGGGCTACATTTGTGAATCACAACTACAGCTGATGGGACTGTGCTAGATTGTTCTCTGTTCTATATGTAATTATTTCGGTATAGGGTGGTGTGAAGAAACATAGTTTGATTGTAGATATTGCATTAGACTAGACTTTGTTGCAAAACTATGTTTGGGCCCAATTTTATTATTGGTTATCTTATTAGTAAGTTAGCCCATGGACCGATACCCGCAGTCCAAATGTCTTTATTTCTTTCCTTGTTATATCAGGTAATTACTGGTAGAAGATTTACAGTATATCTAAAGGATATTTTGTCAGAGGGTTTGATTAAGAAAGTATCTTTCCTAGTTCAATTGGAGATCCGATCGCCTTGGTGAACACGTCATTCGCGAACCCTAATCCCATATTTCTCTATAAAAGGAGGTGTCAAGCGAATGAACCCCCCCCCCCCCCTCGGACATTTTCAACAAAACTGCATCACTGCAAATTGGACGCCTCCCTAGGAGCACCCAATCTACCAAAAGCCTCACCTTGAGCACCACCAAAGCCTCGTTCCGAGCAAATCCCCGCTTCACTCATCAGCCTCGTCCCAAACAAAAAGTCCACCACCACTTCATAAAGCCTCATCTTGAGATTCTTCTCTTTATTGCAGTTCTTATGGGAGCAATGAAGAGGTTTATGATCTCTTTCTTTAAAGCAAAGGAAAGGAAAATGCTACTTTTTAGAAAATGCCTATGGAGCTTCTTCCCTAGCAAGTTAAGGCTAAAGGGTGTTCTTTCTATGCGTGTACATCATGCCTAGAAACTTTCTGACTTTGGTTTAGTGCCACAATGATGAGCAGATCTTCTTCTTTTTTTATACGCCATGAGTGGGCTGAAACACGTGTCGACTATTCATCGGTGGAGGGGAAATCTGAGGGGGTATAGATGGGATTTCTCAGATGACGATCCTTCCCCTCGTCAATACACAATTAGGCGGAGATTTGAAATCGATTTACTGAAGAACGGGTTGAAGGTGGAGTACATCGCGGTGTACATTTTCGAATAGGAAAGAGGCTCACGAGCTTGAAATCTCTTGTTTATATCATTTGTTTGATATTTTCCGGTTGAGTATTGATCTTGTTTCTTGTTCATTTGAAGTTTATCCTGATGGGCGCGTTTGCATTTCCTCCTGGTGATGATCCAAATGGTACGTTATGAGCTTGCAAGTGAGCGTTGGGCACCTGTGCATACGGTAAGGCTATACTAACAATATTTTCTTCTGAATTTCTGAGCTTTGCCAGACCTGCTGCCACTGTGGGCTATTCTTCATTACCTTCAGTCTGATTCATTGAATTTGTATTGTCCATACGCTAGTATAATAAGAAAATGGATAAGAAAAAGATGGTCCAGATAGTCAATGGTACCAGTAAACCAAAGTCATCAGATAACTCATCAAACAAGATAAATGATGAAATGTCTTAAGCAATAGTTTCTAGCTTATATAGCTGATAAATGTGAACAGAGTTTCAATTAAAACAGATAGCATAATGTCGGTGCTCATTAATGGTGTTCTTGCAAGTTGACTAGATAACATATTGTCAGAGGACATTGTTTGTGTATTTTGATTTCCAAACATATTACAAGTTAATGAGAGTGGAAGTCCTAGTGCTAGACTGTAGAGAAATCAATGCAAATGGAGATAGAGGATGAATTAAATTGCATCATTCCAAAATTGGCATCACATACATTACTTGCCTCTTCATAATCTAATGGCAATAGCTTTTACAGTGCTTTATAAGATCATATAAGTACAACACATAGATATAAGTCATTGAAGCTCATCAGATGTATCAGCTGTAACATTCTGAGGTGTACCCTAATGTTCAAGAAAAGGGATTGGTGTCCCAACCTGTTTCTGTAGTTAGACATTTCGAGCAAGTTTCCCCTTCCAGTATTAGTCAAATCTTTTCAGTGGAACTGATTTCATTGCTTTTCCCCTTTTCTGATTTTACTTTCTTATGTAGCTGATAAACAACGAACATTGTATAGAATTTAACCAGTGACCCTTCTTGCTTTTTGACCAAAAAAAAAAAAGTGTACTGTTCTAACTGATGTAAAAATGGGGTTATTTCAGGTTGAAAGCATAGTGTTGAGTATAATATCAATGATGTCCAGTCCAAATGACGAATCAACTGCAAATGTCGAAGCTGCTGTAAGTGGTTCTTCATCTGCAGTATCATTATTCATTATGTTTTCAAATCTATCCTATACTTAATTCTGAATATTTAGATGCAGTGGATGTTATAAGAAGAACCTATATATTATACACACACACACACACACACACATATATCTACTCATAATTATTTTGTCAATATGTAAAATGTTAATTTACATAATTATTCTGTTGAATATTTTTGGATAGTTACACTTGACATTAACGGTCAGGGTTTATACAGCATTGGCCTTGTAAGAAGATTTATTCTACTTTGTTCGTTTAACAATAATCATGGTTTGAGTTTTGTCAAGAATGTATTGTCCATTCTTTTATGTTTCACACTATTTTATGAGCAACATCATGTTGTTGCTATTAATATTTTAACAAAGAGGACGTATCTATGTCATATTCCAAGGCTCCATGCTGGTAAAATGTAGGATGGCTGAAGATTGTCTTTGGTAGAGTATGCCTATAACCACATATTTTTAGGCTGCAATAATGAAGTAAACTGGTTACTTGATTATTGCCATTTGGATGATGGAAGAAGCTTTGATTGTTTAGCAATGCTGTGTAATGAGCGAAGCATTTGTTTGTGTTAATATTTTGGAGTTTGTGCGGATCCATTATGGGCTATGTTCAAATTGTCGTACTTGACGATTCGAAACCTTTTAGTTTTCCTGGTTATGTACTGATTCTGGTTGTGGTAACTGTTTAGTTAACTTATGGAGTTCAAGTTATGTTGCATTTCATTTATAAATATTTGATCCTACCGTCATGTTGGTATGTGTGTTGCAGAAGGAATGGAGAGATCAGAGAGATGATTTCAAGAGGAAGGTCGGCCGTTGCGTGAGAAAGTTACAAGAGATGTTGTGAAATATGATCCGCAGCCAAACGTTTTGTCAATTACTCTGCTCAGGTGTGTCGGAGGATGTGTTAAATTGACCAAGGGTTGGCCCTTGTAGAATGACATTGATTTTCTTCCTCACTTAAATCCATTTCTTTATTTGTTTTTGTTTTTTCTCTTTCTCAATGTCTTGTAATTGTTAAAAGGACTAAATTCAGTTTACCCCCTCAAACTTTAGGACTAAAAGCAGTTTGGTCCTTGATCTTTTTTTTAAATCACGTTGGTCCTTGTACTCTCAAATGACATCATCGAAGTCCAAAATTTGAATTTTAGTGCAAAAATGGGTGAGTTGGTCCTTGAAAAATGACATTTTTTCATCGTTAGAATGTTTATTTGCCCTCTTTGTAGGTTAAAAGGCTCAAATGTAGATCCTCATGTCAGTTTCAAGTCAGCAAATGATATTATTTTTGGAGCCATATTAAAATTTTGGACTTAGTTGATGATGTTTGAGAGTATAAGGACCAACGTGATTAAAACAAAAAGTCAGGGACCAAATTGATTTTAGCCCTAAAGTTCAAGGGGTTAAACTGAATTTAATCCTTGTTAAAACATTTAACAGCTTTGTATTCAATTAGTATTGCCTATTTGGTGACAAAATATATTTGCATGCTGCCTAAACTTCTCTGCTCCGATAACACTCAGCGTGTTACATTAGTTTAAAATTTGAACTTTATACTCTGCCTGAACACTAAAAATAAAGGAAAAAGAAGGTTTTAGGTGAGTTTGTTTATTTTATCAATCAAACTGCACTCATTACGTCATTGCCAACATTGTACTAAATACCTTAAATATGCTGGTCTCAGAGCACACTGCTTGTAATAGTATGCCTCATTTGGGCAGTTTTTGCTAGTTGTATTCGCCCTATCTTTCCTGATGTATGTTACTCCAATGTTTTGATACGTTTCAGGACTTATTATTTCTACGAGTTTGGTAGAGAAGGACAGCATGCAGCACTAGTAGCTGCTGTTAGCAGTGGAAGGGTTAGTTATTACACTCTCAAAACACTTATTACTTGCCAAGAACTATGACATTATAATCTTATTTTTTCTCAAGAATTTGTGACGAGCAAATATATAGCAATCTTAGATTCAAAATGAATCTTTATCAAGTATCCAGTGCTGAAGCAGGCACGTCATATTTCAAAACCTCACCTTTGAACTTGAATATTAGAATGTGACAATTCGATTTTTTGACTCTGTCAATGTCTGTTTCATCAACTTATGGAGACACAACCTCACCCTTGTCCCCTATTTCTGTTGTAGACATATATTGCTGGAGCAACTGCTCCAGAGTCCAATTGGGATGAGGATGGCGTGAAGCTTCGCTCCGCTGCTGTATCTATGACTGTTTTATAGTGTCTTTTAAGCAGGCTGAAAAGCGGGTTGCAGTTAAAATTTTGAGCGGTATACAATTCTAGATTCTTTGATATGGTTTAAAGCCAATTCTGACGTTACACAGCTAACTTGACTTTCAAATTCAGTTGAGAGCTTTATATCATTCAGACTGTACGAGGGCATTCCTCGTCAATCTCGATAGAAAAGCTGACTTGAGAAGAACCAATGTCACACTTCTAGAATTTTCCTTCAATGGGAACTTTTGGATTGAGGAGAAGTATTCAGTGCCAGATTTGGTGAGTGAATGAAATAGAATTACAGTACCGTTTGCATTTTCATGTTGATCGTTCCGTTACTTCTTATACCGAGTTGAACACTAATTGGTGATTGCAACATGACGATGATCTATTATGGCATGATATACCTATCAATTTGTAGACCTATCAACAATTCAACATCACATAAAACACATATAAACTGGTTTCAGATATTGAAGGATCAAATTCATTTCTTTTAATTTGCACATACTCGGAATGAAACTTATATATTTAGGCATGATTCTTAATACTTTGTACGTAGTCCTACTATTTTAACATACATACGAGCTTTTATTTAGCCAAAAAAATAAGGGGTTGTGTTATCTTAAACTAAATTAAACTAGTTATCTTCCTGAAGAACAAATTTATATAAGCACAATTCTACTTGTCAAGCACTAATGCAAATCCTTGTATCCATGATTTGGCTTCTAATAAACTATCGATTAAACTTCGACAAGAGACATGTGGTATTAGATTAAGGGAAACAAAATCTGATGAAGCCATGTTCGATCGAGCTGAATGATAGTTAAAAAAAATGTTTGTTTTTCGTAGTTGTAGAACATATATATCCTATCCTTTCGTCTGCAACCCAGAAATTGATCCTTCAAAGTTCAAACTAATTAACATCAAACAGCACCAGTGTTTATCTACATGATGTATAGATTGTAGAGGTGGATAACTTGATAGTGATAAATTAGGTAGAGGCAGAGTTCTAGGTGATTACGCATTTTGTGATATCGATCTGATTAAGTAGTCTCCGGCCAACTCTCCATCATCCAGATGTAAATCTATATATAAAGAGCCAATTATTCAAACTGTAACTGTAGATTATGCTTGCTTTTGATGCAGTGTGAAAGTCGCACAAGCCACATATTAGAGTTTGGCAGATCAGAGAGATGATAGATGACCTTAGATAGACGTAAAGTAATGGTCGATCATCAACATATGTAACTTTTGGTATTATTCGAAAAAAAAAATTAAAAAAAAATCTTGAAATTTTGAAAATGAAGGAAATGGTAGCTAGTCACAAGGGGGCAAACAAAGACTATGAGAAAAGGATCTTGACGTTCCCTTTCTGTTGTGATACTAATTTAAAGAGACTTCACTATACAGTTGTACCTAATTGAGGATGAAATCCATCTCTTAATCATATACAGTATGTACATGTTTGTTTGATCAACTCAAGATTGGAATTTATGTAAGATCCAATCGAGGAGGGACCGCATCGCAACTTTGGTACCTGTATTTTCATATATAGACTTAAATAGTGAAGTTGAATATGCAATGTTTAAATACTACATATGTCCTGCAGCTACTCCAAGAGCCATGTTTGATGTTTGTTCTCTCTATCAAGCTTGAGGATCCCAAGTCGATATTATGCATGTATAAAGTTCGACCAATTTGCCACATGCACGTTGTGTACGTTCGATTCCTTCTAGCTCTTGATATTGTAGAATTTTCCGATATAGTTCATGATCGACGGGACGTTGAGAGTTGAGACCATATACTAAGACCAATATAAATATAAACCCAAAGTTGCATATTTTATATTGTTGGGGATTTGGCTTGGTATGATTTCATTTGAGATCACTGATTTGACACTTAAATTAGTTTGTGTTTAAAAAAAAAATTAATATATAAACGTGACTGCATACGTGAGAGTCTTCGTTCCCAATCGTGAGTAGCTTAATTCTCTATTTCTCTTCAAGACTAACATATCATCAACTGGGGAATCTAGTCAATGAAATTATGTGTAGTGTATAGGTGAAGCTTGTTTCTACGCATACATTGTGAATGTCCAAGTGTCCAACAAAGCCAAAATCGATCATTTTTGGATGTATCTAGTGAATTCAACCCGATGATGTATGTGTTATATACATCTATATATATAGTTCTGTACCTAACAATCAATTAGATGAAGAACCTCGAGGTTTCTCATCGATGATTAGACAGAAGACATACACCACTGTTCAGTACTGATCCATATATGCAGGTTTCTTCATTCTACTTTGAGAAGATTAGACATAAGACATGCATGCATACTCACTTTGATGCTTTGAGGGTGATCGAGATCCATCGTGGTCAGTGGTGTAGGAAGACTGGAAGAGAGCAAGTAAGATCCAATGAAGGCGGGACCCGTCAGGAGTAGTAGTAGGTTCTCCTGCAAATCTGGCACATGCTGATTTTGATTTAGAATATTCCATCTCTATAAAATCATCATAGAATCCTACGTCTGAAAAAGTAAAGAGTAATCCTTGGTTTATAATGAATGGTACCACACACACTAATGTCGATACTTTTTATGTTAAAACCACATACCTGTTTCCCGTTTCAGATTCAGGTGGCTAAACTGAGAAGAGTATCGTCCTTAATTTCATAATTTAAGGTGATGATCGCCTTCAAGCATTTCTAGTTTTCTTAAGTGTCAACTTAATTGTTAAGCTCAACCTAAGCTAGCTTTCGCCTTCTCGAAAGAGTGTGATGTGTTCTCTTTTCATCGATCCATTTTGGAAGGAGTAGGTGGAGGATATATAATGTGGTTAACTAATGCAATTCGAAAGTATGATCATGTAAATGTCATTTATCTAATAACATAAGTTTCTCATGGTAATATCATGTGTGACTGTATAAGCTTAATTACTGAAAGTGGTCAAATAGTTCTTGTTTAATTGCTGCAATATATAGCTGGAGCATTTCATATGCGTTAAGACGTTAATTTATGAAGAAATTTTAAAGACACCCTAAAATAAAATTATTGGAAAAAAAAAATTAAAAAAAAAAACTGTCGCAACACGGCAAAAGTAGTTGTTATGATTATCCTTTGATTATTCTTGAAGACGAGAGATGGTAGTGCCACTGGTGAGACTGCAGGAACTGAGGTAGACGTGGCTGCACACAACCCAAACCTACATCAACTACCATTCTTCCCTCCAATTTTTTTTAAGGTACAGAGACTCATGGTCGATCTTAAATTCAATGCTGAAAAATCATCCACAAAACTCAAACACAGACACAGACACAAGCCACCTCATTCAAGAACCTTCAAACACATTCACGGTCCAAACCTCTCTCTCTTTTTTCCATCATCCCCACAAACGTGAATGCCAAACTCAGCTACCCAAATCCAGAAATGGCAGTTCTTGAAACCATTCATACACTCAAGGACTCATTTCTTGACACCTCCACCGTTATTGCACTCACTGTCTTCTTCACACTCCTCTGCCTCTGTATCATCATTGGTCATTTGTTGGAAGAGCATCGTTGGGCTAATGAATCCATCACCGCCCTTCTTTTGGTCGGTGAATTTTGTACTCTTTATGTTGGCATTTAAGAAAGCTCTTCTTGTTTCTTTGTTTTAATGTGTTGAGTGTTACAGGGTTTGATTGCTGGAGTAGTGGTGTTGCTGGTGACTCAGTTCGAGAGTTCACAAATTTTGGTCTTCAATGAGGACTTGTTCTTCCTCTATTTACTTCCTCCAATCATTTTCAATGCCGGGTATGAATGAACTCGATCTCAATTCTATGCAGTTCCAATTGCAAGGCATTGCTCAATGAAGATATATAGTATCTGATGTGGGTTTTGGGATTTCTATAATGAAAGTTTGGAATCTTTGCATTGCTTGAATTATGACTGCAAAATTTGAAAATTGATATAATATGTGATCAGAACTGTATGCTAATCATCAGAAATTTTTAATTGTGGTTCAGTTTTCAGGTCAAGAAAAAGCAATTTTTCAAGAATTTCACAACAATTTTGCTGTTTGGTATAGTTGGTACAGTAATTTCTTTCTGCCTCATATCACTAGGTAAGAGTGTAAGACCTACATTGGTTATTTATTTGAGTTCTACTTCTAACTGATCGAAGTCTCTTATATTAAACTGAAGTCTAACTCCATAAATTCTTGTGGAAAAATTTACAGGTGCCTTTTTACTTTTCAGTAGATTTGGTTTCACAACTCTGACCATTCAAGATTACCTAGGTACTTCAACAAAAATTTATCTTACTATTTTTATCGTGATGGTTCTGTGATTGTCGTTTGTGAAATTTACTGTGCGCTTTCCTATGTGTGCAGCGATTGGTGCCATATTGTCAGCAACGGATTCAGTTTGTACATTGCAGGTAACCTTATAATCTCAGCCTGAATACATGTTTCATCACTTCATGGACTGACTTCTAACTTTCAGGGTGATGGTTTTTCTCATGTTAAAGGTTCTTAGTCAAGATGACACTCCCTTTCTGTACAGTGTTGTATTTGGGGAGGGAGTAGTGAATGATGCTACCTCTATCGTGCTCTTCAATGCAGTACAATCACTAGATGTGAAGGACGTCAGCGGTCTTACAGCCTTGAACTTGTTAGGCACCTTTCTTTACCTCTTCTCCACCAGCACTCTTCTTGGTATAGCAGTAAGTTGTAGATTATTGGATGTTTTGCTTATACCTTGATTTCAGAACTCACAATTGACTAAATCATGCAAATGAAGCTCAAGTTTCTACTAATGATGTTATGATTGGGAGAAAATTTAAGTTTGAGATGTTCTAACTTGCTTCATTACTATGTCACAGGCTGGCCTTATGAGCGCTTATATCATAAAAACGCTTTACATCGGAAGGTACGAGGAAACACTTCATTTGCGTATATATCAACTGTGTGTGTGTGTATGTGTGTGTATAATCCAGGACTTATAGTCACTTATGATCCAGTGAACTGGGACAGATTTTCATTGTAATACAAATACAGATACAAAGGAAGAAAACAAATTTATAGAAGATAATTGAACTCGGCATATGCACTTACATTTACCATTATAGTTTCTGATTTTACTTGACATCAGCAAAATTAGAATCTGCGACAATTACAATTGCACAAGAGTTCTTGCACTTATTATAAATTCAAGCAGAAGTTAAGTTCATTAAGTATGAACATCTAAGTTAATTCAAAAAAAAAAAAAAGTATGAACATCTAAGCCGTATGCATAATTGAATAGCAATAGGATGGAAAAGACTTGTACTGTGAACACTTGAACCAATTTCCCTGACATTAAGAATTTATGATTCTCTTGGATACAGGCATTCTACAGATCGTGAAGTAGCTCTCATGATGCTTATGGCTTATTTGTCATACATGTTGGCTGAGGTACCCTAAAACAGAACTGCAACTTCTACTTGGACATTATGAAAGTTTTAACTGAATTGATTTTTACAAAGGAGCTGATTTGTGACTTGATACGTTCGTTTGTTTTTCAGCTTTTGGGTCTCAGTGGAATTTTGACAGTTTTCTTCTGTGGCATAGTAATGTCACATTACACATGGCACAATGTTACAGAAAGCTCAAGGATAACAACCAAGTAAGAACTGAACCCAGTTTTCATTGTATTGGTATCACAATCATTTCTGTTAGCAGAAACAGTGGCATGGCTAGCAAGCTCGAAGCTAGCAGATTGAAAGCACTAATATCTTCATGAGTATGAGTTTGATAAGACACCTCTATTTTTCCATATATAGATTATAATCTCCATATTATTTGATGGTTTCAGGCATGCATTTGCAACAATGTCTTTCATTGCAGAAACCTTTATATTCCTCTATGTTGGTATGGATGCCATGGACATTGACAAATGGAAAGCCAGCAATGCAAGGTATATTGGTGTTTATCACTAAATTCTCTTAGAAAAAAAAGTTGTAATATCGAAAACTACTGGTCTGACTTGTAAAGTCTTTGGTTCAGTCCAGGAACTTCAGTTGGTGTGAGTTCCATGTTGTTTGCACTTGTATTAATCGGAAGGGCAGCATTCGTATTCCCGATTGCAAACATTTCGAATTGCTTCAGGAAGAGAGAAAACAATAAAATTGAATTCCGTCAACAGGTATAGTCACCTTAACAACTTGGTTAGGCACCTTATTTCTCCCCTAAATTCAACATGTTGTCCCTAACTAATTGAACATCTCAGTTCATAATGTGGTGGGCAGGCCTAATGAGAGGTGCAGTTACTATTGCTTTGTCATACAACCAAGTAAGTTTTGCTTATGTTTCTTCAAGTCCAAACAGCTCCAGATTCGTATACTCATGTACAATCTACAATTGTAGTTCGCAGACGCCACAACGTCATCAATACAAGATAATGCACTGATGATCACCTCCATCATTATTGTTGTTCTATTCAGCACAGTGGTATGTATTCCTAAGTGTATTTCAGTTACTTGGTCACTGAGCTTGTCACTTTAGTCACTTAACGTTCTTTCCCCCATTTATACAGGTTTTTGGCTCGATAACAAAGCCGTTGATTGAAGCTGTACTGCTGCGACATGCAAAACCAAACCACAATATTTCAGATGCAACTGATATTCCAAGTCTAGAAGACTTGAGGCTATTGTTCATAGAAACTGGTGAACCAAGTGAAGAAGGCAATGGTCAGTCAAGTCGAAAGCGAACTGGCTTAAGGTTTCTCACGAGTTCTACAGTGCACCATTTGTGGAGAAAATTTGATGACAAGTTCATGAGACCGGTATTTGGTGGACGGGGTTTTGTTCCTTTCGTTCCTAGTTCACCAAGTGGTGCAATTGATGGTGCACCAAATCGTCCATTTGATGGTGCACCAAGTCATCCATTTGATGGTGCAATTGAAGAGGAACAAACTACTTAAACCAACAGTCAAATATGTGATTACACTCATGAATAACACATGTAATAGTAAAGTTTTCATGTTGCTTCAATAGTTTGTTCTATGAAGAGCTAATCTCGTTATAATGCAAGACAATAGAAGTAACCGGAGTTCATTTGATGGCACAATTGTCGAGGAACAAACAATTTAATCCAACGGTTAAATATGTGATTACTGTCTTCTTGGTGTGACTCGAGTAACTGTAAGTAGTCATTCTCCCATCTTCTTGCGACACGTATTACCCAATTGAACTTCACGTTGTTTAAACTTTAAGCACATGATCACATTGTTTTTATGAAAAATTATATGGCGCACCCGGCCAATCTCACCGTCCATTTATTGCGCCCGGCCCCATCCGGTCATCTCACCGGCCATCTCACCGTTAAATTTCCGGATGCGCCGCGCACCCGGGTGAGCTGAATAGGCTCTCTGTTTTTATATGAATTCTGTTAAATCTACTTTCATCCGGTCATCCCAGTTGGGGGAAACTGCTACTAAAGATTGCGACATCCAAAACACCCACATATGTACCCGACCATATATTTGACAGGTAGTTAATATTTTGCACTTCAGTCTTTCGCTGACATGCTTATACTTGTGAGGTTTCAGGTTATGGACATTGTGGTGCAGGAGAGAAACATCAGCCTATCAGACTTCCATATGCAACACTTGCATTATACGTGTAGATGGTTACACTTGCATTAGTTACTTGCGTAATTAATGTCACTTGTTTAATTGGTAGTTGGGCTTCTTTAATAGCCCCTTGCAACTTTATTTTATTCCTTTTAATCGATGTGGGATAAATGTCTTATTCTGGATTTCACATAGGCTGAATACACAACATCTAAGTCTTACCCGTTCCCACCCTGCATTACCTAGATGGCCTCAGCTTGATCTATAAGCCTAGTAGCCGCACTATTCTTACCGTCTACACTACAAGTCCTAGCCCCTAAGTTCTCATCTAACACATCTCTTGAGTTGAGACTTGATCAATAAGCCCATAGACCCATTGATACCTTTTAACGGTCAATCGGTGGTAGTCCCTCCAAGTTCGGACTAAAGACGTGGGTTAAATGGGCGACTTGTGTTACTGTGGACGAAGGTATCGAGCCTTGACATATCCTAGTGGGAACATACTCAAGTTAGGGAAGATCATTGCTGTACTTGTTCATCGGTAGGTTTTGCTTACATGTATCTTGCTTGACGATTCAAATTATAGCAAAGTGTTTGCTTGGTCATATGAGGACATGCCAGGGATAGTGACGGATGTTGTAACACACAAGTTAGGTACTTAAGTATCGAGAAAGGCAACATATATATTGGCCATACAAAGTTAAGATCATTTGACACATGAAACTACCAAGGGAGAAGTGCACAAGCTAAGAGCCATCAAGTTTATCACGGAAGTGCGATACCCACGATGGCTCGCCAACATGGTAATGGTCTCAAAGAGAGCAACGAAACAAAGGAGGATGTTCGTGGATTACACAATCTTTCACAAGTGATCCACCAAGTGAAGAAGGCAATGGTCAACCAAGTCGAAAGAAAGCTGTTGAACTTTTTATATTTTTATTTTGTCTACGCACATAAGTTTAATTAGAAAAGGAAGATGCAAACTGCTTAACCTCTAGGCCATCCTCTTCCACCACAGGCTGGACCTCCTTTTTCACATGTATAAAGAGGAGGCCCATGCTAAAGAGGTTGTCGAGCTCGAGGAGGCCCATGCCATGCTGAGGTTATCAGTTACCTTAAGCTTGGCAGTCTCCTCGAGCATCTATCACTAAATTTGGAATGTGATGTCCTAGATGTGTTTTCTTTTCATCTAGACAAAACCTAGATTTGGAAAGAGTATTTTGGCTAGACAAAACCAAAAAAATATTCCATGGTAGTTTCAATTATAATCCTTGATTTTTCAGCTAGACAAAACCTAAAAGTTTTCTAACATGATTTGTGTAATCGAGTGAAGTTTAAAGTCTACAAGTTCATTAATATAATTCCAATCATTTGAATAGAGAGGGTCAGATAGAGATATTTTTGAGCTTTAATCAAAGTGTTTTAATGTATGATCCTATGTAAAAGTCACTGGAAAGTTTTTTGAGAAATCAATAAACTGTTAAGAACGCAGGAAGCATGAATCTGAACTTTTTCATTTGCTAATACTAACCATAACTATGATTTAAATGATAAGATGTATTGTTGAGAAAGTGCAAAGGAGTATTATCAAAAATACTCCAAGAAATCACCAGTACTTGGCCGTTGAGGTCAGTCTCTGGGAGGAAGGATAAAACCCAAACAACCTTGTCTGCAATGTTTACTACACTGAGTCTTGGTCGTTGAAGAGATTCGTAGCTGGATCAAAACATATCCAGAAAAAAACTCATTAACAAAACTCAAGTCACTCCACAGACATGAAGGCTGACATCCTAACAACCTTCTCTCCACCATTAAGCGCTACCAAGTCCTCTCCATCGAGTAGACCGGTGACCAAATTAGGCAATCTGAACACAACGAAATCTCTCCGTGGATACTCCCCGTCCACATATCCATAGTTTTCCCAGGCAAGAACCTCACCAAATCTACGAACCAGAGATAGTTAATAAATAACACAATCTTGAATTATTATTGAGAGAAAGATAAAATGGTAATAACTCTAGAAATGGGTCACTATGTCAACATCATAGATGCCTTGACCATAGTCGAATTCGAGATTCAACCTTTGAGCAACAACATATTCAACCTCTAGGGCATCCTCTTTCACCACAGACTGCTGGGCCTCCTCTTCCACAGGCATGAAGAGGACGCCTATGCTGAGGAGACCTCATCTTTCAGTTGTAATCCTTGGTTTTTCAGCTAGAAAAAACCTAAAAGTTTTTTAACATGATTTGTGTAATCAAGTAAAGTTCAAAGTTTGCAAGTTCATTAATATAATTCCAATCATTTGAATAAAGAGGGTAAGATGGAGAGATTTCGGAGCTTTAATCAAAATGTTTTAATGTATGATCCTATGCAAAAGTCACTGAGAAGTTTTTTGAGAAATCAATGAACTGTTAAGAACAAAAGAAACATGAATCTAAACTTTTTCATTTGCTAACACTAACCATAACTATGATCCCAATGATAAGATGTATTGTTAATAAGCCCATAGTTATGGTAAACATTGCAGACAAGGTTGTTCGGGTTTTATCCTTCTTCCCAAAGACTGACCTCAACAGCCAAGTACTGGTGATTTCTTTTGGAGTATTTTTGATAATACTCTTTTGCACTTTCTCAAAAATACCTCTTATCATTGAAGTTAGTGTTAGCAAATGAAAAAGTTCAGATTCATGCTTCATGCGTTCTTAACAGTTCATTGATTTCTCAAAAAAACTTCCTAATGACTTTTGCATAGGATCATACATTAGTGGACAACAATTTTAAGTTGGATTTGAAATTTCAAATTCAAACCAAAGGAAGGCATATACCTGGACATTTCCATGGGCTTTCAATTTCAAGCCAGAGGAGACAATCTTTTTCTCTTTAGATTTTGGTTTCATCTGCATTTTTTTGTGAAGAGATATAAGAAGAAATACATAAGACATAAACATGACCTTCAGTCCATACTCTAATGAAACCAAAGTGATAAATGACATTCAGTTCATGTACTATTTATAAAAATTCATCTGTTTACTAATATCAACACTTTCCTCTATTCAAATAGAGATCCAGATTAGTTAGGGAAGTCAAATCCAGATCCACTTTAGATTCAAATCAAACACTTGAAAAACAAACTGAATTCTACACAACTCTATAAATCACCACTCAATATCTACAGATTATCCACAAAACATTACTCAACATTCACAAACATCTACTCATTACTACATCCACAGATCACTTCATAAACAGAACATAACATCCACAATCATATACAATCTTCTACTTCCACAGAAACAACAAGAACTAGTCCAATATAAACTTGTAATCAAATACCTTCTTCAAACTATGTCAAACTATAACATTGCAGACAAGTTTGTTCGGGTTTTATCATTCTTCCCATAGACTAATCTCAACGGCCAAGTACTGGTGATTTCTCTTGGAGTATTTTTTTTATACTCCTTTGCACTTTCTCAACAATACATCTTATCATTGAAATCATAGTTATAGTTAGTGTTAGCAAATGAAAAAGTTCAGATTCATGCTTCATGCGTTCTTAACAGTTTATTGATTTCTCAAAAAACTTCTCAGTGACTTTTGCATAGGATTATACATTAGTGGACAAAAATTTTAAGTACTGTAAGCCAGTTACGCTAACTTTTATAGCCAGAACTAGGGTGATGAATACAATAATCTAGTCACAATTTAACTGACCAACAATATTCAAATCTAAACACATAAAAAAAAACATAGCTATCTCGAACATAAATAACATGACATAAATAACAACAATCTCTGGTCTGACTACATTTGTTATTCTCAAAATACTTTGAAAGAAACCACCAGTTTTTGACTGTTGAGGTCAGTTAATAGGTAAGAAAGGTTACACCTGAACAACCTTGGAGGTAAGAAATCCATATCTAGTTTAGTTAGAGTTTGAGGATTCACTTCTAGGTACTTTTGCACATAATATGTTTGATTGTGTATTGCAAAATGAGCAATGAACATGGGAAATCTTATTTGTTTGACTTGGGTGTATCAGATAATATCAGTGTCTTCCATTTAGATTGTGGTATATTAAAAACTTTTCAATTAACCTCAATAGAGAGACATTGAGTGCTAGTAGACTGAGTTCTAGATATTCATGCCAAGATGCTAGAGATTAACAAGAAAGAGGTAACTGTATAGTTGTACATAATAGTTCATTCAGAATTACCAAATATCTTACTCTTGTCTGTTCATTTTCAGGAGCTTAATTACTTGGTAACTATGGAGAAAATCTCGGATTAGATTCCAAAAGGATTCCTGATAATACCGCAGTTGGTCAGTTTTCAGCAGCTTTGGCTAAAGCTTGGACTGAAATCACTGAATACAAAAACCCAAGTTTCGGACTTGCAAGATATGCTTCTTGAATAATGCTTCTTTTATTTCCCACCTCTGCTGCTACTTTCAGTTTGACATGATTGATTAAAGTTGGATTTAACTCCAAGTATATACATGGCCGCGGTTCTGTTTGTGGTTCAGGCTGAAGAGCACAACATGTATGACCAACATTGGCTCTCTGTTACGTTGAAAGAAAAATATCCTTTAGCTCTCTGTATGACCAACATTGGCTCTAGTCTTAGGGTATTTAATCTAGATTTTAAATGATTATGTCTTACTTTTTATAATCTATGGAATCTTACTACAGACTCCACATATTGTTTTAATTCTATATGGATTTATATAGACTCTATTGTATTGCAGTAGCCAGATTTGTTTGGATTCTATCGTATTCTCTTGCAACTTTTTGCACAAATGAAAATTGCAGAGCACCATGCGAGGCATATCTTGGATTATCCTTTGGTGGTTCATGTAACAAATGAAGCAATATAAAAACGAAACCCAGCTTCTTCAGAGTTCGAATGAAATAAACTTGATTCTATTGCAAGTGCAAACCAAAATTACAGACGAGTACACCAATCAGACATATCAAGTATGAAAACCATAAACAAGGGTTACGCCCCACACAAAGTAAGGGACTCTGGTTCACTATATACTATCTCAACTTCTCAAGTATTGACAGCAATACAAAATCGAGGGACTTAGGTCATGAAGACTAATCATATTGCCAAAACAAGTTCAGAGATTTGCTGGGACTTTCTCTTACATCCTCATATTTGACCTGGAACCGCTTCATGGAATTCTCCTTCATGAACCTATGCCGCGTTTCAACACAAGAATTGCATCTACGGTGAAGACCCACACATTATCTTTCCACTCCAAGCTAGACAACATGGAAATTCATTTCATAAATACCAGTAGAAGGATCATACATGAAGAACAAGTAATCACTAATGAACAAAAGAACTAAAGAAGCAAGAACCATGTACAAATATAAAATGAAAATAAAATTAAAGAGTAATTTCATACGAATGATACCATATATCATGCATGACAAGGAAATGCGACAAAAAAGGGAGCATACAACCAATTCTATACATAATAGTCTTCAAGATACTCTGGGTTTCCTCCTCAAAAAAATAAAAAGATACTCTGGGTTTAAATAATGAACAAGAGTCTGAACAAAAAACTCCAATATCACAAATCCATCTACTATGAAAATGCAGGAAATAGTTCCAAATAACATATAGTTAACAACTTTTCTTTTTCTTTTTTTAGAATAAGAGAATTATCTAAACAAACTCACGAAATATACACTGGAGTACTCAAACCACAAAAATAACATACAATATACACAGAATAAAAACCCCACACATGATTTTTTTTGCAAAAGTAGATAAAATTTTCCAAAGACCATTACATAAGAATATACTGCAGATAAAAGAAAGGTAAAATACATCTATGGAATGCCGACTAATATGCACATAGGAGAACGATAAGAATTGAAGCATCTTAGATCATCCCCAAAAAAAAGAAAAGAATTAAAGCATCTAAAGTTTATAGTTAATGACAACCTAGCACTCCAAACAAGACTATGAACCATCGTTTACAATGTTGACAACACGAGAAAAACCAGAAAGAAAAAAGGTGGCTTTGGACTGTAAAGAAGAAGAAGTTTCAGGTACATTCAAGGAGCAAACAATAGAATTAACTGTAAAAATGGATGTTAACTAAAAAGAAATATTATACAGTTATACAGCATGCATGTGATGTAGATTGTAGCAATTGAAAACAGTATGAAATCTATTCTAACACTAGATAGAAGCTGGAAGTTAACTCGAAAACATACACAGCATAGGGGCAGTCAACTCGGGTGGCGGCAAGTGGGACAGAGATGATTGATTTGGAGCCACGGGACAATGCAATTTCGATGATAATAATGGGAGCAGGGCAACTGTGTAATGCTACTCTCTTTTCTCTGTGCAAACATTTCCATACAAACAGGACACTCCAATTCATCATCATCAGGTGGACTCATTTCCTCCAAAGCCTGGATGAATGATTCAGTCGCCGGTATCAGCTTTGCCCTGTAGTATAAATCGTCCAGGTGCAAGTACAAGGTCTCCTCCGTATCTCTATATATCATATGCGCAGTTTGGACCTCCATAACTTTATCGGGGACGGCTGCTTGAAGCATTTCCATAATTTTTTCAATAATAGAAGGATCCTTATCTTCGTCAAGACCCACAGTTGTGTGGAGATATCTGCCCAACTTGTTCTGTAACTTGTTGGCAGGCCCGGACATGAGATTTCTGAGACTGAGGCGAGTCCGAAAAATGGTGCCCAAACGGTAAGTTGAACTGATCGGAAAACTTCACCTTGAGCAAAGGAGTTTGAGGAGACCAGTAATGAGGAATAAAACTGGCATAATGGTTTAGAAGTTTGGGAGAGATACCCAGTTTTTAGAGGCGGAGGGGGTCTATCAACTTAACAGTGAGGATAGGAAAAAAAAGAGTTAAAAGATAAACAAATGGTTAACCCTTCTCCTCTTCTAAACCACAAAATCCAGTTTTTATTATCGTCGACAGCCATCACTCATCATCATCTCCATCTCAAACTTCTCTCTTTCTCTCCCTTCTCTTCTCTTCTAAACCCAACCATTTCTCTCCTCTGTTTTTCATTTCAAAAAACCAAAACCCAAACAGTTTTAGCTAGCTTTAAGCTTTAGTTTCCATGGCTAGCAAACTTTTCTAATCCCTTCTGCTCAAGGCAGCTGCCGGATTTTGGTGCCCCCAGATTTTTGGGGCCTGAGGCAGCCGCCTCGTCGGCCTCACTTCAGGTCCGAGCCTGCTTGTTGGCTACCCTGGGAGATCCAGCTATGACCCTTTTATACCTTGCAAATCTCTCCATCATTGTCTTCTCATCGCCACTCGCCTTCTCCCTCGAGAACCGTAAGTTGAGAGTTTTCCTGGGTAACAAAATTGGTGGTTCTGTTGGATCATAATCATACCTGTGCATTTCTGGATTATAGTTTGCATATGCCTTGTACCAGTGGAATCGGATCGGAATTATGTCCACGGAGGCTCTGCTTCGGTAGGCTCTGTTTCTGTTGATTTGATAAACTCTGGTGCTATATTCATCTATGGTCTCAAGCAGAGTGCTCATGCTTGCTTCAGATCTGTATTCCTCTTGCGGCGGCGATGGGGTGTTTAAACCTAAAGTAGGAACCGGAGAAGACAAGAGAGATTTATTCTCGTTGCCTCTTTATATAGAGAGAGGTAAGGTTTACATTAAAGTACATGACTAATGAGTGATTACATGGATAACCACATACCACATAGATTTATAACATAAATGGTTTTTTTTCCTTCTGACAAAAAGATTTGATATTATTAAAAAAAAATTATATCCCTCTTCAATTATAAAGTTAATATCTGGTGGGTAAAAAAATTGTTCTATTCCTTGTATGCTTTGAATTCTTTATTTCTGAAGGCTTTAAGTAAGTGATTCTAGTGTATTTAGGATTCTTGGAGTTTATCCTTAGAAATAATGGTTTAGGATCCCTGTTATGGTTCTAAATCCTATTGTAATTCGGTCTAATTGTGAGTCTATAAATAAGACCTTAGAGGCATAGTTTTAGGTGTGGTGTGATGTAGATCAATTGTGAGTTCTGATCTTGAGAGTTGCAAGCTATGAGAGATTGGATGTATTTGAGAGCTCTTTGCTGAGAGTCTAGAGTGTGAGGAGAGAGGTTATTTGAGAGTGGAAAAACCTAATTGTTCTTCAGTTGTAATCTTCTTCTTGTTTAGTGGATTCATTATCATCACCTGAGGACGTAGGTCATGTGGATTTGACTGAACCTCGTTAAATATATTGTGTTCGTGTTACATTGTTTTTGGCTTCATTTGGTTTCAGTATGGGGCTAAGGGATTCAGAGGGTGACCCGAATTTCCTAACATATCCTGGTAGGATATACTTAAGTAACAAGATGTTAGTCTTGCATTACGGATCAAGCCACTTATCCATGTTAGAGAAGATCATTGTTAACCTTGGTTATCCGTAGGTTTTGCTTGCCAGTATGTAATAGGGTCGTGCATTTGATGATGCAAATTGAAGAACAAACTACTTGAAACCAACGGTTGAATATGTGATCAAAGTCATATAAATAACATTTATATTGATGTGAAATTTACATCACATATATCAATAATGTGATTAAACTTTTCTCGTTCTTTGTAAAAGTTGTTGTACATTATTGATGCTGATATTGGTAGTCAAAATACAAGTTCAAATTCATTCTTCTTACATTCTAAGTTCATTGATTTTTTGCACAAAAAATCCCAGTAACATTTGTATGGGAAGAATGATATCAAGCTAGCACCTTTTTAACTGGACCAAGTTACTCATTACGGCTTGGTACCACAACTTCACACATTTCATAGTGGAAGCTAACATCCTCATTAATAGTATCAATAATCAAGTCATCTGTCTTTGAAGAATTCAGACAATCGTTCAAGACATACGCATGTTTATTCTGATTATGCACATCTCCACTTTTAAACATATTAAATTGGGATATGAATTCCACACTCCCCAAATTGTAATCTACACTCCCACTTTTTATTTTTAGTCATCATTTACATAAGAAGACAAAAGTTAAGTCACTAAAAACAAAATTTTAGCTACCACAAATGGAAAATGAGAGTGTGGATTTCACTTCCCATAAAATTTTATAACAGATGCAATTGCAAAGTTGGGTCACTCTACCTCTGTACGGGCTTGGCACTCCTCACTGCCTCTACCAGCTAGTTCTGCTTTCTATCTTGACTTATTAGGTTTGGGTTGTAAGAGAGGCTTTGTGTAGTAGTTGTATTTTTAACTTGTCAAAAAAAAAAAACATGAAGAAACTGAGCATATAAAAGAAAAAAAAAACTGAGAAATTGATCCAAACGGTATACGAACTTTTACTTCTTATAAATTTTGGTATTTCAAATTTCAAAAATATCAGAAAGGTATATGAAGTTCTCAGCTCGACTAAACTTTAGTACCTATCGCCGTTAGGACTGTTACGTCGTCTGCCAGCTGGCACTGCATAATGTAAAAATACTAATTTACCCTCTCTCTTTTTTCTTCTCTTTCTTCCTTGTTCTTCCTCAGATAATACAAAATGATTTTTTTTTTTTTAAAACGCAGAAACTCAGACCTTGGAGTTAGCTAGCTGACCGTCACGGGCCATGCCCTCCATGACCGACGCCAGCTTCTGCAGATCCAATTCGACGAAAGAGAAATTGGGGCATCACTCCTTGAGGTCGATTTCATACTCTATCTTAAACTGCGGGCAAACGACTCTTTGGGAGATGCGACAGCGGTGGCGGAGTGGAAGAGTGAGAATGAAGACGCCATTGTTGATGATGGTGGTGGTGCCGAAGCAAAAATCTGTCGAAATAGACTATCCTTTTTCTGCTCACCCAAAATCCCAGTACTCCGACACCTTTCTCAACAAACCCACTACCTCTTCTCATCTTAATCATCAATCTCACATGGTTCTTCCCTGCTCAGACACAGAGCAATAAGGAAAAGGAAGCAAAGCAAAAATAAAAAATAAAAAGTTCCTAGAAACATTCCTAGAATTTACAAGCACAGAGCAAACACCAAAACAAATCCAAAATACACTCATGTTTTTTACATGAGTATAGAGAGAGATCCAGATAATTGAAGGCGCGTGATATCAATGGTGGTAATGAGGCACAGAAATAGAGCAGAAATAGTTATTAAGAAAAAATATTAAAAACTAAAATAAGGCTGAAAATACGAATGTGCCCATCAAAAATTAGCAGTTAACAGACGACATAACAGAGATAACGGTGCTAGGTACTAAAGTTTAGTCATGGTCAACCCTAAACCCAAAACTAACCCATAGACCCATGGAATCCATCCTCACCTGCGAAGCACCGTATACTTCCTTAAACCTTATATGAAACACAAAAACCCCTCTCTCTCTCCCCCTCTCAGTTTTGTCGATCTCTATGTTCCTTCTTAGAAAATCAAATTGGGGTCTTGAAGATTTGTGATGAATGATGGCTTTCAGAAGCTTAAAGACGATTCGGGCTCTGTTCCGTGCGACCCAGATTCAAGAACCTGCCTATCTGTGAGTATAACTAATGGGTTTAATGCCTTGCTCTGAATTACTTTGGATGAAATGAAGGAAATTTGACTTCAATATTTCATCTTTGCTTTTGAAAAATGAATTAAAGTGCCTCTGTTTAGTGTTTGAGGTTGTTAAATTTTCAGGCTTGGAAGCTTGAGAAGCTACACAACTGGTATTTCAAATGGTAATTATCTGCTAAGGAAGTTCATGAATTGACTACTTACTTGTTGCGTATTGGTTTGGCATTTAGAAATTAAGCTAACATAGTTTACTTTGTGACCAGTTGCTGAAATTAATAACCGGAATGTGTACTCAAGCTTATTCCATGGAGCACTTCCTTGGACTTCTAGAAATGCTATGACCCTGCGTTCTTCAATGGTTAGTTTATACAGTTAGAACTAATCTGATTGAAAATGCTGGTTTTTGATCATGTGTTGGTAACGAATGTGTTGGTGCGGCTGAATGAGATTGTGAAATGATGAATGTTAAAACTCATTAGCATTCTTTTTTGTTTTGTGTTTATCTTGCATTCAGGCGGTCGAGTTGCCAATGCTGTTGAGTGAGAAAAGGTTGCTGTCCACACAAGTAAAAGCTCCTGCTCAGGCAAGAAAAATGGTATGTTATCGAGATGCTCGGTTCATACTGCAAATCTTTTGATTCAATTTTTTCTTCAGATTGTGGCTCTTGGTTTACTTCTCGTTAATATAATCTCCATTAGTATTTTACTGAAAGAACTAGTTAACGTCACTGTAAAGTCTTAGGATGTGTCTGTCATCTTCTGCTATTATACAAGAGAACCAATGAACTTCTACTTCTCTAGTCTGTCTTGTATTCCAGACACGCAATCATGACATGTGTGCTTGCCTTATGATTTATGCAGGGAGGACTTACCGTTTCCATGACAAGTCCTGGATTTATCTATGAGCCTTATGCACCTCGTGAAAAAGTGCCATTTTTCCGGAGGTTAGTGAGTTCTTTCAGTGACTTTTGAAATTGTTGTATTTAGAGTAGACCTTCATAGTAATGGAAGTGTACTGAGAGTTAGTCGCATTTGATATAGTTTTCAATTTTAATCAGGTTGATGATAGATCTCCTTTTTATTAACCATCAAAATATGGTTATGCTACCAGATCTCCTGTCACTGTGCTTATTCATGTTATGGAAACCAGTTTTGGTCTTCTTGAGGCGTCTTATATCTTTATGCTATATGTATATTCAATTATTCATATATGCAGACACAGACTTTTGTGGTCCAGTTTACTTTCTTTTTAAAGAATATGGTTGTAGAATTTCATTGAAGTCTCTCCGCTTCACTTTTCCTGCGCACCTAATTGATTACTTGTCATTTTTTCTCCTTACTGTCTTTCTCTTTCATTATGCATAAACTAGCTGATTTTTTATGTTTCAGGTGGTTCACCAGAAGTGGCTGGAGAAAAACAAAAGAAGAAATTATTTTAGAGGTGATGCTTTAGATTCAGCTTTAAGAATTTCCTTGCTTCATTGATTGTAATATAGTAGCCGGAACATGTACTCAAGCTACTAGTTATTACAGCTTTCTTCTTGTAATCTCTCATGATTTTCCTCCATCCCCTCTCTTTTGTTTTTAGAATCCATCCCACTCCATTCCGTTTTCTACTTTGATGGCTGTACTTAGGTACTACTACTTGTTTACTTAGATGACTATATGTTGCCATTCTCTGTCATTTATTTTGGTTACTGTGGTATTAGATATTTAGAGGAATGCTAGCCATCTTCAATTTTGGCAGATTAAACAGTTAATTATTACCACTTTGGTCAGTTCAGGCCTAATTTCTTTCCTTGACATCTTAGATTGTTATATTTTTTGGTTTTCCAATTTTCAGCTTAAAAGTGCATATGCTATTCATAAATTAAGGAAATCGGGATATTCAAAGAATCTATTCTACAAAGAAGCAGTCACTGTATACAAGGAGGTATTTTCATCATCCTTATTTAATTTTGTATTGCTTCTTATAGTTGGATTGTACACTTGTACTCTTATTTCCTTTCACTCATTTATGAACCTTCTTATTCAGATAAATAATCTATTGGCAACTGGAGACAAAAACACTTTACGGAAAGCAGTTACGGAGAAAATGTACTCTGTATGCCTCTGTTCTTTTTAATTATTGTTAAGTTAAGCTGTTCGAATAGTAATATACTATCTGTTGTATCGCTGCTTTCTTGATGTAAGGAAATGGGATTAAAGGTCTAACACATTATCTATATCTTTCCATTTTCAGGAACTAAAGAATGAAATAAAACAGAGAGAATCCATATGGAGTAAGGTTTATTGGGAAATGGTGGAACCCATTGTAAAAATACGCACCTTGCGAGCACGAGTGGCAAGTTTCTGTCAAACTTTTTATATTTTTATTCTGTCTAAGCACATAAGTTTGATTGAAAAAGGAAGATGCAAACTGCTCGGATGGCTTACATGCATGTATATTGTTAGCATCTAGATATACTCTATATCTTCCTAAATGAGTGAATTCTTAATGCCGACTTCTAGGTTAGGAGCTTGAGAAATGTTCCTTATGGTTGCACTTCTGTTGGCGGTCAACACATTCCCAGCTAACTTCTTTGCCTTATCCTTTCTCTCCTCACTACAGATTGGTGTTGATCCAAAAGATCTTGAAAAGGTGTTTATACAGATTACACTTGAGTTTCTGTCAAAGCAGGTAAACTGACCACCACAATCTTCTCATGAGTTGTCCTGTATCTGAATGTTATGAATGAGTTGTATATTCAGAACCAGTGTTCAGGATTAAGTGCTCCCACTCACCATAGTTTAACATTCTATTGCCATTCAACCTTGTTGGCAGAGTAGTTTGAGTTGTGGGAGTTAATTATCTGGCAAGAATATAAAGCTTATGCGATGAGAAATAGTGCATGTGTCGTCTTGTGTATTTCAATATTAGTGAGTGCCAATGCTTTGAAGGTTAGGTGATTGTAAGATACAGTTAACATCATAATCATTTAACTAAAGGGATTTACATGTAAGGTAGAAAAAAGAGGGAGGAGGGGAGGAAGGGCTGCTAGTTTCTCTCTATTAATTAACCAAAGTCTGCCTACAGCAGCTGCCTCATTGGCTGTTTGTAAAGATCAGATAGGGAAACTAAGATTAAATCCAAAAGGAAACTGTAGCTTTATCAAAATCTCACAATGAAGGCAGACCAAATGAAAGCTCTACAATAATCAAAGCAAAATAAAATTTTGAGAAGTCATAATTTTACCTAGGTGGTTAGGCTTCGTCTAATCGAGTCTTATTAAATGATTGCTACCATGTTGTATCTTCTTGATGGTGCTTTCATTCATTGTATGGTCGAACTTGGGGTTCGTGTTTATCTGTTCATAAGTAGCTGCTTTTAATTTGAAGATTTATCTTTATCTGATGAGAATTCCACTTCCTTTTCTTTTTCCTTTTTTTCTTGGCAGAAATTCGAAGCATATGACTCAAAGGGTTCTGTTATTTCTGGAGATAAATCTAAGGAGGTATAATGCATTAATATCTGATGTTCTTCGTTCTCTAGGTTATGTAATATTTATTAGGTTCGGGTATATTCTTATGCTGAGACTTGTTCAGCCTGTTATTACACTTTCCTCTTATTCCAATGTCCACTTGAGCTAGAGTTGATTGGCTGACACAACACCACACTTGCATGATATGTATTTATCAGTAACACCACACCTACTTTGGCATAACTCATTCTCTTTACTGTGCTTTGTAGGTCCTTGTCCGTGATATCTGGGTATTTGAAAAGTCTCTTTTCCATCCTAAATCTTTCTGGCGTCTATGTGGGAGGATTACTCTCTAAGAAAGTTATTTTTCACCAAAGATCTACCATGTTGATGATGAAATAAATGTGTTACCCAGCTTCATAAATTTTGTGACATGATCGATATCTCAATTCTGATTTCAGTATTTGGATTCAAATCTTGACCCAACTAGCACTTCCAGTTTTCCCTTTAAAAAGTCCTAACAGTCAATTTTCAGTATTCTTCTGCAACTCTTCTCATCATTTATTCATTTTTGTTTTGGAAACAGTACTGTTATTATCCTTGGGTATAGGATATGATAGGTTTGTACAAGGGGAGTTCATTTCTTCAAGTAATCCCTATAACGTAGTTGAAAATAACTTGCAAGCAATGCCTTGGTACATTTAGCTTTTCAGTAGCTTTGTGAGAGGTTAATCCCACTCTTGGTATTATTCATTCCAATGAACTTTGTGAGAGATTTTGATTGATTGTTTCTTCTTTTCAGAAAGGATGCCTTACTTCATACTTGCATATTACAACTCGTAAGAATGGAATCCACAAACACCATTCTCTTCATCATAGTTTCAAATTATAGTACTGCCCAGGTTGTGTTCATATTGCATGGTTCATTAGTATTTTAGAGGGAAAGAAATTCAAGAAATGGATGGCATAGAACAGCGTCTTCAATCTCTAGGCATTTGCCAAAGGCTCTACAACTTCATCAGGAGAAGGCTAGCCGCTCATGCCTTCAAGAGTGACACTTTAGGCCCTCCAATGATTCAAGGCTTACCCTCAATTCCTGAGGATGCTGTTCTTAGTGAAGCTGGAACTAAATGCAATGGAAAAGTGCACCCGAATCCCCTCTCAGACGTTATTACAGAGGAAACAGAAGCTCGAAGACCATCAATTGCTTCTCGAGCAAAACCTCCAAGGAAAACTGTTAGCATAAATGATGAAGTCGAAGATATAGAGAAAACTCTGAAGCTGAGAAGAAAGAACAAATCATTTGAAAAGTTGAACTCGTTGGAGCTACCTAACTATGAGCAAATCCCTCAGAGATCATCAATTCTGAAGGTGGGTTCTTATTTGAGCAAGAAGAGGGCTACATTTGTGAATCACAACTACAACTGATGGGGCTGTGCTAGATTGTTCTCTGTTCTATATGTAATTATTTCGCTATAGGGTGTTGTGAAGAAACATAGGTTGATTGTAGATATTGCATTAGACTAGACTTTGTTGCAAAACTAATGGTGTAGACGTGTAGTTCAATGACATTATATCAGTGTAACTGGATATTATCTGCTACAGTGTCCTCACAAATCAAATGCTATTGCCATCTATTCGATTGTACCAAATGGACAAATGAGATTCTTCTCTTTATTGCAGTTCTTATGGGCGCAATGAAGAGGTTTATGATCTCTTTCTTTCTTTAAAGCAAAGAAAAGGAAAATGCTAAAAACTTTTCAGAAAATGCCTATGGAGCTTCTTCCCTTGCAAGTTAAGGCTAAAGGGTGTTCTTTCTATGCGTGTACATCATGCCTAGAAACTTTCTGACTTTGGTTTAGTGCCACAATGATGAGCAAGATCTTCTTCTTTTTTGATATGGATATGCATTCATTTTGAAAATAGATCATCATTTTTGTGTGAGCGGACATAAGATTTTTGGAATAAAGGGCATCGTCTTTTGGCAAAGTACCAAAGAGATGATCTTTCTTGGGTACCAAAAGGCAGAAGAAATCCCTTTGTTTCATGAAAAACATGATACATTAAAAAAGAAAGAAACTCACCTTCTAAACAATGGTTGAAGATGACGGTCAAAGCGTGTGTATGTGTTAAACGTGATGTCTTCCCTATATAGTATGTTTCTGCCAAGTTTAAATAAATAGGATTGTAACCCACATTTCCAAATTGTCTCACACTCACATAATCAATTAGCACTCTCTCATTCCAGAACAGACGACTAGGAAGATATGGATGCAGGAGAATACCAGCAACCCTTGTCATCATCCTCTTCATCATCAGCAGGAATTTGTCACAGGCTCTTCAATTTGGTATGGAAAATTATAGCAGAACAATCCCACAAGACAGTGACACTAGGCCGGTCCGATGAGTACTCATTCTCCAGCAGCCAACGTATCCGATGATTCCGATCAGATGGCTTCGACAACTGAAATGTTCAGATGATCAAGAAATTCTGTCTGGTGGGTGCAGTTTCAGGAAAGCCATGCTAGCTTAGTAGGAACATCCTTTTTTTTTTCCTTTTTTCTGTGTTTCTTGTTTGCCATGATAAACTCAATCAAGAATGTAAGAACAAGAACTGTAAATTAGAAAGCTGAAACCTATGACATAATTAGAAATTGTACTCAAAATTAGATTTTATTGTACACAACAAGATCCCCTATTTTGATTTTTATGTACTCCTAAAAACAAAAGACTAGTGCTAAAAAATTGAGAAATTAAAAGAGCAAAGCAAGCCTCCTCTTTTATTTGGAAGACACTTCGCACTTCCCATTGAACCACGCTTGATGAACTCTCAGCTTCCAGAGTGGAAAGTAAAAGAAACTGAAGCTAATTATACCATAGTTAGCACAAGCATATAAACACAATCAACATATGTATAACTTAAGACTTACCAGCGTTGTTGATGGAAATTGTCATGTCTGAAAGCCTAGGTCTTCTGATCTCTCTCACAATGTGCTCCTTAGATGGGATAGAGACTGAATGCGTCTTATGATAAGATCATGGACTTATGCTCGTGTATTTATAGTGATCAACTAGTGCCTTGCCCATAAAAGATTTAGCAAATCACATATACATCCTCTAAAAAGATTTGAAACACAAATAAATCCACTTGTGCTATTGTTAAACAAATAAAGACAGTTTTTAACAATTAAGGGCAATCTTTTCTCTACATGTCATGTGTCACGATTTAATTTACCAAACTAACCATACTCTAAGAAAAGTCTCTCCTCTTGAGATTTTTCAATAAATGGAATACAGTAGCAGGTTTTCAATAATTTAGTGTAGTAGCAGTTAATTCCAGTTGAAGTAGTAGCAGAGATTAACATCCATTTACATTTATTTTAAACAAATAAGGACAATTTTTAACAAATAATGATGGATTCTTTTATGTTTGTCATGTGTCATGGTTTAATTTACCAAATTAACCTAATACAAAATTAAATCAAAACTCATCATGTATTGTTTTAGCTGCTACTGCACTTGCTGGAATGTTGCTGCTGCTACACTTCCAATAAATACAGTAGCAGATTTTTAGTGGTTCAGCTAGTGTAGTAGCAACTTCAGTAACTGTAGTAGCAGGTTTTCAGTGGCTCAACTAATGTAGTATCATGTTTTGCTGGAAAGTTAGCTGCTACTACACTTCCAACATATGTAGTACCAGAGTTTTAGTGGTTTAGCTAGTGTAGTAGCAAGTTCAGTAACTGTAGTAGCAGGTTTTCAGTGGCTCAAATAATGTAGTAACGTGCTTTGCTAGAAAGTTAGCTGCTACTACACTTCCAACAAATGTAGTAGCAGAGTTTTAGTGGTTCAGTCAATGTAGTAGCAGTTTCCGTAAGTGCAGTAGCATGTTTTCAGTGGCTCAGCTAATGTAATAATAGTTATTTTCAGTACGTGTAGTAATAGGTTTTGAGTACCACAATTGTAATTGGATGTCTTTGAGGATTTGAATATACTGGCATAGTCTCCGTGATGTATTCAATCACCGTGCTACTACCAACTACTATAGTCAAGTTCTGCTACTATACTCCTCATTGTCAAGTCCTGCTACTCACTCGTTGTATTCGATCAAAATCGTCCAATCCTGTTACTGCTGCTTTTACTAATGTAGTATAATTTTTTGAGAAATTAAAAGTATAGCAATGCTGTTTAATATTGGCAATTTATCATTTTATCTATAGTTTTAAAACTTGAACATCCTGAAATCAAACAAAACTCACAAGGAGTTCATCTTAAGCATCAACACTCATTTGTACGATTCATTAAAATTTCATCTACAACGAGTCAATATCCCCAAAGCGATGAAAACCAACAATGAAATTCCTAAATATTGACCATAAGTTTCCATTACATAGAATCATATTGACAAATTTATAATAAAACCATAATTCTTTTCTGGATTATTCAGCAAATACATGAAAATATATATGATCTGGGAGGTGATTGAGTGCTTCAACTTGCAATTGACATCAAATATAACTAAATCTTAACACATAGCATGCAATGGCTTATTAAATTCAGGTCTCTCATTATCAATAAGAATTCGCTTGGTTCCAACTCAAATCCAAATAGCAATACACCATTAATACTAGAACTAAAAACATTATTCATGTTCTGAGATCATGAGAACATAATAAACATGAATCAAGCTGTTTTCTGTGGAATGAAACAAACAATTGTAAAGGGAAGGGTTAGAAACGAGGGCTTACGAAGATCTTCACGAGTGGAGAACTGGCGGTGACCAGTGGGTTTGTTCTTGTACTTTCCCCTGCCCATCATTTCCCAACAAATTCAAAGGCAGCGAAATTCCTCTTCAGAGACGATCAATTTCTGAAGGTAAAGTATTTTCTGGGAGAAAAGTTTCATAAATTTGTGTTTTCCATTACTGTGAGAGAGATTAGAGATGTGGCTCATAATATTCATACCTTTAAGGACAAGAGCTCCTGGAACAAAAAAATCAATTAAATAAGAAGAGAGGAATTTGTGGCAGTAGCTTGTAGAGATGAGAGAGCTTTAAGGCTCATCCAACGGTCCTCGCCTTCCTCTGTGTTCATCCCAGCATGAAGATCTGAGGCAAATTCGAACCAGACCTGCCTACTCCCTCGAAATTTCAACCTTTTCTTTGCTCTAGAGGAATGTAAGGGAATCCAATCTATCTTAATCTGCCTCATCGGCACAATATCCTTTTCTTCTCTCTACACCGACCTAATCCTAATCTCCATCGACGGCAACCGAGACGCCATCGCCGCCAACGGCATCGAGATCAGCACCGGCTTTAACGGCGAAGAAGCGGAGAAGCTTACAAAGATGACCGGTGTAGAAGCAACAAACCTAGATGAGTGGCCGCTTCATCTCGAACGGAGGCGGATTTTGGAGCAAGTCCGTCACCGGCAACGACTTCGACATCATGGCGGTGGTGACTACTGTGATCATCATCGGGACCTCGTAGACTAAGAAAGAGAACAGAGAGAACATATAGATCAGCAAGACAACAAAAAGATCGAGCAGATAGAGAGTGGTACTGCTCGTAAATATTTGAAGGATCTATGCATTTTGGTCTTTTTACGTTGAAATTCGGAGTCAGCCGTGCTTGATATTTCTTGTGGGCCTAGAATTCATGTCATTCTTTGTTTAAATCTTATCAAAGGTGGGTTATTTGTTTCTTGGTTTTTTTTAGAGTAGTAGTATGTCATTTTCTCTAAAAGATTCCTAGTTGATCTCTAAGATTTACTAAAGATTACGAGAATCATATCAGAAGATATTATGGATTCCTTATTCAATATGTAAACTATATATTATTTACATATCACCAATATTACATTCCTTATACAACTCGTAATACTTAGATTAGGCTTAATCAATTGTTTGAACTAAAAGTCACATAATATTGTTAAAGTTCATAATAATCTTTCAGAAAGCAGTCTCTTCCCCATCAGATCAAACAGAGAGAATCAGATTCCCACTCAGGCATCTGTATATGTGGTGGCCGGAAGATGACAAACACATAAAAACAGCCATGCCTGATCTCATTATTAATCTCTCTTCTTTAGCAACACTTCTGAACCATTCATGAAAATGCACCTTCAAACTAGTCAGTCAACTTACTATATATAGTTACTACATGCAATTATTCATTAGACAATAGTAGTAGGCTCAAACATCGAACCAGTGTAGAAAATGAAAAGATGAGATTGCTGTAGAACCAAACCAAAACTTTGTAATGGCTTCCCAAGCTCAGGTTGCTGTAGACAGATTCAGTGAACTTCCACCGGAAATGTCTCATCACATTCTGAGTTTCCTTTCCATAGCTGATGTCATTCGAGTGAGCAGCTTATCGAAAACATGCAAAGGGCTACATATGTCAAATCCTATTTTGACTTTGGATTCATTTCCGTTCACCCTCACATCTGATAAGAGGTTGGAGTTGTTCAACTCGTTGGATCGCTTCCTGGTTCAACGCGGGAACAACAAGGTAGAATCCTTTATCTTTGAAATGGAGTCTGTATACCAGCATGGGGAAACCGAAATAGAAAGTCACTGTGGTTTTGAGAAATCACGAATTCTGAGTTGGATTCAAAATGTGGTAGATCATTGCAACGTGGAAGAGCTTCATGTTGTCTTTGAATCTTTTATGTCCAATCCAGAAGATTATAGTCTTGATTTTAAGATAGATTTTCCTTCTTGTATCTTTCTTTGCCAGTCTTTGAGTTACTTAAACCTGCAAATGGACTGTGCAATACTTAAAGCTCCTTCCTTCTCTACTTGTCCCCCCTCTAATCTTGTGCACTTGATCCTGACACATGTAACAATAGAAGACGGTGAAGGGTTTTGCAAATGGGTCTCTTACTGTTGTAGGTTCATTAAGGAATTGAGGCTGGCACTAGTTTTTGGTTTGGATAACATCACCGTTCAAAGTTCGTCTTTGGAGTACTTTTGGGTGCACTCAGATGTTCTTTCCAATCTTGTAATAGCTGGTGATAGAATTCAAGAAGTATATATAGACTGGGAGTATGATGTAACCACCAAGCAGAGCAATAAAAGTTTGAACATTTCGGCACCAAATTTGAAGTGTCTGACATGGATTGGGAATATGTTGAATCATCACCATCTTGGGCAAGTGAATTGTTTGGAAAAACTTGTTATTTCTTTGACTTGTTCTGATGTAAATGATTTGGATAGCGTTTGTGAGCAGTTCCTTTGCAGTATAAGAAGTGTTAAAGTTCTTTTTCTAGACGCAGTGACTGCCAAGGTAAAGTACTGCATGTGAAACTATCTAATACCTCCCTCGGTTTAATTTATCCATTTCAAAAGATTTCTAACTTTGTTTCTGTTGTAGACTTTTTTCAGGAAGGGATTCAGACCTGCTCCATTGGGCAATGTTTGCGACTTGCTTATGTCTATTCGGTGCAGTATTGATGACAACCTTGTGCCAGCCATGACCTCTCTATTTAGGGCTGTGCCCAATTTGATTTATTTGAATGTGTCATCTTCTTCTCAATTTCCTATTCCACTTGCTCTTCTTAACCTTCTTGGCTGCGATGATAATGTAAGTAGATGTTTGTGCAATTCCAAATTTTGGGTCCAACTCTTTTGCTTTGGTATCAAAATTCTTTTGATTGATATGCTAGCTTGTTTGTTACCTTTTCAGATATCTGGATCTGATGGGGGATGTTGGGAACTCCAGGGGCTTGATTTTGTTTCTAAGGTGGAGGAGGTAATCATAGGGCTTAATACGGGTTGCAATGGATTTGAATTAGCAAGGTACATGCTTGAGAATGCTCGTAATATGAAAAAACTGTCTGTTATCACTACACCTGCTGATCAATCAAGTTCAATACCGGATATATGGAGAAGCCACCCTTCTTTCAATTCTAGAGTTGTCTTTGTGGAAGAGGAATACTAGTTTACTACACCGGATCACTCAAGTTCGGTCCAGTTATTAATTTGGAGAAGCAACCCCGCTCTCAATGCTAGAGTTGTCTTTGTGTTTAACCACCAACAACATCCTATAAGTGGATTTTAATTTTGGATAACTTCTATTGTGATTTAGGGTTTGATTGTTAATTTTTGGATCTTTTCATCTCTCATAGGATCGATCATGGACTCATGGTTAAGTATTGGTATACTTAATCTGTGTTTATTGTTCCAATTTGATTTGATTGACCAGCTAGTTGGTATTTCTTTTATTTGATGGATTGTTTGCGACTGTTTCCATGTTCTCTAGTTGTGAAGGAGTTTTGTTGCTTGAATATTCTAAATTTCCAATTAGCACTGAAAATTTAATTTATTCTCTTGGTTTTTTAATCCTATAATTCCTATTTGCAAGCTTGTTTGTCTGCATAATATCACCCTAATTCTTAGAAGCAGGAAAATGCAGAAAATGTATTTACTATGTGTTTCTTGGACGATTCCAGTTTACTAGTGTACTCATCTGACACTAGGCCGGTCCGATGAGTACTCATTCCCTAGCAGCCAACGTATCCGATCAGATGGCTTCGACAATTGAAATGTTCAGATAGTCAAGAATTATGTCTGGCGGATGCAGTTTCAGGAAAGCTATGCTTAATTAGTAGGAACTTCCTTTTTGTATGTGTGTGTGTGTGTGTGTGTGTTTGTTTCTTGTTGCCCTGATAAACACAATCAAGAATGTAAGAACAAGAACTGTAAAGAAAGCTGAACATTATAACATAATGACATTGTACTTGAAAGTAGATTATATTGTACACAGCAAGATCCCCTAAAACAAACGAGTTGTGCTAAAAATTTCACACCTAAAAGAGCAAAGCAAGCCTCTTCCTCTTCTTGGAAGACACTTCCCACTTTCCATTGTGCCACGCTTGATGAACTCTCAGCTTCCAGAGTGGATAAGCAATCTCTTCTCCGGTGGTTTCGAAAAACACATAGTGAAAACCATACACATTTTTCTCAGAAGAAATTGTACCAACCCACCACCCATCAAGGTCGTTAGCATCAACCCTATTACCAATATGAAACTCAGTAAGCCTCGGTAACTTCCGGCGGCATAGGCCTTACCTCATCTGCCATAACAGTCTCTTTCAAAGGTACAGACTCGTCATATTCCTCCACCAGGTTCTTGTACTGAACCACATAGTTGCTGCCCTTTTTTGCTACTATGGTTGCTTCAAAGTAAGAGCCTAGGAACCCTGGAACTTTGCTGCAGACTTCAACCTCATCGCCTCTTTGGAACGAAATCTCTGAGTGGAACGCCATTAATTAATTTGCTGTATAATATGAAAGAATGAAGGAATGAATTGAAGAAGAGATTGGACACATTCGCTTTATATAGATTTCTTTTTTCTAAACAATGTTAGAGAAGGAAGTCTTATCCCTCTACGAATAGGAGAAACTCACATTCTCCCTATATATCCAATCGGGATTTACTTTTTTCTATTAGGTCTTCTCCAAGCCAGAATCAATACCCTCAAATGTTAAAAATTAATAGTTACATTAACTTTCATATCTGTGACACTGCAAAAGCTGAAGCCAGTCTTCGCTTGCTTGTTGTTTAAGGGTGTGCTTTATATGCGTGTTGATCATGGAGACGAACTTTTTGACTCACGTCGGTGACACATTTGAAAGCCATTGTTTGAAAACTGTGATGTCTACTTTTTTCTGCCATGTATATATATGTCTGTAGGATTGAAAGTTGAAACGCATTGTTCTAGTCCTCAAGTTAGCTAGTGATTCACATAACCAAAGCAAAGCACCAGTGATTCCAGATAAGAAGATTGGGGAAAGATGGATAGAAGAGAGAACCAGCAACCCAAGTCATCAATTTCACTAAGGATTTGTCAATGGCTCTTCAACTTGGTGGTGAACATTGTGGTAGCACAATCCTTCAAGACGGTGACTCTAGGCCAGTCCGATGAGTACTCAGGCGGCAAAGCATCGCATCCGGTAAAGCGTCCAATCCGATGGAAAATGGCTTAGGCAACTGAAACATTGAACATTTGAAGTGACCCCATCTGATTGACGGTCAACAAATTCTGTTTAGTGGGTGCAATCTCACAAAAGCCATCTCATTCTTTTGTTTTGTTTCTTGTAGTTTTAGTTAGTGCAGTACTGCAGTATCAAACATTTAGATTAGTGCTGATAGCACCCACCTTATGGCCAGGGCAGATAAGCATGCATATTGCTTTTGAGCTAGGGATGATCATAAGTTGGTCACTAATGTTGATTATTGGCTTCACAGTTCTGTTTCATAAGTCTTCATGATTCCTTACTAAAGTTACTATACATTTTTCATGAGTAATTTTTAGTCCAGTAACCATACATGTTCACATGTTTGTGAATTCGACAAATAATAACAACATACCTAAAAATTGTGAACAACAAAAGAAAATATTATCAAAACTTCTCATAATGACTCCATTTAGAGAGTATACCAATCGAGATCTTCTCATAGTTATCATAAAACTTCCATTTCACTAACAATGAAGTTGAAATCTTCGGTCTTTGACTCTTTTTTAAAACAAGTTAAACAACATTGTACACTCCTCAATTATCTTTACCTATGGGAGCACGCTTTCCAACATGCTCCGACTTTGGGGAGCGCTTTAGGGTTTCGTTGCAAACCTTTTCTAGCGGCGGCCGTGCACACTATGTTCAGCCGACCAACCAATGTTCTGATATCAGCGATGGCGATTCAGGGAGGAGGAATCCTCTCCAATGGCGACATCGGGATCCGAACCAATCTAGTGCTTCAACCGAGGCAATTTGTTGAGGTTGGAAGCGAGTTCAATGTGACTAAACCGATGTCTGTGACAACGACAAAGATGGTCGGAGGGATCAGTTCTGGATCGACGACTTTAATTGCTGGAGGGATCGGTTCTGCCTCGACAGCAAGACTCGTTGGCTGGAATTGCAGTGCTAAGTCTGACTGGATCTGGCCGGCCGGCGAACGAACTGATGAAGTCTGGAAGTCGCCGGACGAACTGATGAAAACGCCCACGGGGCCATGGATGCTAGCGGCTGATCAATCGTGGGCGCCGTCAGTGCTGATGACAGCGGTTAACGAGAGGAGGAGCATACCTGCTAGGGTTTGGGATTGGACTCAGGGTCTGGCCTTGGGTTTAATCTCAAGCCCAAAAAAGGTCAATTTTAGAATTGGACCTATGGGTCTAATTTCAATATGATTATGGCTTAAGTTGTGGTGTCTTTGATAGCTTAGCAGACTGAGCAAACTAGTTGCAGCTAGATTGATTTATGAGGCTTGGAGTACCGCAATTGAGCGTTTTGGCTCCAATTTTTATGTTTCTTTGGTATCTTGTTTTATATCTAGTTTAATCCTCTGCTAAGTGAACTAATTATCTAATGTAATGGTGTTTTGATGTCATTCTGGCCTGAGTTTATCAATAAAATTTTCAGGCTGCTGCCCATTTTCCCTTTAAAAAAAAATATCTTTACCTAAGTTTTTACCAACCATATATAGAAATTAGTCGAAACACTCAAATGTCACATAACCACAGATTGGACCTACTCCATGACCCAACTCGACCCAACACATTAACATAAAGAATCCTAGTAGGCAAGTACAATTGGACTATCCAAAAGAGTAGCCAATTTGCCATTTGCGAACCAGAGGCTGCCATAGTTTGATACTTTGATGTATAAAGCCGCCTTTAAGCGATGGGTGCTTCACATTCCATCCCACTCACCACTGATACCATCACTCTTCTCCACTCAAATCCCAGAACCACTTTGTTTTGTCAATCAAGACTACAAAACCCAGTGTTCAGATTAAACCCAACCAACCAAATCTTCAAGACCCAGCTGAAGACCATGTCTCAAACCTCTCAAGTTGTGCCAGTCAATGGTGGCAAAGTTGTAGTTAGGGAGACCCAGGATGAGAGTAGCTCAAGGCCACTTAATGTTGATGGGATTGATCAGGAAGTGGTGGACAAGATGGTGTATGATGCTCTTGTTTGGAGCTCTATTCATGGCCTTGTTGTTGGTGACAGGTCTGTAAAGGTCAGTGCGGTTTTGCTTACCCAACTCTTTTGAACTTCTAAAAACTAGAAAAGATTGAAAATTAAAGTTTCTGTTATTGATTAGTTTAGTGAAATATGAATACTTGAATCAGCATATGGTTGTAAATTGTTGGGTTGAGATTGGCCTGAGAATGAATGGTGATGTTGTTGCATAGTCCTTAACTGTTTCAATAGTTTGAGAACAAATCAAGAGTTTTTGGTTGTTAAAGATTGAGGCTTTATACGGTTTTCATGTAAAGATTATAGCTTCAGTTCATGAATTTGATGTTGAATGCAATAATTTACAGAGGTCATCAACAGTACCTGGAGTAGGAATGGTACACGCCCCGTTCGCTTTACTTCCAATGTCGTTTCCAGAAAGTCAGTTGAAGCAAGCGTATGATTTAGCCCCCATTTTCAATGAACTTGTTGATCGAGTGAGTTTGGATGCGAAATTCCTGCAGGATTCACTGTCCAGGTACTTTTGCACATAATCTTTTTAACTAGGTAGTTGGCAGTGCAAAATGAGCACGCGGATAATATGTTAAACTGAACATGGAAAAGCTTAATCTTATATGTTTGACTTGGGGGTATCAGATAAGATCAGTGTCTTGCACTTAGGTAGTGGTATATAAAGATTTTTCAACCTGAATAGGGAGACACTGAATGGTAGTGTCTGAGTTTAAACGGAAACAAGAAGTAAATATGGATACAGGGAAGTTGTTCATCCATGCCAGCTGCAGCTTCACCTAATCTCTAGAGGATAACTCTATTTTTGAACTAATGCATTATAATCTTACATACGCAGAACGAAGAAAGCAGATCCTTTTACATCTAGACTTCTAGATATTCATGCAAAGATGCTAGAGATTAACAAGAAAGAGGTAACTGTATAATTTTATATCAATAGTTCATTCAAACCCTAATTATTCTAAGAGGAAGTTTGTGTTCAATATGATCTAGTAGAATGGCTATGGATTTGGATAATGTGGTTCAGTAACCATGGCTGGATGATTATTTATAGCTATTTTAGTAAATTATATGAAATTTACGTAACCCGCAATAGTATTTTCTAGTTTAGATTGTATGCATAGGTTGTTTGGTATAAAATAGGGGATAGCTTTTTCATTCATTGATAAAGAAGATGCTGAACTCTTTTAACCACTTGAACAGGAGATACGCTTGGGTTTACATCGCTCAGACTATATGCTTGATGAACAAACCAAATTACTCCTTCAAATAGAGATGAACACAATTTCATCTTCATTTGCAGGGCTCAGTGGTCTTGTCGGCAAACTTCACAGGTTAATTACTTTTAAACTTGTATATTCAAAAATACACATGTATTTATAATGATTCTATTACAAATTGTTGACTGGTCAATGTCATACTGAGTTTGACTTATTACATGCTCCAACCTCCAATTCTGTTGATCATGGTGTTAAAATTCACCTAAGTCAGTAGTCTATTGGTTAGTTTGTCTAGTTTTGCATGTCAACATGTAAACACAGTCAGAATTACCAATTATCTTACTCTTGTCTGTTCATTTTTCAGGAGCTTACTTAGTAACTATGGAGAAATTCTCGGATTAAATTCTAAAAGGATTCCTGATAATGCTGCAGTTGGTCAGTTTTCAGCAGCTTTGGCTAAAGCTTGGACTGAATACAACAACCCCAGGTAAGTGACCTGACTTAAATATTTCCCTCTGCTGCTGCTTTCAGTATATACAGGGCAGCAGTATATAGTGTGACATGATTAAAGTTGGATTTAACTCCCGAGTATATACAGGGCCGCAGTTCTGTTTGTGGTTCAGGCGGAAGAGCGCAACATGTATGACCAACATTGGCTCTCTGTTACGTTGAAAGAAAAATATCCTTTGTAGCTCTATAACAACTCACCCAGATTGGAGACACTAGTTGTATCTAGGGAAATATCTGATTTTTCATTCTGTAGTATATGCTGCATAGGGAGGGGTGGTGGACTGGTGGGCCTGGGAGACTGTACCTTCTTTTATAGAGAAAAAAATTAAGAGAAAAAGTTAGAAGGTTTATAGAGAAAAAATTCTGAAGTGAATTACTTCTGAAAAGTTTGGGTTAAGTAGTCTGGTTTATTTTCTAAAAAATCAATTTGCATACAATTTAAGCTAGAAGGTCGTTTGCAGAATTCGTGATTTGTCGCGTTCCTTAACTGTATAACACATATAATATTTCATCTAGTCGAAAAACTTTGGCAGAAATTGATGCCAAGGGGGAGCTTCTACCAGATGGAACACTTGTTGTGTATGTACCTTTGGCCTTGGGAGGATCACTATTCTACTCTAGATATATGAAGTTGTTACATCTTCGACTTGTTGTCTGAAAGATTTTTTAATTTGCAGGGGCGGCCAAATAATTGGAATAGTTTATTTCAGAGCGGGGTATACCCCAAATGATTATCCTTCAGAATCAGTGAGCCTCTATTTTCCCTTGGTTAATCTTATTTCGAAAAATAAATATATGTAGAATGAACATGTACAAACTGTCCCCCCTAAACTATTCCCTGGCTCCCACCTTGGTCGTGAACTTCTGTTTCATTTAAAAATGTTTAGGACGATACTTAAAAGGCTACTTGCAAAAGACACCAGTTGCTATAAAGTTGACCTTTGAATATGATGTCTATAAAACGGCTTGAACTCTGTGGTTGTTTCATTTGTAGGAGTGGAGAGCTAGGTTACTTATGGAGCAGTCATCTGCCATCAAGTGCCCATCAATATCATATCATCTAGCAGGGACGAAAAAGGTTCAACAGGAACTTGCTAAGCCTAATGTTCTCGAGAGGTATTGCTGAATTCAAATAGCATTTGTTGTCACATTATCACAACTTATAAATTTATTAATATCTTTTTGGAGCTACTTACGCAGACTGTTGCTGGTAGCTAGATGTATGTTTCTTGTAAATAATATGAATATGAGCTTTCTGAAATTTAGGGAAGAACAGTTACAATTGTTGCAATCAGTAACCTTGAAATGTTTCATTTGTTCATGTGAGTAGGTTCCTTGACAGTAAAGAGGACATTGCAAGATTGCAAAAATGCTTTGCAGGATTGTGGAGTTTGGATGACTCAGATATTGTCAGAAAAGCAATAGAAATGCCAGAGCTATTTGTCATGAAGCCCCAAAGAGAAGGCGGAGGTCTGTGTTTCTAAACTTTTTTCTGCCACCGTTATAATGTTAAGTAATATAACAAATCGTCGTTGCACTTCAGGGAACAATATCTATGGCAATGACGTGAGAGAAACCCTCATTAAATTGCAGAAGGAAGGTTCAGAAGCAGATGCTGCTTACATCCTGATGCAGAGGTTATTCCCGGCTGTTTCTCCCACATTCTTGATACGAGAGGGAATTTGTTATAAAGAGGACACTATATCTGAGCTTGGGGTATATGGTGCCTATTTGAGGTATTTGACTCTTGTGACTAAATGTTTGGGTTGATTTTGTTGGCATCTTTCTATAATCTTTAGACAAAGTTATAGCCGAAGCAAAAACATCATGTTCCAATTTTGGTGCAGGAACAACGAGAAAGTGATTTTGAATGACCAGTGTGGCTACCTGATGCGAACCAAGGTTTCGTCATCAGATGAAGGTGGGGTTGCAGCTGGATTTGCTGTTTTAGATAGTTTATATCTAACTTGAGAAGTTGGCTTCCTAGTTTGTACCAAAGTTGGTTTATCAATAAAGCCAACGAGTTCTCTTACTAACGAACATTTTCTCCTTTCCATATTCTCACCTGTTACAAAGCGAAAGAGTGCTTGGGAAGTCATTTTGTTATGTAGTAGCACAGTAACACTACAGTTTCTCCTTGCCATTTTCTTAATGGTATCGAAATTTTTGAAAGGAACTTCATTCTCAAAACAAAAGAACATCCGTACAGGACACAATTAATGTTCATTATTCGTATTCGTAACAATGGCCTCTGAGCACTGGTTGTACATGCAAATCTGGCAAATGAAGGCCAAACATTCCAACGTTGAAGATCAAAAAGTTAACAATTATGTTCATGAGGATAGTCTCATATTGTCATTTCTTCCCAACCGAGCTCTCGAGCTCGTCTCTCCCATATTTCTGAAACCTTGAGCTCTTCTGCAAGTTGCCCTTGAGCCCTCTCCCTTGCTTCTTCACAAGTTTCCACTCCTGCAGTACATTTTTCTGCTTCTTTTTGGTAGTGTAAAGAGACACTCCTAGCAGTTCTCAACAACTCTTCGCTCCGTTGCAGGGTTTCATTTGCAACAGCCTCCTGCAAACTTAGCTCTTCGGACATCAATGCGACGATATCCTTCTCCATTTCCTCTTTCATTTCTGGTTCATGTTTTCCACAGTCTGCTTCACAGCAAACTCTTAATAAATGACTGAATGTATAACATTTTACATACGCAGTGACTTCTTAAGCCGAACACCTAATTGCAGATACAATTTGATCGTTTTCATGAAAAACTGAAGCACCAAGTTTAGAACTTTTAGTAACAGAAATGGATGCAAGGCAAAATTGAACTGACCTGTAAATGAGCTGTTGATGATATCTGTTGAAGTGACATAGGAACAAGGTCAAATATATGTTGGAAAAAAATTCCACAATACAATCATGCTTTAGATATAGACAGAAACAAAAGATTAACATAATATCACATTAACGATTACAAGTATGTTTCTAGATCAGAATTTCACAATTTAAACATGAAAATGGTTAAAACTTTAACACTATATTACACAGTTCTCACTGTAAATCCGAATATAGTGAAGTGTAACATGTTCTGCCAAAAACAGAAACATACCTTTCTTCAAACATATTTGGTAAACACATAGATTTGCAATCATTGAAAAGGGAATCTCACCTATAGGTACGAGGGCAGATTCATCTGAACAGTCACAAAGACATGGAGGACATGAACTAGTCTCCATAAAGCGCCAATGTAGTGATTGACGTACGGTGTAACCAACCAAACACACACCTACCAAAACCAAAGCCAGCCTCACAGCACCATTAGAACAAAAGCCATGGTCTTGAGGATGAGCCATCTATCTATGCTCTGGAAGAAAAGAAAAACTCAACTCTTGTCTGATCCCAAAAGTGCAGGCTGCCCAAGATCAGAAATCAAAAACCTAGTTCAGAGATCTGAATAACACAATCAGAATTGCAGTAAAAATCCAATCTATGAAAGCAGTTTAATAACTTGTAAAAAAAATAAATAGGAAAATTCAGCAGTGGTCCCTAAACTATTCTACCAAGGCCAACATGATACCCAAACTATAAAAAGTATACATGTGATACCCAAACTCTTATATAGATATCATCGAGATACCTACAACCAATTTCCGTCTCAGAACCGTCAGTTTGATGGCATGACAGTCTAGTGGGTCCCAAACATAATGGCATTATGGACTTTGTACATAAAACCTAAACCTAACAAATACCCAATTCCCTCTCATTCCCGTCAGATGAGAACCAAAACAACCCAAACCCTCACAAACTAAAAATTGGACTTTTATTACTAAAACATTCGGAAAGTGAGAATCTCAATTGCGAATCTTCGTCATGGCAACGACAAAGATGTGGGGGATGTTTCGAGAGTCTGGACCACCACCACGCGAAAGTGAGTTTTCCAATCTTTATCTCTCTTCTGTTCTATTCGTATTTGTTAACTCATTGTCCACCAAAGTTGAAAGAGAAATTGAAAATGAGTTTGTCTCTATTCTGGGTTTCATAGAATTTGAAGATTTTAAATTGGTTTCATTGTGGTGGTTCGATAAATAGATATAAAGAAAAGAGAACAAAGTAAATCGATTTGTGTGTTATGAGTCTGAAAGAAAGAGAAACCATAATCTAGGTTTTCTATTGGACTTTACTTGCAGCAATGTTGACTAGAATCTTTGGTTTTTCAATGACATTTTGAAAGCAAGTTTGATGTATGTGGAGTTTTACACAATTTATTACTAATAATGCTGCCAATGAACCGAATGAGCTAGGCATATGCTTGTTTAATCTCAAATTATGAGGAAGTTACAGAAGTGGGTTTTTGAGGCCTATCAGCTTAGTTTGTTAATTATAGTTTGATAATTATAGCTTGATGATTATAGCTTGATGACAGAAGTTACAGTTTGATAATTATAATTGCTTCTCTCCTCGACAATCAATATATATGAGATATATATGTCATCAAGTCCAGTTAAACATATGTAGTAGCTTGTATTGAACCTTTGGCATAATAGCTTTTTGTAGTGTTGATATTTTTTTTGTTTAAATTTCAGTCCACAAGGCTTGTATACAATGGAAATTCTTCATGGTGGTTATTGGGATAAGCAGCTGGATGGGACAAGGAAGTATAAGATTCCCATGTTTAACAAGTTAGGGGGTAAGGTCTACCTTGATGGTTTAGATCCGGAGAAGATCTCATGGGTGGAGATGAATAATATTGTCTATGCATTAGGGTATAGAGAGAAACCTATATCTTACCACTTCAGACACTTGCCAACGAAGGATTCATACAGATCAAGAATGATGGAGATGTAATAGAAATGGTGAACATGATTCCAAAGAAAAAAAGGCAGATATCAGTGTATATTACATGTGGGGGTCTTAGGAAAAAAGAAGAAGCATATGCAAACTTTTCGCTACCACAAGACCTAGATTTTGAGAACTCTTTGAACAACCAGACTTCCAAGGAGAAGGAGAGGGCTTATTTTGAATCAAATTTGATGGCTAGCCAGTTATATAGTGAACCAAGTGGAGTTAATGCAGTTGGTGGCCGGCTCATCTAGATTAAATGAAGTAAATGATTTGGATGATGATAGTGGTTCAAGTGGTAATGTGGGTGAGGATGGGGTAAGAGTAAATATGGATGGTGGACCAAGTCAATCCACTTTTGCTGGTTTATCTGATATTGTTTAAGATTTCATGGATTCACAGCCATGTGAAACCCAAATGAATATAACAATACAAGGGCATATAAGTAACTTAAGGTCAACAGTTGCTAAACCTAATAGGGTGAAACACACTATTAGAAGACCCTTACCTAGAGACTTAAAAGAGCAGTTGAACAAACAACTTTTGACCATAAATAGGCAAGAAAGAGAAGAAGTTGAGAATGGGGAAAGAGAGGAGTTTGAGAGAGCTGAAAGGGAGACTGCACAACTAAGGGAGAGTCAAGCTTCTGCTAGACTTACTGTTAAAGAAACTGAGCAATTGGTAAGGGAAGAAGTCGAAAAGAGGTTTAGGGAGGTTGCTGAGCAAAAGGCAAGGGATGAGGCCGAGAAAAGAGAAAATGAGGTTGCTGAGAAGAGGGCAAGAGAAGCCTTTTCTGTGAGGCAACAATTGGCTGCCGAATTAGATTCTCAATTAGCTGAGAAGAGGGTATCTAAGGCTGCAGGGAAGAAACCTACTGCACAAAACAAGGGGAAGGAACCAGGAAGCAAGGCAAAGACAAATAAGAGGGGGAAGAAGCCTGCTGAACCTAAGTATAACACAAGGCACAAAGGGCAGAAGCAGTTTGAAGAACAAGTTGAGGATGATGAGGATAATAGTGATGGATCTGAGTATTATGTTGATTCAGACTATGACCTTGAGCACGATGAGTTTGATGATGTTGAATTTGAACAAAATGTCATAGATCCTAGGGTTGTGCCCGAGTTTGAAGAGATGAGTTTCAATGGCTATTGTTCCAATGAAGCTGTAGATTTAGATGATTTGTAGAGTATGAGTGGAAGTGAAACTGAAGAAGATGAAGAAGGGAATCCAATTTCTAAGTGGACGATCAATGGATTGAGGATCAAACCTTGGTTTAGGGCGGTAGATCTGCAAAATCCAATATTCAAATTAGGTCATGCGTTCCCTAATTCTAAACAATTGAAGAAAGCAGTTAGGGAGTGTGCCATTAGGAATCAGCTTGGATTGTGGTTTGAAAAAAATTCAAAGAAGAAGATAGAGGTGAACTGTCAATGGGGCTGTCCTTTTAGGTTGTATGCTAGCACAAGCAAGGGTGAAGGTGAAACTCTCATAATCAAGTCACTTAACAGCAAGCATACATGCTCTCCGATTGAAACAAGTCATTTCTTGACATATAGGAGAATAGCACAAGAAGTTCAAGATGATCTTTTAGCTGAAGAGAATTGGTCTAGAAAAGGGATCCACCATCATATCAAGAAGAAGTTCAAGTTGGATGTAGGGGTGCAGACAATCACAAGAGAAAAAAGGGTTGCAAAGAGGATGAATGAAGGGCACTATATCCATCAATACAACATGCTCGCAGCATATAGAAAGGAATTGCTTAGAACCAATCTAGGATCCACCATCGAGATAAAAACTCAAATGGATGGCCCTATACGGAGGTTTCATAGAATGTATATTTGTTTTGCAGCTTGTAAGGAGGGCTGGATGAATGGTTGCAGGCCCCTAGTTTGCTTAGATGGTTGTCATATCAAAGGTCAACATTTTGGACAGCTTTTGTGTGCAGTTGGAATAGATGCAAACAATGGGATGTTTCCAATTACATATGGCTTGACTGAGATTGAGAATGAAGATACATGGACCTGGTTCCTTGAGTATCTAAAATGGGATCTGAGAATGAAAAGAGAAAGCAGCTATGTGTTCATGACAGATAAGCAAAAGGGGCTTGGAAATGCAATTGCTTGTAAGTTACCTAACCATCGACACTATTTTTTTAGTAAGATAACTAAATTTTTACACTATTATTTGTACAGAATTGTTTCCCAATGCTGAGCACAGACACTGTGTAAGGCATCTTCACAACAATTTCAAGCAAAAACATCCAGGAGAAGAGCTGAAGCAGTTGGTATGGAATGCAGCTCGATCTAGTACTCAAGTGTGGTATAACAGACATATGGATGCATTGAGGGAGCTGGATGACAAGGCCTGGATTAGTTTAAAGACAAGAATCCAACACAATGGTCAAGGGCCTTTTTCAAATACGAAGCTAAGTGTGACATATTGCTCAATAATTTGTGTGAGTCTTTTAATTCTGCTATTCTACCTTCTCGGGATAAGCCTATATTGAGTGTGTTGGAGAAAATTAGAATGGACATGATGGTTAGGCAAGCAAATAGAAGGGTGGCATGTGAAAAATGGAAAGATTTAGTTGGTCCTCGGATAAAGAAGATAATTGATAAGATAGGGCAGAGAGCAACACAATTCTAGGCGAATAGAAGTGGGGAGTTCATTTTCCAAATAACAGCAAATAGTGAGGGAGGAAGCATGCATTTAGTGGATTTGTGACGCCATATTTGCACATGTAAGAGGTGGCAGCTTAGTGGGATCCCTTGTGTGCATGCAATATGTGGTATCAGATTTAAGAAACATGAGGCAACCTTGTATTGTGATGATTTTCTCATGTCTAGCACATATTTAAGAGCCTATAACCCAATCATCTATCCCATTGCAGGGGAGGATGATTGGGAACCTGTTGACTATCCCATTGCACCTCCACCTTACAAAAAGCAAGCTGGAAGGCCAAAGATGAAGATCCATAAGGAAGCTGGAGAGAAGGAAAAGGAGAAAGCCCCAACTATACCTGCTCTAAAAGAGGGGAAACTCTCTAAAGTTGGGACGAAGATGTCATGCAGAATTTGTGGCCAACAAGGACACAACAAAACTGGTTGTCCTATGACAAAGGCCAAAAAGGCAGCAGAAGCAGTAAGTAATTTTAATGCAGTTTATCTTCATATTTTCAAACGATTAAAGTTGATAAGTTTTTTTTTCTTTCTCTTTTACTAATCCGAAAATTAATTCGAATAAGGAGAAGGAACATCAAGTGGAGCAGCCGCAAAAAAGAGACAAAGAAATGAGGTTTGTATTTTTTTTCTTCTGGTTGTTCAGTATATGGTAATCACGTAATTGTTCCTTCTTAGTTATAATGTATGTGAGGCTTGAAGATGAATGTTTTTTATTTAGAGAGTATGGTTACATTCTAGAGTTTAGTTATTTTTCAGTTCTCACTTGAGCTTATTTTGGTTTAGTGTAATGTGCTAACGTGGTTACATTCATTTGTAGTTCATGCTTCATTTTCATTTTCGTTTGTAGGTCAAGAGATCACCTGCTCCAAAGGGATGTACTAATGTAAAAGACCAAGTTATCAAGTCTAGGAAGACATGGGTAAAAGTCAAGCAAGCTATGGAAAACACTTCAGGTCCCAATGTTCGTGCATCAACATCACGAAGAACTCAGCAACCTCCCACTCAAAGCAGCCAGAATCCAGCACCAATGAGTGGTAAAGGAAAACATTAGAGCCTATGCAGCCAAGCCAATCTGAATATGCAGGATTTTAATCCAATATGAAGCATCTCCTTTTGTTATTGCTTAGGGTTTTCATTTTGCTAAACCATCACATTGCTCATTAAGACACTTGTGTTAACTGTATAATCATCTGGTTATGCATTTTGCTGGACAAATTATGTATGAGTGATTTGGCAATGGAGATTTGTGTTGATTTATGTTGATCAATTGTTATCATCTTTTTCTTCTTAAAGGTATGAATCGATTTTTGGTTGATCTTGTTCAGTTTGGAAATATTTGATATACTGATCTTGATGGATATGGTTGAAATAGAGTGAAATCACTTTGTATCTTAGATTTGGAGGAAAGACGATCAAGGAACAAAAGAAAAGTGTGGGAAATGTCAAATAGATTGGAGGGAAAACGATTGAGGAACAGAAGAAAAATGGAGGGAAATAAGTGTTGAAATGTCAAAACTTGTTGTCAAGGTTGTTTCAGTCATTTCCCTTCTGTTTGGGACCCACTAGACTGCTACGTCATCAAACTGACGGTTCTGTGACGGAAATTAGCTGTAGGTATCTCGATGATATCTATATGAGAGTTTGGGTATCACATGTATACTTTTTATAGTTTAGATATCATGTTGGCCTTGACAGAATAGTTTAGGAACCACTGCTGAATTTTCCTCAAAAATAAATGAAAAATACGTTTAGAGCTCAGATAATGAAAAAATTATAGGGAAAAGAAGACAGGGCATGATGGTCTTCCATACGCGTGTACCAGCGTATCCGATACGTATCCCCGGTACTGGACTCACCAGAGAAGTAGTGTGGTATACCAATTAACCTATATAGGAAACACAAATTGGACACAATGCATGCGAGCATAGTAGAAGTGACATGTTTTGTGGGGTGTTGTTTGGCTAAATCAAGAATGTTGCTTTAAGAATTGAAATTTGTTTAATTCTTGTGGTTTGAAGTCGACATCTGTTTAGTCTTTATGGTTTCATTTTAATCTGAATAGTCATTTGTCACAATTTTCCTTCTAGATGGTCATTCCGTCAATTTTCACCGTTAAAATGCTAATGTAACCGTTAAAAATATTGTTATTATTAAAGGCCATGTCAGCAATCTAACATGGTAAAATTGACGGAATGACTATTTAAAAGGAAAATGGTGACTTTAAAGATCATTCAGATTAAAATGAAACCACAAGGACTAAACATATGTCAACTTTAAACCACAGAGACTATACAGTATTTTACCCTTAATGATCGTCTTTGCTTAAAAACAGAGAACCTTGTTTTCTGAAAGACTGGTTTCCTCCCTGTTAGATCCAAAGTTACCTTATCAATGGTGAACAAACTCGAAATATATCATTTCAGGGTATTATAGAAACGAAAAGGCAAAAAAGATTGATTTCGAGTCCAACATTGTATCATACTGCACAATCTACAAGAGGAACTGCAGCAGCATAACTGTTCTGTATACTGATATTCAGACATATCAAAGATCTGATAACAAAAATAACAAAAGCCAGAGTATTTTCCTATGCTGAGAGCACTTTGAACAACAATTAATGTGTTAATCTCCTATTTTCAGAACTCAAGAGAGACTATGAACATGCAACAATCAAGTACATATCAGATGAAAAGATTTCCCAACCCAATTGCTAGGCAGCCTATGTTCATATGCTAAAATAATCAGTCTACTTTACGACCTTGCATAATCAATTTGATTGCTGAACTTTGTCGTTAGTTTCGTGCCAAACGTCGTCATTGTCTGTGTCATCCGAGTCCGCTAGCTTGTCAAAGAATGAATCAAGGTACCACGGGCAACGGTCGGTCCAACCCTTGCCAGAATGGGCTCGCCACTTTTGGTCAGCTATCATTTCAGGTGAAAGACCCCATTCTGTTAGCTCTTCCTCAGTGTGATGGACTGCTAAGCTGTACTCTCCACCAGCTCCTAATTGCATTACTCGAAATTCACCGTTTCCAAAATTGTTTAGGTGCTCAAATTGCTCAACAGACCACTTGAACCACTTCATGAGGAAGACACGCGACGTTAACCCATGTGATACAATTACAAGATTGAGGTCATGGCAAGGGTTGTGGCGAAGCCTGTTCAGGTCTATGTCCCTCCATAAAGATTCAAGAAAACCTGCAATCATCTGTCTCATTAGGCCATACATTCATTTCTTTACACAAAACACGTAAATCTAAAACCATTATGAAACAATCAAAATTTCTATTTTAAAACACTTTTACAATGTGTAAAACTACAATATATGCTCTCATCACCAAAATTTCTGTCATATTGATCTCAGATTCTAAAGTTGGTAGAATTCTGGCTCTTACAGGCAGAGTAAGCATTAGTAATGCGGCAGTTCCTTCAGTAAACTGAAACTCAATTTATAGTTCTCATTTACCTTTAGTATACACTCCTAATTATGTCTAAAAACTCTGGAAAGCATGCATCATTACTCAGTCATCATCATTTCACATAAGAAGCTATCATTTTCTAAACAGAGATACTTCTTATCAAGTTTCGGCTCTAAAGAAACATAAGTTGCAGATCTCATTTCCATTCACTACCTCACTTGCTCTCTTTCCTATCATTCCAAAGCTAACTTAAACACCAAGCCAAGTCTCTAACCACATCCAAGAACCAAGCTCAAACTCAATATCCACAACTCACCATTACCCCAATTCGAGTACCAAATCGAGTTTTGCCTATATACTGAACTACTAAATCTCATGCTTTCATTCAAAACCAAACTAAAAAAATTAAGCAATGCACAGTTCAATACACCAAAACAACCCCAATAAAGAAACCAACTTTTCTACCTTACTACAAACATAAACAAACAAACTTGATCTAAATACTTCAGACACTTGCCCAACCTCTTTCTCATACATCCAAAGCTAACTTAAACATCAAGCCAAGGCCATAAGCACATTCAAGAATCAAGCTCACACTCAATTTCTAACTCAACCCTTACCTCACCATCACCCCAATTCAAGTATCAACTCGATATTAACCTATACAGAACTAAATCTCAAGCTTTTCATTCAAAACCAAACTCAAAAGTAAGCAATGCACATTTTAATACACAAAACAACCCAATAAACAATCTAAATTTTCCACTTTTGAAGAAAGCAGACACACAAAAAAAAAAAAAAAAACAAACAAACAAACTTGATCTTACATACTTCCAAATCTTCAATCTTTCTTTATGCAAATCAAAATTCACATACACACACAAACTCCATGCATCAATGTAACCGAAAACCGAAACAAACATTCATAACAAAACTCACTTGAAACGCGATCGTAAACATCAGCGGCGGACTCCCCTTCCGGAAACCTATAAAAGAATCTTCCAAACTTCTCCCTGGTCTGCTTAATCGCCGTCATTCTCTCCTGCACCTGGAAATTCCCGAAATCCTGCTCCCTTATCCGGCACTCCTCCCTGACGCCGATGACACGTGTCCGCGAGAACGACCGTCCGATCTGTGACAGCGTCGACCGCGTGCGCTCGTAAGGGGAGACGTAGAAGTAGACGCGCCACTCGGGGTGGTTGGAGTCGTTGTCGGCGGAGATGACGCGGCGGAGCTGGGCACCGGCGAGCTGGGCCTGGGCCAGGCCCTGTTCGGTGAGAGGGATTCTGTTGTCCGGAGTTGTGGTGTAGGCCGCCGTGTCGAGATTGCCTTGGGATTCGGCGTGGCGCATTAGGATTATGCGTTTGGGGAGACATGGCTGTGAGCAGGAGGGAGATGATGATGATGATGAAGACGATGAAGATGAAGGTCTCCCATTTCTATGAATCGGATGCATGGTTGTTGATCTTGATCGGATTTCTGGAGCTTTCTTGCTGATCGGAATTTCAGTCTCTCTCAGTTGTACCGGTGGTGGTGTTTTGGTACGTAGAAAGATGATGTTGGGTTATGTTCTGCTTGGTCCCTCCACTATTTATAGGCTTCCCTAATCCATTTTCATAAAGGTTCCTTTCCCATTTTGTTATTTTTCTAATCAAGTTTTAGGTCTTTTACATAAACTAATACACTTGTTTTAACTTTTTCATGATCAGCCGTCAGAAAAGCGGGTCGAGTGATTTTTGTCTCGTCGGGTCGGATGTATTGTTAAACCTAGAATCTAACTTTTAAACAGTTTAAATAGTCTGGCAATATATTGAAATGTATAGTTACAGCATTTCACATGTGTCATACGATTAATTTCTCAGTTTAAGAAGTCTTCGAGGTACCCCAACACTGTAAAAACAAAAACTTTTTCATGCACTTTACGGATGACTTAAGAACTGAATGGTTCCGATCATAATATCAAAAAACTTGTTCATGGACTCTACAACAGACTTAAGAAATGAATGGTTTTGGATCTTAATATTGAAAAACCTTTTCACGGATTTTACAGATGACTTAGAGAAATGAATGGTTCCGATGTTAATCTGTTAATATCATAACTTCCCATGTTTGAACTAGAGAGACTAATATTGGTCCAAAACCTGGGCAAATATATGAGAAGTGATGATAACCGAGACAAGTTGGTGTGAAGAGAATAAACTTGATGGAAACTGAGATGCGGTGAAGGTCGTTGAAGGTGAGTTGCCCACGAAGCAAGAAATGTTCCATTCTGCGAAGCTGGGAGGTTTGACCAATGACTAGGACTGAGGATTAGCATATATTATCCTTCGAGGACGTCAAGTTTGGCTCGTCACCAACCTTTTGTAAGTTGATCAGGAAATTAAGAGGATCAGACAGTTTGACATAATTGGGTAATGGTTATTTTGGATGATCGATCACTTTAGTTTGGATTAGGGGAGTTGAGGATTGGGGTCTGGGGTGGCTTTGCTAACACGGCTACGCCTTGGTGCTGGGACTCACACGGTTTGTGCCTTTATTTGGTAATTGTTATGAAGCTGGTCTCAGATTGCGTGTAACCAGATCAGTGTTGATGACTTGCTATGGATTTTCTTAGTGACCAACCAGGAAAAAAAATGATGAAAAAGGAAAATCTAAACAATACGATGGAGACGCGGGGAATCGAACCCCGTGCCTCTCGCATGCGAAGCGAGCGCTCTACCATATGAGCTACGTCCCCGAACCTGGTGACAAGTCCTTCAAAATTTTATTTAGCTTACTTAATAGATTTGGCTAGGCAATTGTGCTAGGCGAACGTTTAAAAAGTATTTATATCATAAACCGAAGAGATATTGATATGTGTCGATATGTCCGAGTGGTTAAGGAGACAGACTTGAAATCTGTTGGGCTTCGCCCGCGCAGGTTCGAACCCTGCTGTCGACGATTTAAGTTTTATATATTTTTTTTTCTCTCTTTTTCTTCACGACAGAAGAGTTGGATAGAGTTAAACTTGGCATACATACAAGTTATCAGTTGTGATCCATTATATCTTTTTGCTCGATCTGTATGTAGCTAGTAATGATAGACACATTGAAGGAATCATACACATTTGACCCCTACTTTCGCGACTGCCTAACTCTTCTGTTGGAATCAACTGACAGATCAGTTCAGCTTAATTAGCTGGCCATGCACTAATCATGATCAGAACGACTCATTAATCAATTCTTGTTACTCCTTAAGCCGCCTTCCCCCCTTCAACCTTGGACTTGTTATGCATTGGAGTCTCCCACGGATCTCCTTCTCTTTTGCTCTCTTTGTTTTTATGGTGAAATCTCTTTTGCTCTCTTGATCTCTCGGGTGAAATTCGATTTACGATCGAGCGGTAAAATTAAACTTGCACTACCGGTACCTAGCTTTAAGATTTTTACCAGAAACTTCTAATTTTCACTAATTTAATTTATCCATGCATGTCTCAATGACCATTTTGGTTTTGCATATTTATTATGTGCTAGCTAGTCTAGAATTTATCTATAAGATAGCATGAAAACGAAGTTTGTGCTCGTATAAAACTTAGATGTCAATTGCTTTTTTTTTTTTTTTTTTTTCATAATAGATGTCATCAATTGCTTGGACACTTTTTCCTGATTGATAAATCTATCGGTTCGATCAATCATAGAACCCGTTTTTGTTGCATCAAATTAAGATATGTGAGGACTTTGATAGCATTTCTAGCTGGCAATGACTTGAATCCAAGTCTTGGTCTCTTCGATGATCGAATTGAGCCACCTCTTGATGGTAGCAGCAGGCAGTCAACAATAACCAATCCATCCAAATCCCAGAAAACCTCACCCTTTTCCTCAGCCATTAATTTCTTTTAGTTTTGTCTGGATTTCTTGCTACTATTTGCGTCACCTTCATATTAGTCCCTCTCAATTCCTTTTAGAGTTGACTGGTGATAACAATATTACCTCAACCTTATCTCATCAATCATCATATATAAGATACACAAAGATCTATCGGATCATCTACAATTGTCACCCCAATTATTATTTGACTTGCCAGGCTCTCGCATTATATGCGAATATATATCGTATCCAAACTTTAAACAAGAATCCCATGAAGCTCATGATGAGTTGCAGCTAGCTTCAATAAGTTTCACTAAATATTCAAACCTCATGTGTCATGTCCATGACTAGTTCACATCATTTCTCTATACTACAATACTTCACATTAAATACTCATAACGTATTGTTATAAAATTATACGTTGTATGTGGTAGTCGAAAATTGTAGAATTTGCACAACCGTATTTGTAGACGGATGTATATCCCTTCAATTAGCAACTAGGAGAGGTGAGGTATGCACATACGGTAGATTGGAAATACAACCTAAATATCTTGATAAATTAACTTATCTCATAGGTCGGCCATGCCAATTGAGTAACAATACAAAAAAAATCTACCAAGCATTGGAAGGACAAAAGGACCAACTAGCTAGCTAGCTCTCGCTTCATCGATTCCACGCTGTGCATAGTGCTGTTGCATGTGTTGCTTTGCAGGCCAGGTCCTGCATCGCCTGCCTTCTCTGGTTCCTTTCTTCACCTTTGCCCTCCACCTTCTCTATTGCAGAGATTCCACATGCATTGTCCTATTGCTATTGGGATACATTCTCGACCTTACTTTTCACTTCACTTCACATATAGTACAATTATCACATTACATTCTTCTTCTTCTGATTGATCGACCAAACTGCAAATTGATGAGGAGAAACACTACAACTTCTAAAGTTCTAATCGGAAATGCTTCGTACAAATGAGGCCGGTCGGCATAGAATTGAAGCTACTCTCACAAACAATAATGCACCCAGATGATAGGTTGCCTCTATCTCTAATCGATCTAATATAGCCGATTAATTTGATTAATGGCTGATCAAGCATTACTAATAGACGTACTAGCTAGCTAGCTAATCTAAACTACGTACAGTTGTCTCATTCTCAACGCGGCCACTTGACTTGAACACACATCAATCTTGCTATTCTAGCTAAAAGAGCTAACCTCACCCTCATCATCATCAATCTCATCACATATTCACACCACACAATGCTGCTGGCTCCACACATGGTGGTTGTTGTGGTGGTGATGGTGGTGGTGGCTACTCCCCGCCACATCCTGACACCGCCTAAACCCTTCTCCTCCAGCCACCCCCATCTTCCACTGATCCCCATCATTCACACTACTTTCTGTTTCTACATTCTCCTCGACATTACTAATATCTTCAACATCAACTCCTTCTTCAATGTCTTCTTCAATGTCTTCTTCTTGCTCTTGGTCATGGCTAATGAGATGCAGCCTCAACCGTCCATCTTCGCGATGAGCGCGCAGAATCTCCGGCCTATGGATCCTCACCTCGGTGAGCTCCAGCCTTCCGTCCTTCCTCACTGGCCGGAGATAGAAGTTCGGGTGTCCGTTTTTATCCAAGGAAGAGATCGGCGGTGGAAACTTATTGTTGTCCTTATCCACTGACCTCTTATCTCTCATTCTCCTCCATTCGGATCTCTTGTTCTCACACTTCCTCATCAAGCGCAGCTCAACCTCCTCCTCATCTGGCTCAACCTGATCGTCAACTCGCATGATCTCGTCCGAACTCTCAAACCCTAGACTCTCCGTGCATGACACAAACCCGTCCATCCCGCCACCGACTTCGTCTAAGAAGCCGAACCCGCCGATGTCACCGCTTCCTGCAGACACCACCTTGGTCGCAGGAGGCGGCAAAAATGACGGGAGCGGTGGCAAGAAGGTTTGTTTCTTTTCGGACGAAGATTCCAAAACAAGAGGCTGACGGTGGGTGACGTCATTGGCAGTTGGAGTGACTAACCCTAGTAGCCCTACCGTCAGGGAGGGAATGTAGTGGTGGAGGTTTTCATTCGTGGTGGGAGGAGCAGCGGTGGCTGTTGTGGTGGTGGTGAGGCCGAGAAGAGAGTGAGGGCTGAACTTTCTACAGAAGCTCATCATGGTTGGGAGGTGAAGAAGGTTGTAATAGGCAGCAGAAGAGAGGAAGATAAAAGAGAGTAGGGGAACGATGAGTAGAACAAAAAGGGTCATGAAAAATGTTGGGTACGTTTTTTTGGGGGGATGAAAAATGGAGAGGAAGATGAGGTATTAATAGAGAAAGATGAGGATAGAAAATGAGAGAGGGAGGAAGAGAGGAGAAGAAGAAGAGGAGCGGGGGTTATGGTGGAGGAGAGTGCCAGCGTTGCATACAAATAGTGGTGAAAAATTATGAGCTGGAGTGATAGAAGGAAAGGGTACCGGGTCCCATGGTAAGATGGCCTGAGACTCCGCTCTAACATCTGCCTCTGCCTTCCACTAGTCTTGTGCTTCTGTTACACAATCCTCACGATTCTCTGTGTATTCAATTTTTCTATCTATTTATATTTTTTTTGCAATTGCATTTGTTCTTGTTTGGAATTTTCTGGGATTGGTGTCAATTGAAAGCTTTCAACTTTGAAATGAGGGAAGGCAAAGATGAGATTATTTTGGTGGCATGGATATGCTTCTGGCATCAGTCGCACTGCCAACTGGGGGACTTTGGCTCTTGTGTATTTTTAAAATAGTTTTCGTTTTTGTCTTTAGGATAAACAATCTATCAAATAATCTAAACAAGCAATATGTGAAAAAGAATCATTAACAGACTTTATCTATCGAACTTAAAAATTAAGAATCTTTATCTACTTAACTAATAATAATATAAAGAAGATAGACACTCAATAAACTAGAATCTGTTATCATATCAGTCAAATATCTCTAAACTTCGGATATTCACAAACTAATTAACCGTCATAGTGATTTTTTCATTTCCATCATAATGAATATAACAATAATGTCATTGGTGACCAAAGGGACCCAAAAAAACGTGCATGCATGGTGAGGGACCTAATTGTGATTTGAATTAGTGACTGTATAGGAATATTCCAAGGAAAACATGAATAATCCATATGGAGAATCTTGGTTTGATTTTGTTGATCATTTGCCTACAATTATAGTGATCGACCATACTGACTTATCTATACAACGTCCTCCGTCCATTATCCACGTTTGGTACATATATGAGTCCTAGACAACCCACGTATGCACATTACATGAAAACGGTTATATCGCATGTAGCTTGCTAGGTATATATGTATATAAGCATCCATAGTTTGTGATAATGGTTTTGGTTTGGCATATATAGAGGTGTGTGGAACTACTTGGCATTTGGCTATAGTCATTCTCGTTTCCAACGATTGTGACAATACTGGTGTGACTTGAAAGTCTAGAAAAGGGTATGAGGTCCCATAAATAAATATCCATAAAGGTAACGAGCAACAAAATATCCAACTGTTTACATAGGAAGGTCGAAAAATCGTTTAGGATATTTTGTTCTAATCATAATAGATACAAATCTTATAGCGGATGTGAGGATGTAAAGAGTCGCTTAGATTAGAGCGATGTTACATTCACAAAGAAAAAGGGAAAAACAAAAAACCAAGTTGATTTTGATACCATAGAAGGAAAAATGTTCAAGTGATGGAGAGTTGAAAGTACCCAAATCAGCAACCATGCATGTAAAAGTGAAAAGAACTAGTTCTTGGAGGCCAGGAGAACCTCATACCCATTTTCATTCCGGATGGCTGAAATGAAAAGAGCTTCGGCATGCTGTAAAAGTGTGTATGGTTGCGAGACTGGTCCATGCTTTTGTATAACAGCGATATCCCTTAATCTTAAAGTAACATATTCGATTGTTTTGAGCTATGGTAACATTTGGGTAGCTAGGGAAAATGAAAGTTCTTTTGGTACCACAATACCACACAAGGGGAAAAGTTCAAGTGAGCTTCGAGAGTACCCAAAATCAGTAATGTCTTTCAGCTATAAAAAAATCAGCAACCATGTGTATGATTCTAGTTCTTGGATGCTAATTTGAACGGCACGAGATTGAGAATAATTGATTCCTACTGTTTGCAATGGAATGAACTTTATTTTTGGTCCATTAGTCTTCTGTGTTAAATCTAAGATGCCCACGGCACATCACGAATGCAGGTGCTTCCTGTCTAAGTATATATGCTGTTTGACTGACTAGCTAGTTATGTTCTTAACTTCTGATTCAGATGTCAGATCATTTCTGATAATGTTCTTGGAAATCATATGTATATGTGCATATGAGAAATAGTTACGGGTGTAGTATTAAACACCTTGTTAATTACCTAGGCACTCTGGTCGTGTCAATACTACCTTAATTAGGCTCTGGGGTCGTGTCAAACATACTACCTTAATGAAGAATATCCGTGGATGTAATCTTCAGCTTCTCTAGCTCCTCCCAAATCCCTATTTCTTCAAACTCGCAAAGTTCGTAGTTGAAGACCGCGAGCCCTTTGAAAATAGCAATGCCATAGTTCTGCTTGTATTCCACGCTGTCGGTGAAGAAAGAGAGGAAACAAAAGTAGAGATCGAACAAACTAGCAAAGGCACGACGTGGTACTGGTAAGATGCATGGGTCATCTGCCGAGGAGAGGTGAATATGATGGCTCGGAATGCAAGAACAACGGTGCCTGCTGATAACTCTAACAGGTTTGCTAGGCTTCCAACATTGCTAGATGCCCTTTGGTTCCTTGTGCCTTTAATATGGGGATATCTTCTTTTGGTGGTGGAGGAGGCTAAGAGGAGGAGGTGCATGTTGATGGGTTTGTGTGTAGGAAATTGGGAATTTAGTTACGTACCTTGAGGTTTAAGGTACCATGGTGTGGTGCTGGTTCTGTTGGGTTAGTTTGTCCGCCAGGAGCTGTTGAAGTAGTGTCTGGTTGGTTGGTTCACTTGGTTGCCTAATATGTAGCACAGACTGTTGATTTGCCAGCCGGGAATGGATTAACCGGCCAGCTGCCGCGGTTTCCTGCCGGTGTTGATGATAATGCCCTTTATGTGACGAACAAATGGTTCTGCACTTCTGCCATGCATGGGAGATGGGTTTGATCTCCAACCATTAAATCTCCAAAGTCCATGTCACATGTCTGATCACCACAAATATTACTAGCTAGCATATGCAAAAGTCATGCCTGTTAGAACTAATTAATAATTAACTATGACTAGTTAATTAGTAAATATGCCGAGCTATCAGACTCTGGAAGAGACTCGTCGATAACTTACCAATTTCAACAACTCTATGTCACTATGTGTATGATCAGTTAAGCGATCGTCGCGGTGAGGCCGTGCCTGCACTAGCCAATTTCGGTTGCAACATACATTGGTTCTTTTGCTCTTGTAGCAAAAAAAGATCAACAATTTATGTCATCACAAAATGGCAGAAGAAATTATAAGCTGCAATATACGAGTTTACCAAGCAATTGACTTATTGTTGTGATAAGTCTATCAAGCAATTGACAAATTTTTCATTTGGAACCTTATAATTATACGTTGCTTAAAACAGAATAATTAATAGAATTAAACAGTAACTATTGCTAAATGGTGATTCTTTCTGTCGTGCCATTGAGAAGTGAGTCACCATATTCAATACTCTAATTAAATAAAATCATTTCTGCTAAGAAAACAAAATTCTAGTTCGGTCGATAATGATCCAGAACATATATATGAAAAAAATGGAACATGATCTAAACTGCATCAGAATTCAACTACGAAACATAACATTTAAAATGTTCTAAATTCTAATAACAAAGTTCTATGGGGATTCATTTCCAAAAAAGTTCTATGGGGTAGCGTTTGTAATGGGGGCCTTGGCATCAGCCTCGACTCCTACGGCCACACCGGTGGTACCCATTTCCAAGTCCGATTCTTTTGATCCCGCCGTGGTAGTCGAGCTTTGGTTACCAATTTTTTCCTCCTTATTTGGCCGGGGCTGCGTATATCCTATCCCTCTTCGAGTAGTCGGAAAAATTGTGAATAAGAATGATGCAAAAACCGCAGCTCCTAGAGGAAAATTGATAATGATCTGATTCAGATCATCTGATGGTTTCGGAAAGAAGCAATTCTTCACGTTGAGATCGGTAAGAGCAAAGATAAAGAACAGAGATAGTGACAAAAAAGCATGAAGATAATCTGTAGGCTTTATTCTATACTTCTTCAGGCGCTCTTTTTCATGATGATCAGTAATCACTTTTGCTCTAGGGTTTAAGATGTGTATGCCTTCCTTAGTGATGATACCATAATAGAACTTCCCATCGGTACTGTCTATGAAGCTATCAGTAAAGGAGGTGAACAAGCAGATGAAGGCACAAATGAAAATCAGGGATATTGAAAGCCCCTTATTGGCAGGATGGCATTCGCCGTTGTTGGAGAAACTAGGAATGAGGGCCTGGAATGCGAGGACGGTACCGGTAGGTAGGAGGTTAGCAAGATTGGCTGCACTGGCTATGGTCTTTTGAGTAGGTGTTGTATCTTCGTTTTTTGTTACGGTAGTCATGGGGAAGAAGAAGCTAGCTAGAGAAATTAGGGGTTTCGTTCTACCTTCTACGTATCAGTTGGGTGCTGGAATTGAAACTGCATATGCAATATTCCGTGATATATATATATAGGGATTTTCATGTATTGCATCAGTTCATCAGGACTTTAGTTAGAGTTCAAACAATTAAGGGGTCTACTTAGGCGGCTTTGCTTAATGACATACTAATGTATATAGAACTCGTAGGGATAGATAATGAATGATCTGAACTTTGAACTAGCTAGTCTTTGAACCTTCCGAAGTCTTTGGGTATGACTATATAGAGACTGTACATGTAGTAGGTTATGCCAAGTCCAAAGTATGTATAAAATTTTTCTTGCAACTAGTCTTTGAACCTTCCAAAGTCTTTGTTATATTGGTTCTTATGGTCCATCTGGAAACGAAAACTTCATCAGAGAAGAATATTCTTGATCGGATTTAATTTGTTGTTTTGTTTTGTAGCTTTAGGCCAAATAACCCTTTCCCACAAGTGATCAAAGGGGAAGAAACAAGGCATATGGCTAATGGCTTGGTATGCTTTGTCTTGCCCTAATAGACTTGTGTGCATTCGTTGAATTGTCAAAAGCACGCTCTTAGAATTGAACCCTCGCTCTCCGATGAAACTTCGGATACCAACGGATTAAGATCTTTCATGACTACTCTCTCTCTCCTCATATTGCCTCATGAAGAGATAATCCTATGGTCGGAATTTTCCCTGCATTTAAGTGTCGACAAAATATCTAACATTCACACAGAAAAGTCAAGACACTTACATTGAGCCAATAAACCCTCAAAATCGGACTACATAACTATGAACCGCTGTGGTCGGTGAGCCGTGATTTGGTTAGTTAAGGTGTTTAACTAACAACTTTAAAATCATGGGTTCAAACCTCACTAAACATATATAGGCATGTGTGAGTTATTAATAATTTAAAAAAAAAAAAAAAACTATGAACAGCTGTGATCGTCCCTCAAAATCGGACTACATAATATAACCAATTACAAATTGTTTGCAAGCCGAAACTTCCGCTTATTTACATTTGGTTCGAAAAGGGTTTCTAGCTAGAAAATTCGAATTAATCATTAACAAACAACATATACTCCCTTTAAAAAGATTTGAAACACAAACTTTTCTATCAAAAAAAAGGAAAGAAAGAAAGAAGGGCGCAACACAAAGGGTTTGGGCGGGTCAAACTGCTATATAGCATGCATGTTTGAATGTTTGACAAAAGTTTGATAAAAGCTCATAAAAAGAAATTTACGGTGTTGAAATTCCACGTGGTGACTTCTTATTGGTAGCATGGTTCTACTTTAAACCCTAGGAATCTAAAATTCTAATCAAATACATCAAGATTTGGGTTTATTCTGTAAACCCTAGCGGTGCAAGTTTGATTGTGCCGGAAACCAGCCATGAGAGGTGGTGATAGTACTCCTCCAAAAAGACAACACTCCCTGTCGACTTTCATTCGATCTCTGAATACTAGTATTGACGATCTCCCCGATGAGGTACTGATTGAAATTCTTCGTCGACTTCCTTGCTACAAGTTCGTTAATCAAACCAAGTTTGTGTCCAAGCGGTGGTGCACTCTCACATCCAATCCTCACTTCATTTGCCGCTTTCTAAGTAATAATAGGCAATCACAGACGTTGACGAACCGTACCCTAATAAACAAACGAGGAGAAGAATTCCTTGATAGAATGTCTTCGTCCCCTAAGCCGCTAAGTCCCTTGTTCAAAAGAATCATGAGCTTCCATGGTCTAAAAGCAGAGCCAGTAGTTATATGTACATATAATGACCTAGTTCTCTGTTCTTCCGAATTTAATGTGCTAGGTGATTACTACATCTGCAATCCATACACAATGCAATGGCTTCCCCTCCCTCTCCCACCTGAAGTAGTCCGTTGTGTCCCTTGTGTACCGGTGGGATTTATCTGCGATCTTCCCTATTATGACTGCAACAAAGTCGACGATGAGGGAAGACATGTCGTGCAGCTTAATGTCGAGTATCGGTGTGCTGTAATGAGATTGATCTTTTCTACGGATCAAAAAATTGCAACGAGATTCAAACTACAGGTGTTTTCTTCCGAGACCGGTGAATGGAAAGAGTCAATTGTATCACTCCCATCGGGAATTGATATTAGGGCTTTCTATGGTCGTGGAATATCACCGTTTGTTTACGAGGGAATGCAATTTTGGGGCTTCGTTGGTTTTCACCGGCACCCTTTTCTTATTGGATTGGATCCCTTCATGATCAACAACACTATTAGTGCTAATGGTACAATTGATCACTATAAATTCCGTTTTATACAACTCAAAACAAATTGGTTGTATCCCGTTAAGTGCCTAGGTGAGTGCAGAGGTGGTGGTGTTCGCATGTACGTCTCTGCTGGCGGTCATCGTTTTTCTCTTTGGGATTTTACTGAAGAAGAAATGCATGGTGCAAGTGTGGAATTGGGAGACGAAACCATTAAGAATTACTTAGAAGTCGATACAAAGAAGTGGCATGATACTCTTCATGTGCTGGGTATTGACCCGAATAATGAAGATGATGAAGATATCTTGTATGTCCAAGGATTTTGCGGTGGAGATATTTACAGGGGAAAGATTAGTACTACAGAAAGGGGCTTCCTATGGGATGAAAAGCCAGAAAGGATAGCTGAAAGTTGGGATGGAAGTATGACATTTCAATACTTCCCACTTGTTGTCCCATGGTGGCCGACACCCCTTCCTAGAATACCACAACACATGAAGCCTCGAAAAAAAATGGTGGATAAATGAATGGTGAAGCGCATGATTCTTGTTTTTTTATAATATTTCGTAATTTATGTTTGTTTTTTTTTTTTCCTCAAGATTTTACGACTTTGCACATTTCAAAAGGTTGCTTTTGGTGAAGTACGTGTTAAGACCGAAATCGAATGTACAATTCAATAGGGACATGTACTTCTATACAAAGGAGTGGTTTCAGCTAGTCCATTTTTTTTTTCAGCTAGGCATGTACATGACTTTCTACTAGCTAGTCTTTGGGTAGGAGAGACTATAGAGACTGTGCATGTTGCCGGGTCCAAAGTACGTATAACAATTTTTCTGTAACTAGTCTCTTCAACTAGTCTTTGAGCCTTCCGAAGTCTTTGTTATGTTGCTGTTATGGTCATGATGAACATTCCATTGGTCTATCTGGAACAGAAAACTTAGCTTTAGGCCAAATAACCCTTTTCCACAAGTGATCAGAGGGGAAGAATGACTTTGTCTTGCCCTGATAGCTAGGCTTGTGTGAATTCATTGAATTGTCAAAAGCACGCACTTATCATAATAGAATTGAATCCTCTCCGATGAAGTTTCTGACACCAAAGGATTTAGATCTTTCATGACACTCTCTCCTCATATTGCCTCATGAAGAGATAATCCTACGGCATTTTAAGTGTCAAACTGTCTCATAAATCGATTAAAAGCAAGAGAGGGTCACCCAGAAAATTCAGCATGAAACCAAACTGTAACCAAAAAAAAAAAAAAAAACATGAAACCAAACTATTATATTTCATGAGTACTTATTTAATCATGATGGACTAGCTAAAATGACTTCTTTGTATAGAAAAAATCATAAATCACTTAAATTAATGTTGTAGAAAATAAAAATAAAAACCAAGAATCATGCGCTTCATCGTCGATCTATCCATCATGTTTCATGAAGATTGAAGATTCAGACGCGCTACGCTGTGTGTAGTCTAGGAAGGGGTGTCGGCCACCATGGGACAACAAGTGGGAAGTATTGAAATGTGTCATCACTTGGAACCCTATTTTGAGCTATTTTTTCTGGCTTTCCATCCCATAGGAAGAACCTTTCCGTAGTACTAACCTTGCACCTGTAAATATCTCCACCCAAAAATCCTAGGACATACAAGATATCTTGATTATTCGGGTCAATACCCAGCACACGAAGAGAATCATGCTGCTTCATTGTATCAACTCCCAAGTAATTGTTCCTAGGATCGTCTTCCAATTCCACACTTGCGCCATGCATTTCTTCTTCAGTCAAATCCCAAAGAGAAACAAAATGACCAAAAGGGATGTACATGCGAACACCACCTCTGCACTCACCTAGGCACTCCAAAATCCAGTCAGTTTTGAGTTCTATATAACGGAATTTATAGCGATCGATTGTATCACCTGTCACCAGACTCACCACCATTAGCACTAATACTAGTTTTGTTGATCATGAAGGGATCCAATCCAATAAGAAAAGGGCGCAGGTTGACACCAGTAGAACCACACTCCCCAAAATTGCATTCCCTCGCAAACAAATGGTGTTCCTCGACCAGCAGTGAAAACACTAATAGAAACGCCCGATGGGAGTGATACAATTGACTCTTTCCATTCACCAGTCTCGGAATAGAACACCTGCAGTTTGAATTTCCTGGTAATATTTTGATCCCGAGGAAAGATCAATCTCGTTACAACACACCGATACTCGGCATTAAGCTGCACGACATGTCTTCCCTCGTCGTCGTCTTTCTTGCAGTAGTCATAATAGGGAAGATCGCAGATAACCCGTACAACATCGGCACACCGGACTGCTTCAGGTGGCCGGGGAGGGAGAGGAAGCCATTGCATTGTGTATGGATTGCAGATGTAGTAGTAATCATCACCTTGTTCTTAAGAGCTGGAATAACACAGAACTAGGTCAATATATGTACATACTACTACTGGCGCTTGTTTAAGACCATGGAAGCTCATGATTTTCTTGAACAATGGACTTAGCGGCTCAGGGAACGAAGACATTCTATCAAGGAATTCTTATCCTCGTTTGTTTATCAGGGTACAATTTGTCTGTGATTGCCTATGATCACTTTGGAGACTCAGAAAGTGGCGAATGAAGTGAGGACTGGATGTGAGATTGCACCACCGCTTGGACACAGATTTGCTTTGGCAAACGAACTTGTAGCAAGGAAGACGACAGAGAATTTCAATCAGTACCTCATCGGGGAGATCATCAATACTAGTATTCAGATATAGAGCTCGAATGAAAGTCGACCGTGAGTGTCTTCTTTTTGGAGAAGGAGTGTACTATCACCACCTCTCATGGCTAGTTTCCGGCACAATCAAACTTGCACCTAGACTCCTAGAGAGATATATATTCTATAGATTGTATAGCTAGCTAGGGTTTACAGAATAAACCCAAAATCTTGGTGTACTTGGGTTCTACTTGAAAAAAGGTGAATGTAATATGCTTCTGTATTAGTTAATATCAAATTGCTACAACATCCTTCATATATACAAAAACAACAGGAAGCTATTCTAGAAAAGCTATAAAATGTAATTAACTAATTACACAATCAGATCCGTTAGTTTGTCTAATCTGATCCATCAATTACTCTGCTAGAATCATTCATAACATTCACTGATACAGGAAATTAGTGACATGATTTCCTTCCTTTCATACTCCCCCTCAAGTTGGAGTGTGAATGTCAATATTACTCAACTTGCTAAGATGTGCATGGAAGGCAGGTCCGCGCAACGGCTTTGTAAATATGTCAGCTATTTGACTCCCTGTAGACACATAAGCTGTTTTGATTTCTCCCATTTGAATTCTTTCACGAACAGTATGACAATCCAACTCAATGTGTTTTGTTCTCTCATGATAAACCAGATTTGCTGCTATGTGGAGAGCGGCTTGATTGTCACAGAATAGTATTGCTGGTTCAGGATGAAGTATACACAAATCTGTTAACAAGTACCTAAGCCAAGAAAGCTCACAAGTAGATGCAGCCATTGAACGATATTCAGCTTCGGCTGATCATCTAGAAACAGTTATTTGTTTCTTGCTTTTCCATGAGATAAGTGATTATCCAAGGAAGATGCAATAACCTGTCACAGAGCGACGTGTGAGTGGACATCTAGCCTAATCAGCGTCGCAGTACCTAATTAAACGAAGCTGATTTTGTGATGGAAAAAATAATCCTTGGCCAGGAACCGACTTTAGGTAATGGAGGAGACGAAGAGCTGCCTAAAAATGATGTAACTTCGGTTCTTGCATGAATTGACTGAGTGTATTGACTGCAAATGTGATGTCTGGTCTAGTAATTGTAAGGTATATCAGCTTCCCAATCAAGCGCCGAAATCTGGTTGGATCTTTCAGAGCATCACTTCCCTTTGTTGTCAACACCAAATCAGGTTCCATAGGCACTGTTGTAGGTTTCACTCCCAATAATCCGGCTTCCTCCAAAATATCCAACGTATATTTTCGTTGGCAGATTGTAATCCCAGCCTTAGAGCGTGCAACTTCTATGCCCAAGAAATATTTCAAAGGTCCAAGATCCTTAATTTTGAAACAGTTATGGAGAAACTGCTTCAGCTCAAGGATGGTCTCTTGATCGTTGCCTGTTATAATCATATCATCTACATAAAGCAACACCACAGTAATTGAATGGCCACGAACCTGAGTGAATAAGAATAATCGTCCCGGGATTGTTGAAAGCCAATTTCTTGAATGGAAGATGAAAACCTTCGAAACCAGCTACGGGAAGCTTGTTTAAGACCGTATAAGGATTTGTGGAGTCGACAAACCAAGTTCTCCTCCTGTCGGCGATAGCCTGGTGGTGGCGACATATAGACTTCCTCAAGGAGTTCGCCATGTAAGAAAGCATTTTGGACGTCCATTTGATGTAATGGCCAGTGTCGGACAGCAGCTGTAATATCCCACATCGGCCAAAACGGAGAGGGTTTATATGCTGTATATGTACATGCCCACCTCCAATCTAACACAAGGCCTTTTGGTGGCTCAGCGGTTTCGGAGGGGATGGGTACTCCGAGGCTAAGCATGTTGATGCTAGAGCAATCCCAGGATGGGTGACCTACTGGGAAGCTGCTCCTGAGCTGCCGGAAACAAAACCGTGAGGGCCGGTGGGCCCAAAGCGGACAATATCGTGTTACGGCGGAGCGAGTCCTGGGATGTGACAGCAGCAACAGCCAACAAGCATCGAACTGTAATCAACTTGGCCACCGGTGCAAAAGTATCCTTGTAATCGATTCCTTCGCGTTGATTAAAACCTTTGGCTACAAGCCAAGCCTTGTATCTCTCTCAATTGTTCCATCTGAATTGTACTTGATCTTGAAGACCCATTTACAACCGATTGGCCGCTGACCTTGTGGCAAAGGGACCATGGACCATGTTTGGTTATCTTCAAGAGCCTGAAGCTCGGTTGCCATGGCTGCAACCCATTGAGGATCTTGACTTGCCTGTTCATAATTAGCTGGTTCAACTATCTGAGATATATTGTTCACAAATGAGCGATAACCAGCCGACAAACCAGAGTATGAGATGTACCTTTGTATTGGATATCAAGTGCCGGACATGGAGGAAAGATGGACGTTTGGGCCAAGCAGTACAGCGTGGTTGGTGGTGTAGTCGTTGAGGTAGCTAGGCGGGTGGCGGGTGCAGTCAGACCGGTGTGATAGAGGTGGGGCGGGAGGGGCGACGGTGGGATTAAGAGGTGTGGTTGTCTGGGTGTCCGGAAGGTCAGTGGGTGGTGGAAAGGAAGAGCGAGGCGGCGGCGGTGGAGGTGGAACAACACGTCGGGTGCGTTGATAGGTTAGAATCGGTTGGGGAGCCTCAGATGGTGGTGGCGGTGGTTGTGCATCAGAAATTGGGGCTGAATGATTAAGAGGTGGTGACGAGTTACGATCGATGATGATGGGAGATGGGGCTGATGGTGGAGGTGACGCCGGTTGTGGAGGCGACGACGGAGCAGAAGAGGACCGGATAGGCTGTGGAGGTGACGCCGGTTGTGAGAGCTCGGTGAGCTCGTTGGTGATGTCAAGTGATGGTGGTAGAGTTGAATTGGGATTTTGTTGTTGTGTAGATGTGTTATGGGCCGGAGTAGGAGATGTGTTTGGGGCCGATGATATGGGCTGAGTATTTGGAGCTGGACTAGGTTCATGAACTGGTAAAATTGGTGAATCATCTTGATCTTCTTGTGGGAAATCAGTAAACGGGAGTATATTTTCATGAAAAACAACATCCCTTGAAGTGAAAAATTTCTTTTTGTCAAGATCATAAACACGATAGCCTTTTTGTCCAAGCGGGTACCCAAGGAAAATACAATGATATGCCCGTGTATCAAACTTGTGGGTAGGATTGAGATTAGTGGCATAACAAAGACAACCAAAGACACGAAGATGAGAGTATGTGGGTGTAGTGCCATGGAGAAGTTCGTATGGAGTTTTGTGAGAAAGAAGATGGGTAGGAAGGCGATTTATGAGATAACAAGCAGTTTGAATGCTTTCGCCCCAAAACTTTAAAGATAAATTCGCTTGAAAACGAAGAGCACGACCAACATTTAAGAGATGTCGATGCTTGTGCTCAACAACCCTATTTTGTTGAGGAGTATAGACACAAGTGTGTTGAAAAATTGTTCCATGGGCATCAAGGAAGGGACGAAGTGAAGTAAATTCCCTACCATTATCGGCACGAAGAATTTTGATTTCACGATTGAATTGTGTTTTGACCCAAGTAAAAAAAAAACTTGATCAATGGTTGTTTGTTGGATTTTCGTTGCATGAGATGAACCCAAGTAAAACGAGTAAAGTCGTCAAAAATGGTGAGAAAGTAACGAGCACCAGAATGAGTATGAGTTTTATGGGGACCCCAAATATCACAATGAATCAAATCAAAAGGTGCAACTGATTTTATTGAACTTGAAGGAAAACACAAGCGAGATTGTTTTGCTAAAGGACAAATATGTTGAGGATTAAACATAATTTCGGGAATGGTTTGAGACAATGAATGAAGAGGTGAGGATGATGGGTGCCCAAGTCGTTGATGCCAAAGGTCCGAGGTGCGGGTGACATGGTGATCTAAGTGAGGGTTTTGGCTTGGGGTGAGGTAATAGAGCCTATTAAAATGCTTGCCCAGGCCAATCGTCCTCTTCGTATCCACACCCTGCACAACACAAAAATCCGGATAAAAGATCACAATGCATCGTAAGGCTCGAGTCAATTTACTCACAGATATGAAGTTCACTCGAAATTTGGGTACATGTAATACACCATCTAGAGACAATTCTCGTGACAGTTTAAGAGTTCCAATGCTTTCAATGGCAACTCGTCCCCCATTAGGGAGGCCAACAAAATCATGAAATATGGTAACTTTATTGTGGGTGGGTGACAGGTGAGACACATGGTCGGTGGCTCCACTATCCACAATCCAATGTAATGTCGAATGGGGATCATCAGGTTTAATATGGCAAGTAGGAGTAAATGTACCTGTTGCATTTGCAAAATGTGGATTATTACCGTTGTGATTTTTGAGAATGGCCATTAGTTGTTTATATTCCTCGGCTGTAAAAGTTGGGCCTCCATTCTCAGGTACTGTTTGCAGTTCAACATTATGAGTCTCTGACTTCTTTTTCCTCGGCTTCACATTTTTGCCATGCCACTTGTGACCAACCTGGAACCCAATAATGTACCAGCACCGATCAATTGAATGATTTCCCTCACAGTGAGGACACACAAGAGGCTGACGACGGTTGGAGGAATCAAGATGTGGCGTGGGGCGCGAAGTCTGCATTGCATGAGGAGAGGAGAGATTCTCGCGACGGCTAGCTGCCTTCATTTGCCGCTCATGTTGAAGGATCAAGCCGTGGACTTTGCGGGTATCAGGGAGGGGATGCATCATGAGGATGGAACCACGGACAGTAGAATACAAATCATTCAAGCCCATCAAGAATTGCATAACTCTCTCTTTTTCTTCTCGTTCGGCCAGTTGCTTCGAAGCCTCACAGCAGGTGCATGTTATGGGTTCGGCGTAGGAGGCCATTTCATCCTAGAGTGTCTTGAGTTTGGTGTAGCATACTGAGACCGATTGTTGATCTTGACGGGTCTCAAAAATTTCTTGTCGGATCTGGTACATCCGAGTGTTATCTCCTTGAGAAAACATGTCTTTGAGATCACTCCATACGACAGCTGCTGTGGTAGAAAACAGAACACTGCGGGCGATCCTAAGCTGGATTGCGTGGACAATCCAACTCAAGACCATGTCATTACAACGTTTCCATAACAGAAATTTTGGATCACCGGATGGAGGTGCTTTGATGGTCCCATCGATCAAGCCAAGTTTGTTCTTGGCACTGAGACTGAGGAGCATTGCGCGGCTCTAATCGCCATAGTTATGCTCATCAAGGAGTTCATTCACCAGTTTCAATCCTGGTGTGTCAGAGTGGTGTAGAATGAGTGGGTCATCAGGATCCGACACAGCGTTGGAGAGCGGCTCTAGATCGACCGTCTCCTTAGGTTTGCCGGCCTCTGTGTCGACCATAGTTGTAGATGGTTGTGTATAGGTGTTTTGCGGAAGATGGGTGGTGGGTTATCGGAGTCACAGGATCAATGGTGCACGTCTGATACCATGATAAAGTAGTCTAGGGTTCACATCCAAAACCAATTGTCAATGGTTGGAGTAGCCCAAACCCTTATAAACCACATGCAAGGTCTCATTTTTCCCGATGTGGTATATATATCTCAACATGATAAAGTAGTCTGGGGTTCACATATAAAACCAATTGACAATGGATGGAGTAGCCCAAACCCTTATAAACCACAGGTAAGGTCCTATTTTTCCCGATGTGGGATATATATCTCAACACGACTCAGCACGTGTGGCGAATCTTCAAGCCTAACACGTGGACAACATTTGGGATTGACGTGGAGTTCGTGTGGCCTTTGGGTTTCACACGTGGACGTGGGTAACCCGCTCTAATACCATGAAAAAAGGTGAATGTAATATGCTTCTGTATTAGTTAATATCCAATTGCTACAACATCCTTCATATATACAAAAACAACAGGAAGCTATTCTAGGAAAGCTATAAAGTGTAATTAACTAATTACACAATCAGATCCGTTAGTTTGTCTAATCTGATCCATCAATTACTCTGCTAAAATCATTCACAACATTCACTGATACAGGGAATTAGTGACATGATTTCATTCCTTTCGTACTACTGGTAGAACCAAATCACCAATAAGAAGTCACCACGTGAAGTTTTTAAACACCGTAATTTCTTTTTATGGAGCTTTTATCAAACTTTTGTGTTGCCCTTCTGTTTTTGTTTTCGTTAAGTTTGTGTTGCCCTTATATTGATTATTTAGTCTCCTTATTTGCTCGAAGAGGGCAAGAAAATAACTAAATAAGACTAGCTAGTTTCGAGATTCCCTAGAAACCCATTTCGAATCAAAGGTAGATAAGGGTGAAAGTGCTCGAAAAGATTTGTCATGACTTTTGTAATTGCCCTTATTATGTTTGAGGGACAATCACAGCGGTTCATACTTCATAGTTAAGGGCTTATTGGCTCTATATAAGTGTCTTTGACTAACTAGTATTTGTTTTAGGTCTATATAGTACACCAATGATGAACTTTGATGTTGCAAGATTTGTTCATCATCATTCACATCCACCTTATTCCTTTGATTAATATATTAAATTAATAAATATTAATTATCAAACTAGCTAGGATACAGAACTAAGAAATTACTAATCTAGGTAATGGTGGAGGCTTGAGGCTGATGAGCTCCTCCTTCTACGGCCACACCCACCAATTCCACTTCTGATCCCTTCGATGCAGTCGTGGTGGTCAAGGTCTGGTTGCCGTCTTCTGTGTCCTTACTCGGCCGCGGCTGCGTGTATCCTATCCCTCTTCGAGTAGTAGGAAAAATTGTGAACAAGAAGCATGCGAAAATCCCAGCTCCTAGGGGCAAGTTGATGATGATTTGATTGAGATCATCTCCCGCATTAGGAAAGAAACAATTTTTCACATTGAGGTCGGTAAGAGAATATATCAAGAACACAGTTAGTGCCAAAAAGGCATGAAAATAATCTGTACCCGTTATCTTATACTTCTCCAGGCGCTTTCTTTCATCAGAACTCATCTCTTTTTTCCTAGGATTTAAGATGCGTATGCCTGTCCTAGTTGCGATCCCATAATAGAATTTTCCATCGGTACTATCAATGAAGCTATCAGTGAAGGAGGAAAAGAAGCAAATGAGGGCACAGATCAAAATGACTGATGAGGAAAGGCCCTTGTTGGCAGGATGGCATTCTCCGTTGTTAGAGAAACTAGGAATGAGGGTCTCAAATGCGAGGACGGTACCGGTAGGTAGAAGGTTAGCAAGATTGGCTGCACTGGCTATAGTCTTCTGAGTGGCAGATACGTTTGTGTCTTGTGTTTCAGTAGCCATGGCATAGGAAAGGACAAGCTTAACTGGTAGAGCTAGAGATTAGGGTTTACAACTTTCCTCTCTTTGTTGGGTAATACTGGAATTGAAAGTAAGCATTCCTTGATTTATAGGAGATCGGATATGAGATCGCTTATATTTTAAAGGTCTCGTTAGGCGGCATAATGGCGTGATAATGTATACAAAGCTCGATGAATTAAGAGCTATGTGACAAAAGAGGAAAAATATTATAGAGCTGGAGTGATGGAGAAATGAGAACTGCATATGGGTAGTACGTCCAAGAAAAGTTAGTTAGATATTATTCCTGCCACTAGTCTCTGAGCATTCCCCAGCTCGCTCTTTGACATTTCTTCAGTCGTCTCTCGTTTTAAACGCGATCTTCCTCAGAAATCATTTTCTGGGCTTTGTAATTCGCTTCAGGCCAAGCAAGCCTTTTCAACTTCCAATTAAGTGACCAATGAGGGAAAGAATGATGATCATACGTAATTACGTATGATTGCTGGGTGCTTAATTGGGTTATATATATGCTTATCTTACTGCAATTCGCCGTCGTGTGTTTCACAGTTGAATTGTCAAAAACACGCACTTAGAATTTTAACCCGATCTCTCTACTTACGTCACCCTAACTAACTAATGAATAAAAAAGGAAATTGTAAATGGCAGAAGTCCTGAAACCAAATAGACACGAGTGATCGATGAGTTTGAGTAGACTTATCTAAAGGCTAAATCAATGCTTGAATAGTTGAATTGGAGCTCGTTGGTTGGAATCAGTAACTAGCTTGGGAGTTTTAAACACAGTAAATTACTGACATCTTATAGATAAGCAGAAAATTAACCCCCTAGATGGTTACTATTTGAGTAGGTACATTTGGCTTCGTCTTCTCTTTTGGCCGGTATTCATAAGTCATATGGGGAAGAAGAAGCTAGCTGCGGCCAGATATATTAGGGTTTCCGTTGAACGTATTAGTCATTGGGTGCTGGAGTTGAAAGGCAATCTCCGATTCATAGGGATAAAGCTGGTTAGTATAGTAGACTAATCGGCTTCTAGAAGCTTAATGACACGTGTTAGTATAATTGTATTCCAGTATAGTAGTGGAATACAACTGTATTTTCTGTTAAGCAGTTAGAGCCACAAATTGTATATAAACATAGATTTGTCTCTTTCTTTGTATGCAAGCTTTCATTTTCACTAATCAGAAAACTGGTTCTGATCTTTTCTTTGAAACTCCCTCTCTCATTTCTTTGTTTCTGTAAAACCCTAGCTTAGTTCTCTTCTCTGTTACCATGGCTATCATTTCCATCTTAATTCTATCAACCTGAAAATAATAGACCATCTTTCCATCGTAGATGACCCCAATTCAATTACGTATTCTCAACTACGAATACTAATTATAAATTAAAGAACCTTGTACGTATATATGCATACATGAAAAAAATTATTCTGATGATTCAGAAAAATTGAACATCCATCTTATAGATAATATAATCACTTGCGATTTTATTGCAAGAATAAAAACAATATATATACACACACACACTACTCTTTTAATTCAAGCTGCATGGAATGCTGAAATGATCAACCTTAATTAGTATTCCTTATTCTATTTGGGATTGTAAATGCACACTTATCACTTATCAATTCGATACTACAATAAGATTTTTCACTCAGACGGATCGAAATGATCGATTCCATTTTTGTAGGATGGGAAAATAAGCAAACTCAAGTGGGCATTCATTCATTTTTTTCGTCCAATATTTGCAGCTTATTATCAACTATATATTGGGTAGGAAAGTCATTTACTGGTGGCAACTCGCGAGTCTCTAACCTTAGAACCAATGAAGGCATTAAGTAGCTAGGACTACGATACATGACTACATGTATACACTTTCATGTGAGCCAGTCTTATATATGTACTTCATGTTCTGCATGTGTAGCCAATCCCTCTACGATTAGTAGGAAAACAGGCGAACAAGAAACTTGACAGAAGTCCAACGACCAAAGGCAAATATATCACCATCGAATACTCCATTTGATCTCTTATCTCAGCCGGAAAGTAGCAGGTCTGCACCTCTAAGCTGCTACAAGCAAATATCAGGAACACAAACACCGAGAGAAACGCATGGAGATACTCCACTTTTATAATCTTCACTTCAGTTTATCACCAAGAGCTTTCTTTTCAATCTCAGGGTCTTCATAGTTGAAAACGTGAAGCCCGTTGCATGTTGCAATGCCATAGTACACTTTCGAATTATTCCCGTTTTGCAGGCTGTCGGTGAAGGAAGAGAGGAAGCAGACGAGAGAACAAGCTAGCATGACGAGTGCAACAAGGCACTTGTTGAAGATGTGGCATCTACCGTTGTAGGAAAGGGAAGGCGTGATGGCTTGGAATGCAAGAACAGTGCCTGTAGGTAACAAGTTTGCTAGGCTTCCCACACTGCTAAGTGCCTTTTGGTGCTTTGTGCCGCCTTTCAAAAGTTGTGGAAAATCAGTCTGTGGATGAGACGGTGGTGGTGGTGGTGTTGGTGTTGGTGTTGGTGTTGGTTGAGTACTAATTGGTTGGTTACTGAGAAGTAGTGGTGTTAACGATTTTATATGTAGCAAGATCGGCTCGATTACCTTGAGGTTTAAGGTACCATGGTGTGATGCTGGTGTTGCTGATTTGGTTTGATCATCATGAGATGGTGGTGGTGGTGTTGAACTTGATAGCTGCCCAATTTGTAGCTCAATCTGTTGATCTTCCATTGAACGGAAAAAAGAGGCGGCCGCCACAGGGTTTGCTACTGGTGTTGACGACGATGGGTTTATGTGTTGAACAAACGGTTCAGCCATGTATGGGATATGAGAACGTTGTGTGGCAATGGGAATAGATAATGAGGTTATACGTGACACGAGTTTAGGCTAAACCTCGTATCATATGTAGGGATTATTGCAAAATGAATATATGTAATTTGGGTGCATTATTGGCATGTATATGCTAATTACATAAGCATAAAACGTCATATTTACAAGATAAATTAAAGAATAAAATTTGTTCCCACTCAATAAAAGTGGAAACTTAATTGGCACGTTGGACGTATTGAGTGCCTGAAGTGATCAGTATAACAAAGAAGAAACAAGAAGATTAATGAAATATCTATGATTTTCACTGTTAGGTACATGACTTTGATATATTCGGTAGAACAGATTCATATGTATTGAATGCCTGAAGTGATCAGTGAATCCACATATTGTGCATCACATATCATTGACAGTGCTTTGGGTGGAGATGATGTCTGCGTATCCAATTCCTCTTCGAGTAGTTGGAAATATGGTGAACAAGAAGGTTGACAAAACCCCTGCACCTAGTGGCAATTTCATTGCAAGTTCACTGATATTTATTCCCACTCCAGAGAAGAAACAACTTTGCACGTTGGAGTTGGTAAGAGCAAAGATTAGGAACACAAGTAGTGAGATGAACGCATGAACGAAATCTATGAACTTTATTCTATACTTCTTCAGGTACTTATTCATATCTTCCTCCATGTCATTGTTGTTAAAGATGTACATGCCTTTGAAAGTGGCGATTCCATAATAGAGTTTTCCACCATTGTCATTGTCGATGAAGCTATCAGTGAAAGAAGATAAGAAACAGAAGACAGCACAAGTTATTATGACAGATGAAGTAAGAAACTTATTGGATAGTTGTTGGCAACATCCGTTGTTGGAGAAACTCGGAGTTAGGGTTTGAAATGCAAGGACGGTGCCTGTAGGGAGGAGGTTAGCTAGATTGGCTGCAATGGCTAGGGTGTCGTGAACAGGGTGGTTCGAGCCTCGCTTTACCATTGCAGGAGGAGGCGGTGGCGCGAGTGGTTGATCGATAGATGATATTTCAGCAGCCATGAGGAAAACAAAGACACTGGCCAGTTGATATTTCAGCAACCATGGTTTATGTTAATTCAGAAATTCTTAATTTATAGCTAGGAAATGGAAGATGATGATACAGTACAAGCAAATCATGCGAGTTGTGCCTTGTAGAGGAATAGCGTGAGGGACAGAAACAAAACAAATTAGGCCTATCTAGTTTATATGATATACGAAACGTATCAATGACATGTGATTTGTAGCAATATGCCTACTCTTACTGAACAATGATGGGAAGCCTTTCTTACATTTTCCCAGTTGCTTGGCTTTTACTACTTCTATCTTGGATGGTTTCTGGGAAGAGGTAATTGTTCCAAGTTGAATTTGTATTAGCAAAAAAGATTTGATAAGTTACGGCGCCTAGTTTTACTGCTCGTGCTAGTGCACACCCTCCCGGAGAGCCAAAAACTGCAAATCAACCCTCTAGTGCTGTCTGCATCTTCAGATTATGAACTAGCTAGCTTGTGCTTGTCCGAACTCCGGAGACTCCGGAGAGGTAGGTACTAGGTAATCCAGCCGTGGAGAAACAAGAGTGATTGTTTCTGTACATATATGTAACCAAGCAAAACAGGTAAATGTCTTCTTCAACATATTTGTGTGCCATATAAGATAAAGAGGATTATCACAAGAAATATGTACCTCATGGATTCCCAACAACTTGGGGCCTATTGCCCATTACTTGCTTATCAATGTATACCCTTTACATCAATTTTAGTCATATTTCATCATTTTTTTGTGTAAGCTAGCCGATTCATGTATGTACTCGATCATGATGTATCTGTTACTTTAGATATACGTAATTTTGTCTTCCCATATAGAGTAGCGTTTCACAATAGTATATCGATGAAGATGTCAGTAATATTGTCCTCATGCGAGTGAGATTGTCTATACCCTGACTTGAAATAGAGATTCACTAATCACACTTTACTTAATGGCAGTTCGACATCAAAGTAATCAAGTAACGCTTTAGAACTAACTGGTTTGTTTCACAAGACAAGAAACTCGCGAGTTTTTAGACCAACTATTCGATCACATATCTGCATCTTCACTGTTCGGTTTTTAGGTCCCAACGAGTAAATCACATCTGAAAAATTTCAACTAAATTGGTTATCTATACTCGTTGAACTAAGTTGGCTGAAACTTTTCAGAACTGATCTTCTCGTCAGGACCCAAAAACTGATCAATGAAGATGCCCATTTGTGATCGAATAGTTGGCTTAAAAGCTGTTAGCTTCGTATTATAAAACTAACCGGATAATTCTACAACTTTACTCTTAAGTAATCTTATGGGCTTCTAATTACCAAGACCCAAGGATTTGGGGCCAGATTCCAACCTGCGTTTTGATAATTGTCTTTATATAAGGCGTTACTTGTTCATCACTATTTATATGGTTTTAGAGTTTAGGGTTTAGTTGTGTTTTATTCCCACATTAACAGATTAAAAGATTAGTTCCCAGTTCGATGACTATGTATTTTGTTGGGTCTGATCGATCACGTACCACATCCTCTACGACAAAAGTTTTGGTTTTTGTACTCAATCTGTAGTAGGAATGAGTCCACCACATTGATCGCCATCGACTAATAAGCAGCTGCTGTATAAGTAAAAAACATTTTAATAAGTTACTGTGCCTAGTTTTACTGCTCGTGCTAGTGCGCCCCCCCCCCCCCCCCCCCCCCCCCCCCCCCCCCCCCTCCTGGGGAGCCAAAAACTTCAAATCAACCCTCTACTGGTGCATCTTCAGTTTATGAACTAGTTTGTGCTTGTTCCGAAGATGGTAGGTAAGTTAGCCATGGAGAAACACGAGTGATTGGTTCTGTACATGCATATTTGTAACTAAGCAAAACAGGCAAATGTCTCCTTCAACATTTTCAGATGCCATATAATTAAGATGAAGAAAAATTATCACAAGAAATATGTACCACATGAAGTTCGACAATTTGGGGCCTATTGCCCATAACTTGCTGATCGATCAATGTATATACATTTTCATCAATTTTAGTCATATTTCATCATTTCTTTTAGCCGGCCAACTCATCTATCTACTCATGATATATCTGTTATTTTAGATACACGTTACTGCGTCGATGTCAGTAATATTGTCTCTCATGCGAGTGAGATTGTTTATATATACCTCGACGGCCTTACCTGAAATATAGACTCACTTATCAAACTTTACTTGGTCCTTCTACGCTTGCTAAAAAAAAAAAAATCAAACTTTACTTAACGGCATTTTGAATTCAAGTAATTGAGTAATGCGTTAGAACTAACTGGTTAGTTTTATTATACGAAGCTAACCGGCCTTTACATAAATTATTCGATCACATATCAACATCTTTACCGTTCAGTTTTTAGGTTCCAACGAGTAGGTCACACCAGTTTCAGACGAATATGGGTTATCTACTCGTTGAACCAATTTGGCTAAAACTTTTAAAGATGATATGCTAGTTGGGACCAAAAAATGGAACGGTGAAGAGGCTGATACGTGACTGAATAGTTAGTCTAAAAGCGGGTTAGCTTCGTATTATGAAATTAAGCCCCAAGAATTTGGGGTCTAGATTATCCGTTCCAACTGGGCTTCGACATTTGTCTTTATCCGTTCCATCACTATTTGGTTGGTTTTACAGTTCTTGTACAACCAGAAATCTTTATGGCAGGTCCAATATAAATACTAAGTACCCGATCCTTAGAGATTTATAGGGTTTCTTCAAGATCAGCGTCACTCGTTTGTGTCAAGAACAACCAATAACGATGTCTGCCAACGACAAAGCAGTAGCGGTACGTAGTTCTAGATATCTCTCTCTCCATCTTCGATACTTTTTCCTTGATTCAGATCATTTTCATGTAATCGTTCACTTTTTTCACGTAAAACTTTTTCGATTGTAGGCTCTAGAGAAATTAGGTAAGGGCTTCGAAAGGATGGGTAACGGTTTGGGGTTTGTTGCTGTGGTGGGTGTGATTTACCTGGGTTTCAAATTGTGGTCATTGAATTATAGCGTTGAGTTAATCTTCTCAAAAGATGAACCCCAAACCGAAACTAAAACCAAAGCCGGGAAGGAGGCCTTCACCTGTGGCGATAGCAACAAGAAGGCAGTGTGCTCTACCTGCACTCAGAGTGCACGTTTGTTACCCCGGACTGTCTAATTCTGGACTAAGTCTCTGCTTAGTCCCGGACTATGCAGGCTCGGATTAGGATACAGTAATTCCTGACCCATGTTTGGTACAGTCTCGGACTAAAGAACAGAATCAGCAGAATAGTCCAATCTCACGTTTGACGAACCACCGGACTAAATAAATTTTGTAACTCAATTATTTTTTGTATTATAACAAGTATTATTCAATAATAATATATATAATAAGTTGCTTAGTCTTTTTGATATAAAACAAGTTGCTTGGTCTTTTTTAATAGATAAGATAAGTGAATCCATATGCTATGTTCTTTGTTTAAAATTTTCCCCATTTCAATATGTAGGTTTACATCTGCAGCAAATTAAGCTTCATTAGTAGCACAATATAACACTGCACAATCATATCTCCATTCTAACTTTGCACAAATCTGTTGGCAAATAACAACCATATCTTCATGCAAAACTCAAAGCAAAGAATCAAAGAGCTCATACTCATAAGAAACATCTCTTGTAACTGATATTCAATTCAGAAACTATATCTAGTTTACAACAACAAAGCCATGGATCAAAACCACACCCATAACACATACAACTATGCAAACTACCAACTGATCATATAACCATTTTTCTTGAATTTTCATCTGATATTCAAAACAGTGGCAGCAACTCCCCAAAAGGCTTGTCCAACATGTGTTAAGGCAGCAAATCCCCAAAAGGCAGCAACATGTGTTAAGCTAGGTAGATCCCCTAGCAGCATCAATAAGCATTTTTTCAACATATCTTTTCTTTGCTTCACCACGTAAGGAAATGAACACAGAGATACGTTGTTGCTTCTCCAAGATATATTCCACAGCCTTAATTTGGTCATCAATAGAAAGACCCATATCCTCAAGTTCCTTAGCAATATCATATCGATCTTCATTACCTTTCATTATGGCATCTGTCACCATTTGCATTCTTTTTTCAGATTCTTCAAACAGATTATTCAATGCAAGCATGAGTCGATCCTCATCATTTCTTTTCCTCTTTTTTTGACTGACCTGAGATTGCTGGCTACCTTCTTTGCTTATTGACATGGGACTTGTGTCATTCTCAAGATGTACCTCATCTTCATTGTTGCTCTGCTCCTCCACCATTTCAGCAGGGACCTCAGCTGCACTACCATTTGCACGATCATTCCCAAAGATGTTAGCTAGTCTCTCAAACAAGGGATACGATTTGTTTCTCCAACCTGCAGCCTTTTTGTTGTTCTATGGCATAGAAAGATAAAAAAAAAAACCAGTAAATCATCAACCTTAAAATAGAATCTGCAACCTCAATACTAAAGCCAAGGTATTAAATCATTACCTTCACATAAGTCTCCCACACTTCATTACTATCAACTTCCACACACTTTTTTACATCATTCCATGCAAATCCACTCTTGTTTATCATGTCATAGATGATGCTATAATCCTTCTTAAGTTTCTTCAACTTTGACTCGATATGTGGACTTACCTTCAGATTGGAATTAGGACATAACTCATTCAAAGCATGCTCTATTTTCATTAGTGTACCAGATTTGAAAGTTCCAGTATCGCAGCGTTGTCCACCAGCAATAATTCCATCAAGTATGCTCAATAATGATTCTTCTTCAAAGCTGTTCCATTTACGCCTTAACTTCCCATGTTCAGAATTTTCATCACCACCTTCCATACTGAGCACACATACAATAAGTAAGCATATCAGCATATAAGCATACAAGTAGATTTGATGTTCATATACTATAAATTAGCCTTTGGAGTCAGTATCAAAGCCAACAAAATATAAGCAACAGTTACTCAAAGCCAATAACATTACAACAACAGCTGAAAATAACATTTTCCAATTCAGATACATGCATAAAAGAGTTTAACCATCAGCTCAAACTAACATCAAGTAGCATGCTACTTTCTGAAATTATATAGCTGTAAAAAGGATGTTTGACTTCTATTCCTATATCTATGGTCTGATTATTCTAAATCCTTCAGTATTAAGGTTTAAAACATAAAACTAACAGTGGGGTATGTCAACATGAAAGCAATCTCCTAAATCATATATGCTACAAGTAAATGCTCGATATCGAAGTGCTTAAACAAGCTTAGATAGAATTGATCAGCATCAGCATAAAAAAATTAGCATATCAGAAACAAAGCATTTTAATATATAAAAACAGAACAAGGAAAATTAATACATTCTACAATGTCAAAAAGACACAATCCAATACATAAACAACAATTCAAGACATAAACAATCCAAGACACACAACACATCTCTTGCTACAATATAATCCCTTGCAGATCTTGCTTCCCTGGTAGCTCTACCACTCCTCGCAGCTCTTCTGCCCCTTGTAGTATTTTCTTGAACTTCAGCAGCTCTTGCTTCCCTTGCAATCCTTCTTCCTGTCCATTCATTATACATTCGTAAAGCTAAGTCATTCCTCCAAGCAGTCCATTGATCAGAGGATTCAACACTGCCAATTTCATTAACATCTTCCCCGTTTTGTGACTTAGAAGGAAATACTGCATTCTCCATTGGATCTACAGACATCTCTCTCCTAATCAAATTGTGTAAAAGACAACAAGCCGTAATTATACGGCATTGTGTCTTTATTGGATAAAATGAATGACTCCTTAGTATTGCCCACCTTCCTTTCAGCATTTCAAAACAGCGTTCTATGACATTTCTTGCCTTGGAATGCTTCATGTTAAAGTATTCCACATGATTCCTAGGCATATTTCCATCATCCCATTCTGATAAGTGATACCTTGTTCCTCTATATGGCGCAAGAAACCCCTCACCATTCGTGTAACCACCATCTACAAGGTAATAATAACCTAATAGCCAAAATAAAAATTCTATTAGTGCGAGTAAATGGAGGGGAAACAATATGAATTTTTTTCTAAACCCAATAGCCTTACCGGTGGGAACTCTTAATCCATTAGGCCTAATGACTGCATCATGTAGAACCCTAGAGTCAGATGCGGATCCCTCCCAACCCGGTAAAACAAATATGAACTGCAAATCACGAGAACAAACAGCCAACACATTTGTAGCAACTTCACCCTTTCTTGTTCGATATCTTGGCTTGTCAATTGCAGACACACGTACTCTAATATAAGTCCCATCTAGTGCCCCCAAGAAATTCTATTAAAACAAAAACTTTAGTAAGTTTATCAACTGCATAGACATAAGGCATAATTCAGGCTTGAAAAAAACTAAAGTCCCTATAATAAACAAACCTTAAAACACTTCCATCGACGATCTGTACAATCAGCAACTACCGGATCAGGTACCCTCAACAAACTCCCTTGCAATCGTAAGACACCTTGTAGTACTGAATTGAAGTACCTACTAACAGTCTCTCCGGACCTATAAAATCTACCTCTAATCGTACAATTTTTCACATGATGTGCAAGCGTATGTACAAAAATACATACTTGCTCTTCCACTGACACCAAACCATCATTCTTAACCCTCCCATCTGTGCGCAACAATTCACACAATACGCCAAAACAACTTCTATCCATTCTCAATTCGTTTACGCACTCAATGTCACTATTACCTATGATACTATCTAGATAAGTCAAACGAGTTTGATGTCTTATCAATGAACGATTATTTAAGGCATGTCTTTCAGCACGCCTTCTCCTCAAATTAAACAGAGCTAGCACAAGCATTGTGCAAGCACACATGGTTTGTAGGTGCCACAACTCCACCAATAAGAGCAACAAAATTTGTCTTCGATCCATTATCTAATATTCACAAGAACATAATAATCAATGAAACTGATTTCATAAAACTGATTTCAATGGAACCGATACTTGAAAATTGCTGCCATATATTGTACTGATTTCATATTCATATATTGTATAGCTCATAATGGAACCGATACTTGGATCTGTTGTTTTGGTCAAATACTCAGAAAATAGCACAACTCATAATGGATAGATTTTCTAATAAACCAGCAAGAATTCATATTATCCAAAATAGTATAGGTATCAGAAACAGACTGAAGTTAGATGTAGAACAATCAAACCTCAAGTTAAAACCAATGTTAAGGTAATACTGGTTTTAAAAATTTGTGGTCAAATTGATTTTGTAAGAGTTTACGCAACAATAGAAACAAGAAGTAACAGTTAGGGACCTATTAGGACAAGGAGAGCCTTCACTATCTACCTAATTGTCGTATATTAGGGCATGCAGAATTGTCAATGACGTGCATAAACACATAATGCTGATGAGAGAAATCTTACCTGTTATGCACAACAATATTCCACCTAGAGACATCCATCCAAATTCTTGGTTCTTAGCTACACTTCTCTACAACAAAAGGCCCATAATCCCTCACAGAATTCCACCTTTTTTTTCACCCACATTACTATGTAATCTAAATTCAAGGTATTCATGAATTTATACTAACTTATGTACCCATTACTGAAGCCAAATCTATCAAATAAATAAAAGAACAAAAAAAAAAGAATAAATCAAGATTTCGCAAGAACAAGTCAACCAGAAAATCACTACTCAGTGCATAGAAATTATTTTTCATAAATATAAAGAAAAAAAAAATCAAGAAGACGACCAAGAAAATAGAGCAAAGTAAAGAGAGAGAGAGAGAAGAAGCTGACCTGAGATATGAGGGCGTTTCCGGAAGAAGAAGAAGAAACAATAGGGAATTGGGTTGTGCGAGAGACTAGGAAAGGCAAGCTGTGGAAGACATGCAAACAAAGACGGAGAGAATCAGTATGCTTCAAATTCAGAGAAATTTTGAGGACAAAGAATAGAATAAACAACAAGGAAGGAAGGAAGGAAGGGTGGGTTTATAGAGAGAGAGAGAGAGAGAGAGAGAGAGAGAGAGAGAGAGAACATGCTGGAGTCGATGGAGTCGAGCAGAGTCGATGGAGGCGGTGAGAGGTGAGGCGTGAGAAAAGGTTTGCGCAGCGAGTGATTCGCTTATGGAACGAAATCTTACGGAGTCCCCCCAAAATTGGGGCCTCTCCGTAACACCAAAAAAGAGGGACACGGGGACTCTTTAGTCTCATTAACTCTAATCCCGTGTTTTCCCAAACATGGGTTTCAGACTAAGTTTTTTCACTACATAGTCCAGTCCAGTCCAATACCGAGAAACAAACGTGCCCAGAAGGTGTGCGCCGTCTGCAAGCAGGAGCCGTGTTCATCTTAGTGTGTTCCCAATGCTTCTTGGAGTGTTTGGTGATTATTAGTTTTAGTCGAATTGATCGAACAGTTGTGTTTTGTTTATGTTTTTGTTTTTGGGATGATTAAGAAGTGTGCTCTTATGGAGGTATTTGGATCAAGGAGTAAAATATTCAAAATATATTCGATATTTCCTCGAAATTTCTGTTTTTTATAATTACTGATATTAATTTTCATATCTTTTCGATATTTTATATTTAGTTTATTTTTGATCGAATATACAACTTTTAGATAAAATTTAGTAAAATTTCCATCGATATTTGATATTATCTCGATATATCCATCGAAATTTCTTTTTTTCGAACCATCGAAATTTCCGTGATCGTCGATATTTTACTCCTTGATTTGGATATATGTATTTGGATTTGCTAATGAGAATTTAACTCTCAAGTTTCTTGAAGTCTTGGTTTGGTTAAGTTGTTTAACTGACAATTTTGAAGTCATGGGTTCAAACCTCACGACATATGTAGGGTGTGTGAGTTATTAATAAAAGTTTTTTAAAAAAAAAAAAAAAAAAATCACCTTACCAGATTGATAGTTGATACCATATGGAAGCTTCTGACTTTTCGGCAAATCAGAAGGTTATGGATGTGTATCACTGTGTCAGGGCTGCATTGTATGTGAAATAGCTGGCTAATCATTTGTATGCTGATCGAGACATCTTATATATATATATATATATATATATATGATTTAAAAATATAATCAAAAAGTTGGTGTAATCCCTCATCCCTCATATATGTCAAAAAAAAAGGATCCCTTAATGGAAAAGCCCTCACCGTTCAATATGTAGTTCTATATAAGTATATCACTTTTGCAAATTTTCAGAAATTTTGGTGATCTTTAAGGCATTCAAAACTACGATTTATAATTATAAGCATGAACGGTTCAGGTTTGACAGATTTGGTTTGTTCATTGATTTAATCTTGTTCGACATCTTAACGATCACCAAATTTGTTGAAAATTTGCAGAATTGATCTATATATAAGGACTAACAAACTGAACGGTGGAGATTCAAAAATATAATCGAAAAGTTGGAGTAATTCCTCATCACTCATATATGTAAAAAAAAGGAATCCCTTAGTGGAAGAGCCCTATATATATATATATATATATATATATATATATAGAAAGATTATCACAAGAGTATGTCCTCATGGAGTTAAATGGCGTTTCTATCGCCCTGGCACTGCACGCTAATTGGATCAAATTTTGGGACCTATTGCCCATTACTTGCTCATCTTTGATTAAATTTTCATCAATTTTACTCATTTCGTCATTTTTTGTTAGCCGGCCGACTCATGTACATGTTACTAGATATTCACATTAATAGTACGTAATAAATGTTCACAAAAGTATGTTCTATCAAGATGTGATAAATATGGTCTCTCATGCACGTAATTCAGGCCAGAAATTTGGGACCTAGAAATCTAGAATATTGTCCATTGCAACCAGGGCGTCAGTAATTATCCATCACTATTTGAATGGTTGTGGAGAGTTCTTGTACAACACGAACATAAAAAATAAAAGTTCTTGTAGAACAAGCAATAAAGGTGGCAGCTCTAATATAAATATGAAGTACCCGATCCTCAGACTCTCAGAGATTTAGGCGTCATACGTTCGATCGTGTCAAGAACAAAACGATAACGATGTCTCGGGACGAAGCAGTAGCTGTAGTTCTCTCTCTCCTTTCGTAATTTATGCGTTATATTCTGAAATTTCTAGGACACTTTCTCCCTTGATTAGGGTTTAGGGTTCACTTTGTTTACGTAAAACTTGTTGTTTGATTGCAGGCTTTCAATAGAATTGGACATGGTTTGGAGTTGATTGCTTTAGTAGGTATTGTCTACCTGTTTGGAAAATTGTGGACCTCAGTGTGTGGCGATGGTACGTACTCAGGGTGATTCTTGTTGGTTTTACTGGGACCTAACAGTTTATTGAGGAACCGAGACCTCTAATAACACAAGGTTATTAATATAATTATTGCCTAAACTACCACTAAGGATAAGGTTAATCCCATTATCCTTGTACTTAGGAAACAACAAAACAAACTCAACGTTAACTAAGAACAATAAACATTGACCAGTTTATAACAGGCGACTGCAACAAGAAGGTAGTGTGCTCTGCCTGCACTCAGAAGGTGTGCGCCGTCTGCAAGCGGAAGCCGCGTGTTCATGAGTGTCTAGGGTGTTTCTGATACTTTTTAGAGTGTTCTTTGCTGGTGTTTATTAATTAGTTTTAGTCGAATTGATCGAACAGTAGTGTTTTATGTTTCAACTTTTTTTGGATGTTTATCGAGTCCTTTAAGATGGATATTTGGCTTTGCTTATCGAAATTTAACCTTTCATGAATTCTCATTATCTTTAGTATTCTGCATAATATCGACCCCTCTTGCTAGAGCTAAAGCACAAATAATATTAATTTCTAAATAGACGAAATGCAAAGTTAAGAAATTGAAAATACCATTATGGATGTAATGGTTCAAGTTTATATAGACGTACAGAAGAAAACTTCAAGCAACATTCGATTCAGTTTGAAGAAATTTACTAGCGAAGAAAATGTCTAGCTAATAGTCCCAACTATTCCAAGTTGTCGAAAGGGCTAAATGCGAAGGCAAATTTGTTGAACATAATAGTCCCATTGGCCTTTTCACCAATGTGGATTTGGTCGCAGCTATTGATTTTGAAAGCGGTTGCTACAGCCTGCATATGAATTCTAAACTAGAAGGTACTAGTTCTTTAAGCTGCTGAATAGCTTGTTTTCTTTCCTCCTTTTCTATCCTCTCCACCTCCTCTCTGTTACCCATTCTAAACCTGATCCGCTCCCGAGAAAACTACCGTCGAACAGGATGCATAAGAAGCTCTTTTAGTTCAACAGCATTCTCTATCAAGTACCTAACAAGTTCTAAATCACTGGTACGACCGTGATACTCTGTCACTTCCACTACCCTAAGGAATTGATGTGAGTAATTGGGAGCTTGCTTAACTTCCATTTCACGCCTATAAAATCGAGAGATAGTCGTTTCCAACTGCATCAAGGAATTCAAACAATTTAGTGGGACGGACAATAATCAAAAGTCTTGGTTGGGGAGTTCAAGTGAAAAGTGGGTTCGTGTTCGAAACAGCTCAGAGAGCAAGAACGAAAATTAAAATTGCTATTCTATCATCTCAATGGACAGTGACATACTTGCACCAATGGCACTAAACTAAACTCAACCCCAGAAAATGTCATGTTGAATTTTAGGGATTATAGATATGGTCTAGTTATGGTACAATTGCTAATTAACATTATTTTGCAGTCAACAAGAAAATGATTGACATGAGAAAATAAACAAGACAGTAATAAAGATGCACATACCCTGATCAAAACAATTCAGGATAATCAGAGATAGAGATGGACCAAAGAGCTAGACAGATACCAAGTTTTAATAAGATTATATACCTTCAATACAAGTTTGTGCAAATAAGGAGACGCCTCCATGAAAGACATTAATTGAAGAAGACAGCAACTGGAACGTTCCTTCAATCCCAGTTCCAAATACTTGAGATTCACATATGTAGGAAGTACATGTTTCTCATTGTTTAGCTGAAAAAAAAAAAAAAAAAAAAAAAACCATAAAAACAAAGGGATAAGGTGCTAACATAACCCAACAAAACCAACACATAACTGATGTAAGTACTAACCACAAATCCCCTCAGTCTGAAAACCTCTAGCTGATGATGAGAACCACATTGTCCAAATGAAACTCGGCGGGAAGAAATGGAGACCTCAACAAGCTGCGGCACATTCTTAAGCAGCAAGTTTATCCCGCCTCCATAAATAAATGAAACAAGTTTTACATCACAAATCTCAATGTTCACAGGACCGGTATGTTTATGTATGTGCAAGTATTTCAAGGCAATTGACGGGCCGATAACTTTAAAACTATCCAACCCTAAAGTGCGAACTACTGTCAATCGCTCAAGAAGTGGACAGTGAGATAAGAAGCACTCTAGAACTTGCCCAGTAAGTCCTATAACAAACCTGAATTCAAGAACTCTAAGGTACTTCAAGCAAATGAATGCACTAAAACAAGTGTATAGACAAGGGTGCAGAATATCAGGTTTAGAGCACAAGTCAGACCCTAATCTGTCCACATTTACAAATTGGTGCGAACGGGGAAAAGTACCAAAGACTGCCTTAATCTCGTTTCCTCCTCTTTTGGGGAAACGTCTGTTTTTAGAAAGGAGCAAATCAAAGTTTTGGACTCTCTTTTCCAAGGCGAATCGACCCCATGTATGAATGGAACTTTCGTACTTGGGATCATTTATATCGCCATAAACCCTAAGCAGATTGATACTTGAGCCTCTATGTTGTTTCATTACACTATTCACCCAATTCAAGTACCTATCAAGTTCCGACTCTATATATTCTTACTCGTTTGTATGAACGCAGTTGGAAAAAAATGTCATGGTGAAAATCGAGAGTGGTAACAAAGGTCCAGATGTGGTGCCATCGAGTAGATAGCACACTAGTAGCAGCTGCTTCCTTTAGAGGCAGCAGAGACACTATACTAACTATAAGATCATCTGGCAGTGCACTAATCCTGTCCACCACCACCAAGTTTTGCACATCGTCCTTGAAATATAAACCCTAAAAAAAGAATAAGAAAACCAATCAGTGACCATGCAACTTTGACATATAGCCGTAGTGTAGTTATCATTTCTAAATAACAACAAAAATAAAAAGAAAAGAAATACGTTTTGAGGCTTGCAGAATGCAGACACAATACGTTATTGTACTTCAAAGAAAAGATATAAAAGAAAAGAAAATATATAAAAGAAAATAAAAGAATGACTACAACACTTGGATAAAAAAGATATATATACCCGTAACAAATCCTTCGCCAAATCCCTATTCTCAATGATTCTGTCAATGGAGTAACCGTAGCTGGAGGTGACTACAGTCTAAGAATTTGACTCGATAAACTTTAAACGAGTTGTACCCTTCATATTTATGCAGTATATATGGTCTCATAACCTAGCTCGTGCTATACAATATACTTTAAATCTAGATTCAAATTTGCAGATATATATGTATGTTTCTTACAGTACCAGCTCTGCAGTTTTGTTTACAAGACAGTAAAAGCATTTTACTCCTATAGTACTTTGCCAAAATGTACTATTCACCCAACCCTAATTAAGCTACAGTGGAGGCATCACTCAATTCCCTAGTTCAAGTAGTCATTACATACCCAATGCAATAATCATGATTCATCAGTGTTTGGAATTCTTCAAGCCAATTAACATACACATAAAAGAGATTAAGAAAACGTGCTCGTATATAATCATCAAAAACCAAATTCATACACTTAACATGAACGAAACCAAAACTTACTGTGTCGGCAACAGCAGATTTCAGCGAGTCGAAGAAGCTGTCACCATTTGCAGTGTCAGTCAAGGTTTTACCAAGATACCACTCAGTTTGCATTCTGCGAGATAGTTTAGCATGAGAATTACAGGATATACGGGTAAAAACCTGTCGGACGGAGATTAGAATTACCCAGTTGCTTTCGTCACTTCAGGCATGTTACCACCAGTTGTCATCTGAAATGTTTTCCCGAGCACAAAATAAGTACAAAGTTTCGGAAGATTTTATAGACCAACATATAAATCTTTCAAATACTAGTCCCTTCCCACCTGATAACCAATAACATAGAGAAGACAGTAAAAAACTGGAACATAATTATATGATGCGCAAGTGGCAATAAGGAAACTTACCCGTTGTTGGTTATCAACATCAAGAATATCACAATCTTCTACACCATGACCTATAAACAATCCAAAGAAAATATTGAGATTTGATTACTATGTTTTGAAGAAACTGGGACGCAAATGATACTCGTGGGAATTCTTAAACAACTTTGAGACCAATAATAGAAACTTCCTCGTAGGCTAAGACAAGGAATCGTAACCCTAAAACAATTCAAACAAAAAGCAGGAGAAACCAGTCGAATGTGGCGAGCCATAAATCTTGGGAGAAAAAGAAAAAATCACAGAAGGGATTGAAGAGAATAAAACTTTGATGTAGATAAAGGTGTGAGAGACGTTATATTACCCTAGATGAAAGATACTCATGCGATCATCTATATAGTCCTTGGAGAGGCAAGAAAATACAAAACCCTAGATTGAGAAATGGGAGGAAACAGTGAAGGAAAATACAAAACCCTAGATTAATAAAAAAAAGGGAGGAAAGAGTGAAGATGGGTATTAGAGTAGAAGAGTGAAGATGGCCGATTTAGGGCCACGTTTGGTATGGTCGACTAAATTCGATCGGCATTAATTATGACCAAGATTTGATTTGATTTGATTCCTATTACCTTAACCCTGTAAACAATACACTGAAAGTCTGAAAATTAAAGCTTACAAAATGGTGGCCACAGGTTTCCTAGCATCAAAGATGACAATACTATCAAAAAGCTTCTATGAAATGCCGTCAAAGATTAAGGATATGGGAACCAATCTCACAATTTGACATAGCAATGAACTTAAAGAGAATTGGAAAAGTGCTCCTTATTAAACAGAAGGACAAGACAAAAAAAAAAAAAAAAAACAAAGGCAATATGCAGTTAAGGGCGAAACAAGAGGTTCAGAAGCTCACCACTTTGCAATACCGTCGGAAAGCATAAGTCCTGCTCCTGCGCACAACTCACACAGCTCGTATCGCCCAACTCTCAGTGCCACCAAAGTTGTGCAAGCCCAGCGTCACCAATGATCAAGGCCAAAACCCAATTGCCAGCTTCGAATCCGACTCCAAATTGATCTCTGTCTGCGAATCCATCTCGAATCTCAATCTCCAAGTTCGTCATTGAGCCTCCAAAATAATTGGGCTCTGGAAAGATTATGTCAGGTGTTCATAACAAAAAAGCTTGATTGGGTCCTTACAGTTTTGAGCGGAAAGTCACGGGTGCCCGGATCAAATACCTCAAGTTTGGTTTGTTTCGAGACCTATACAAAACATACATCAAAAATATAAAATTCCACCGGGTACAAAACCGAGAAATCCCAAAATACCCAAATTTTTCGAACTATAATGGTTTGATCAATTCACAGAGTACGTAGGCAGTCTAAATTTTAGTCTAGATACAACAACATTTAAAACCAAATCATTGGTTCTTTCCAAGTCAAATTCTCAAACACATAACAAAACCTTTCGACAAGTCATCTACTTCGTTGAAACCCCAAAAGTCATAAAATTGGAACTACGAGTGACTTGATCCCTCTCAGGGTACGTAGGCGGCTTGTAATATAAACAAGGTGCAGTCGCAATTCCTCACAACCCATTTGTTACTTTGTAATCAGAATCAAAGGGTTTTCCCTTGAAGCAAGGGTTGTAATTAAGGAATTTATTTTATTCTGAATGAGCTGAATCGATCAGACATAATTAAAACTCTATTTTAATTAATAAGATAGAGTGAAGTTGTGTTGGACATATTTATTTACAATTTTTTCTCAACAAAAGAAGCTCGTCTAGTAGGTGACCGAGAAACAGATCCAAGTCGTGTTTGGGTAGAACGGCCGACCATTGCAGAACCGCCGGAGATTGGGGGTTGATGAAAGTCATCTTTAGGTGAGAACTGAGGTCTAGGTAGAACCAAAGAATAACAATCTGAGAAGAACGTATAGTGATTTGGATAAGCTGATCTTTGGGTGCCTAGAGTCAATTTTTTTTTAGCTATCTTACTCAAGAGACGTAAGTGCTTCTGTGTTTGAGTGTATACGGTTAATGTTCAAATGTTTTTGCTTTCAAGAGGTTAGAATGTAGTTTATTGGTGATATTGTTCTTAGACAACAAGGACATCATATGAAGGACCTGTAATTAGTGGCGTAGTTAGGAATTTTGGATTAGTGGGGCACAAATAATAATAATAATTGAATTTAATTTCTATCTACTACGTACGACTATGAGATTTCATATTCTGAAATCGTTGCATGATAGCCTCGTCGTCGATTCTAGAAAAAGAAATTTCCTTCTCGATTTATGAAATCAATCATTCATAAACTGGTCATTCATTCAGCGTACGTAACCAAGTCTTTACAATGTTCATAGCCTGATTATTTGTTCTTAAAAAGTATCTAAACATAATGATGTTTTGACCGCAGCAACAGTTGGTAAAGAATACGGTATTTCGAAATATTTATCTTAGTATTGGACTTCAATTTTTTTTTTTGAAAAGGGGCTAAGTGGCCGCTCTCATGTCTTAACCATTAACGAAACCGTAGAATATAAGGGGGGGGGGACATAAAGCCTAAACCCCATATTGCTTAAACATCTCAAAATAATATCAGAAGTTTTTAATCCTCACTAGTGGAAAAAACCTCTTAAACGACGGAATTGTTTTAATTCCGTCTCCTAAGTTACCACTTAGGCGACAGAATAGTGTTCCGTCGCCTATGTGGTAACTTAGGAGACGGAAAATGTACTAAGGCGACGAAATCATTTTTATAAAAAAAAAAAAAATTATTCACTTAGGCGACGGAAACGTATTCCGTCGTCTAAGATTATTTAGACGACGGAAAATTTTACTTAGGCAACGGAATTATTATTTTTTATAAAAAATAAAATTTATTCATTTAGGCGACGGAAATGTATTCCGTCGTCTAAGATTTATTTAGACGACGGAAAAATTTACTTAGACGACGAAATTATTATTTTTTTTTTAAAAATAAAATTATTAATATCCTAAGTACCGAAATTTTTAGCGGCTCATTTTCCGCCAAAAATTTCAGAAAAATTTGAACCAAAATTTTCAAACTTTCCTTATATATTCTCTCTCCCTCATCTCCTCTACCCAGTTTCCACGCATACCTCTGTCTCTCCTTCTTCTTCCCTCTGCCTCACCTTCTTCTTCGCTCTGCCTCTCCTTCTTCTTCACCCTCTGCCTCACCTTTTTCTTCCCTCTCTGCCTTACCTTCTTCTTCGCCCTATGCCTCTCCTTCTTCTTCGCTTCCTGCCTCTCCTTGGCGCCCTTCTCTTTCAGTGGAGTCTGCACGCCTTTGTGCCAGGGGACTTCGCGCCCTTCTCTGCCAAGGGAATCCGCGTGCCCTTTGTGCCAGCGGAGTCCCCGCGTCCTTCCCTGCCAGCGGAGTCCGCGCGCCCTTCCCTGCCAGCGGACTCCGCGCGCCCTTTGTGCCAGCGGACTCCGCCCCCATTTATTTTTTTTAATTTATTTTTCACTTTAGCGACGGAATCCAGTGATTCCGTCGCCTAGGGGAAAAATAATTTTTTTTGTCATTAAACAATATCAGTCGCCTAAGTAATTTTGACTCGACGGAAATCAATTTTTCGTCGTCCAGACACCTACCTCACTCTACTTAGACGACGTAAATTCCGTTGCCTAAGTACTTAGGAGACGAATTTTGTTACTTAGGTGACGGAATAGTTCCGTCGCCTAAGAGCTTTTTCCCAGTAGTGCTTATGCATTCTAACAAGCACCATTTAGCAAGGAGTTCATCATTGACTACTCCATTTGCTTTATAAATTTGGCGACATACCGGAAAGACAATGCTCATTGAGAGCCATAAATTACTATGTCTAACAGCTTTCCTACCATGTTGCCACTGGACGATAGTACTAGTGACACTAAATTTCATTCTGCCACTAGGGAGCTGCGACCATTTGACAAAGTAAGGAACTCGCCGCCCACCTAGATCAGACATGGTATGCAAGAAATGCAACCCGGGACAAAGCTCACATCTTCTTATTAAAAACAATAAATAAATAAGAACTACATAAAATAAACTTAAAACAAAAACAGAGTAAATAGACCTATTAGGGCCCAAAAGAGGAATCCAGGCCCAAACCTGAACCCAACACTTCGGGAGAAGCCCAATTGCAAACCAAGCCGTTGTCGGCCTCACCACAGTCGCTGTAGGTAGATCATCTCTTGCGCCGACACTCCACCCTCTATAATCTCTCCATGCGCCGCCACTACACCTTCGTCGGACCTCCACTATCGTCAGGCCGACAACAAGATCACACCAAAGGCAAAAGATGACGCATCCTTGCACAACGTACACCAACTCGGATCTACAAAAAGTAAACCAGATTGGGTAGATTTGATCTGATCTGACCCCAGTCATCCCAATCACAGTGTCGCCAAACAATCTTCGATCTCTCCCCAGATCAAGCCGTGGAGATTGGATCCGGATCCAATCCAACCCGAACTGTGCCAAAGTATATCGTCCATCGCCAAGCCACAACCAAACCTCGACTCCCAACTCGATCTTCTTATTCCAGGCATCCACCACAATCATCAAAGAGAAACACAGTCCGTTCGACGACGGTGCCTCTAGGGCGCGCTGCCGGACGGAGACGATAGGAGTTTTTTGAAACCCTAGAGGCTAGGAGATGGAGACCAAACAAAACTAATAAAAATCATGTCGTTGCTATGGATATAGACTTCAAATTTTTATTACTACGAGGAGTGGGAAATGAAATGGAAAAAAATTATATGTATGATGGAGGGAAAAAATAACAATTATTACATGATATATTGATGTAATTAAAGTTGAAACATAAAAAGAGAAAGACATTATTAATAGAAAAAAAGAAAAAATTGGAGAAAGACTCGGTGCAAGTGCAACTACAAATCGCTCCCTAAACTGATCAATCATCAACCGACCACACACACGTGTGTGTGTGTGTGTGTGTGTATACATGCCTTCTCAGCTGCGGAGATCCGCATCAATGGTTTTGGCGCGGATTTTCATTTTTGCACCACTTTTCGATCGAATTTCTCCATCTCCACCGTCTAGTATCTAAATAATATTGTGTAGATCATCTCTGCAAAATTTCAGCCAATTTGGTAATCGTTAAGGCCTGAGAAAGACTGTATATATATATATCAGTGTTTCTCAGCTACGGAGGTCCGTTCCTATCAATTTCTACGGATGTCGAACGTCAACCGTAAGATCCTTTTAAATGAAGCTCCACGGCCAAGATTAAAACACAGGAAATGAGTCTTTTAAAAGCTCATGGGTAAGTTTTAAACCGATACTGACCTGGGTCAAAAATAAGACCCGCAAACTCCTGCTCTTCTACTCCCGCCTTATACATTTTGACTCACTCTATCACTTCTTGATTTATGAGTCCCTCTAACTCTAAAGCTCTTTAATGTCTTGTGATGCTTACGAGAGGGTGAAAATTTTTGCTGGACTCTTTGGATTTAAGAAGGAAGGTTGTTATTCAGGTAGAGATTTTAGAATCACTTTTATTGATTTTTTCTCTATTGTGATTATGATTGGCTTTGGTTTTGGTTTTGGATTGGATGTTGGGGCAAGCTTGATGATGATGGGGAAAGCTTGAATCAATAAAAACTGAAGGGCTCCTTAGTCTTCTGTAGAGTTTTGTTTCTTTTTATGTATTCAGTTACTGTGCTAATTGAATGTTATGTTGTTTGATTGTTTTACAATGAAAAATTATAGGACAGAGACTATGTTTCAAGAGGCAATGACTTTAGAGTCACTTCTGTGTTCTGTTGAGACCACCAAAGTGTATACTCCACAAGTTGCAGATGTGTTCATGCCTACAAAAAACCTTGAGTTTAGAACCCTTGAAGAACTTTATAAATTTTACAATAAGTATGCTTTTGAAGCTGGATTCAGTGTTCGGAGAAGTACTATTACCAAGAACAAAGATGATTAAGAAATTATAAGACAAGAATTTTGTTGTTACAAAGAATGGCATTCAAAGAAGAAAACTATTCAGCCAAAGAAGCGAAAGGGGATTGTAAGAACTGGTTGTCTGGCAAAGATTGCTGCTATGAAGAGATCTAGCATGTATGTAGTCACTCAATTTATGGAGGCTCATAACCATCCTTTGACAAGTCGAGAGAGAGTTCATTTGTTACCATCTCATCGTCAAGTTTCAAATGCCACCCAATGCTTAACCATGGAACTTGGACTGGTAAATATTCCCAGTCACCAACAAATCAGTTTGCTTGAAGTTCAATCGGGAAGAATTGAGAATATGGGCTGTACAGGAAAAGATATATACAATTATGAAAGAGATCAGCGAAAAGAGTTGAAGGGACATGATGGAGATATGTTGTATGCTCACTTTTTATCCCAGCAGGAGAATAATCCATTTTTCACTTTCAAGATAGTTGAAGACAATGAAAATAGAATCAAACATTGTTTTTGGGCAGATGCGACCTTAAGGAGGACTCATAGTCAATTTGGGGATGTGGTTATCTTTGATACAACATACAACACTAACAAATATCGGTTGATATTTGTACCATTATTGAGGATTAACCATCATGGTCAAACCATTATGTTTGGTTGTGCATTCTTAAGTGATGAATTCGCAGAGTCGTTTGTTTGGCTACTCAATACTTTCTTAGAAGCAATGCCAGGAGGAAGTCTCCCAAAAATGATAATTACTGATCAAGATCCTACTATGAAGATTGCCATTGCCCAAGTTCTTCCTAACACATTCCATAGGTATTGCAGTTGGCACATATTAAATAAGTTTTTTGAAAAGATAGGTGTAGCCAAATGCAATGATCATTATGATGACTTTAGAAGTTGTGTATGGAACTCGGAAATGCCAGAAGAATTTGATAATAAGTGGAAGGAAGTTGTTGAGAGGAGTAGTTTAAGTGACAATGGATGGCTTCAATCAATTTATGACATTCGAGCATCATGGGTGCCTGCACCATAATCACATTTTCTGTGCTGATATATCAAGTAGCCAACGTGCTGAAAGCTGTCATTCATTTTTCAAGAAGTATGTTGATCACAAAAATTCATTGCTAGACTTTGTGATTCGCTTTAATAGAGGACTTGTACATCAACGTCATCAAGAGTTGGTTTCTACTGATATTGATTTGAATCAAGAGCCTCAGTTGAAGACCCCTCATCCTATGGAATCTCAAATAGCTGGTATTTATACTCTTGCATGTTTCCATGAATTTCAAAGTGAGTTCTATATTAGTTTTTTCAACTACAGGTTTCAACTTATGAGAGAAGATGACAACCAAAGAGTATATACGGTAAAGAAAAGAAGTGACCAGATTCAAAAGGATCGGAAAATTGCTTATGACAAGCATACAGATCTTGCTTCATGTACTTGCAAAAAATTTGAAAGTGAAGGAATCCCTTGTAGTCACATATTGGGATATTTGCTGAAAGTTCAAGAAGTAGATCAGTTGCCAGCCCAATACATTTTAAATAGATGGACTCAGGTTGCAAATGTTGATGTAGTTAAGGACCTAGATGGTCTGGAGATAACAGACACAAATGCATTTGTGGTGAAACGTAGTAAATTATTTCATCATGCTTCACTTGTTATTGACAAAGTCCTTACAAGTCCTGATGAAGCTCAGACCATTTTTATTGAGGCTCTTGACAATGTGCTTGATAAGCTCAAACAAATGCAAGTCAGTAGTAGTGAAAGTGCAAGGATTGGTAAGAAGCTGCCAACTATCTTCAACATAGGTATAATGAGCCAACTAAAGTAAAAACAAAGGATCCGGAAAAAGGCTTAAGAAAACTAAGGACCAGGCAAAGAGAAAGAGAAGTACTACAAAGAAAATGTCATGGATGTGGTCTCTATGGGCAATCACATGATAAACGAAATTGTCTGGCGCTTAGTACAGATAAAGAGAGGTAACTGATGAAAGACTTTGTTTATTCGCTGTACATATCTTTTTGTTTATATATATACAATTTTTTTTAGTATATAAACAGGTTTTTTAGTTAAATAGTTGGTATTTTCTAGTAGTTCACTTCTTGACAAATCAAAAGACGAGGAGTCAGGTTCTTTCGATGAAGAGGACTCAAGTTCCTACGATGAAGATGATGAGAATTAAGCTTCCTTTGTGTTTGAAGAGACTTTATCTTCATGATTATGTTTTGCAGCATATCAGCAAAGTTTTCTTTTTCATTTAAGTGATGGCTGATTAATCCATCATTGTAGGGGTGGAATTTTGAAACCGATAACCGAAAAAAACGGAGCCGAAAACCAAACTGAAACCGGAAAAAACCAAACCGAATTAAGAAAAACCGAACTGAACCAAATTAGTTTGGTTTGGTTTTTGGTTTCGGACCTTGAAAAACCGAATATTTCTAAAACGACGTCGTTTTTTGTCTTTATTTTCGTATTAAATATTTGATTTGAACAATATGATTTTAAGTTTTATGTTCTATATAATTATATATTTGTCTTTTCTAATATTTTGTTTTTTATTTTCGTTTTATGTACATATAGAAATGTTTTAGGTGTTGTGTATGCGAAGTATAGAGAGTGATATGTTACCTCTAAAATCAAAGACCTTATTCTTGCGAACTTTAGATGATAGACTAATATTTAATTTATTTTTCTCTTCTTTATTCAAATTTATGATTTTTAAACTTTAAAATTTGGAATTTATTTGGATGGACTTTAAACAATGGATTCTATATTTTCTGTTCAAGATGAACTGATAGGAGCATAAATATGCGACGATATAATGGTTAATTCTCCTCTTTACTTTGTTAGTTTATCATATTTTCTATTTGATTTAGTTATTTTTATGTTTATTAGGTGTTTTGGAGCAAAGAAGGGAATATGAAGCAAGAGAGGATAAATCTTGAAGGAAAAGGAATCCATGTCGTATAAGGAAAGAATTATAAAGATCTGCCAGAAATTATCAACTAACTTCGACAGAGGATTGTGATCAGCTCACAACGATCCAGATGATGAGTTATATGTCAATAGCAAGCTACAAGAGTCTACTTTCTATAATTTTTTACGGATCGTCAATACCTAGTTTGGAGAAGAAGTTATGATCATTTTAGTGGCCGAATGTCAGTCTGCCCGAATTTATGGTTTGGACCGAAACTTCAATTTCAAGGCCCAATCCAAATCAACTAGCCCATGGACGGAAATTGAGGGTTATCTAACCCTAATATCATCAGATACACGGGAGAAAAGAGGCAAAAGAAGGAGGGAAGGAAAAAGAACGCAAGAATCAGAGATCGCTCTCTTCTCAGGGATTCTCCAAGCTCGGTTATTGTTGTCTTCCTCTTTCATGAACTCTTTTATGTTTTCAATTTTCATTATGTGTAACTAAACTCATAGTAGCTAGGGGGCTGTTGAAGCCCCTAGACATGATTCATAACATGCTTTGATTTTCAGTTTGTTTTTCCAATTAATAAGATTGAGGTTTTGTTTACCGATTGTTCATCAATGAATTGTTTGTGTATGTTTTGAAGGCCTACTTAGTATACATGCTAGGGTTCTAACACTTTGATTATTTGATGCCTGGGTTAATATTGGATCCCTCAAATTGTCTAGAGAAATAATCGGTAGTTTTCACTAGCGAGTAGACGAAACCCTAGGTTTAGCAAGGCGCTAAGTTTATTGCGATGCCTAGTGATTGCTCAAACTCTTTTCATGTTTATTGATCTCTGCTTGTTGACCTAATAAACGTACCTTTAGGTTACAATGTTTGAGAATAGTTTAGGTGTAGAGTACTTCCTGCCTAACGTACACAGTAAGAAAGAGTAATAGATTGTGCTCAAGCGTACCGAGTCAATCTGAGCATCTTCAATTGAGTTAGTTGGTCACAAATTGGACAAAGTATGTTGTGTGTGATTGTCAAGGGTGGATACTTCCTCCCTAGCTAGTCTCATTATCTTGATTCTCAACTACTTTGAAATCAGTTTTCAATTTTCTTATCTCTTGTCCGTCATCTTCCCGTATTTTATTTCTCTATCAAATCAACTTCAAATCATCTCAAATTTTGTGTGCTAGACTCTCTGTGTGTCTAGTACACCTTTGTAAATTTTCGTGTTTTTCGGAGTACTCTAGGTTAGGTTTTTCTTTTATTCTTCGACTGTTGTTCAATAGGAGCTGCAGTCACGTTTTGTGACATTTGTTGAAGTTTTAGTTTAATTTAATCTTCTGCGGGAGACCATTATTTCTCTATATTACAATCGATAAATTTTCAGGAGAATAAGGAAAATAAATAGCTTTTAATTTAGCTATCAATTTTATGGCGCCGTGTCGCCGGGGATTACTTTACATCTAATAGCTTCTTTTGTTTTGTGTTTGTTTCTTGTTGTGTTTTAGTTTTTAATTAGTGTTGTTTGTTTCTCTTTTCAGGTGAATGCACACTCGAAAGACTGGGCAAGAAGAAATTGCCCCTTTGGATTTGGAGATAGAACACACTTTTAAGTTGAACAGGAAGCAATCGAAAGATTCTCGGTTGTCAATTGAAGACATAACAGTGGGTTCTACTTCTTCACAATAGGAGGAACACGAGCAAATACCATCATCACCTACACATTCAATTCATGAGGACAAGGAAGAGAAAGTAGAGGAACCGTCAAAAGCCAAGATGGCATTGAAGGATTCCTTTGTCCCAACCGCTACCGACTCTCCATCATGCATCGATTACACACCACCGGGCAATCATTCGTTTTCGATCCATGTGCAGTTACTTGGAAAATTGCCCAAGTATACGGATTCACCATTTGAGGACCCTAATGTTCATGTTAGGGAGTTCTTGGACATATGCAAACTGCAAACTATAGCAAATTTGCCTCCTGAAGGGCTTAAGTTGCTTTTGTTTCCCTTTTCTTTGAAAGATGATGCTAAACGTTGGCTTTACTCTTTGCATGCAGGTATCATCACTACATGGGATGGAATGGTTAAGAAGTTCCTGAAACAATTCTTTCCAGCCCAACTGACAAAGAAACTAAGGAGGGAGATCCAGAATTTCACTCAGAAAGATGGTGACACCTTATATGAAGCATGAGAGGAATTCCAGGAGCTACAAAGGAAGTGTCTGCTGTTCTATTGAGGAAGTTGCCTCCAAAATTGAAGGATCCGGGAAGGTTCACAATCCCTTGCACAATTGGGGATAAAAAGTTTGGTAAGGCTTTATTAGACTTGGGTGCTTCAATTAATCTAATGTCTTTTTCTGTCTATGAGTCTTTGAATATAGGTGAGCTCAAGCCAACACGAGTGACTATCCAATTAGCGGATCGGTCAATAGCTCTTCCTAAGGGTTTTGTGTAGGATGTGCTAGTTCAAGTGAATCACTTGGTATTTCATGCGGATTTCTTTGTGCTTGACATAGAACCAGAACCTATGCCGTATGATCTTCCTCTCATCCTAGGTCATCCATTCTTGAGAACGGCACGCACCAAGATAGATGTGTTTGAAGGTACCTTAACAATGGAGTTTGATGGAGAAATTATAAGCTTCATCATCTTTGAAGCTATGAGAAAAATTATAAGCTTCAACCTTGATAATTTTTTACTAAGCCAAAAGCATACAAATTTTAAGAAAAATTATTTTAAAAAAGAAGAAAAACCGAAAAAAAAAAACCGAAACCAAACCGAACCACGGTTTAGTTTGGTTTCCGGTTTAAGGTCTCAAAAAATGCCAAACCGAACCGAATTTTTTATTCGGTTTGGTTTTCGGTTTTAGGTGAAAACCGAACCCACCCCTACCTCATTAATTGTTAGTAGTCATGGCTGACTATCTCTTTTTATTTCGCATCTTTGGTCTTGATTTGTGTTTTCCAACTTTTTTGAAATGTTTCTTAATGCTCAGGAACATTGTTCTTTTTATTAGCTTCAGCTGTTTGCATCAGTTTGGTTAATTGAAGAGAGAACAATTTAGTTTCTTTTTGCTTCAGTTTGCATCAGTTTGATTAATTGTTCTTTTTATTAGCTTTAGCTGTTTGCATCAGTTTGGTTAATTGAAGAGAGAACAATTTAGTTTCTTTAGTTTCTTTTTGCTTCAGTTTGCATCAGTTTGGTTAATTAGGATTAATGAAATCTATGTAAGTTGTCTCCAGCTCTTTTAACAGATTACTCAGTCATTCTGGAAATGTATCAATTTGGAAGAGAAGATGGACCCTTAGAAAGTACATGTATTTCATTTTGATTACAAAGTACATGTATATTTAAAAGAAAACTCAAACTAGGTCTCTGAATTTGCATATTTAAAAGCAACATAAACGTAGTTACATACACCCAAATGACAATATCACAATGTTACTAATCCATCATTCCCTATTCTTTATGTAAAAACTAGGGGCAACTAGACCCTTAGAAAGTCCAACTTGATCTTCCATTGCTTGATGATCGTCTAATGTCTGGATCTTCTCTCATTCACAAGGATCATTGAGGTAATCTTCAGGACCAAAATAATCCGAGTCTCAAGTCAGAGAAACCAATCCCCAGCATTGAAGAAGGTACGATATTAGTAGGCCTTTGAAATCTGCAACCATTTCAAATAGCAGACCACATGAACACTCAAATGTCACTCCACTTTACAGAAAATGATATAACTTGACATTTCAACATCAGGGAATACAATTACAAAGGTTGACGACACCAGTATATTACAAGTAATATAGTTACTCAACTTTTCTATCGAAAGATGCAACTGCTAATAATGTCACATAATAGAACTGCATCACAAACACAAACACAAAACCTCAATGCAATGTTGTCCAGCTTGCTCTCTCACTAAAGACCAAATATTACAACTACCAAAGTAAGCACACCAAGCATCTCAAATTCTTAATCAATATGGGGTTGGTGGTTTCTTGTATACTCTCATCAAGACATGAACTAAATAAAACTAAATCTCACATCAATACATATGCATCAGTCAAATTTGCTTTAAAAAAAAAGGCCACACTCAAAAGCATTTACCTTTCAAAATCCGTCATCATCGAGACCCAGTTCCATAAGTGTTGTTCAAGATTCTCATGGCCTCTTGCATCTTTCTCATCTGAAACCCAGAAAATAAACAAGCTCAAAACTCTTCAAACTATCTTCAATTTAAAATTGAAATACAAGATAAATATTACCGATTGGTGAGCGAATTCGACTAGGTGAGACCCGACTAACTCCTCTTGACCATAACAGAGCTTTCGATCCCTCCGATTTCGTTCTCACTGATTTGTGGGGGCATCTTTATACCATAAAATGGAAGTAAAATACTGAATAAGGCACGGGACCCACTAGGTCCCTTAGTGCCTCCGCCCTTGCCGGCCTGTAATGGAATGTGTGTTGGGTGAAAGATGACTAGTGAGTTAGGAGAGCTGAATCTGTTCATGGCTACTATGGCTGGTTTACCGTTAATTCGATATATAGATTTGTGCATGTTTGGTTCTGAGTGTTAAATTAGTCCAGTACAAGTCTCCTTCTCAGATTATCACCGAAGCAAAAAGGGTGATTTTCCTAGAATTTCAGTGCTAGCATTTGAGGATAATTGATCCTTTTCTGGAGTAGGATTTAAGTTTTATTCTAAGTACGTATAGAGTTAGTGGCGCTTACCGTAGAATTTACTATATGAGTGAATAGCTTGTAGATGTAAGTTGCAACTTACAAGATCAGTTTAGATGATTAAGCTGGTAGTGTATCTTCACAGAAGTAAGATTGAGCAAAATTTCACGTCTTGAAGTTTAGATTAGTACGTGTTTAGGTTTGAGTTCTTTGAGGTAACAATTTGAGATTGATATTTCATGGTATATGATTAAGCCAATAGAACTCCTACTACCCTCAATAGATCCTCTACTGACCCTAATAGACTCATTCTGGACCCCCTACTGCCCCTAATAGACCCCCCGACATACCCCTTACTACCATCAATAAACTCTCGACAGACCCCTTACTTATCTCAATAAAGTCCCTAACAAACCCCCTACTGCCCCAAGTAGGCTCCCAACAAACCCCCTACTAGCCCCAATAGAGCCTTACTACTTCCACTAGACCCTTCGACAGACATTTACTGGCCACAATAGACCCTCTACTGCCCCAAATAGACACCACATACCCCTTATTGCCCCCAATAGACCCCTACTACCCTCGATAAACCCCCTATTGCCCCAATAGACTCCTCGACAAACCCCCTAATGCACCCACTAGACCCCCTAACGCCCCTAAAATACCCCCGACTGCCCTCGAAACACCCCCCCCCAATATACCCCTCGGCAAACCTCATATTAAGATTAATACCCCTTATTGTCCCAATAGACCTCATACTGCCCCAAATAGATCCCCCAACAAATCCTGTATCGACGAAGGTCGGTCAACGTTTGCTGGAGTCCAGTCAACGGTTGCCGGAATCCAGTCAAAGGTCGTTGGAGTTTGGTCAACGGTCATCGGAGTCCGGTCATCGGTCCCGGGAATCCGGTCATAGTTATTTATTTCAAAATAGACTATCTATTTTTCTTAGGGAAAATGTCATGGTCTATTATAATTTATTTAATTCATTAATGATATAATTGTCTTTTTGCTTTTTAAGTTGACTTTTAAGAATTTTAAAATCTCATTTTGTTGGTGAGAATAAAATTTTAGAAAATGACATCTCACTACCATAGACATTTGCAAAACACAAAAAAACCATCTTTCAACAGATTTAAACAAATAAGGACATAAGCTCAGGCCCACAGTGCATAATACCACACCAAGTCAACAATTTTTACGCAAAATACCCAAAAAACCAATATTTTCTAAAATATCTACTAAACAGCCAACCAAAAATATCTTATCTCTCTCTTTTTCCGATATATGTCATATCTTCTCTCTCTCTCTCTCTCTCTCTCTCTCTCTCTCTCTCTCTCTCTCTCTCTCTCTCTCTCTCTCCCCACCACACGACGCCGATCGACTCCGCCGCCTGCTAGATAGACTCCGGTCGGGTCGACTCCGCCGCTACTAGATAGACTCCGGTCGGGTCGAAAATTAGGTCAGATTGTTGGTAACAGTCGGAGCAAGGCTGGCATTGGAGCTAGTTGACGTCACTGCCGGTATCCAACACCATGTAGAACTGCTTCGCCGGGCTACCGACGCTGACGCGTGTGAAGTACTCGCCGCTTCCGAAGTTGATCCCGGAAGTTACAGGAGTTGACAAGTCCTTGGGTCGGATCTCTGTCTGCATGGGCTCTAGATCCGCCTGGTTCACTCCCTGCAAAGCCAGTTGAGCGAGTTGACTTGGACCAAGTCGCGGCCGAGTCGGGTTGAGGACCAACGACTTGTAGTCCTTGTGGTTGGAGGTGTAGAGAGACTCACGAGGGTGGAGCGGGAGAGTGATGAGCGACGAAGAAGCGGCGGATGAGTTGAGGAGATGGGCTTCTTCTTGGGCCTGGTCCAAGAGCTTGATGGTCTGTGGGTCGAAAGAGATGACGTCTTGTGCTTGCGTAGAATTGGATGAGACTCAATTAATTTTCATGTAGTAACAGAAACTTGAAAAACATGAGTGCAGTAGCATAACTACAACAAGTGTAGTAGAAAAAAAAAAAAACGAGTGATTTTTAGAACCGAATAGTAGCATAATTCGTAAATGAACTTTTCCTATCAATAATAGGCTAATAGCAGTTATAAATGAATTTTTCTGTCAATACTGCATTTACAGAACATACTACTACACTAGCCGAACTAATAAAAACCTGCTACTACAACACGTACTGAAAATAGCTGCTGCTACTACATTTGCTAAGCCACTAAAAACCTGCTACTACACTTACTGAAGCTGCTACTATACTAGCTGAACCATTAAAACTCTGCTACTACATTTGTTGGAAGTGTAGTAACAGCTAACTCTCCAGTAAAACATGCTACTACATTAGTTGAGCCACTATAAACTTGCTACTGTAGTTATTGAAGCTGCTACTACACTAATTAAACTACTAAAAATCTGCTACTGCATTTATTGGAAGTATAGTAGCAACAATATTCCAGCAAGTCTAGTTTTCCAACAAAACATGCTACTACATTAGCTAAGCAACTGAAAACCTGCTACTACTTCTACTGAAATGTTAACCTCTGCTACTACTTTTCTCTACTGAGATGTTAACCTCTGCTACTACTTTTCTACTGGAATGTTAACCCCTACTACTACTTCTACTGGAATTAACTGCTACTACTACTGGGATGTTAACCCCTGCTACTACTTCTACTGGGATGTTAACCACTGCTACTACTTCTACTGAAATTAACTGCTACTACACTAAATTATTGAAAATCTGCTACTGTATTCCATTTACTGAAAAATCTCAAAATGAGAGACTTTTCTCTTCTAAAAGTATATTTAATTAGTGTAGAGTTAGTTTGGTAAATTAAATCATGACACATGACATGTAGAGAAAATATTGTCATTAATTGTTAAAAACTGTCCTTATTTGTTTAACAACAACACAAGTGGATTTATTTGTGTTTCAAATTCTTTTGGAGAATGTATATGTGATTTGCTAATAAAATTTCTAAAGCTAGCGGGCATTGAATTATCTTTTGATTTTGTATTTAAATATGTAGTTATTCAATTTTCTATGAAATTTTTATGAACCTGTAGACGTATAAAATTTAACAAGAATAATAATCATTAAATTATTCGGACGACGCGTGGGCCCGAAAAATTGCATAGGTGGCTCGTGAGTTGGAAAAGTTGAAAAGTCGTCAGAAATGACACCTGACAATGTGTGAATGGTCTGTCGACAACAACACCTTAAATCCCGACTAAAATTAAATATTAAATGTCGATCGATAATCGGATATCAATCAAATTAAATTGATTATCGAAAAAGAAAGTCGGACATTGTAGACATATAAAATTTAACGATAATAATAGTCGTTGAATAATCCAAGAAAATACGTGGCTCGTGAGTCAACAAAATTAGGAAGCAGTCGGAAATAAAACGTAGCAACGTGGAAATGATCGGCCGACAACAAAACCTTAAATCCCGATTGAAATCAATTATCAAGTGTCGATTAATGATGTGACTTCGCCAGGCGAACAAGACTTCGCCAGGCAAAATAGACTTCGCCAGGCGAACAAGACTTCGCCAGGCAAAATAGACTCCGCCAGGCGAACAGGACTTCGCCAGGCGAAATAGACTGCGCCAGGTGAAATAGACTTCCCCAGGCGAAATGACTTCGCCAGGCGAACAAGACTCCGCCAGGCGAAATAGACTTCACCAGGCGAAATGACTTCGCCAGACGAACAGGACTTCGCCAGGCGAAATAGACTTCCCCAGGCGAAATGACTTCGCCAGGCAAAATAGACTTCACCAGGCGAAATGACTTCGCCAGGCGAACAGGACTTCGCCAGGCGAAATGGACTTCACGAGGCGAGCTAGGCTTGGCGAGGTGAACAGGACTCCGCGAGGTGACCTTGACTTCGCAAGGCGAAATGGACTTCGCGAGGCGAGCTAGGCTTGACTAGGTGAAATGGACTCCGCGAGGTGACCTTGACTTCCCAAGGCGAAATGGACTTCGCGAGGTGAGCTAGGCTTGGCGAGGTGAAATTGACTCCGCGAGGTGACCTTGACTTCGCAAGGTGAAATGGACTCCGCGAGGTGACCTTGACTTCGCAAGGGGAAATGGACTTCGCGAGGTGAAATTGACTCTGCGAGGTGACCTTGACTTCGCGAGGTGAAATGGACTCCGCGAGGTGACCTTGACTTCGCAAGGTGATATGGACTTCGCGAGGCGAGCTAGGCTTGACGATGTGAAATGGACTCTGCGAGGTGACCTTGACTTCGCAAGGCGAAATGGATTTCGCGAGGCGAGCTAGGCTTGGCGAGGTGAAATTGACTCCGCGAGGTGAACTTGACTTCGCCAGGCGAAATGGACTCCGCGCGCGTAGATTTACATGAAAGCGAGGCGAGATGGTTCCACGCGCGTAGATTAACATAAAGGCGAGGCGAGATGGCCCCGCGTAAGGGGAACCTCGCGAAGGAGCTAGACGACAGAGTTCGCATGTCCAAGGGAAGTCGTCCACGAAGTGGGATTAGAAATCACCGCTTGCTTGGAAATCAAGCTTCCTCGTGTGATACCTTCCATATCTACGAGATAGCGTAAGGATCTTGCCCAAAACAGGACATTCAATCCAAAGCGATCTGGGCATATCTAAATCTCAAGATTTGATTGATTTGATTATGTTAAAATCGGCAAGTAGATCAATTAGTCAAGATTCATTGATTCGATTAAGGAAATATTATTGATTCAGAATCTTCATTACTTGCCTTAAGTGGAGGCATGTTAACACTATAAATACCCCCTCTCATACCAAGAGGAGAGAGAGCGAAACCAAGAGGAAGATAAAACAGAAGCAGCGAACTAGAGAGAGAGAAATCCCTCCGCGAGCTCAGAAGTCTCCCCTAAACCCTTGAAGAACTATCAAGCTCCCTAGATAGCCAGTTCTTCACTAGATCCTTGAAGAACTATCAAGCTCCCCAGATAGCCAGTTCTTCACTAAACCCAAATACTTGTTACGTGATCAATCCGCGTAACCCTCAAGAACAAGTGTTTGTCACCCTTGAGTTACACCTAAATTCGGAGATAGAATCAGAGGAGTTCACAAAGATTATAACCCGCATTCGCATTGATTTAAATTAAATTATTCTTTGTACACGTGTCTTTCTGTTATTTGTTGCAGATATTTTCGTGTTTACAGACATTTAATCCAAATCGATTATACCTTATCGGTTGTAATTAAATCAATTAATTTGATTGATTTATTTATTTTTGTTAAAATTAATAATTAAATCAATTAATCAAAGCTGATTGATTTAGTTATTACCGTTCAGGTAATACAATTGATTCGGTGTCTTCATTACTGGCCATAAACGGAGATACGTCGATACTATAAATACCTCATCTCATATCAAGAGAGAAAAATCACTCCCGAGAGATCAGAAATCTCAAAAATCCCCCCAAGGACTATGAAGCTTCCAAATAGCCAGTTCTTCACCAAACCCAAATGCCAAACACTCGCCGCGTGATCAACTCTCGTGACCCCTTTTGTCTCAAGAACAAGTGCTTGTCTTTTTTGAGTCAAACCCATATTCGGAGATAGAATCAGAGGAGTTCACAAAGATTTGTAACCCGCATTCATATCAATGAAAAAAATAAAAAATTGTATACGTGTTGTTCTGTTATTTGTCGCAGATACTTTCGTGTTTACAGAACCATACTTTCGTGTCAGAGAGCTACTATCCACATTGAACATCTATAACGATTGTTCTGCGGGTAGGAACGAATATGCCATGCGTCCCTAACTGGATATTTATGAGTGCTCTAGAAGACTTGCACAAGTCTCATAGGAAGCAACCTCACTTCCACACTCATAAAGGTGAGTCCATCAAGTGTGTACCGGAATCAGACACACCACCCTAGTGTAAGAGCTGTGGAACTCATTAAAAACAAAGTTCATCCTGATACATTCTAGTTAAATCACTATTTTTACATCATAGGGACAACCTCTAAATTCTAATTTGATAGTGCATCACTGGTCAAGTGACTTGTTATTACCCATATCAACTTACTTCATGGGGTCGCCGTTCACATAAGTTGTGTTACCATCACTCTTTGACTTTTTTTTATAGGCATAAGCTCAATTCACCTTGTTGTATTAACAACTAGCTTTGGCGTTTAGCCTAGTGGTCATCAGTGTATTAGCCTAATTTTAACTATGACCCAGAAAGCTTATTGTGTAATTTTAACAATAAATTGTCATCATTGGATATTCTTCAACCTGAATCGAAGTTTTCTTATCAGGTAGAGCTTGTGTGAGATTAGAGCTTCCAGTTCCCTATCATGTACTCGGTCAGATTATAATTCGTCATGTGCAGAACCATTGGACTAAAGGATCATACTTTTCTTTGGAATTTTGGAAATGTTACTTCGTTTACTCTCCAAGCTTTGATACTTGAACCTCAAACACAATCTCAACCGCCTCTGATAGTTGAACCCTTCTATTCCCCTAATTCTACACTGCATTCTTATAATGGTGTATCGACTAAGCTAGGCTAACAAGTTACACAACCAGGTGAAATACAATGGAACAACTGCATATGCTAGAAAGGGTCACATTTTACAGTTTGCATTAGAATTAGCTGAATATTGCTAGGGCTCCTTTGGAATCTCAACAGCTAGGGTCACCAGGAGTTTAGATAGAAGGTATAAAGTTGTCAATCTGGTTCTGTAATATGCACCAAGCCACCAGGTAGATGAAAGTACCGTTTGAATAGCAAGAGTGGTCCTAGCTAAGAGAATCCATAACCTTCAAGACTTGCTTGAAGTTGAAGCAGTAACCACCTTTTTATTGTCTAACTGCAGTCACCGGATTTTGATGGCAAGACATAGCTCGCTGAATGATTAAGACGATGTCATGATCATCAAAGCATATGCCATTCATCGTTTCACAAAAAACGGATTCATAGAGGCCTGTATTTCTTCTAGTGTTCGCCCCTTTGTCTCCGGTACAAGCTTTGCAACAAACAGAACAGTTACTCCACATATGCTTGAAAACATGAAGAATGTCCCTGAAAAATGTAAGGTAACATGTAAGACCAAGTGTACATTGTCACTCCACAGTGATACAGGAAGAAACAACTTTCTGGCAACCTTACCTGCTGAATTCCAATCCATTAGGAAATTAAATGCATATGACACAATCCAAGAACCTAACCAGCTCACCAATGTCACCAGGCTTCCGGCCGAGCCTTTCATGTTTATAGGAAATATCTGTAATCGAAGTAAACTTTTAGAGATCCAAATGCTAGATCTGTGAAGCCCACTGAACTTCATTTCTAATACATTCGTATAATGACTATCGAAGTTCTGCTTGCTTGTGATATGTTACCTCTGACATTATAACCCAAGGAATTCCTCCCATGCCTAATGAGAATGATCCTGTATAAACCTGAAGGCAGTTTACAGGTTTAAACAGTATCAAAAAGTGACCACAAAGGCCCTAACTACTAATTTCCATAGGCATATATCAGGCTATTTGCATTACCAGTACGCCAACAAGCGCGAAAACGGGAGTAACCTGACTCCATCCTTGAAGGTCCTAAACATGGTATACTTCTTACTATCAATAACAAAAAAAGCGAAAAAAAAAAATTACAATAAGAAATTGGAAAAGGACTATTTTGAACAGGAGGAAACCTGCAACAAGAATGACAATCCCACAAAGAGGCAACCTAAGCATGTTCCTGCTGAGGATACCTGTAAGAATTATCAAACTTCAGCACTTGAATGTAACTCATTCCTATGAACAATTGGACCAGAACTCTCACTCTTCTTTGTGCCTACCAGAAGAAGTGGACGTCTTCCGGATTTATCCATCAAAACTACACCCAAAGCTGTCATCGGAATCTATAGAAGACTAATTAGAATTAAAATGACTTTGTAGAAACAATTAGAAGCTAGTGGTAGAGATGAGTCTTCAGAAAATCAAGCACCTGAACACCAACCATAGCTATAGTCCCAATACTATCCGAGAACCCTGCCAAAAGACATAGATTCATGATTCATTCACAGTCCTGTTTCTTTTGGCCCTGGTTAATAAATGATGTTAGGATTTAAGAAGATGCACTTCACATACCAGCTGAAATGAATATGGTACTTGCATAGAAGGCAATGCCATTAACCCCTCCAAATTGTTGCAAAACCATCAGGCCAACTCCGACCTGAAAGTAATTAGGAAGCCAGATAAAGTGTACTTCACAAAAGATCAAAAGAAAGCATAAAATGATTAGTTTTAACATTGACAAAACTTACAAGGAGGGAATGAGCATATCTCCGCTGAAATATGTCAAGAATGCTTGGTTCTGAGAGACGCTTCAGAGTTTCCGTATAATCCTAAATGAGATTACAAAACATATATTGGTCCTTTTCCAATATGATTACATTGAAAATGTTTACAGATACAGAACTGCTTCTTTGTACTAAGAAAATGAGGTACTTAAGACATACTTTATTGTAAAATCAGAACTTACTCTAATCTCAGCTTCTTCTCCAGATGTGTCAGCATTCTTCCCCCTAAGGTGCTGAAGAGCAGCTTCGCTCTCTTTCTCTTGTCCAATTTTTGCCTGTAAATGGTCTCATCAGTAGAGCACACCAACAGAAGATGTTAGAGATGTTAGAGATGTTCATAATTAGGAAAAACATGAAGACATGCATGACTCACCAGCCATCTAGGAGACTCTGGAATGAAGAAGAGACCAAAAATTTGTACAGAACAAGGAATAGTTCCTGAAGTTTAGACAAAAGAACTGTCAAATATTTCTTTCATTACTACCAAAGAACAGAAGAAGGGAAAATTACCAATGAGTGCCAAAGCTCGCCAGTTCACAAAAGCCCCAAAAAGATATGTTAGTGAAACACCACAACATATCATCAACTGTAAAATCAGAGGCAAATGGTAAGCCGGTGATCATAAGCAATATATGAGTATGTAATCATCTCCGAATTCTGAACCATGATATACTTATGCTTTACCTGATGAACTGTTGTAAATGCTCCTCGCAGATTCTTGGGAGTTATCTCTGCTATATATATAGGCACCTGTTTGCATTTGAAACATAAACACTTCCATCTTTCACCTCAATAACAACAATCTTATAGGAGCAGTACTCAAACGAGCAAAAAAAATTACCACATAAGAAAGAAGCCCCATTCCACATCCTACCAATAGTCTTCCAAGATCAGCCCACCAAGCAACCTTTCAAGAAGCACAAAAGAAAGCAAAAATCTCAAAACCATGTGAAAATCAATTTTTACTAGAAAGCATCAGTCATCAGTTATTCTACTCAGGAATCATGCAATATAATTCGAAACTTGAAATAAAACTACTAAAGAGAGAAATGATGCAAACCTTAGAAAGAGCTATGGCTAGCCATCCAAATATGCAGAATATCTGTGAACATCCCATAGTCTGCATCATATAACAAACCAAATGAAACAAAACTAAAGTACATCTCAAGAAATAAGAAAAGGGTAGTGGAAGAAACTTACGCCTCTTCTACCTATGTAATCTGCCATTCTCCCACTCACTACTGCCCCTATCATCGCTCCAATGGTCAATATTGAACCGAAAACTGAGTACTGCAAAATGATTACTCACCATAAGTTGCAACTGAGGCAAGCATTAAACTTTACAGGAGTCGCAATCTAACCAAAGATCAATGCAAATAGACTAAACAACATCAATGTGTTACAAACTTTACTGCAAAAAGTTGTCATCTTTGTACTAACCTCAGCAACAGAGAGGCCCAAATCATCCATGATTCCTGACCGAGCAGGTGATGAATATCCCACCTACAAATCAATCAAACAACCATTGCTCATCAATAAACCAATCAAAGAAACATTTTCACTTTCACTTAGAGTAGTAAAGGCTGGTAAGAAGTTAAAATTTCAAACTTACCGCAGACCCAAAAACATAGGAACCAGACACGGCAACCAAGGTGCTGATCACAACCACACTTGTGGCTGAAGAATTTTCACTTCCTCTTCCACTTTGCTTACTCCTACTACTTCCATCACCGTCATTGGCACAGCTGTTCCGGCCGCCGGTGACGTCAATTAGAGGACTTGATAACTCTCCTGCTTCTATGTTTCCTCTGCTGCCCATGTTTGGATACTTGCTCAGAGATCAGAAGTGATCTCAAACTGAGGATCGAGTTGAACAAGTTGATCAGGAAGTAAAGGATACAAAACAAAACAATGATGTGTTTTTGTCTTGTTTTTGTCTTCTTGTAGTTTATTACACATCAATAATATACTCCAAGGACCCAATGTGACACAGACAATGAGACAATGACTATCCTATGTCATAATGTATGTCAGACCAAAAAAGAAGAAGTCATAATGTATGGTTTTGAAGAGTGATCATATAACTTCTAAAATGGTTTTTTAGGTTCTTTGTTACATGATGACCCACGTTGTTTAGATTCAAATCTTATGAACTTGCAACACTGTTTGTGGTGTATTTTTTTTCTTTTAAAAAGGATAACTTGTATTGCTTAATCAATGATCAAAAGACACGTACATTAAAATGTCGTCCTCCACAGAGTATGTTAAGGGAGGCTTACAAGCACCAAGACATGTACCTTTACTGATTACACATAGGCTCAAAAAGAGCCCAAAACAAAATGATTAAAATTTACTACCTAAATCCCTGGAACAGAATATTAGCTGTCTAAGACCTCAATTGGTGTACACCTAATAAACTTAAGAAATAAGTAGTAAATCTACCTCTGATGCTCGGGCTAGGGACAACCCGAATTCTAAGTCTTGCCCTTGCCCTTGGCATTAGGGCTTGTCTTGTCACCTACCTTGGCAGCAATCGGGTAAGTAATACGTAGAGGAGCCTCTGTCTTCTTGGTAGACCGAGATACCTTATTCTTGCTACCCAGACGACGACCCAACTTCTTCTTCAGGGTCACAAGAGGCTCATCATCCCCACCTTTATCGACCAAACCCAAAGATTCAGCTTGCAGTTTGAGAAGTTTACCGCCCAAAATAGTCTTGATTTTCTTCGGGGAGGGAGAACAACCCCCATTACGTCCTCGTTTCTTTAAGGGAGTAGTAGACAAGATCACATCCTTCCCAACAGCAGCTTCTACCACAATAGGAGATGTCTCTAAATCAGAGGCAACCTCAATCTGAGGAGTAGAATTACCAGACCCCAAGGAAGAGCCCATATGCCGAAGACCAGATTCATCAATTCCTGAAGTTTCAGTACGCTCCAATCGACGTACCACATGTTTTCTCTTCACTACCGGAGACGAGGAAACCACCGACATTGGATTGATAGCCACACCAGTTGTGGGCTTTGCCGAAAAGGCATAACCTGGTTTTGGTTGAGCACCAAAGTTGATGCTTCTGGATGTACCCAAGACGGTATGAGTTCCATCACACTTTTCTCCAGCATGTGTGATCATATTGCAGACAGAACATCTACCCAGAAGGTGTAAAAAATTAAACTTTAATATCGGCTCCACCCCTGGATCAAGATGAACATGTCTCTCCAAAAGGACTGGTTTATGGATGTCATGGGTAAACAAGATCTTCATCACTCCCTTTCGAAACTCAGTACGATCATAAACCAAGTATCCTCCAAGAAGGTTACCAATCAAACGAAGATTATCCGGCTCCTCGTACCGAGGTGGGATCAAAGAGACAATCACCCACATCCTCACATGACGCATAGGAACGTCAGCCATAGGAGAAATCCCATCATACACCTCAAGACAAACCGGAGCGCGGTCAAAACACCGTGCGCCACCTTTCAGAACTCTTGATTGATCCTTCTCAAATTCAAAAGAGGCGAGGAAGAGATCACCCCTCTCCTGAATTCGGAAATTCCGCTGCACCACCCAAGCACGGGAAAAGTGCGACTTGAAAGCTTCTGGATCCACAACACGGCGTGTGAGTGGCTTAGCAAGAAGAAAAGACTGGGATGAACGTCTCACAGGACCTCCCCCAATCTTCCCCAAATCTGGCGCTTTTCCGCCGTCGGCTAAAGCCAAAGAAGCGGCGAAGGACTCTGTGACGATGCCAATGGAGGACATGATGACGATAATGATTAATAGAGGAGAGAGTAGAACGCGGCTGCGCTAGGGTTTGAGAGGGTTTCTCTCTTTGGGTTTTGATGAGATGGCTGCTCTCTCTAGGGTTTTTTGTGTTCACTACTGTTTGTGGTGTATTGTTTTGTTTTCATGTCATTCTGAAATAAGCAAGTTATCAAAGTTTCATTAGGGTTATGAGATTAGTGGTATATATTCATTTAGTACTTGGTAGAGTTCACAAGTCGTAAAACTATATAAAATCAGAGTTGAAACAACGATAATAATTCATCGTTCACGTAAAATGCTTATCACGTGATCGACACACCTACAAAACGATATTACAAATGAATTCACAACATGACAAGTCTCCTATTTCGAAATTGTGCACAATGTGATCAATGAGGGGATTATAATGGGCATTATAATAGAAATTCATTAAGAACTTTCAAGTACAACTTAAATTTGCAAGACAAGAACGTTGAAAACATCACCATGCACATCTAATGGTTGAATTCGAAAGTTTCCACGATTCCTTAGTAAAGAGTCCCTAATCTAGAAGAAACTGAAACCTACCCGAGTTTATTTGGGCCAGGTGGGTCGGGTTTCACAATCAAGTAGCCTAAACTAAAACCCTGACCATCTGTGTGTGTATAAATACAGAGGTTGGCCATCGGTGTTGTCTTGCGCCGACCAGAAGTTGAGTTGGGAAAGTGAGAAAGAGTTTCAGAGCAAGTTTGTGATTTTAATAGAGTCGGTAAGAGCTAGTCATCAGATTCAATAGTGTTCATATCTTCCAACACTGAATCTGATCACATCTCACCGATTTCATTAAAATCTATGATTTCCTCTAGCTCCTCCCATTCCCCATTTCTCTGACCCCTGTTTTCCTACCATTGTTTTCTTCATCTCTTTTTTTTTTTCATTATTGTATAAAGCATTGTTATTATAAGTGTTCTGGATGCTTGATATTGGATCTTGAAAGGCTAGAAACATATCTGAAAAGCATGATATATGGTCTAAAAATCTGGGCAGAACTAGTTTTAGTACTTTCTGAACATGAAAGATGTGTCAAGTTTGTTACTTTTCAACTTTTGAGTAGTAAAGTTTATGGCTTTCACTGTTCTTGTATGACATGTTTAGATTTATTCAAATAGCAAATCAAATTGGGTCATGCAAATCCATGATAATGGAGTTACTTGATGTTGCAACTTCATAACTTTCTTTTGAATCATTATGATACAAGCAAAACAGTGATAAAATTTTGCCATTTTACCATGAATTTGATCATCTTTTATAGATGGAATGGAGACATGTTTATGGTAATGTTGCCATTGAGGCTTGTATTTCTTCCAAGGTTCGCCCCTTGGTCTCTGGCACTAGCTTTGCTACGAACAGAAGTGTTAAGCCGCAAATCGATGAGAAGAATAGGAATGTCCCTGAAGCAGTATAGTCAGTTTGATAAGAATTACTATCAGTTTCTAATTTTCTTTAACAAGCATGAGCTAATTGGTAGAACAGAATTGAGATATGTACCTGCTGAGCTCCATTCCATCATGTAATTGAAGCTGATTGTTACTATCCAAGCACATGACCAGTTCACCAAACTCAGCAGGCTTCCGGCTGAACCTTTAATGTTTATAGGGAATATCTGAAAAGGAAATCATTCGGACTTTGTTAGGAGACTTGATTTTTGATCTGTTAACTTCAGAAGACATGAATGAAAGCACACGAAGCTCATGAAAAATTACGATAATATCTGAAAAGGAAATCATTCGGACTTTGTTAGGAGACTTGATTTTTGATCTGTTAACTTCAGAAGACATGAATGAAAGCACACGAAGCTCATGAAAAATTACGATACCCACCTCGGACATAATAACCCAGGGCAGTCCTGCCATGCCTGTTGTGTATGCTACACTTTGAGCCTGAGATTGAAAACACCAGAAGATGTGTTTTAGGTTGAAAGATGTGACCAAAATTTTCAGGAATGCTTGTCTTGTGGTTAGAACTTAGTAGTTACCAACAAGCCAATGAACACCAAAATAGGAGTGACATCCTTTAGCAGGTCCAGTTCCTGCCAAGCACAAAGTATGGTCAGTTGTATATTATTCAAACAACAATACAGAAGAATCGTATCAAAATGTAGTTCAGGGTGAAACCTGAAAGCAGAATGACAAACCCACAAGGAGGGCACTGAAGCACAATCCGCCAGCAGAAGCCTGCAAACATTGGGTCACATAACTGTGAACTTACTGATATCCAACACCACAGAGCTGAGTTAAATATGCAAATCTCACCATTAGAAGTGGTCGTCTTCCGACTTTGTCTGTTAAGAGCACACTCGATGTAACACCGGGTATCTGTGAAAGAAAACATCCAGATTGTTAGAATCACAAGACAGTCTGTTTACTTGGAGTTGTGAAACTTGTATCTTTAGTCTTTACCCCTATGATAGCCAATGATATGGTCCCAATGCTACTTGAAAAACCTGAAAGAAAATGGATAGTCTGTTACATTGCATTGGTGTATATGATTGTTACACAAACTTGGAGAGCTTAGGATTTACCTGCATCTACAAATATAGAACTTGCATAATATGCTACGGCATTGGTACCCCCAAATTGTTGCAGTGACATGAGCCCAACTCCAATCTAAGTAGTTCAAGAACGCATACGAATCATTAAAAGTGAAAGTGGAACACTAGAATGATTATATTTGTTTGAGCCGACTTACAATGAGTGAGCGAGCATATTTCTTTTCGAACAACTTTAGGACACTTTCTGAGTTTTGCTGAAACATCTCTGTATAATCCTACAACAATGGTAAGAGCTTCCTTTTATTTCATGGCTACCAAACAGTATATTATCCAAAAGAAAAACCTAAAGTTGGAATGTGAAGGTTACCATGATATCAGCTGCTTCTTGAGATGTGTCAATGTTCTTTCCTCTAAGGCGCTGAAGAGTCGCTTCAAAGTCTTTTTGCCTACTAACTTTGGCCTGCATACAAGTACTGTATCAATCTACTTGAGCATTCTGGTTAAAAGTTTCAGTATCAGCGATCAATACAGAATTGGACTCACCAGCCACCTTGGAGACTCTGGAATGAAAAATAGACCTACTATGTGTACAAGAGATGGAACAGCACCTGAATCCAAAGGAAACTAATATTAACTGCTAGATTCAATTTTGATGTAAATGATCAGATTTAATCCAGGTAGGACGAACAGATGACTTACCGATTAAAGCCAAGGTCCGCCAGGGAATGATATTTCCAAGGAAGTACATCAGTGCTACTCCACAACAAAGCATCAACTGTGCAGTTAATAAAAGTCAGGCTAGAAATTAGAGAATGATATGCTGGCAGTTCATCTCACATTTACAATGATTTAAATTATTAAAATACCTGAGTAGCTGAAGTAAACCGGCCTCTAAGATCAGTAGGTGTTATCTCTGCTATGTATACAGGTACCTATATTAAATAAGATTATGATCATAACATAATGTGTTTTACACAATCAATTACAAACAAAGTTACATGTATTGCAAAATTCTGGTTACCACGTAGCAAAGTATACCGACACCAAATCCAACTGACAGCCGTCCTACATCCAGCCACCAAGCATTCTGCATCAAGCATGGAACTATGTTACACTGATTGAACCCAAAAATGAGAGAAAACCAAAAGAAGCCAAGAAAAATAAAAGACGGAAAAGAGAAGCTAGATACCTGTGCAAATGCTATAGCGAGCCACCCTGCAGCACTGAATATTTCAGAAAACCACATTGTCTGCTTTATCAACACAAGAAAAATTCAGATTTTACATTTGACATTCTTCAGCAGGCTCAGTGTTGAAGAATACATTGCAACAACTTACCCCTCTACGACCAACGAGATCTGTCATCTTTCCATTTACTAATGAACCAATCATTCCACCAATCGTCATTGTTGAACCAAAAATTGAGTACTGAATGATCACAAGAAAGTCCATCAAATGCAGAAAGAACAAATGAAAACAAAACAAAATCCGCAAATACTAGTACTTACTGCTGCAACAGTAAGGCCCAAGTCTTTCACAATTCCTGATTCAGCAGATGATGAGTATCCTATCTACAAAACATTGTCATTGCACTTTAAGAACCAATGCACAAACAAAAATGCAATTTACACTGCTGTATCTCCTAACTTGGTGTATGACGCGATGGCGCGCGCATTTAACTTATACCAACAACTTGATGCAGCAAAGCATACTTCTCAGTACTAACTCTCCTTGTAGAAAAATGCAAATATGAAATGTGAATGAGAACAACTTACAGCACAGCCATAGCCGAAGGAACCACATAGAGCTACCAATGTGCTCAGAACCACAACACCTGAAGCTCCATTGACACTGGACTTTGACCTTGATAGAGCTAGTAAGCCCTCTTCCATGTCTTCTCTGTCCATATCAGAAGGTGATGAGTGAGACAGTGTGGGACTGCAATATTGTTTTATATATATAACGAGAAAAACATGGATGCAGACAGTAGATTGAGATTGAGATTGAGTAGAGTAGCATGCACGTACTTTGGCCATGACCTTTTTAATTAGTCTTGTACATTGCCAGAAATCTCGGAAGTATTAGACACGCATGGTTATGGAATCCCAACAACCTCCATGGCCACATTGCCACCAGCTTCATCTCCACCTGATCTTCCGATACATAAACATAACATAGGACACTGCTCTAAGAACACTTAGAAATTTGACTACAAATTTTTGTCGTGAACAGAAAGCCTTACGTTACTTGCTTAATACGGGAACATCACAAACGACATGTCGCTATTTAAGACAGACGACAATCCTGCGGGCTAGGCGGACATGTGGGGTGGCTAGGCGGTGACAGGTGTCGTGGGCCTATACACCCTTTGTGTCTGCCGAGTCGGGTCGATGAAAATGGAGCGGTCCATGTGTCTCCCAGTATTTAAACACACACGAGGGGTTTCCAATTTTTGTTGTTGTTTTAGCCGACCAAGATATCAAAACTGAAAGAGAGAGAACTGGGTAAAGGGTGTGAGGAGCTTCAGAGCAAGTTGGTAGGTTTAACGAGAGTCTATTTAGCGCACCCGGAAAAAAAAATGACACGAAGGAGCTCTATTCAGATTCAGGCGAGATATTTGTCCATAAATGCCACTGAATTCGAACGTGTGATGGGGGTTAGGAACACCGGGACACGAGTTGAGTTGGGGTGTGTCGATGTTGATGACACGAAGGAGCTGAGAAGGAAGTTGTGTGGTGAGAATGAAGATATAAGTGTAGACAGTATGAAACAAATCATTGTTGCAAGGGAGAAAGCGGATGATGTTTTCAAAAGTTTCTTTGTAATGTATACTCTAGTTGTATTGTTGTGCCCCAGCACCCCTTACACGGTTGACATGAGGTTCCTTGTTGCATTGAGTGACGCCTCATCCATTGGTAGCAAGAATTGGGCATCATTGTGTTTCAGACATGTATTAGATGGTGTTGTTGCCTATAAGAATAACCGGACTGGTTACATGAGTGGATGCATGGTGTTTTTACAATTATTTTATTTTGATGCAGTTGGATATAGCTCATCTGTTATTTGTAAATCAGTTCTCCTAGTTGTTGTATGGACGTCAAAAAAGTGTAAGCAAATGACAGAATGGGTAATTAGAGAAGGGGGCTTCCACTCCACATTTGTTAATTTTGGCAATATTGTAGCCGCTGAATTTGGTGGAAGTGAAGCAGCAGCGGTTTTTTCCAATTTTGTTGATGTGACTGTGTCGGATGATATGTTGAGAGCCATGCATGAAATAGATGGTCTTCAAAACAAGGTTGATAGGTTAAATTCAGTGATGGATATCATGGAAGCTAACATGGAGAAGTTTAGCAGCATGTTCACTGAAATAGAGATGATATCCCATGACATGACCGAAGTTGGCCTACGACGGCGTTTTTTGTATGCGGTGAGAAATGTGTTTGGAAGCGGTGTGAAAAGTTCTTTGAATTTGGATAACGATGTGGAAGTAAACCTGAACGACGGTATAGGTATGGATATTGAAATGTTGCGACGACGCCCACTCTCCCCAATATTCGATGATGGACCTAATGAAACTGAATGGTGTGAGTATCCAGGTGAAAAGGTGTGTATACTGTAATTTTAAGCTGAACATTGCGTTGACGATAATTTAGTCTTAATGCTTTTCTCATTGCTTCATCACTGTCAGTTATAACAAAAACAGGTTTCTTCTGCTTCATTGAAGCTAAAAATGCAGTTAACACCCTATTGTATGTTTCTTCTGTTTCGTCAACAAGAAGTGCAGAACCGAATATAACGGTACCTTTGTGGTTGTTCGTTCCCACAAAAACTACCAGAGGCTTCCCATACATGTTGGTTTTGTAAGTACTGCCAAATATCAAAACATCCCCGTATGAACAATAATCCGTGTAGGACTGCCCGTCACGCCAAAACATATTCGCCAGCCTACCCTTCACATCTACAATAAACAAACAGTAGAACATGGGGTCTCGAATTGCTTTCATATTCATCCACGTAATCGAACATTGTGCATCACCATCCAGCATCAGCTTGTTATTCTCCTCCTGAACTCTGTTGTACAAATCTATTATAGTAAATCCAACAAACTCATGGCCTCCTGCCTGATGAACAAGGAACTCATAAGCACGAGTTGTGTCCACAGAAACCTTCTTAAGTGCATTTACCTGAGCAATGTCGTGCTCCTTAACCAAGCGATTTGTTTTCATAAACTGCCTATGCACAAGTCGGGTCAGTGGATGATTATGTTCCGTCCTAAACGACGACGCATAATATCCCCCCTTTTTTCTATCATATTTCACAGTGAATTGTGCAAGGCAATTCTGCCTTAACAGTCGCCGCGACCTTGAACTAAGTAGCTTCACCATTTTCTTCCCCCTACAACTCCTCTCACTATCCTTCACATCTGATCTATGCAACACTTTTTGCTTATTCGCTTTCTTAGTTTTGTGAATCAACCTATCCTCCAAACCTGCGTTAACATCTTCCTCACACACCCTGCTTTTCTTACCCTTATTGCGCACCCTTTCCCTTGCACATACCATTTCTCTTCTGATAATTAGTGTATTCTCACTGTTCCAGGCCAATTTGTATTTTCTTATGCTGAAACCCTTTGCAACTGAATAGTGTAGGTAGAACATCTCTACTTCCTCCACACTCTTGAACACCACATTAGACAAGTCATCAAGCTCCAGGTCCTTGTAAGGCTTCCCATTGAACATTGTGCATTATATTGCTCATCGTTTGACCCGTCTTGACTCTCGCTTACTTCCATCCCATCATCACCACCATTCCCAAAACTATCCCCGGTCTTCGCCTCATCTGAACCATCACTGTTTTCAGTCTGGGTGGTACTCAAATCAATTCCCTCCATAGCACACTTGTGCACAAACATGTAAATAAGGATAACTTATCACAATATAATAAGATGGAAATCAATTAATGGCAAACAAGCTCGCTCAGGTAATCAATAGAAACCTGAAACAATTTAGTTCATATCATAAAGCTCGTGGGGGAAACTTCGAAGTGGCTCATTCAAGTAACACACAATAATCAATCATCAATCTCAGTAATTTGGAATCATCCATTCAAATCTGGGATCCGGAGATAGAACATAAGAACAATAAGATTCAATCTATTGGGCGAATCCGAACTGGACATGGAAATCCCAAACAACATAGACATTTAATCCAAAATGAATAATGATATCAATTCAAGAACTTACAACGATTGTCCGTCTCCCTGATACTTTGTTCTTACTTCAGAGCTGCTCAACCGGTTAATTCGTCAAAACACCAATCTCTGCCAGTCTACAACTCCATATCTTCCAATCGGTTTAGCACCAACACCAATCGCTGCTCAATCTTCACTGCTTTGAAAGTTTAGACGATCTGATGAAACTTGGAACCAATCGGTTTAGCACCAACCGATTGGTAAGAGTAAAAGTTTCAGATCATCATCTTCTTCATGATGTGATGAACACATTTCACTCTCTTACCGATTTCACTTCTCTGATGACTCCCCTGGTAAGCTTTGTTTTTTCCATCTCTTTGTTTTGAATCTTTTCACTATTGTGTAGTGTTGTTAGTTGTCACTATGAGTGTACTGAGTGCTTGATCTTGGATGTTGAAGGTGAAAACAGATCTGGAAAGTGTGTGACTAGCTTAAATTCTGACATGAAGATGGTGCTTTCTGAACATGAAGGTGTGCCAATTAAGTTTGTGGCTTTGGTTAACATTTGTGCATGAAGTTCATGGCTTTCACTATTCTTGTATTGACATGCTTAAATTTGGTAAACAAGATCACTAATGTTTGGAATACTGGGGAGATTAGTGTTTAGCAAGACTAACACATGTTTTGGTTTCTAATTTTGTAAGTCCCATCATGAAACTCATACTTATTGGAAGATCTATGTACTTAAAGTGAAAGGAAAAAGAATATATAAAAGAACACATTCATGATAATGGAGTTCCATATTCGCAAAAAATACAACTTTGTTTTCTGTCAGTTTTTTTTTTTTTTTTTTCAACTTTCTTTTCTATCATATTCAAAAATGATACACAAGAAAGTGGGAGAAAAGACCAAGTGATGGATGGAATGGAGACATGTTTCATCTAGAGGAAATGGGACATTGATGCTTGTATTTCTTCAAGGGTTCGCCCCTTGGTCTCCGGAACTAGCTTTGCTGCGAACAGAACTGTGAAGCCGGAAATGGCTGAGAAGATGAAAAATGTTCCTGAAATAGCAGTGTCGAAACCAATTATTAATAGTCTCTTGAGTGGAAGAAAGAGGGAAAGTTATTATATATAAAGAGCAAAATCGACATACCTTCTGAGCTCCATTCCATCATGAAATTGATGGAATATGTTACTATCCAACAACATGACCAATTCACCAAACTCAACAGGCTTCCAGCTGTGCCTTTAACGTTTATGGGGAATATCTGAAATTCACAATGATTCCAACTCTGTTATGAACCTTTGGTCTTCATCACGTAGTTTGCAAACAATAACATTACTCACCTCTGACATAATAACCCAGGGTATTCCTGCCATGCCTATTGTGTATGACAAACTTTGACCCTGAGAAAGAATACAGTCTGTTATAAATTGCGAATGGTAAGCCTCAGGCAAAGTTGATGTTATGCTTAGAGACGTAAATTGTTAATTCGGTATTGGTTTAAGGTCGAAAAGCATGACAGCAGGGAAGAAAGGAAATGCTTGTCATTTGGTTAGAATGTACTTACTAATAAGCCGATATACACCAAAATGGGGCTGAGGTCCTTCCATAAGTTGATGTCCTGCAAAGCTCAGAGTATGATCAGTGGTTTATAAAGCAAACAACAAAGCAAACAGAAGAGTATCAAAGATAGTTTCAGGTGAAACCTGAAAGAAGAACGCCAAACCCACAACAAGGGCACTCAAGCACAATCCAACAGCTGAAACCTGCAAACATTTGTTAACGATCACCTAGAACTTATATATATTCAACCCCATATAGTTGGGATGATGTTTCCCCTTCTCACCATTAGAAGTGGTCGTCTCCCAACTTTGTCTGTTAAGAGCACACTCAACGCAACGCCAGGAATCTGTGAAAGAACATGTCCAAATGTTTGAGTCTTGAGATATGAAGCATCAAGCACAACTCTCTATCCATTTTCAGTTGTGAAACTTATATATTTACCCCAATGAGAGACAATGATATAGTTCCAATGCTGCTTGAGAACCCTGAAAGAAAAAAGGATATTATCTTCTAGTTCTGTTACATTACATTTTGAGTATAAGATTATGACCAAACTTAGAGAACTTTTAATTTACCTGCATCTACAAAAATAGAGCTTGCATAATAAGATACTGCATTGGCACCCACAAATGGTTGCAGTGACAAGAGCCCAATTCCAACCTAAGCATATTCACGCGTCCAGATCATGAAAAGAGAAATGGTAACACTTGTATATTTATATTCGTTCAGGCAGCTTACTATGAGTGAGTAAGCATATCTCTTTTGGAACAAGTCTAGGACTTTTTCCTTGTGCTGCTGAAACATTTCAGTATAATCCTGCACGAATGGAAAAGCATCGTCTTATTTCATGACTACCAAACAGAAGATTTTTCACAATGAGAAGAAGTCAGAATGAGGAAAGGTTACCATGATTTCAGCTGCTTCTTGAGATATGTCAGCATGCTTTCCTCTCAGACGCTGAAGAGACGCTTCAAAGTCCTTGTGCCTACCAACTTTTGCCTACAGAAAAGTACTGTATCAATGTACTTGAGCATTGTTATTGAAATTTTACCATCAAAATATTTCAAACTAAAAAAAATTTGTGATGGACTATTGAATGGACTCACCAGCCACCTTGGAGACTCTGGAATGAAAAATAAGCCTATAATGTGTACAAGTGATGGAATAGCACCTGAGGAAAAAGATGACTAGTATTAACTACTGGATTCAGCTTTTAATCAAAGAACCAATTTATTCATGGTAGGATAAATTACCAATAACCGCCAAGGTGCGCCATGTTATAACATTTCCAAGGAAAAAGGCTAGTGCTAAGCCGCAACTACACATCAACTGCGCACTTGAAAATTAGGCATGAAATCAGAGACAGGGTAAGTAAGATGGGAAACAAAGAGAATAAGTTGTCAGTTAATCAACATCATTTCATATTTACTATCTTAATTATGATAATACCTGAGTAGCTGAAGTAAATGCTCCTCTAAGATCCCTGGGTGTTATTTCTGCTATGTATATAGGTACCTGTTTATCAATAAGATTTTGATTGTTATGCATTCTATAGATGCAAACAATGATTAGAAAAACTTAAAAAAGCAGAATATACCGCAAACTTCTCATTACCACGTAGCAAATTATACCAACACCGAATCCCACTGACAACCGTCCTAAATCAAGCCACCAAGCATTCTGCATCAAGTATTCAACTCAGCTACTGATTGAAGTCTTGAACCAAGAAATGGGGAAAAACCAAAAGAAGCCAAGAACAAAGTTGGAAATTGTTTTTGTTCTTGACTTGTTCTGTAGCAATCATTGACAATCTATACTTCAACATTCTTAGTATCTCTTGGAACCTGCAACGGTTTTTAAACTGTTACCACAATATGTTCCAATGCACCATATTGCAGATTTCTTTTTATCTTCAACTACAAACTAGAAGCTGGCCATATAGGTCTACAATGTATCCAGAAGTTTGAACTCAAGGCTTATTTGTGAGAAATCTAAATCAATCTATTCCAAGCTGTTTCTATGAGCTTTAATCAATATTTTTTCACTAAAACAAAAATTTGAACATCCTTTTGGAGATGGGAAAGAAAAGAAACCTGTGCAAATGCTATGGTGAGCCATCCTGCAGCACAAAATGTTTCAGAAAGCCACATTGTCTGCTTGTTAAACACATAAGGGAAAGAGCAAGAAACTTTCATATTTAATGATTTAAAAGTCTTTAGCAGCCCCAGTTGTATACAGTAATGGAATGACTTACACCTCTGCGACCAATAAGATCGGTTATCTTCCCATTCACAAGTGCACCAATCATTCCTCCAATTGTCATTATTGAACCAAAAACTGAGTACTGTATGATCAGAATGAAGTCTATCAAATGCCAATAAGATAAAATTAGAACAAAAGATTGAAATTTAAGTACTGCTCACTGCTGCAACAGTAAGGCCCAAGTCTTCCACGATTCCTGATTCAGCAGCTGATGAATATCCTATCTACAAAACAATGTCATTGTGTATTTCTTAAGTCCAATGCTTGAACAAAAGAGGGTATGAGAAAGATGTTTACAGCTTTACATCATATGAATGAGACTATGAGATGAACATACAGCACAGCCATAGCCAAAGGCACCAGAGAGAGCCACCAATGTGCTCAGAACCACAACAGGGGTGGCCGAGGAAGACCCACTTGGGTTGATGACGTCACTGGAATCACCTGAAGCTCCATTGATGTTGGACTTTGACCCTGACAGTAGCCTTTCCTCCATGGTTTCTTCCCCTCTCTTACTTTCTTTAGAAAACAAGACAATGAGAAAGTCGTAAAAAAACCAAAAGGAGATGGATAAGAAGAATGAGACTTCAAGCATTGGTCTAGAACGAGAAACACATGGATGTGCACATTGACTTACAGTTGCACCCATCATTACGTTCAATTTCACAGTATTGTATAGCGGTGTTAATAATAAGTGTTCTGGGTGCTTGATCTTGGATGTTGAAACTTAACATCTGAGTAGGACAACTTAGTTGCATATATACGAGGTTGGTACTTTATGAACATGAAGATGTGTCAAGTTCATGGCTTTTTAACAGCAACAAAGTTTATGACTTTCACTGTTCTTGTATTGGCTGAACAGTTGTCAGTTCACCAATGTTTCGGTTCCTGGGAAACATTGGTTCCTAATTTGTTAGCCACAAAAGAAGCAATATAAGCAAGTTAGCAACCCAACTATGCAACTAGGGTGTGGTGCAAATCCATGATACTGGAATGTGTTCCATATTTGCAAGAGTATAACTTTCTTTTGTGTCATTATGATACAATAAAGTAGCAAAAAAGTGATAGAAATATTGGCATTCTATCATGCATAGGCAGCATAGCCATCTCCAGTGTACAGACATGGATGGAAGGGAGACGTATTTCATCTTATAGTCAGGGGAAATGAGCCATTGATGCTTGTATTTCTTCTAGGGTGCGACCCTTGGTCTCTGGCACTAGCTTTGCTACGAACAGAACTGTTAACCCGGAGATGGCTGAGAAGAAGAAAAATGTTCCTGAAGTAGCACAGTATTAATGATACAGATTATTAACAGTCTCTTGTGTGACAGAAAGAGGGAAAGGTATAAAGAATGTAGACGACATACCTTCTGAGTTCCATTCCATCATGAAATTGAAGGTGTATGTCACTATCCAAGCACAAGACCAGTTCACCAAACTCAATAGGCTTCCTGCTGTACCTTTAACATTTATGGGGAATATCTGAAATTGAAATGATTCCCAACTCTGTTAGGAAACTTTTGAAAGACATCAGTTGAAGTGCACAAAGCTCACCTCAGACATAATAACCCAGGGTAATCCTGCTATGCCTGCTGTATATGATAGACTTTGACCCTGAGAAATTAAGAATGCAGTCTATCAAATGCAGTCTGTTATATGCAGCCTTCAGTCAAAGTTGATGATATCTTGAAGTCTTGAAATGTTACCATTTCGGACTTGGTTCAAGCGTGACAGAAGTCACAGAACAGGAAAAGAGACGGAATTCTTATCATTTGGCCAGAATGTACTTACCAATAAGCCGATGTACACCAAAATGGGAGTGAGCTCTTTCCAGAAATTGATGTCCTGCATGCCAAGCTTAGAGTATGCTCAGTTACTTACCAAGCAAACCACAAGGAAAACAGAAGAATATCAAAGACAGTTTGAGGTAAGACCTGAAATAAGAATGCCAAACCAACAACAAGGGCACTAAAGCACAATCCGCCAGCAGAAACCTGCAAACATTTGTTCAATTCACCAGGAACTTATATGTATATTCAACACCATAAAGTTAGGATTTCGTCTTCACCATAAGAAGTGGTCGTCTTCCAACTTTGTCTGTTAATAGCACACTCAATGCAACACCAGGAATCTGTGAAAGAACATGTCCAAATGTTTTGAGTCTTCAGATATGATGCATCAAACACTACTATATCCATTTGCAGCTGTGAAACTTATATATTTACCCCAATGAGAGACAATGATATAGTCCCAATGCTACTTGGAAAACCTGAAAGAAAATGAATAAGAATCATATATTCTGTTGCTTTATTAGAGTATAAGATCAACATAGAGAGCTTTTGGTTTACCTGCATCAACAAATATAGAACTTGCGTAATATGCTACTGCATTGGCACCCCCAAATTGTTGCAGTAACATGAGTCCAATTCCAACCTAAGCAGTAAGCACATTTATGTGTCCAGATCATGAAAAGCGAATTGAAACGCATGCAAGTGTATCTATTATTTCCTTGAGGCACTTACAATGAGTGAGTAAGCATATCTCTTTTTGAACAGGTCTAGGAATTTTTCTGAGTGTTGCTGAAACATATCTGTATAATCCTGCAAGAATGGAAGTGCCTTGTCTTATTTCATGACTACCAAACAGTAGATTTTTCACAAGAAGCCAAGGTCAGAATGAGGGAATGTTACGATGATATCAGCTGCTTCTTGAGATATGTCGACATTCTTTCCTCTCAAACGCTGAAGAGCTGCTTCAAATTCTTTGTGCCTACCCATTTTGGCCTGCATAAAAGTACCGTATCAATCTACTTGAGCATTGTAGCTGAAATTTCACCAGCTATTCAATATAAAATATGTGAGGGACTATTGAATTGGACTCACCAGCCACCTTGGAGACTCTGGAATGAAAAATAGGCCTATAATGTGTAGAAGAGATGGAATAGCACCTGAAACAAAAATAACGAGTATTTACTACTGGATCCAATTCTTAATCAAAGAATTAATTACTTCATGGTAGGAAAAAATGACGATTTACCAATAATCGCCAAGGTCCGCCAGGTTATGACATTTCCAAGAAAAAAGGCTAGTGCTAAGCCACAACTAAGCATCAACTGTGCACTTGAAAATTACTCAAGAAATTAGAGACAGGGCAAGTAAGATGGGAAGCACAGATAACAAGTTGTCAAATCATCAATGTCATCTATTATTTTCAATGATTGTAACTATGATAATACCTGAGTAGCTGAAGTAAATCTTCCTCTAAGATCCTTGGGTGTTATTTCTGCTATGTATACAGGTACCTGTTTATCAGTAACATTTTGTTTAGTGTTATGTGTTCTATAGATGTCATACAATGATAATAAAAAACTTAGAAAACAGAATATACTGCATGCAGAGTTTTCATTACCACATAGCAAATTAGTCCAACGCCGAATCCCACTGACAACCGTCCTAAATCAAGCCACCAAGCATTCTGCACAAAGTATTTAACTCAGCTACTGGTTGCACCAAACGTTTTCTCTTTTGCTTGAAACATAAATATGAATATCGTTGTAGTTGGAGATGGGAAAGAGAAAAAAAAACCTGTGCAAATGATATGGTGAGCCATCCTGCAACACTGAATGCTTCAGATAGCCACATTGTCTGCTCGATAAACGTGTAATGAAAGAGCAAGAAACTTTCAGATTTTTTTTATGTAACAATCTCCAGCAGCCCCAGTTATAAAGGGTAATGCAAAAACTTACACCTCTACGACCAATGAGATCGGTTATCTTCCCATTTACTAGTGCACCAATCATTCCTCCAACCGTCATTATTGAACCAAAAACTGAGTACTGAACGATCAGAGTAGAGTCTATCAAATGCCAATAGCAGCTAAAATTAGGGAGAAAAAAAAAAAAAAAAAAAAAAAAAACTTTTAGCACTCACTGCTGCAACTGTAAGGCCCAAGTCTTCCACAATTCCTGATTCAGCAGAGGATGAATATCCTATCTACAATCCATTGTCATTTGTTCAACCAAAGAAGTCCCAAATGAGAAAGACGTGTACTTCAAAATGTGAATGAGAGTAACTTACAGCACAGCCATAGCCAAAGGAACCGCAGAGAGCCACCAATGTGCTCAGAACCACAACAAGGGTGGCCGAGGAGGAGGACCCACTTGGGTTTAAGCCATCACTGCAATCACCTGAACCTCCATTGATGTTGGACTTTAACCCTGACAGAGACAGTAGCCCTTCTTCCATGGTTTCTCTGCCCATCTCTTCCTTCAGGAGAACAATCAGAACGTCGTAACAAGAAAACAAAAAGGAAACGAGTAAGAAGTAGAGCAGCACTGTGGTCAAGACTTGTGGACTTACAGTTGGACCCAAAAGTTGGGTAGGTAAATTCCAAAATAATCCTTATTTAATTTGAATATTTTGCCCCTTGGTCTCTGGCACAAGCTTTGTCAAGTCGGAAATGGCTGAGAAGAAGAAAAATGTTCCTGAAGTAGCATCAACAGGCAAAGGTATAAAGAACAAAATTTGACATACCTTCTGCATTCAATTCCATCATGAAATTGAAGGTGTATGTTACTATCCAAGCACAAGACCAATTCACCATACTCAATAGGCTGCCAGCTCTACCTTAAACGTTTATGGGGAATATCTGAAATTGAAACGATTCCAACTCCGTTAGGAAACTTTCGAAAGACATCAGTTGAAGTGCACAAAGCTCACCTCAGACATAATAACCCAGGGTAGTCCTGCTAGGCCTGCTGTGTATGAGAAAGAATGCAGTATGTTATAGATCGCAATTGATAATCTTTCAGGCAAAGTTGATGATATGCTTGTATTCGTGAAATGTTGCCATTTCGAAATTGGTTCAAGGTGCAAAAGAGAGTGAAAGCTTGTCATTTGGTCAGAAATTGATGTCCTGCCAGGCTCAGAATATACTCAGTTTCTTATGAAGCAAACAACAAGGTAAACAAAAGAATATCAAAGACAGCTTGAGGTAAAACCTGAAATAAAAATGCTAAACCCATAACAAGGGCACTCATGCACATTCCGCCATAAGAGGTGGTCGTCTTCCTACTTTGTCTGTTAAAAGCACGTTACATGCAACACTAGGAATCTGCGAAAAAAAAATCGTCCAAATGTTTGAGCATCAAACACATGCAGCTCTATCCATTTGCAGCTGTGAATATATTTACCCCAACGAGACACATTGATATAGTCCCAATGTGTTTGCATGTGTTTGCATGTGTTTCATGTAAGGTTTAAGGAGAAAGTATACATATGGTGCTTCGCAGCCTCGCAGGTGAGGATGGATTCCTATGGTTTAGTTTTGGGCTAACTAACTTGCAGGGCCGGTCCTCAGACTTTTGATGTCCATTGCGAAAAAAAATTTGGTGCCCAAACATAATAATTATTTCAAGCCGATTTATATTAGATAAAATATAAGAATTATGCATCGCTTTCAGGTTGCGACGCAATGTGAGTTATGCATTGATCAACAATTTACAAATTTTTTTAAGGAGCATGTATATGTTAGATTATAACAAAATGCCAAAATTATAGAAAATTTGGCCTAAAGGATGGGTAATAGCTAGCCGGTTAGTTTTAGAGAGCTCATTCATTAACAAATACATAAGGACAAAATAAATATGAAAAGTTTGAAATATGACAAATGATTATAACTAAGAGAACTATTGAAAGTTAAAATTAAAAAATAATATTAATTCTAAAATTTTGATGAATGAGACTCGTGAAGTACGTTTGTTATAGTTGTACGTGTTTATTCAGAAAAAATAACAAAAAATATTAAGCCGCTATACTACTCCATCTAGAAAGAAATAAATAAAATGTATAGTTGTATACTGCATTGTTTCATTCATGTATCGAAAAGTTATGCATTATTATTTTTATACCACAAACACATACACTATCATTTTAAATTATTATTACACTAAGACTTTTTGAGTGGTGGGACACAGAACTTACTAAATCAACTTTACAAAAGGTGGTGCTAATTAAATGCTAAATGACTAATTATAATTAATTATAGCATTAATTAATTATAATAACTATCTATTCATATGTGTTGTGTTGAAACTTGTGTGCCCCCGATCTGTTGGTGCCCTGTGCGGTCGCCTTGCCAGCACTGGGGCATGGCCGGGCATGGTAACTTGGTCCAGTTAAGAAAGTGCTAGTTTGATATTTCTTCCCATACAAAAGTCACTGGGATTTTTTGTGCAAATAATCAATGAACTTAGAATGCAAGAAGAATGAATCCGAACTTATATTTTGACTAACAACATCAGTAATGTACACCAATGTTTACAAAGAACAATAAAACTTTACTGGTATATGAAAGTAAATTTCACATCAATTTAAATGTTATTCATATGACTCTAATCACATATTCAACCGTTGGTTTTGAGTAGTTTGTTCTTCTTCAATTTGCATCATCAAATGCACGACCCTATTACATACCGGTAACAAAAACCTACCGATGACCGAGGTTAATAGTGATCTTCTCTAACAGAAAACAAGTGGCTTGATCACCCATAATGCAGGACTAACACCTTGTTACTTGAGCTTGATCTCACCAGGATAAACCAATTAAGGCTCGATACCTTCGTCTATTAGTAACACGAGACGCCCGTTTAACCCACGTCTTGAGTCCAAACTTGAAGGGGGACTACCACTAGGTGGCAGTTAAGAGGTATTAACGGGTCTGTGAGATTATTGATCAAGTCCTCACGCAAGAGATGTTTTAAACGGAAACTTTGGAAACTTGTAGAAGGGAGCAATAGTGCGGTTACCATAGACCAAGATCGGGCCTTGTCCGGGTAAGTATCACCATGTGGTTCCCGACCCAGGAATAATGCGGACTGGGAAGGGGCAAGACCTAGATGTTGAGTATTTAGTCTATGTGTATGGAAATGTTTGCACAGAGAAAAGAGAGAAGCATTACACAGTTGCCCTGCTCCCATTATTATCATCGAGATTGCATTGTCCCGTGGCTCCGGATCAATCATCTCTGTCCCACTTGCCGCCACCCGAGTTGACTGCCACTATGCTGTGTATGTTTTCGAGTTAACTTCCAGCTTCTATCTAGTGTTAGAATAGATTTCATACTGTTTTCACATGTATGCTGTATAATCTCCTTCTTCTTCAGTTAACTTACATTTACTGTTAATTCTACTGTGGGATGTACCTGAAACTTCTTCTTCTTTACAGTTCAAAGCCACCTTTTTTCTTTCTGGTGTTTCTGGCACTGTTATCATTGTTTCGGTTCAGCATGCTAAACGATGGTTCATAGTCTTGTTTGGAGTGCTAGGTTGTCATTAGTGCTATGAATTTGGTTAGGATTGCAGAGACCAGCTTGGCTTGGGCCTTGAGTGATTTAGTGTAGCGTTTTAGCAAGTCATATCTCTAGCATGCCTGCAGGCTCTATTCATCTTTGTACTCGCTTGATAGCTCTAAATTCTTTTGGCATGTTTGTGAATTCTTTTGCATCTCTAGCTGTGAGCGAACATATTGGTTCCATTTGCTTGGATTGTTGTGACCTGATTGGGGGCAGGTAGGATTAATTAATCGAGGCCATGGTTAATCAGAATTTAGTAAGGATTGTCAATGAAGAAGATCATTTGATATGCTTGCACTAGAAAATAATGAAGCTATGAAATTCTCCCAGGTTAGGACCTAAATCTGTTGGAATGGCTTGGGGAGCAATGGTTTAGGCTAAATTAGAAGCGACCCAACAAACTAGGTGTAAGTTAATTATTAAGAGATGGCTGGTGAAGAAATTTGTGGCTACAAGGAGAGATGCATGTGTTCTGCCCAAATTCATAAAGAGAACGGATTTTGCTTAGCTTGACGGATTTGGTAATGCTAGTCATGGTTTGGTTGATGTGGCTTGCATGTATCTTCATAATAAATTGTTGAAGCATGAATTGCTATATAGATTGCAATGTAGCGAAGGCAAGAAGAAATGTATAGAAAATTATATCTGATTATCTTAGATTGATGACCACTAACAAGTTTAGATCGGCTGAGACATGTTACATGTGTATCTTTTTTGAAATTTGCTTGGCCTTGATTTTGATCAACAAAACTTTCGTTGCTCATTGACCTTGTTTGATTTGAGATTGTCACAGCCATGCTTGGTTGAGATTTGTTCTTATGCTAGCTTTGATTCGAGATTGTCACAGCCATGCTTTGTTGATATTTGTTCTTATGTTAGCCCTTTTGATTATGATGAGGCATTGCGAAGAAAAGCGACTACACAATCAGTATGGCCAGACCATTTTTTTTTTTTTTTGGTGGGAGGATGTCATTCCGGCCTTGAAGGACGAGGACTATGAGTTCAAGCAGACATGTAAGATTGCCAAAGATTTGATTTCAGTGATGAAACCCTATCTGCAGGGTCTGTGGAAGTAAGCATGCAGGTAATTGGCTTCTTTTTCATGGGTACAACATATTTCTTCGCCTTTTCTTTTGAAGAATCACTCTATTCATCACTGAATATAACTTTAACTGTTATGTTATCCATTAAAACGGATTTCCTTTTGCTATGTGGACCTTCTATTCGCCTTTTCCTTGCTGTTTACAGTCTTAAGTGTCCAGATTACAGTGATAGTCTAGTTGTGGTTTTTCTATGTGAAAACAACAGTAACTTGTCTTGATGGCAATTCCTGGGTAGGAGTTGAAGTAACCTATCATAATCTTGTTTTGATCTGTGTTTAGATTTTAAAATGTCTGTATGTTGTTATCTTTGCATGTGTGCTTTTATTAGAATTTGAAGTTTATGAAGTGTTTGAACAAGTTACTGAATGGTAATACCTTTTCATATTAGAACTTTTACTTATGGATGTTTATTTTATTTCAATCCAGGAGGAAGCTACTAAAATCAAGGCGGCTGGAAAAGTGGCTTGGTTACACAGAGTTCGATGTTTTCCAAAAGCGGCTTGGTGTTTCCCAGTAATTTAGTTTTCTGCTATGAAAAATCCAAGACATGTGTCATGTTTTAGACTATTTTGATGTGGAACTTATCTGTGTCGTTTTGTTAGTTTGAGTCATGGATGAGATGTTGCAGGAAAATGAGTATAATACTATAATGAGAGTTGCATTTTTCCTACTATCTGTCCAGTCAAGGTTTTCTTATAAACAGGTCTGGGATGCGATTAGTTACAGGTTCTCCATTTACCGGCATAATTTTGGGAGTTCTTTAAGTATTTATATTCTCCCCGATTGTTTGTGTTTCTATTTGATTAGTATGTTGGTGCTCATTTGTATGGTTTTACTCATTGATGTTTTTGCCTGCAATCGTGTTTTTGGGTTAAACGTGTATTCATAGTAGCACTCCCTTGTTTGGTTTAAAGGAACTCGAAAGGTTTAAGTTGTTTAAGAGAACTTGAATTTGTTTGTTTTACCGTTTTCTTTTAGCTTCATACCTTTTGTTTTGGTATGAACATGCAAGGGTTTGAGGGTTGTTAAGTGTGAAGCGACAATCAGCAGTGTCCAGCTTCGTGTAGTTAACATGTCCTGTTACTATCAGATCAATACGAGCGTCTCCCTGACTTGCCATTTGCGACTATAGTAGGCGTAGGTCGCAACCGCAGCTGGACACATCGCCAAGATGACTTTATCTTGATGATCACATTCCCACCAGCTTATTCATTTGTTTCATTATGCTTGATTTCTATCTATTTATTAAACTAAATTTGATAATAGGGCATGGCAGATTTTCAGAAGATGCAACCACTGTAAAAGATTTGATCTTTGTGAAGACACTCTCACTGGACTGCAGAGCTGAGGAGATGACACTAGCTTGAGTAGCTTCTTTTCTTTTCTTTTATTTCTTTTTGGCAAACCTTGATAGCAAGATGGAATTTTTTAAACAGACAATACATCATGTCAGATATAGAACACGAAAGACATTCAACTCGCAATTGGAATGTGTGTTTTCAAATCGTTTACAAATATCTGGGATTTGTGTTCTCTTGGTTTTACTAAGCCATTTACATTCTGAGTTGATCTGAGTTCAGTCCATATGTAGAGCAGTAGATGTTATCTTATTAGAGGAAATGGGCAATTGATGCTTGAATTTCTTCTAACGTTCGCCCTTTAGTTTCCGGCACTAGCATGGCTACGAACAGAACTGTTAAACCGCTAATGGCTGAGAAGAAGAAAAATGTACCTGAAGTAGGGTAGTGCGACACCAATTTAGACTATAGATTACTTGTAGAGCAAGGTACTGAGGCAAAGAGAGAGAATACATACTGGCTGAGCTCCATTCCATCATGAAATTGAAGGTGTATGTTACTATCCAAGCACAAGACCAGTTTACCAAACTCAACAGGCTTCCAGCTGAACCTTTAACGTTTATTGGGAATATCTGAAATGGAATTCATCCAACTTTGTTACAAAAAGCTTTATTTCTGATCTTTTAGGAGCTCAAGAACAATAAGCCTACCGACCTCTGACATGATAACCCAGGGTAATCCTGCTATGCCTGTTGTGTATGAAATACTTTGACCCTGAGAGAGAATGATCATGATCAGGTTTACATTTGGAATCGGTTACAGTCAAGGTTGTAAAAAACGCTACTAAGGCAGAAGAATGTGGTGTTGAACTCAGATCAACTCAGAATGTAAATGGCTTAGAATGTACTTACTAACAAGCCAATGAACACCAAAATGGGAGTGACCTCCTTCCACAGATTCAGGTCCTGCAAATAGACCATAGCTCAAAGTATGATCAGATATGTATAGTAGAAGATTATTGAAATATAGATTGGAAAGAAAGTAAAAGGAAAATGCCAATATCAAAGTATGATCAATTTTTATATGAAGCAAACAATGATGCAGACTGAAGATTATCAACATATAATTTGGAGCAACACCTGAAAGCAGAATGCCAATCCCACAAGAAAGAAACTCAAGCACAATCCACCAGCCGAAACCTGCAAACATTTGGTCACTTCAGTAGGAACTTATTCGAGTTCAACACCATATAGTTGGGAATTGGGATAAATTGTCCCCCTCTCACCAGTAAAAGTGGTCGTCTTCCAACTTTATCAGCTAAGAGCACACTCAAGGCAACACCAGGAATCTGTGAAATAAGATATTAAAAATTTGAGATTTACTGCTTCTAAAACAGTAGCCATTTGCTGTTGTGAAAATTGAATCTTTACCCCAATAAGAGCCAGTGATATAGTCCCAATACTAACTGAGAATCCTGCATCTACAAATATAGAACTTGCATAACAAGATACAGCGTTGGCACCACCAAATTGTTGCAGGGACATGAGCCCAACTCCAACCTAAGCAAACTCAAGCATGCGTAACAAGGTCAGTCACATCATGAAAAGAGACAGTACATGAATTACAATAATGTTTATATTCCTCTGAGGCCTTACAATTAATGCGTGAGCATATCTCTTTTGGAACAAGTCTAAGACTCTTTCCGAGTGCTGCTCAAAAGATTCTGTATAGTCCTGCAATAATACAAGAGCCTCTTCTTCTTCATGGCTACCAAACAGTAGATGTTCACAAGAATGGAAGAAGCTGAAGTTAGAATGAGGAAAGCTTACCATGATTTCGGCTGCTTCCTGAGATATGTCGGCATTCTTTCCTCTCAGATGCTGAAGAGCCACTTCAAAGTCCTTTTGCCTACCAATTTTGGCCTGCAGAAAAGTACTGTATCAATCTACTTGAGCATTGTAGTGGAAAATTTCACCAGCTATTCTAATTAAAATTTGTGATGAACTTTTTAAAATGGACCCACCAGCCACCTTGGGGACTCTGGAATGAAGAATAAACCTATAATGTGTACAAGAGATGGAATAGCACCTGAATGCAGAGTTAACTAGATTAAGTGCTGGATTCAACTTTCATGCAAATGAATTTATTCATGGACTGAATGACCAACAGATGGTTTACTTATCACAGCCAAGGTTCGCCAGGTTATGACAGTTCCAAGGAAAAACGCCAGTGCTAAGCCGCAACTAATCAACAACTTGTGCATGTAATGACATTTAGACAAGAAAGTAGAGAAAGAGTAAGTAGTATATATGGCAAACACCGAGAATAATAAATATATGATTATAGTACCTGATGAGCTGAAGTAAACCTTCCTCTCAGATCCTTGGGTGTTATTTCTGCTATGTATACAGGTACCTATTTTTGAAGAGCATTTTGAACATAACTTGTGTTCTATGGATAATTGACAAATGAAATTAAAATATGAAAACTTATAATTACCACATAACAAATTATGGAGATGCCAAATCCCAATGACAACCGTCCAAAATCCAGCAACCAAGCACTCTGCATCAAGGATTCAACTCAGCTACTAATGTCATTAAGTAGTCTTCATCTTGCATTCACAAATACTCAATTTAATAGCTTTGGAGCTTGCCAACAAAGTTTACTATAAACTATTACCAAGGTCCAATGCACTATATCTAAACACGTTTCTTTTGAATCTACTAGAGAAAATAGCCAATCAAATCTACAGTATGGACAGAAATTCAAGGTAATCTAAGGCTATCAGTGAAAATCAATCACGTTGTTAAAATTCTACCCAAAGTTGCTTCTATGAGCTAGAACTAACATCCATCTCTTGTCTTGACCATAAAAAAACATCCATACGGAAGATCTTGAAAAAAAATTATCATGAGTTGTGAAACGGTATATGCAGTTATGCACGAAACCAAGAGGCATATATTTATTGCCAAGAGACAAGTATATATTGAAAAGGAGTATCATATCAATTGCTGTTATATATGTGAGTTTAAACTCAAATACAGATATGACTGTTGGCAATTATAGATAACTCTTGCTGAAGAGTTATAACACAATATGAAGAGGTATGTCAGTATTTTGAAAAGACATAACTACTCTTATATATACATATATATACATATAGTTCTCTGCATATTGGCATATCAGAAAACATATTTCTCTCTTCTTCTTTTTTCTAAATCATTCTTTCCATCTACATATCTTTAACACAAATAAAATCTAGAAACTATATATCTGCAGATGTAGTTTCTAGCAACCTTGAGTCTCTTGAAACCCTTCAATTGAGTGTTGGTTGATCGTCGTAAGTGCAAGACGCCGATCAACATTAGCAAGATTGCTAGGCTTCATTGTATCCATAAGGCTAATTTGCATCAACCCCTTTGCACACAAGTAGTGGGGGCAAATATAGCCTGAAAGATAGCGTTGCTACAACGTGCCTTGAAGCATAAACTCTTTCATACTGCCATAACCCACCGTCCTATATTTCCCAAATTTCCAACAATTTTCAGACTATATTACTGCTATGACATCTTTGAAGGAGTTTGCTGATACAATGAAGCTTGACTGCTTTGATGGAACAATTTTCAGACAATGGCAAAAGAAGATGCACTCATTGTTCACTAGCCTACAAATGGCTTATGTGCTTACGACACCAAGGCCGGAAGAAAGTGAAGATGAGACTATTTCCATGAAGCGTGAACGAGAAAAATGGGATCAAGATGATTGCGCATGTAAAAACTACATTCACAATTCATTAAGTGAAGAGAGTACATGAAGGGGGGGAAAGAGAAGAAACCTGTGCAAATGCCATAGTGAACCACCCGGCAGCACTAAACACTTGGCAAAACCACATTGTCTGGCCAATAATTTCAAGAGGAAGAGAAAAAAAAAACAAAATAAGTTTTTTGAATACATAATGACAATCTGAAACAGGCCTAGAAATGAAGGAAAGCTTACACGTCTACGACCAATGAAATCTGTTAGCTTCCCGTTTACTAGTGCACCAATTATTCCTCCAATTGTCAAAATTGAACCAAAAACTGAGTACTGCATAATGTTTCAGAACATATTTTATCAAATGCAAAACATCCAAACAAAAGAGTAATAATAATAAAAAAAATAGTACCAGTACTTACTTCTGCAACAGTAAGGCCCAAGTCTTCCAAAATTCCTGATTCAGCAGAGGATGAATATCCTATCTGCAAAGCGTTGTCATTATGTACTTTTAAGTACTATACTTAAACTAAAAAATCTTCTACCTCATTTTATCGCCTAGTATTATGTAAGAAGCATTGAATTAATACTAGCCATGTTATGCAGCAAAGCATATAGAACAAAATAAATGAGTGTACCAGAAAATGCACTTTCCTTGGGAACTTGTTGATTTACCACAATAACATACAACAATACTTATCAGACTTTATCAGTTCAGTAATAACACTCCTTGCATTTTCTTTCTTCTTTACTTTCACTTTATACTTCTTAATCTTAAAATATGGTCAGTTTGGCAGAAATTAAAAAAAAAAAATTAAAACCCAAATGAAAATAATGTGCTACTTTAAAATGTCAATGAGAGTCACTTACAGCACAGCCATAGCCAAAGGAACCACAGAGAGCCACCAAAGCGCTTAGAATGACAACTGGGGTGGCTGAGGGGGAAAACCCACCTGGAGCTATGATGCCACTGCAATCACCTGAAGCTCCATTTATATTGGACTTTAACCCTGATAGTGTTAGTAACCCTTCTTCCATGGTTTCTCTGTCGATGTCTTACAATCTCAGGAGAGAGAATACAAGAAAGTTATAAGAAAAACAAAGAGCTATCAGAATAATATATATGGGAGTTCAATAATTGGTTTACAATGAGAAACACGTGTAAAAGGATGTGCAAAACTACAAACTAAAGTGCAGTAGCACTGTGGTTGAGACTAGTTACGTTACAGTTGAACCCATAAGTCCTTACAGTCGGCCCCATAAGTTGTTTAGTTTCTCTAATTTCTATCATTGCAGTGAAAATATAATCCCTTCAAGTGGTAATGAAAAAACTTGGACCTGTTTCTTCCCATTTACTGAGTTGGCCACCAAAGCATCCCTCCAATTGTCATATTGGAACCAAAATCTGAGTACTGCATTATGTATGAAATGAAAACAAAGCTTTTCAAATGCATATATAGAATACAAATTTGAAAAAGAAAAAACAAAAAAGTTTGAAAATACTAGCACTTACTGCCGCAACAGTAAGATCCAAGTCTTCCATACACCCTGATTCAGCAGAGGATGAATATTCTGTCTAAAAAGAACTGTCATTGTATAATTAATGTCTGGTGCTTGAGCTAAAAAAAATTTGACACTATCTATCTCCTATTTTACAGTAAGAACCCTGTAATCAATATTTATGAAACTTCCTTGGAAGTTGTTGGTTGTCCACAGTAGCATGAACAATGTTCATCAAAACTATCACTTCTTACACTTTTCTTCTGTTCTTTCAATATATTTAACCAGAGCAAAAAATAAACCCAAATCAGAAAAGTGTTTACTTTAGAATGCCAATTATCTAGCGTCACTTACAGCACGGGCATTGGAGAAGGAACCAAATAGGGCCACAGAAGGTGGCTGAGAACGGCAGTGGTGGCTGAGGAGGAGGGCCCTATTAAGCCATTAGTAAGACTTGTTGACCTTCAGTTGGTCCAACATGAATTCTTCGAGTTTAGTCATGAGTTGTCTGAGATTACTTGCTACAAATTCAGAATTACTTTAGTTTACATCATTAACAAGAAACATGGTTATGGATCCAACCTTCACGGTTGCATACTTGCATAGCCACCAGCATGTCCACCAGATCTTCTGATAGAAAGTTTTCAAGTTATTTGAGATAGAAAAGTAGCTAGGGGAATAAGTGTTTTAAAAAGTTACTTGGACTTAGATACATCAAACTATTTGATTGTATAATCTCCTATCAATTTGTTAATGAACATGATATGAATCAGACGATGCTACGCTTTTCAAATATGCTCTTATTGATGCTGGTACTTGAGTACTTTTCCAGAAGCAAGTATCCACATGAAGAATTTGTAGGATGTACTTGGCTATATATATAACAGCGATTTCGAATTTGAGCTTTCAGACAATTTACAAAAGCATATGAACTTTTTGTTCTCTTTTTTTTTACAAGCCATTTACATTCTGAGTTTTGTTCATCTTTATCAGATACAAGTATACAGAATGTATAAGTCATCATATTAGGGAAAAATGGGAAATTGATGCTTGTATTTCTTCTAGAGCTCGCCCCTTGGTTTCCGGCACTAGCTTTGTTACAAACAGAATTGTCAAACAGCTAATGGCTGAGAAGAAGAAAAATGTTCCTGAAGTAGGTACAGGTGACACCACTTATTAGACTCGCACATAACGTAAGGAGCTAGAGACAGAGGGGAAAAGATACAGGAAATATTGAGATACCTGCTGCGCTCCATTCCATCACATAGTTGAAGGTGTATGTTATAATCCAAGAACCAGACCAATATACCAAGCTCAACAGGCTTCCAGCTGAACCTTTGATGTTTACTGGGAATGTCTTGATACAAAAACAATCTAATTAAGTTCCATATAAGAAATTGATAAAATCAGGAGAAGTTTGAGCACAGTTACTTCCGGGACCTACCTCTGACATAATAACCCAGGGCAATCCCGCTATACCAATTGAGTATGATGCGCCATAACCCTGAAAGGATCAGGAGACAGGATATATATGTCACCATGTTTTATCATGAAAGAAAGGACTACTTGTTTAACTTGTCTTTACCAAAATGCCGATAAACACAAAAATGGGAGTGAGGTTCTGGCACAAGTTGTGATCCTAATATAACAGAAAAGGCACTTCAATGATGATCATTCTTATATGTAGCAAACAAAAACATAGAAAAGAGTCGAAAGACTTTCTAAAATATAGTTCGGAAGCAACCTGGAAGTAGAAAGCCAAGCCAACAAGAAATGAACTCAAGCACATTCCGGCAGCAGAAACCTACAAACATCTGGTGAGTTAACTTCTTGTTTATATTAACATCAGATGGTCAGATTAGTGTTTCCACTTCTCACATTCAAAAGTGGTCGCCTTCCGCATTTGTCTATTAAGAGAACACTTAATGCAATAGCAGGAACCTATAAGAAAAAATAGTATCTTCACACTTGAGAGAACCATCAAAGAAAACTCTATTTACTTGTAGATCTGTGGCATATGTACCCCAATAATAGCCAATGTTATTGTCCCAGTGCTACTTGAAAAATCTGCCAGCAAACAAAAAGATCAAAATCATGCTTTCGGTGATATTGTATTCAAGTACACATAAAGCAATTTTGAAAAGCTTTTGATTACCAGCATCCACAAATATAGTGCTTGCATAATAAGCTACTGCATTTACCCCAGAAAATTGCTGTAGTAACATTAGCCCAACTCCAACCTAAACCAATTGAAACATGTGTAAAAGGTCAGAAAATGGTAAAACAGGACATGACATGATTTCTAGATTTGTTATGTTCCCTTTGAGGCAACTTACAATGAGCGAGCGAGCATATCTGCGCTGGAACAAGTCTACTATTCTTCCCGAGTTTTTCTGAAACATTTTTGTATACTCCTGCCCACAATATGAGAACACATCTCATTTCTTGTTTGCTTGCCAAATGATTACTTGTAAACTTAAAACACATAATTCCCCTACCAAACTGATAGCTCTTCACAATAACTTGAACTTGGAACTTTCTAAGTTACCATGATATCAGCTGCTTCTTGAGAAACAGAAGCATTCTCTCCTCTAAGACACTGCAGCACAACTTCAAGGTCTGTTTGTCTACCAACTGTGGCCTGCAGACAAGTGCATGTCGTAAAAATTTATCAAATCCAACACGAAACTTTCTTTAGTCAAGTTAACATTTTTTATGGAAAAGATTTAAAAATTGGACTCACCAACCACCTTGGAGACTCTGGAATGAAGAATAAACCTACAATTTGCAGTAGGGATGGAACAGCACCTGAATTTATGATCTATGAGTATTAAGTGTTTTATTCAACTTTGTTGCAAAGATTGGATAACTTACCAAGTACAGCCATGGTGCGCCAATGTATGGCATTACCAATCAAATAGAACAGCGAAAAGCCACAGCTAATCATCAGCTGCAGTTAATGGAATTTGCAAGTAAGAGGAACAAGCACAAAGATAGTGATCAACTCGGATATTTATCTCAACGTACCTGATTAGCTGAAGTGAACCTTCCTCTAAGATCCTTAGGTGTTATTTCTGCTATGTACACAGGTACCTGCTTACGAAAAGGAAGTTATTTCATTATATATGTAAGATATTGATTTCATTATCCAAAAAGAAAATTTTAAGTTACTGATTTCAAACTTTCTGAAAGCAACAAGCAAGACTAAGCACCACATAGTAAATGATCCCCACACTGAATCCCAGTGACAGTCTCCCAATGTCCAGCCACCAAGCATTCTACATCAAGAATCAAACCGATCAACTACTGATTTAATTATTCAAACCACAAACTGAACAGCCTTGCATTTATTAAAAGGATATGAAATTGGAACAGAAAAGAAACCTTTGCAAAGGCTATACTAAACCACCCTGCGGTACTGAATATTGCAGAGAACCACATCGTCTGTTTGGTAACATGGACAGGAAAAGAACAAAGGAGGTTTAAAATAGTAACATCTGATTAAGGTCTAGATATTACAGGTAATGCAAAACTTACACCTCTGCGACCCATGAGATCTGTTATCTTCCCATTTACCAATGAACCAATCACTCCTCCGAGTGTCATTATTGAACCAAACACCGTGTACTGAACAAGCAAAAGATCAACTTATCAAATGCGTAGCTGAAAATTTTAGATAATAATTAAGTGTTACATTATGTGCAAAGCAACACCTAACAATGTTGAAGTTCAGTATGATGTTCTTACTGCTTCAACTGTAAGGTCCAAGTCTTCCAGAATTCCAATTTCTGCAGCTGATGAATAACCTATCTGTAAAGCAATTATAAGTGTAATGCTTCAACGAATATGTATACCTGCATATTATATATGTCCATAATTTCTGTAGGAGTACGCAACCGATGTCTTTCATTTAGCAAAGTGATGCAATACTTGTTGATTTTTGACAAAGTAACCAAGACCCTGGTTTTTCTATGATCTTGTCAGCCTCACCAAGAAAATAGACAGAAAATTAATTAATCCAAAAACCCCGTGTAGGATATAAAGCTCATCATATAAACCAGTCTCACTAAATTATCCAGGACCAGAAAAATGGACAAACTAGCAAGTTATAAACAGAAAAATTCAAAACAAAAAAAAAATCAAGCAAAAACCTATATAACGTACATGGGAAACAACTTAAGACCACCCCATCGCTTTTCCCCATCAATGTGTTCATTCTATTTCTGGTTCAGGTCATTTGTTTCATTCATCAGGTTGTTACCTAACTTTCTTCTTGTATGGACAATAGTATGTAACTTACAGCACAGCCAGTAGAGAGTGAAGCACAGAGGGCAACCAAAGTGCTGAGAAGAACAACTCTAGTGACCGAGGAGGACTCTTCATCGGCATTGGACGTAGTAAGTAGTCCTTCCACGCTTGGTCCTTCCATGCCTTATTGCCCGGGAAAATGAAGATCAAAATCTGTTTAAGACACAATGGTCAGCAACTTAGAAGAAAGGGACGCCCTCATTAAAAAGATGTATCTTACTAGGTAGGCGGCATTCACTTCGTCAGTTGGGCCTCAAAAACCACTCTGCATAGTGAACTGGTCGGGCCGAGTTGACTTACAGTTGGATCATCCGTCGGCAACTCATCAAGCACCTGAGTTCATCACATACAATACTGAACAATATTCTATAAGAACGACATGTGTAAGAGCAAGAATAATGTTGTTGGCAACTGATCTTCGTTTCCTGTGGGGAATTGTGAAACTGTTTTCTTCACAAGGAGAAAAGAAACCACAATTCTATAGTAACTATATTATCATACAAAACTATTTACATATATGATCATACATGTTGGCCGAAATGAAACATCGAGGGATCGTTTCTTTTTTTATTCTTTGGTTCTAGTGTCATGGACCGAGTTTGAGTGAAAGAAGTCCATGACACAAGTCCAATTCCATCATGCAAGGTCCAAGCTTAAGGAGGAAGCACTTGGACATTCAAGAATATGGTGGACATATATGGAGAATTCTAGAACCATCATGCAAAGTCCAAACCTAAGGGGAAGCACTTGGACATTCAAGAACATGGTGGACATATTTAGAGAATTCTAGAACCCTTTAGAATTCTCTAAGGTTAGATATTTTCTTGTAGATAATTTGAGTACATTCTAGAAGATGTAATTGTAGCCATTAGATCAAATTAATCCTAGTCATCCATTGAGGAGGTGCTAGGCTATAAATAGGTGGTGAAGCACTTGGCCAAACCATCCTAGAGGATCCTTGCAATCCTAGAGCATCCTTGAAAGCCTTGTAAAAAGTTCCCAATTCAATACAAAATTCATTTCTCCCACATTGCCTAAGTGTTTGTTTTGCTTAGCTTTGCATACTTAGCTCACTTCTAGCATTCTTGCTCTTTGGTGTTGCGCTCATTTCCGCTGCGTGAAGGCGAGGCTGACTTAGAGAGTTCGAGGAGGTGAACAACTCTAAGGCCGCACGGTTGGAAGAGAAGCGAAGTTCTCATCCCGTGACACTAGTCCTTCTATGTTGTATCTGTCCTCTTTTCCAAAAAGTCCTGAAATTTGGCCAAGTTTGACAAATTTCCTAAATTACAGAACCATTTTATTCTGACTGAAGGGAATGTTATATGTGCAGAGGTCATCATCTTTGATGGGAGATTGATGCTTGTATTTCTTCTAGCGTTCGCCCCTTAGTTTCCGGCACAAGCTTTGCAACAAACAGAATGGCTAAACCGTTGATTGCTGAGAAGAAGAAAAATATTCCTGAAGTAGTATGTGGCACCAATAAGCTGATATGTATACATAACTTCAGTCACAAGGAACAGAGGGGCAATAAAGAATAAGATACCTTCTGAGCTCCATTCCATCGTATAATTGAAGGTGTATGTTACTATCCAAGAACAAGACCAGTACACCAAACTTATCAGGCTTCCTGCTGAGCCTTTAATGTTTACTGGGAAAATCTGAAACGCAAATTGATCATTCAATTGTTGTTACAAAAGTTTATTGTCTGTCAAATTCCAGAAAATAAATAGTTCTGAAAGCACACATGAAGCTTAATTAAGAAGATTAAACTAAACTAGCTACCTCTGACATCATAACCCAGGGCAAACCTGCCATGCCAATCAAGTATGATGAACCATAACCCTGAACAGGAGACAAAGATGTGACAGATTGTTCATATATTGTATGAGAAGTTCTACCTGATTCTCTTGTATCTCTATGTAGTGGTAGAATAGTTTCATGTAAGGAAAGCTCTACACAGTGTAGCTATAACACTACATGAAATCTGCCATATTACATGTATTTAGTCTACACTAATGCACCGAAAGGAACCTCATGTAATGTATTACCAACATGCCGATGAACACAAGAATGGGAGTGAGCTCTTCCCACTGGTGTAGGTCCTGCAATACCAAAAAAGAATGAGAGAGAAAAGTAGTAATTCAAATCAGAATTGGCATTTTTGTATGAACTATGAAGAATATCAACATAGGCAAACACAATTAGTATCAACTTTAGTATTGGGAGAAACCTGAAAGCAGAAAGCCAAGCCCACAAGAAACAAACTCAAGCACATTCCAGTAGCAGAAACCTGGATACATTAGGTAAACCATTTCACTTATAACCTTATTGATATTGGAACATAAGAAAGTTTTATTCTTTGCAGTTCTCACCAGTAGAAGTGGTCGTCTTCCCAACTTGTCTGTTAGGAGCACACTCACTGCAATAGCAGGCATCTGTGAAATTAAATTACAAAGATCTACCCAATTGAGATATGGACCAAACAAAGTTCTGTAATCACTTGCATTTTCAAAAATTATTTACTAACCCCGATAATAGCTAGTGTTATAGTCCCAATGCTACTTGAAAAACCTGCCAGAGAATGAAAATGATATCATATTTTCTATCATATTCATTTACTATAAATATATGAAGCAATTTGGAAATCTTTTGCATTACTGGCATCTTCAAATATAGAGCTTCCGTAATAAGCTACCGCATTTGCACCCCCAAATTGCTGCAGTAACAGTAACCCAACTCCAATCTAAACCAACTCAAATATGTATGGGAAGGTCAGACAGATGATGGAAGGTCAAAAAATACAAGATGTTAGTTTCAATTATATTTACTTTGATTTAGCGAGGCAGCTTACAATGAGCGAGTAAGCATATCTCTTCTGGAACAAGTCCAGCAATGTCTCTGATTCCTGCTGAAAGATTTCTGTATTCTCCTGCCACAATGCGAGAGCACGTCTTATTTAGTGTCTGAAAGTAAATGTTTTGTTAAAAAATGATTGAAAGTTTGAGCTCACAAGTTACCATGATCTCAGCTGCTTCTTGAGATATATCAGCATTTTTTCCTCTAAGGCGCTGCAGAACAGCTTCAAGGTCCCTTAGTCTACCAATTTTAGCCTACAGACAACATGTGTATCAATCAATCTTTTGACCATTGTGTTGAGATGTGGCTCAAACTAATGTCATGTTTGCTAGTAGGTGCAGTATTGTTTGAATGGAAGAAAAAGGCTGCAATATACACAAGGTAAATGCATGGGAAATAGCTCATTCATTGTGTAATGGAGCTAGATATAGATGGGTGGTGCAGACATAGTTGAAGCTAAGGGAACAAGCCTACTATTGTGCACTATTGTTCATGGAGTTCATATTGAAAGAGTAGAGAGCATGCATTGATAGAAAACAATAGTTGAGAACTATTGGTAATAGTATCATGCTATTGAGTGTAGAACATTGAACGGGAAAGAAGGAAAAGTAAGACTTTGCTTTCCTTCTTTGCATGGTTTCTACATGTTGGCTGCAAAAGAAGTTGGCTATAAATAGTCATTCGACATTGGCATTGTGTAGTGTCGTATCCGAAGTTGTAGTTTCTTATTTAGAGAGAATTTCATTCTTTGTGAAGTATTATAAGAGAGTTAGTTTTACTGGGTATTGAGAGTGAGTTGAGAGGGGTGTACAAAGGTTCAAGGGTTCGGGTTCAGGTTATTAACTTGAGTGAAACACCTTGTATTTAGTTCTCAGTATTCTCAATAGTAAAGAAAGATCGGATCATGCCCCGTGGACGTACCTCCAAGAGTGAGAGAACCACGTTAAATCTTTTGTTGTTGTATGTGTTTGTTTTTCCCTATTTTAGTTGCATTCTCGATATCATATCTTGTTGACCGATCCGCTGCGTGAAACCCAACACATTGTAATTAAAAGCCTGCTTTTTCTCAAAGTAAATGACTTTTATACTAGTCCTAAATATTGATGAGAATTTGTAGACTCATCCTTTGTATGACTACCATTAGTGAGGCCCAAGTTGCACGGACATGGACACGGATACGGCGACACGACAAAACTTAAAAATTGAGTTTCCGACACGGCTTGGACACGGCAAATAGAATTATATATTTATGTATTTTTAATAAATAAAAAAATACTAAAATATGAAATAAGTTTATTACATTACCAAATAAAGTTCTAAATTCAATCTATTTCATACCCATGTGGGTATGGGTAAACCCACGGGTAACCACACCCGTATAGACTGAAAATGAGAATTGAAAATCTAAACTCGTCTTCTCACATTCGAACTCCAGCTTAACGAAAACCACCTCGATCTCAATAACCTGACCCTCTCAATTTCTCACCGCCTGAGCCTCTCACCATCATCAAAACACCATCACCAGCATCTCGCAAGCTCCTCAGTTTGAGTTGGGAGAGTTGGATCTCGATTTGAGTTGACTCAGTTCGATTAGAGCATCTGGGTTCCAATTTTCACTCAATTCGATCCTTGACTGGCATAGGCGCACAACTCGTCTTCTCCTAACCCACCGAGTACTTCCTTCTTGATAACGTTGGTCTTTGGGCTCCTGCCAATTCCCTAATTCCTCTCTTTTACTTTTGGTCCACAATCTCTTGATTATTGATTGTGGTTGATGTTTGCAGAGAGAGAGAGAGGATTTGGAATCGAGGTCGAGAGGAAGAAGTGTTTTTTTTTTTTTTTTTTTTTTTTGAGAGAGAGAGAGAGAGAGAGAGAGAAGAAGAAGGTAAAAAGGGTAGATTTTTTATTAGGTCGTTAGGGGATATGAGGGTAGATAGGTACCATTACCCATGTGGGTGGGTATGAAAATACCCATGAAAAAAGATGATGGGTATTTACCCAGTGAGTATTACCCATTTTGTTTAATGGGTGGGTAATTACCCATGGGTATTACCCAATGCAACAAAATGCCATCCTTAACTACCATTCCTCATAAGACGTCAATTGAATTGAACTCACCAGCCATCTTGGAGACTCTGGAATGAAAAATAGGGCTAGAACCTGTAGTAGACCTGGAATAGAGCCTGCATATAAATTATATTAGTATTAAGAGTTTGACTGAACTTGATATGTAAAAGATTCAGATAATGTACCAATTGCTGCCATGGTGCGCCAGCTTATAGCATTTCCAATCAAATAGAATAAAGAAAAACCACAGCTGATCATTAACTGTGTAGACACAAATTTAGGGTAGTAAGTATTAGAGAAAAGGGTGGTAATTAGATGAAGTAAAGAGAGTAATGAATTGGAACTTTATTTCACAACACCTGATTAGCTGAAGTGAATCTTCCTCTCAGATCCTGAGGTGTTATTTCTGCTATGTACACTGGTACCTGCTTATGACAAGAAGTGATTCCTTATGTGTAACATGGATAAGTTTTAAGAGCATTACATTCACAATTACCACGTAGTAAATTATCCCGATGCTAAATCCCACTGACAGTCTTCCAATATCTAGCCACAAAGCATTCTGCATCAAGCATTGAATATTTGAATTGATCAAACTTTGTATTAGCTATCAGTAACTTGTCAAACAATCTAGTTGAGATTTCTTCCTAAAAGATAACAACTGAAGTATAGTCAATTCGCGGTTTAAATGAGTATATGAACATTTAGCATTCATGAAATGTACATAGAGATGGAAACGAAGAGAAGGAACCTGTGCAAATGCTATAGTGAGCCACCCTGCAGTACTGGATATTGCAGATAACCACATTGCCTGTTTGATAATATTGACATGAAAGGAATGTAATTAAGGTTATAATACTGCATTGGAATTAAGGTTATATCTGCAAAAACTTACGCCTCTACGACCGATGAGATCAGTTACTCTGCCATTCATCAAGGAACCAATAACACCTCCAAATGTCATTATCGAACCAAAAACCGAGTACTGTATAATGAGAAGACAAGTTGTCAAATGTATAGACTGTAAATTAAAATTCAGATACTAAAATCCACTTTACACAAAAAGATGACATTTAACTGTTTTGAAGTCCAGGAAATTGTATCCAAGGCATAAAAATGTGTTAAAGATCAGTAATTTATTACTTAAGTACTTACTGCTGCAAGAGTAAGGTCCAGGTCTTCCACAATTCCAGATTCAGCAGCTGATGAATACCCTGTCTGTAAAGAAATTAAATTGTATGCTAGCTTGATCGGACATAGTAGCTTTTCTAATAATAACTCTAATTATTTCTCTAGACACATTTCCCCTTACTTATCCGTGACATGTATCCGTGACATATGTAGGGTGTGTGAATTATTAATAAAAAGTTAAAAAAATAAATAAATAAATAAAAAAGTATACGCTCACAGATTCGAGCCTAAACACAAAAGGACTCGAACTCTCACAGCTCAACCTCCTTTCATAGTAAACTAATCGTCCAAAGACCGTAATTTGTGTACACATTTTAGAGAGATGGCCCAAAAGAGCCTGACCCGAGGTCCAAGCCCAACAAGGCCAACCCGGTCCATTCAAGCAGCTAGTCGGAGAACTCGTCTGATCGGGGGATTTGGGACATGTAGCACCGGCGGCAACTCCGATCCACAACCTCCAACAGGATCCAAAGAGATGGACGGCGGCCAACCAATATCAGTCTCTTCCCCGTCCAGCAACCCTTGAAACCATACGAGTGCAACAACAAGTTCTCTTGAACGCCGGAGAAGACGACTAGGGTTAAAACTTAAAAGAAGACTGATGCGGCTAGAGAGAACTACTACTGCAAACCCTCCTAATAATTCTTCAAAGGAATTAATATGTGTGTGTCTGTTTAACACTAAGTATCACTGTTCGATTCAGCAAAGTTGGTACTTGTAGGAATAAAATTAAATAAAAAGCAGGATGAACGGACTTACAGCACAGCCGGTAGAGAGAGAACCACAGAGGGCTACTAAAGTGCTCAGAACAACAACACTAGTGACTGAGGAGGATGAGGAGGAGGAATATTCCTGATCGGCACTGGAAATACTTAGCAGTCCTTCTTCCATGGTTTCCGTTGCCATGCCGTATTTGATTACTGCAAAACAATGCAAAGCAGAATATTAGTATCAAAAAACAATATTACCATTTATATCAAATTGATTTCCAGTAGTGTAGCGTAGGACATTATTTGGGACATAACCTACCTGCTTGGCGTGGTTGGTTAAGGTGGTTAACTAACAACTTTAACGTCATGGGTTCAAATCTCATTAACATATGTAGGGTGTGTGAGTTATTTAATAAAAATGTCATTAGCAGGTGTAGAACAAGGAACATGCATGCCACGAGTGTTGAAGTGTCGCCTTCTTGCAGCTAACTAAACTAAGCTAGCAAACCGGAAATGGGGTTGCAGCTAACTAACCTAAGCTAGCAAACCGGAAATCGGGCCGGGTTGACTTGCAGTTGGATCATCCGTCGGCAACTCATCAAGAATCTGACTACGTAGGACATACCAATAGTGACCAAGATGCTACTAGAATAACGAGTGTAAGAGCAAAATTGAGGTTGTTGGCACCTGATCTTCGTTTCCCTTTGGGGAACTGTGAATATCTGTTCTTCAAACCACAATTTACTGTAAGTTTTTTTTTTCTTAAATATATGGTCATACATGTTCTATATATCTGTCATCTTGCCTAAAAATATACTGAAATTTGGCCGAGTTTGACGAATTACAGAACCATTTTATTCCGACTTAAGGAAGTGCTATATGTACAGAGACCATCATCATCTTTGATGGGAGATTGAGATTGATGCTTGTATTTCTTCTAGTGTTCTCCCCTTAGTTTCCGGCACAAGCTTTGCAGCGAACAGAATGGCTAAACCGTTGATCGCTGAGAAGAAGAAAAATGTTCCTGAAGTAGTATGTGGCACCAGTAACTTCAGTCACAAGAAACAGAGGGGCAAAGTAATGAACAAGAAAGAATAAGATACCTTCTGAGCTCCATTGCATTGTAAAATTGAAGGTGCATGTCACTATCCAAGAACAAGACCAGTACACCAAACTTATCAGGCTTCCAGCCGAACCTTTAATGTTTACTGGGAATATCTGAAATGCAAATCGATTATGGAATCGTTGTTACAAAAGTTTATCGTTCTGTACGTGAAATCCGGTAAATTAATAGATTAGTCCTGAAAACACAAATGAAGCTTAAGAAGAGAGTAAACTAAACTAGCTACCTCTGACATTATAACCCAGGGCAAACCTGCCATGCCAATCAAGTATGATGCACTATAACCCTGAACAAGAGACAAAGACATGATACATTTTCCGAATGAGAAAAAACGTAAAGGATTACTTATCTTTTGTTCATACAAATTCTACTTAATCGCTTCTAGATAAATGTAGCTCTACGCGATGTAGTGGTAGAATAGTTTCATGTAATGAATGCCTACTCAGTGTAGCTTTACCACTACATGAAATCTGCCATTACATGGAGTTGGTCTAACATTAATGCATAGAAAGGAACCTATCGTATTACCAACATGCCGATAAACACAAGAATGGGAGTGAGCTCTTCCCACTGGTGTAGCGACTGCAATATCCACAAAAAAGGTACTAATTCAAAATCAGAACTGCCATTTGTATATGAAGAATATCAACATGGACAGATAAGCAAGAAACCTGAAAGCTGAAAGCCAATCCCACAAGAAACAAACTCAAGCACATTCCAGCAGCAGAAACCTGTAAAACATTTGGCAATCCATGCCAATTCATTTTGAACTTATTGATATTCAACATCAGAAAGTTTTATTCTTTGCAGTTCTCACCAGTAGAAGTGGTTGTCTTCCCAATTTGTCTGTTAAGAGCACACTCAATGCAACTGCAGGTATCTGTGAAATTAAATAACAAAGATCTAGCTGTTTGAATATGGACCAAACTAAGTTCTCTATGCACTTGCATTATTGAAAATTACTTACTAACCGCAATAACAGCCATTGATATAGTTCCAATGCTAGTTGAAAAACCTGACAAAAAATGAAAATGATATCATATTGTTTGTTACAATAATCATTTTCAATATATGAAGCAATTTTGGAAAGCTTTTGATTTACTAGCATTTTCAAATATAGAGCTTCCGTAATAAGATACGGCATTTGCACCCCCAAATTGCTGCAGTAACAGTAAGCCAACTCCAACCTGAACCAAATTAAATATGTATGCTAAGGTCAGACAGATGATGGAAGGTTTAACAATACACAAGATGTTAGTTTTAATAATATTTACTTTGTTTTAGCTAGGCAGCTTACAATGAGGGAGTAAGCATATTTCCTCTGGAACAAGTCCACGAATGTCTCTGATTCCTGCTGAAAGATTTCTGTATATTCCTGCCACAATGCGAGATCACGTCTTATTTACTCAGAAATGTTTTGTGAAAAGTGATCCCTAGTTGTGGACTTGTGGCTGCTAATTTACAAAATAACATAAATTTTGAGCTTGCAAGTTACCATGATCTCAGCTGCTTCTTGAGATATATCAGCATTTTTTCCTCTAAGTTGCTGCAGAACAGCTTCAAGGTCCTTTTGTCTACCAATTTTAGACTACAGACAACAAGGGTATCAATCAATCTTGACCATTGTAATTCAAAGCCTGCCGTTTATCCAGTAAAAGGACTATTATGCTGGTACTAAAGATCGATTAGCAATGTGTAGACTAATCCTTTGTAGGACTAGCATTCATGATAAGACATCAATTGAATTGGACTCACCAGCCATCTTGGAGACTCTGGAATGAAAAATAGGCCTACAATTTGTAGTACACTTGGAATAGCGCCTGCATATATTTGTTATTAGCAATTAAGAGTTTGACTGATAGAACTTTGATATTAAAAGTTTCAGATTATGTACCAATTGCTGCCATGGTGCGCCACGTTATAGCATTTCCAATCAAATAGAAAAAACAAAAACCACAGCTGATCATTAACTGTGCAGACACAAAATTTCAGTAGCAAGTATTAGAGAAAAGGGTGGTAGTTAGATGAAGCAAAGAGAATAATGAGTCGGAACTTTACTTCACAACACCTGATTAGCTGAAGCAAATCTTCCTCTTATATCTGTAGGTGTTATTTCTGATATGTAAACTGGTACCTGCTTATGATAAGAAGTGGTTCTTCTGCTTAAGATAAGAAGTGGTCTTTATGTGTAACATGGAAGTTTTAAAACTTCATTGAATTCACAATTACCACGTAATGAATTATCCCGGCACTAATTCCCACTGACAGTCTTCCAATATCCAGCCACAAAGCATTCTGCATCAAGCATTGAACTGATCAAACTACTAATTGGCTATCAGTAACTCGTCGAACAATCTAGTTGAGGTTTCTGCTTAAATAATAACGACTGAAGAAGAGACTATTCGGGGCTCAAATGAGTATACATTTTTTCATGAATCCCATATATGAACATATAGCATTCATAAAAGTATATAAAGATGGAAACAAAGAGAAGGAACGTTAACCTGTGCAAATGCTATAGTGATCCACCCTGCAGTACTGAATACTGCAGACAACCACATTATCTGTTTGACAATATTGATAGGAAAGGAACATAAGCTTCAGATAATACTGCATTGGGTTTAGAAATGAAGCTTCCATCCACAAAAACTTACACCTCTACGACCGATGAGCTCAGCTACCTTGCCATTCATCAATGAACCAATAACACCTCCAATTGTCATTATCGAACCAAAAACCGAGTACTGTATAATAAGAAGACAAGTTACCAAATGTATAGACTGTAAATTAAACGTCAGATAATAAAATCCACTTTACGCCAAAACATGACATTTAACTGTTTCAAAGTCCAGTAAATTGTGTCCAATGCATGAAAACGTGTTAAAGATCAGTAACTTGTTACTAAAGTACTTACTGCGGCAAGAGTAAGGTCCAAGTCTTCCACAATTCCAGATTCAGCAGCTGATGAATACCCTGTCTGTAAAGCAATTAAATTGTATACTAGCTTGGTCAGAAACAATAGCAAAGATTCTATTAATAACCCTAATAGTGCTTCAAGCCGAGACATATAATGATATAACACTAGTCTCCTATTCTTCTACCATGTATCACTGTTTGCTTCAACAAATTTCATAGACAAATTAAGAGCAGGATAAACTATACTATCGAAATGGGTGAAGGGACTTACAGCACAGCCGGTGGAGAGAGAACCACAGAGGGCGACTAAAGTACTCTGAACAATAACACTAGTGACTGCAGAGGAGGATGTTTCCTCTTCCTCATCGGCATTGCAAATACTCAGTAGTCCTTCTTCCATGGTTTCTGTTGCCATTGCCTTGTTTGATTATCACAAAACAATGCTAAGAAGAGAGCTACTCTCATGTCTATGGCTATCATTTGGTTTGGTAATCATCAAATCAATCGAATAGCAACCATTATTTTTATGTTCGGTAAACCGAATTGTTGGCAATCGATAGCCACCGATAAGACTGATATCGGCAATGCAAAGCAGAGAGAGCTACTGTCATGTGACTCGTGTCATCGAGTTGGGATGCAAAAGTGTCACAACAGGTGAGTCGTGTTTGATTATATAGTGAGACAAGGGTGCCCAAAGGAAATTCTGTGTTGCTGATAGGTTTGCTAATCTGGGGCTGGCTTCCTCATTCTTGCGCTGGCATGATACTCCTCCATCTGAGGTTTGTCCTTACTTAAGTATGGATGCTTTCGGTTTTCTATATTATAAACATTCTTAATATGTTGGTTATGAACGTTGGATGGCAACTTGAGAGAAACTTTTTTTATTTTTACCAAGCTGAGAAGCATAGTCTTTTTCAGTTTGGTTTATCTTTTTTAATTCTTTTAGTTTTGAGAGACTTTCTACGCATTACTTTTGTTGGGGAAAGTTTTGGTTTGGTCCCCCATCATTTTTGTATTTGTTTTTTTCTATTTTTTTTTTAATAAATATAAATGGAGAGACGGACGGTGGGTTCCCAGATGTGATGGCCCTTTTTTTTTCGGGATTGTGAA